>JANAVB010021600.1:12019638-12619638 GCA_029216955.1 Iris pallida | reverse complement strand
GCTTCTCGGTCCCCGATGCTAAGGCGTCGAGTAAAATTTTGTACGTGGCTGCTTTGTATCATATTATGGCGAACAAGCCTCCCGTTAATTTTGATCCGAGTACCAGTTTCATCGTGGGTACCGGTTTAGAGGAGAAGCCCAAGGGGGCTAAGGCTAGAAAGCAACTAGCGCTCTAGACTTCCCTTCCTGAATTAGAATCTTCCGAGTCGGCTGAGGAGGATGATGATCATGATAGCGAAGTCTCCCTTTCTGGTGGGGGTGAAGAAGTAGCAGATCAACCGCTTCCCACACCCGATGAACTGGCGGAGGATCCGTTACTTGCTACACAAGAGAAAGTAGTGAGGGAAGGACAGCCTCCTGCCGTGCCTGGTCCCTCACACAAACGAGTCAGACGTGAGTCTTCTGACAGCAGAGCGACCTTTTCCGTGAAAAGAGCTGCCGTTAGGTCTCGTGGATTACTTATTACCGAGGGGGTTGAAGATGCAGACGATGTTTCGGAGGTAAGACCAAGTCGGAGCCATCTCCTTATTGTAGTTTTCTTTCTCTTAGGATACGACTTAATTATTTTTCTTTGTAGGTGTCTGATGAACCAGCCTCTCATGAACCGTCTGCCGCCCCTGAGGTTGATCCGGCCCTTGCTGCTTTGATTAGTGGCATGTGTTCTGCGATCCTTTCAGCGGGGGCTCTCCTAGCGGCGGCTGAGGACTCCCAAGTTGCTGAGGCCCCAGTCCGGGATGATGAAGGTTCCCTCGGGCCTGTCTCCGAGGTTGCTGAATTTTTGTAAGACGACACCGATCTCGTCGCATCCCCTTCCGAGGGTGCTAGGGCGGAGGAGCCTATCATATTCAACTCGGAGGCTGCTGGTGAAGAGGCTGCAGTGGCTGTAGGCGAACCTCAGCCTCCACACTCTTCTACTGGTAAGATAAGCCAAATATTGACTAGTGAGGAGGCTTATTTGCTCTATCAACATATCCTCCGGGTCAAATCGATTCATGGTTGTCTTGGCCCTACAGGTCCTGACCCTTTGCATCCCACAGCGAATGTTCTTAGGGAAGGCTCGGCCTGCCGTGATCTGGGGGAAAGGAGCGTTTCCTCTCCTTTACCGACTCATGCCGAGGGGTCTCCTGCCAGCTCCGGGCAGATAGGAATGGAGCTGGCGATGGTCTCCGCCTCATCCTCTGCAGCTTATACGGCTTCGGAGACTGACTTCTCGACCCTGCCGAGCATCCAAGTTTTGCGGACTGCTGAGAAGGAGTTGGTTGCTGTTCAGGCATCCTTCCGTATGGAGTTTACTTCCTTCATGACGGAGGCGGCCGATTCTGTTGCATCCTCATCAGTGTTGCCAGCTATACTCCCGTTGACGTCGGCTTCTTCGGAGGCTCTGGATGAGGTATCGCAGGATGTGGTTGACAGCTTCTATCGCCACTTAAAGAGGGGCAGAGATGCTGCCATAGAACGGGGGATCCCTTTTACTCTGTCCCTGCGGTGCGCCCGGGGTCAGATTGAAACTTTGAAGGCTCTTCCTGGCAGGGCGGGGTTGGCTGCACTCCTGGAGCCCAAGTTGGCAGAGGCTGATCAGCTCGTGACCCAATTGTTGATGGTACGGTAGGCTGACTTGCCTACTGCGATTGAACGGGAGCGGGGCTTCCTAATTGCTGCTCGAGATAGGATAAAGCTCGCTCGAGATACTGCTAGGCCAGTTGTGAAGGGGGACCTTGACAAGCTTTCTGCTTCGTATGACAGGCTGGGTCGTCGAAGTCAAGCTTATAGGACTCGGGGAGAGGCTGCTTCTCGTGGAATAGCTGACACGAAGGAGCGGATTCTCGCACTTCAGCAGGAGTTGGCCTTCTTAGAATCAGAGCTGAAGGCTGCTGATGCAGAACAGGAGTCAATTGTTCGGGAGGCCGAAAAGGTCTCCCGATCTTCTGTTAACTTGGAGCGGGTCTTTAAGAAATTCGAGGATAATTGGCAAGCCCATGCTCAACTGGAGGACGAGGCGGTGCTGACCCAAGAGGCGGAGCGTCGAGCTACACAGAGGTTTGAGCGGTCGGTTGCCTTACTGACGGACCGTCTCAGGGCGTTATGTGCCCCGGAGCAGTGATCAGCTTTCTGTTTTTCTTTTATTGTTTTTTCGTCTTTTTGTTTTGATTTTGTAAAGGATGTGATCCTAAATGATGTAGCACTTTGAATTTTGAATGAATGAGCATGTTTCAACTCATCTTCTCTTTCTTGTACTTGCGGTATTTGTGGAATTGGACCTGCTGGGGGATTATTTGTAGACCCGTCACCCTAGGCGTACCTTGGTTTTAGGTACAAGTAACAAGTTTTGGAGAGGAATACCTAGAACAACTTCGCGATAAGACAGCTATAGAAGTTTTTGGTATTCAGGAGAATACCAAGGAGCAGCTGGGCTCTCAAGCATGATAGGGAAGGGATGGGCGCGTACTGGAGATCTAGTACAGCATCTGTGGTCGACTGAGGACATTTGTGGTCAACAGAGGACGTTTGTGGTCAACAGAGGATATTTGTGGTCAACAGAGGACATTTGTAGTCAACAGAGGATATTTGTGGTCAACAGAGGACATTTGTGGTCAACAGAGGATATTTGTGGTCAACAGAGGACATTTGTGGACCTATTATCCTTGTCGTACTCCGATTATGGGTACAGATAATAGGTTGAAAGGGAACTGACATACTTACTCAGAGGTAATGGGGACATGGCAAGCATGAAGGTTTCTTCGACGGAGCCTTCCCACTCAGAGGTAATGAGGACATGGCAGGAGTGGACTTAATGAAGAGGGGGTACATAGAACGACTCAGAGGTAGGAGAACGTGGAAGTTCTATGCGAGGGGGCGGTTTGTTTTTGGTGGAAGTAAAAACGACTCAGAGGTAATGAGGACATGGCCGTTTCAAAAATTTGTGGATCGATTATCCTTTTTGTGCACTGGAAGTGCGGGTAGTGGATCATGAGGGAGGATCTCTTCCAGGAATAAAGTTTAGAGGTATGATCATACGTGACTTACTATCTGAAAGAGTGATCGGAATGTGAGTTCAGAGACACCAGCGGGTACATAACTCGGTAAATTAGAATATTGAGAAAGTGTGAGTTCAGCGGCACCAGTGGGTACATAACTCGATAATCTAGAATATTGTGGATGTGAGTTCAGCGATACCAGCGGGTACATGACTCGATGATCTAGAGAGAATGTCGTTTAGACATAATATTTCTTCAGGAACTTGCCGTTGACGGGCAACATGAGCAAGTCTCCATTTTGTTTTGCGAGGCGGTAAGCGCCGTTGGAGAATACTGCCTCAATGATAAATGGGCCTTCCCACTTTGGCTGGAATTTGTCGGCGGTCTTGTGAGTCATGACCATCGGCCTCCGGACTGCCAGAACGAGATCGCCCACTTGGAATGTTCTGATTTTGACCTTCTTGTTGAAGGCTCCAGAGATGCGTGCTTGGTATAGCTCAATTCATTGCTGAGCCAAGAGGCGCTTTTCATCTAGTGCCTCCAATTCCTGTAGTCGGCGATGGTGTTTTTCGTCCGTCGTCAATTGATGTGTGAGGGCGACACGTAGTGAGGGGATCTGAGTCTCCAATGGGAGGACTGCCTCACTTCCGTATACCAGGGAGAATGGTGTATTCCCGGTGGCTGTTCGAACTGTGGTACGATAAGCCCATAAGCATTCGTCGAGCTTCTCGTTCCAGTCGCGTTTGTTGGAGGAGACAAAATTCTTGAGGAGTTTGATGATTATTTTATTGAATGCCTCTGCCAACCCTTTCGCTGCCGGGTTGTACGGTGTCGAAGCGATATTCTGAATACGGTGCTTATCGCAAAATCGATAGAATGCGTGGCTTGCAAACTGCGGACCATTATCATGGATGATCCTTCGGGGCAGTCCAAAGCGGTAGATGACGTGATGCTTAAGGAAGCTGATCACGTTTGAAGTCTTGACTTCTGCGAGTGGGACAGCTTCCGCCCATTTGGAGAAGTAATCAGTAATCGCGAGTATGAAGCAATGTCCTCGGGAGGAAGGTGGGGGGATTGGACCAATGATATCCATTCCCTATGCTTCGAATGGCCAGGACGCCACTGTCGGATGTAGAAATTCGGATGGTTGGTGAATAAAGTCTGCGTGGACTTGGCATGCTTTGCATTTTCTAGCATAATCTATCGCATCTGCCACCATCGTGGGCCAATAGTAGCCTATTCGTCGTAGACAGTCTTGCAATTTAGGACCGGGTTGGTAGGCCCCACAGACACCGTCATGAGCTTCTCGTATAGCTTCTGCGTTTGACAAGCACCGAAGCAACAACCCATCATAGGATCGTCGATACAGCATCTTCGTCTCTATATCGTAGAAGAATCTGAGAGAATGCCATCTGATGGAAGTGGCTTTCTTTGGGTTCTCGAGCAGGATGTCGTAGACGACGAAGTTGATGAATGGTTGTCTCCAGTCTGGGGCATCATTGATCGTCTGGGCGAAATAACTCGCCACGAATTGCACATTGTTCTTGGGACAGACCAGTTCGTGGCCTATCACATCCACTGATTGGCGATCATAGTTCGGTACTGCTAGGGAAGCAGCAAGACCAGCTAGGGCATCAGCTTCGATATTTTGGAGTCTGGGGACATGTTCGATGAAGAACCCCTCGAACGACGAGATGATGTCAATCGCTATTTGGAGATAAGGGATCATGTCTTCGTGGCGGACCTCATATGAGTCCCGGATCTGATTGACGATTAGTTGGAAATCGCCGTATGCTTCAAGGTATTCTACCTCCAGCTCTCTTACAAGTTGAAGGCCAATGACCAGAGCGTTGTACTCGGCCACATTGTTAGAGCAGGGCTCTGGGAGGGAATAAGCGCAGTTAATCACTAATCCGGAAGGGGAGACCAGCACTACCCCAACTCCGACGACTGTTATTGCCTTTAGGTCCAGTCCTCGAAGCACCGTCGAAGAACATTCGCCATATATCACCGTGAGAGGTTGCATGCGAGTCGACGACCTCATCTGGGATCTCTTCATATATTCTGGAGGACTCCGAGCCAGGGTGGGCTGCTAAGAAGTCTACCAGGGCTTGACCTTTGACTGTCTTTTGTGGGACGAAGATCATATGATAAGGGGACATCAATATTGCCTATGTAGCGAGGCGAGAGCTGAGTGCCCCTGGTTTAGTCATGAGGACCCTGAGAGGGTTGACTCATGAGATCATATGTATCGTTTGTCCGGTGACATAGTATCGTATTTTCTGAATGGCGAACACCAGGGCAAGGCATTCCTTCTCCACAGCGGTGTATCGGTGCTCTGGCCCAATCATCTTTTGGCTGAGGTAATATATGGCTTGCTCATGGCCTACGTTGCTATTTTGTGCCAGCAGAGCCCCGAGGGAGTGTTTCATTGCTCGTACATAGAGCAGGAATGGTTTTCCAGGAACCGGGGCCACCAAGACTGGAGGATTTGACAAATATTCTTTGATGCTGTCGAAGGCATGCTGACATTCCTCGTCCTATACGAATGAGACTCCTTTCTTCATGAGGTGCGTGAACGGTCGGCACCGCCCAGAGAGGTTAGAAATGAACCTCCTGGTGTAAGCTAGCCTCCCTTGGAGGCCTCTGAGTTCGTGGAGATTTCTCGGGGGACCCATCTCCATGATTGCTTTCGTCTTCTCAGGGTCTACATGGATACCTTGTGCAGTGATGATGAAGCCCAAGAACTTCCAGCTGGATATGTCCAGAAAGGACTTCGTAGGGTTCATTTTCAAATTGTGCGCTCGTATTAGGTCGAATACCGTCCTTAGATCCTGCCGATGGTCTCCCTTGCAGCGACTCTTAACGGCTATATCGTCAACATAGCACTCCACTGTCTTGCGTAAGTGGTCTCTGAAGATGATGCTCATGGATCTTTGATATGTGGCGCCAGCATTCTTTAAACCGAAAGGCATAACTGTGTAGCAGTATGTGCCAATCGGTGTTCGGAATGATGTATGCTTTTCGTCGTCAGGAGACATCTTGATTTGGTTGTACCCCGAGAAGCCATCCATGAATGACATACGTTCAAAACCGCAGGTATTGTCAATCATGATGTCCGTGATAGGGAGGGGGAACTCGTCTTTGGGGCATACCTCGTTCAGATTACGAAAGTCGATGCAGATTCGAATCTTCTCATTCTTCTTGAGGACGGGCACTATATTGGTGACCTAATCGGGATGTTGTTCCTCACGAATGAAACTGCTGGCTATCAGTTTGTTGACTTTGGCTTCGAACGCGTCCATGATGCCCGGGCGGAAGCGTCGCTGTTGTTGTTTGACTAGCTTTGCATTCGGCCGAATGTTGAGTTTGTGAAGAGCAATATCGGAATTTAACCCTGGCATGTCTTCATAGCTCCAGGCGAACACATCAATGTATTCTCTGATAAGTTCTAGCAGCGACTCCTGCTCTTCGTTTGCTAGGATTTTACTGACGAAGATCGATTTTGGAGAAGATTCGCTGCCGAGATCCAATTGTATGACCTCATCTTCAGTAGGAGGTTCTCTCTGTTCGAACCGCTTTTCCTATTGTGCGTCCAATTGCTGGGCCCACGGCTCTAGCTCGAGGATTTCGGGGATGTCTTCGTCTTCTTCGTAAGCGTCGGCGAATGCCATGTTGACCGTCATGACCTGTCTGAACACATCTCCGATGCTGGTATCCGAGTCCGAAGTTGGTGACCCGGTTGAATGTGACTGCCAGTCGCATTCTTCGTCTGAACTCTTAGGGGTCGTAGTAGGCGTTACATACCCCAATCCGTATCGAGTTTTGCTATAGTAGTCTCGTGGTTTGCCCGCCGGGACTGGTGGCTTCAAAGGTAATCGTCGTCCAGTGCCGTAGTTTAAACCTGGCGTCGTCTCCAGATCATACCCCTATTTCTGCATGAGATATTTAGATTGAGGGCTATAGAGATACAGAGGCAGTCTTCCGGCATCTGACCCGAGGTCGACTTCCTCTATGGTAAAGGGATGCGGGTCGTCCTTCCGGCCGAAGATGATTGGATGGTCCCCTCCCTCAATTATTCGGTAAGTGTCTTCTACTGAAGTAAGTTGGATTACGGTGTACACATTTGTTACTTGTGTGTGTAGGTGAGCGCCTATACCGTATTCCATAGCATACATTGTACATAGCTTATTGAGCTCGGTGTAGTTCAAAGATAACCCTTTATTGATGAAGTAAGGTATCTTTTCTAGGGGGATTACATCATCAGCGAAGGGAACATCAGTGTGGGCAGCCACATACATGGCTAGCTCCGGTTCCTCTTCGGCTATCCCCTGTGTAAATGAAGACTGAGAGGACGCCCTAGGCAGCTTGATTGTCAGAGGTTCAGCTGATGGAGCAGAGCGTGGAGTTGTTGGCAGACTAGCGACCCCCAGTTTGGCACTTGATGTGGAGCGAGGAGTGGCTGGCTCGCTAGAGATGTCAGACCTTGCATCGGGATGACGACCCTTCTTGGGAAGGCGTATCGTCAGTGGCCTATCGGAGGGATTGAGCTTCTCCGTTTGGGGTTGACCGACTCTCGACAGTCTGATTGTTAGTGGCCCTATTGTGGGTCTCGGCACTTGGCCGAACCTTGGCAGCCGGATTATCATCTGCTCTTCCTGCGCCGAGAGGCTGATCGCGTCCCTCCGTAGAGTGGCAGTAAGGGGTACGGACCTGCCCGGTTTGCGAGCTTGGAGGTGGATCGTCAGAGGCTCTTCTGATCCTGTGGCTGTCTCATTACTAGCTTGTACATTTCCTTCATCAAGGTGCCTCTTCGACTTTTCGTATAGGCAGGAGTCCGAGTAGTAAGATTCGACCCCTTTGAAGGGATCGATGTCAGCAAATTCCGTCTTCACGAAGCCGTATTTGTCGACATATTTGAAGCACTGGTGCAGCGTGGAAGGCACGATCATATAATCGTGTATCCATGGGTACCCCAAGAGGA
Organism: Iris pallida; assembly: GCA_029216955.1. Classification (NCBI taxonomy): domain Eukaryota; kingdom Viridiplantae; phylum Streptophyta; class Magnoliopsida; order Asparagales; family Iridaceae; genus Iris; species Iris pallida. Next base: position 12,611,679 of record JANAVB010021600.1, on the reverse strand, counting down.
TATTGTAAGAATTGTCTGCATCTATGACGTAGCAGGTGACTTTGGATTGGAGGTCGCCAATTTGACACTTCAGACGAATCTTCACAATAGGGTAGCTCCTGCCCGAATTGAAACCGCTGATGGCGGTGCTTGTAGGTGTCAGTCGATGCATTGGGATGTGGAGATGATGTAGCAGAACCTTCGGGATGATGCTTATAGAAGAGCCAGGATCTATGTGCATCCGATCCACCTTTACGTCGCCGATGTATCCCGTGTAGTATAGCGGGCGATCGTGTAGGTTGGTTTTGATGAGCATGTCCTGCGGAATGAAGACGATGTTGGGCATTGCTTCCATGCAGGCACTGTCTTGGAGATCCACGGGTGAGTCCTCTCCGGTGAGGTTGGATTGAGCCAGATAGACATCGGCATTTTGGAGTGCTTCGCTTAATGCAATACGAACGTCCTTGGAGAGCCTTAGGAGTTCGTACAGTGACAACTTGGCCGGTGTGTTAGCCAATTGCGCTAAGATGTCAAAGTTGTAGGGCCTCTCTAGCCCTTGGGCTGCCTCTTTTCGGAGGGATTTGTCGAAGCGAGTCTCCCTCGGCCTAGTCTTGTAGGTCGTCGAAGGCTGAGCCGGTTCTGGAGCATCAGTTGTAGTGGGTTGATGATTTTCAGCTGGATTGTCAACCACAGGTTGGGATTGCGCTCCGGACCGCGTGACGACGGTTGTAGCTTCCTCGTTGTCTGCCGAGATTGTGTGGCAGGTCCTGACTTTTCCACTTTTCTTTTTGTCGGTGGAAGATGGTGTGGGCCGAGTCACTTCTGATACCAAGTCTGGATGGATCCACATGACCTCCCCTTGTGATGTGGTGAGGGGTACTAGACCGGCAGCCTGATCTCGAGGAGATGGATTGGTAATCTCCATTGTCGCTAGAGGGATGGGGATCACCCCGTCTTGATTTTCCGTCGGAGGGAAGCTGTCAAATTGTACGGACACCATATTGGCCGCCACGGTTACCTCTTCGAAATCGATGGCCAGAGCATTTGAATCGATGAGGTTTTGGATGTACCTTTTCAGCTGGTAGCAATCGTGTGTAGCATGATGGACATAGCGATGATAATGACAGTACTTTGGATTCTCCATCTCTGTCGGCCGCGGTTCCCATTTTGGTGGAGGAAGCTGAATTCTGTCCCCTTGTATGAGCATGTCCAAGATGGGCTTGACGTGACCGTCTTCGAAGGAGTAAGTAATTTGCGGCCATTGTTTTTCTGCTGGCTTCGGCTCAGGTTTTTGTGCTGTATCAGCCACCATAGACTGATTTCGTTTGCTATCCCGATTGTTGGAGGGGCTACCCCCATTATCGTTGTTGGGACGCTTGCCCTTGTTTTCTCCTTCCGAGATGTGCAATCCCAGTTGGCGAGCCTTCTTCAATCGTTCTTCGGCGCTTGTGGTACTGATGATGAACGTCTTCCAATCTTTGAATTGACTTTCGCCCATCTAGAGACTGATCGTTGGAAGCAGTCTCTTTTGGCAAATTTCAATTAAGGAGGAATCTGGATTTCCGGAGGGCAGCTTCATGGCGGTTTGGCAGAACCGCTCAATGTAGTTCCTTGTCAGCTCCTTCTCCCCTTGGACGACGTCCATGAGGGCGGACATGGTGACGTCCTGCCCTACTTCGTAGAATCTCTCCAAGAACAGGCGCTTGAAGCCGGCGAAGGAGTGGATGCAGTTGTCCGACAGATTGCGATACCAGTCGAAAGCGACTCCCTCCAATGCCCCGACGAATAATCGGGTAAGAATAGCATCGTCGTGGGATAGATGGTCCGTGGTGACCTCGAAGTAAGTGATGTACCGACTCGCTGAGGTCTTGCCATCATAGGGATTAATGTTGAATGGCTTATATCTTGGTGGGAAGGGAACATCCCTCCATGCAGCCGGGTATGGTTGTCGTATTCTGAGGTCTTAAGAGTTTTCTCGGGCGTGAAACAGGGCTCGGAGCTCCTGGACCTCTCTTCTTGCTTCCCTGGCATCATCTGCAGCGGTGGGAGCCGTTATTTCGGGAGGATTGTTGCACGGGTTCGGTGTCGCTGAGTTCGAGTCCACATTGACCGCGGGACCCGTGCTTGTTTGGCCAGGTGTTCCTCCTTGCAGAGTTGGAAGAGCCGCCTTGATTTCATCTACAAACTTGACCAAGGCCTGTAGTATGGCCTCTAGAGTGTCGATGCGCTGGCGATCACTGGAACCACCTTGATTGCTGTCCGTCATAAACACCGTCCTTACATGAGGAGTGATGGAAGGAACGGTGGAGGATGTGCCCTCCGAGTCATACCCATGCACCGAGAAGTCATCGGGGTAGGTGGGAATGTTCTCTTCGGGATCGGACTCGGAGGGAACAGTATCCCCAGCCTCAGAGCTTGCTTCGTCTTGAGAGTCATGGATGTCTTCGGGGACATCAGCGTCTGTTGTGCCTGATGGGAGAGTTGTTTACCTGGGTTTGTCTCCTTGAAACATCGGATTGTTGTGGATGTTCGGAGGAGTGCTACCCCCAGTTCCCACGACCCCCAGCGATGTGGATTATGAATTTCCCATTGCAGCAGATTTCGTCTTTGAACGGGTGTGTCGGAATACTCCGGTGGAGGATAACCGTTTAGACGACAGTTTCTTAGCTGTAGTGGTTGATATCTTGGGACTGGAGATGCTTGTCTTCTTCCCTCTCCCCTCGGCGGAGACTTTCTGAGTGGAATTGCAGGAAACAACAGGAGGTGCCTCGTCCTCTGAGCTCGGATGCTTTAGTCTTTGGAAGACTGACGGCCGGTCTTCCATTACTGCCGCGTTGTTGCAACAGCAGTTGACGATGATTTGGGTGCAGTAACGTCCAAGCGAGGACTCTTTGCACACCGAAGCCCCTTCTCTTTCCTTGCGCTTGTGGAGGATCGCCTCACGCAGGTCAGAGGAACCACTTTGTCCTTTTGCCGCCGGGGGCTGGACTCGAGCGGTACTATACAACTTTCCATCAGAGGCCCGTGTGATAGTCAACAGGACGCCCCGATAGTCAGAGGTTGGGGCAGCTGACTGGGCTTGATGAGCCCGTGTTGCCTTAGACTTCTTCTTTTTAGTACTTGCGGGTGCGTAATAGGAAGAGTCTAAGTTGAATTCCACAGAGTCTGGCTTATCATCCAGAGAACCATCAGGGTCAGGACCGTATGAGAGACGATCTAAGACTAATCGAGAGGAGCATGGAACGGACGCTATGCAGCTAGGATTAAAAACCGTACAGGCTGTCTGCATGCGGTTGTCTTCTGCTGTCGGATGAGTTGTTCTTGTGCGACTGGGAGTTACGACTGTACAGGCTGGCCGTATGCGGTTGGCAACTGTGGCCGCATGGGTTTTTTGCAAGCGATTGACTTCAGTGACCGCAAGACTCTCATCCCTGCGGTCGACAACTGTAGCCGCATAAACTATGCAGCCGACAGATGTGGCCGCATGAGTTTTCTTCATGCGACTGGCGGATGCAGCCGCATGAGCTTTCTCCCTGCGGCTAATACCCTTATGCGGCTCGGATCGCATAGAGTTTCTCTCTGCCCCTGCAAGTCCAGCATCATAGTGTTTTCTTCTGCCGGACTTGGGGACAGCAGAGTTGTCTACGGTCTGAAGTGGGGCCGCAGAAGAGTCCTTCTCGCCGTCTTGAGCAATAGAGGGTATCCCATCGAGGGCTTGGGGAGGAGCAAATGATTTTGGCCTTCACTCTTTGCGAGCCTTCTTCGTGCGGGTGCGCTTCTGGACCGGGCCAGCGCTTCCTTCGGAGAGCATCTCTTCAAACACCTGTTGGTCGAAGCGGACGACCATCTTTTGTTGCGTGGAGCCAAATTTGGCTGTATCCGATTGCGTCACCAACTCCTCAGCCGTGGAGGAGTTTATCCCCAGCAAAGTCGCCATCGTGTTTGCCATGAAATATAAAAGAACAGAACAATTATCGGAGGATCGGACTTTTACTTCACGTTACAAACTCGCTTGTACAAAGAAAGCCTGGGGACGAAAACCTAGGTACAGCAGTCTAAGTACAATTGTTTATTTTAGATTCTGGGGGGTGACGATAGAGGCTAGGGAAGGCGACGGCAGCCCTGCCTTACTCCTTGGACGATCGGTATGCAGCCCTGACTCCTGTGACGAGATGGTTGGCATTGACGAAGAAATGCTCTTCCTGCCCTCCTCGTATTGCTCTTCTGGCTTCTATGTCTCTCTATGTATTCTCTCTCTGATTATTAGGGGGAAAGCTCTCTGTCTATCTCCTTCCTCCTCTTCTTTTTTTCGTAAGGGAATGGCACCTTGCTTATTTATAGGAGCGGGGGCCTCATTAGGGTTTGGATGATTATCCATTCTCAAAGTGGCGGCGGCCTGATGTTTAATCAATCTGGACCATTAGTCTTAAGCGTGAAGGATCTGGGCCATAAATGTGGATAGTATTGAATCCTGTGAGTGATTAATGCCGATTGCTTTAAATCTTCATGATTGGTTATGTCAAGCTTGGATCTCTCACCACGTGTCCCATTGGCTTGATCATGAATGATATGACATGATCTCATTAATTATGAGAATAGCGTTAAATATTGTTATTAGGATCTGGTAAATCTCTGATTGATTTAATACCACGCGTCCCATAATTATCCTGCTACCAGCAGTCAAGTCATGGGGGAAATTGAATCTCTGCCATGTGTCTTAATGGTGGACCCTGCCAGAGCCGTATGATATCCATGAACCGCATGAGACAGCATCTCAGTGAGCCATATAGGTATAATACTTGCGAGCCGCATGGGATGGTTTCTTGGTGAGCCGCAGGAAGATGATTCCTGCCAGCCGCATGAAGCTGTTCTTCAATTGAGCCGCATGGGAGTAGCCACGTGGCAATCTCGGATCGTGTCAGAGATTTTCTCATGTTTCCGAAGAGTCTGTCATTATGACTGGACCATCATGGCAATTTATGTCAAAACCGTTAGCTGTCAAATCATGGCAGAGCATTAAATAAAATCGAGCCGCCTATTTCTGTTTGTCGTTTGTGAGCCGCATGTACTTCCGAGCCGCATGAGGCTGGGAGACTCTTTGAACCGCATGGGACTGTCCCTATGTAAGCCGCATGGATTCTCCTGTCCCGAGCCGCATGAGACTGAGAGTCTCTCTGAACCGCATGGGACTCTCCCTGTATGAGCCGCATAGGGTTCTCCTGCTCCGAGCCGCATAGACCATCATTCTGAAATTTTTCCATGCTTCTACAAGGGGTTATATGCAAAAATGGACATTACTAATGGTTGTAGAATTAATTAGTGCACGTAGCTGTGCATACAACAGTTAGGCTTTTTTTTTTAATGACAAGTATACATTAACTACTTGGTGAATGCTACTAAATGCCATTTTTACAATTGTTTTCTAATTACTAAGTTCTAATTTCAATGATCTTTTTATGTTCTTATCTCACGTGGGTGGCTATATGTTTTTTTTTATCTACTACATGTTGGGCACAAGAAATAAAAGAAAGGGGGGTTAAAACTTTACCAGTAAGAGCTCTGGTGTGTCTTGGCGGGCTTCGGGGATACTCCGGCGACGTGTACGCGGATGAGCACCACGAGTATAATGAGGTTAGGGGCGGTGATGGAGGAGATTTGAGTTTTGTTTTTATTTTATTTTTTTTCTTTTTTCTTTTTATATACAAAAAAAGATGTTATAAAGTAAGGAATGGAAAATGAAGGGTCGACTATTTCTGGGGTGAGGCAATTGAAAGTTTGGGGTTACACAGCAGGGTAGGTGTTGGATTTGGGAGTTACTAGAATTGAGAAGCTGATGCTTCTTTCTCAATTCGTTTCTTTCTTTGTCACGACTCGTACCCACTTTCTGGGATGCAAGTTCGTGCGTAAGCCAGCTATATATCAATCGGACTCTAGCCCAACTCGAATACATATACGCTATCCAGAATGGGGTATCACGTCTAATATGATAAGCTAAACTATATCTCAATCCATAAGAAGAATATAAAACAAGAATGAATATCATAGATCATGGTTTGCAGCCCACTAGCATATATATATTTCCGATTAGACTCCAAGAAATAACATGAGTCTATAAACTAGGCTAACAAGCAGAGTATATCATGATAAGGAATATAAAGCACGAGAGGATAACAAAGTAATATCACTTGCAAATACCTGAATCCTGCAGATTTAAACAACTATCATCATGATCCGCTAACTAACTCCGTGCAATCAACTACCTAAAGAGATCATCAGGTCCTCAGGGGACTAGCAAGATACATAAAACATGCCTACTAATATGACAGTAAATAACATGTATGGATGATAAGAACAGTGCAAGAAGAACATCCAAGAAGCGACATGTCATAGGGAAATGTAATACTAGACTTGGCTAACAATCAATCGAATAACTCCTATTGACTGTAGTACAATATAAGATACTCCCAATTTATAATATGTCTCGATTGTAGTACAATACAAGATACTTCCAATCGAGAATAGCCAATCCTAGTATCAATCTCATCTCCTAATAGAATATAAAGGTCATGTAAAATCCTATAGACTGTAGTACAATGCAAGATACTCCCAATCTATAGTATATCTCAATTGTAGTACAATGCAAGATACTCCCAATCGAGAATGGTCAAGTCAGGTCAGATCATACTTAAGACAAGTCCAAGTCCATCAATCATGACTAGGTCAAGTCAATCAAGGAAACATGGCATAACTGGCAACTCTATCACAAGAAATAGGGAACACTAGGAAGACCAATAAATAATCAATAGAAATAACTAATATCCTATACGTGCATGTAAATACATAAAACAAGAAGGAAGTAGATGATAACCCAAGTAGAATATGAGAAGCATGTGACAATATAAAAAATACAACAGGAAGGAAAACATGCAAATACTGTATAGGTTCGGCAAGGTATACTTGCTTGGTGGTAGCACGTAGAACCAACACTATCCAGTTAATCGATGAGCCACAAAAGTCAAACTCTCACAACAGTCTTCGGAGAATGAAACATATACTACCAATATTTCTAGAATAGTCAAATTAGCTAGGATAGCCTACCCATAAGTCTAATTCTGGACACAAGAGCAAAACGGTAATTTTGGATCAAAATGATGTCCGTCATTGGAACCGCTTTGCACCGAAAAGTGTTCAAGTACCTATGGTCTCTAAAGTCATCAAACTATATGTTCTCAGTTCTAGTTTGACGATACAAAACCAACCGTATGTCTAAAGTTGGATTCCGATGGACCGGACACAAATTCGTCTGTTGGATCGGGTCGCGGGCCCGCCAAACAACATTCCGGTTGACCTTCTCAAAATCGGACCAAACTTGGCATACAGGACCAGAAAAATGATACGGTTATATTGGCATAAGTTTCGTCTCAAAATAATGAATGAGCACAAATTTATGGGCTAGTCTGCAAAGGGACCGATACGGGATATCTCGACGGATATGCTTCGATTTCGTCGCGCACACGCAGCAAATCGAGTTCCGTCGAATCTCACACGTCGATAACATCCATACGCGTCTTTCGATGCTCATGGGTTGTGACCACGTCGCCCGGTTTGTTGGAACGGACCCCGTATCGTGAGAAATCCAAAGTTTTCAAAACTGTTTTAACCATGTTTTTAGTGGTTTTCAAACAGATTTATCTTGATGTATACTGGATGAAATCAAGATCCGTAAACAGCATTTAGAAGCTGTATATGTTATATTTACATTTGTTTAATTGGATTACATAAATTGCTATTGGTTAGCTAATAATGAGGCTTCAAAAATGAGGGTTTAATCTAAACATAATGTTAATACAGAAATAGATTTATGTGGGTTTTTGGAAATTTTGTCGAACTTTTTGGAGTAACTTAAGTCCTCACAGATAAGTATACTTGAAGGATGTCGAAGTAGGTCGGGTAGGCTACGCGTAGGATTTTGTAAAATTGAAAATGACTAAATAGGTGAATAGATATTTGATCGAGAAGATATGTACCTGGATGTCGGTCAGAAACAAAGGTACTTTGTTTTTCGATCAACCACCTGTGCTGTGGCAGTGCTGGCTGGTGCTCCGGCGAATCACGTGGTGGTTGTTGGCCAGCCAGAGGCTGTACGAGGCTAGGGAGATGCAGTGGGAAGGACGCGCGACTGGGTTAGGTTTTTCGATTAGGGTTTTGCACTCTTCTTTTCTCTGGTGGGTATATGTATATACGTGGAGATCAGTTGGGCCTCTTTGGCTCGGGTTTGGATGTCTACTATTCCCGCAAGGGAACAGTAGCATATGGCTTTTTTTCTTTTTTTTTTTTTCCTTTTCTTTTCTTATATATTTTTTTTCTTATATATATATATATATATATATATATATATATATATATATATATATATATCACTACATAAGTATATTTATTTATATACAATAAATCTCCATAAAATCTAAATAAATTCTCAATATTATATTTATCTAGATAGAATCTATTTACAAACACATGTACATATATACATGTAAATTTATTTGACAATGAAATAAATAACCAATAATAATAAATAATTTTATTTAATAACAACAACAACATTAATAATTAATAATAAAAATCTTGATAACAGCTAAAAATAAACCAATAGTAGATATAGAAATTTTTGGTGAACTTATCATGCACACTCTTTATTGGGCTCCAGAAAATCATACAAATATCCTAAAACTCCCTTCGATATTACTAATATCTATATTATATGTATAACTAATATTTGTCGATTCATAAAAATAAATACACAATACTTGTGCTTACATAAAAATGTCTAGATGGGTCCTTGGATGCACTAATTGCCTACATGGACTTGGGTCTGGTTCGGGTTAAGTCCGGACTATTTTGGACAACCAGATTTCTTAAAAGTCATAATATTAACAAGTAACTTAATTAAATTCTTTATATAGGTCAAGTCGCAACTTGGCCTGGTTTTCTTAGTTAGAATTCACATATGGCTCGGTCATCCCTACTATGGCAAATACACTATTCAAGGTACACAACTATACTGTCCATGCCATAATTTCTAGTCACCTTGTACTCCAAATCTAAACTATGACTAAGGCCATCTATCGTAATAACTATTTAACTAGATATTTATAAAATTCCAAAATTACTATTTAACTCAAATAAATAAACTAAAAATATTTTCCAGATTTCAGGAAGAGGGGTTACATTCTTTCTTTATTACCGCTTCCTTTCTTTATTCCCACTTTCTTTCTTTGTTACTATCTATTACTCTTGGGTTTTTAGCTAAGGCCTTAGCTCACAGTAAGGTGCTGGTGTGTGGGTTTTTTCTTTATTCAATGAAAGCCTTAGGTTTTATTTCAATAGGTTCTTAGTTAAAAGAGTTTCTAATTAGTAATCAATTAGGATTTAATTAATAAGATTTTTTTAATAGAAATTAATCAAAAGAAAACTAGAAATATTTTTTCTTTAGGTTTAACCAAATTATCGTGGACCTATTTTGACAAAAATTATTATTAAATATTTATAAAATATAAAATATAAAATTTAAATAAATTTAAAAATATTACCTTAGTCAAAAATTAGGGGGTTTACACAATGACCAAGCTGACAAGTAAGAATGAGGAGTGTCAGGTAGCATTTGAGGAGTTGAAGAAAAGACTGACGACCGCACCAGTGTTGGCATTACCTTCGGGGAACAGATATTTTTTTTATCTATAGTGATGCCTCAGGGAAGTGGTTGGGATGTGTTCTCCAACAGAATGGGAAAGTAATTGCCTATACATCTAGGCAGTTACAGACTCATGAGAAGAACTATCCTACCCACGATTTGGAGCTAGCAGATGTGATATTCGCTCTGAAGCTATAGAAACACTATTTATACTAAGAGCGTGTGGAAATCTTCATAGACCACAAGAGCTTGAAGTATGTGCTTACTCAAAAAGAGCTGAATATGAGGCAACGGAGATGGCTAGAGCTGATGAAGGATTTTGTTATTGACCTCCATTATCACCCTGGAAGGCCAATGTTGTGGCGGATGCACTTAGCAGATACCCGATGGCTATGTATCTGACTAGGGACAGACATTTACTCGAAGACTTGGAGAAGCTCGGTATAGAGATCATTCTACCTGGGACGGAGATGCATATGATGAGATTGCAGATCCTGTCCAGCCTAATGAAGAAGATCAAGGAAACTCGATTCCTTGATATTAGGCTTCGTCAACTCAAAGTACAGGAAGATGCAGGACTTCTAGATGATTTCAGTATAGCTGACGATGGATCATTGAGCCCCGACTGTATGTACCTGACAGAGGCTTGAGAGAGAGAAGATAATGTAAAAAACTCACCAGTCGTAGTATTCTATGCATCCTGGTGCCAACAAGATGTATAAGGACATGCGGAAACATATCTGGTGGTACGGTATGAAGAGTGATATTGTCAGATTTGTTTTCCAATGTCTTATCTGCCAATAGGTGAAGGTAGAGAGACAGAGGCCAGCTGGATTGCTACAGCCTTTACCCATTCCAGAGTGAAAGTAGAAACACATCACGATAGACTTTGTCTCGAGACTTCCTCGTTCCCAAGAAGGAAATGATGCCATCTGGACCATAGTCGATAGACTGACCATGTCAGCTAATTTTATCCCCTTCAAAGTGGGACTTTCTACTGAAAAGATGGCTGAGCTGTATATGAGACAAATAGTGCAAATTTATGGAGTCCCAGTCAAACTAGTGTCTAACAAAGACAACCGATTCACTTCAAACTTTTGGAAGAGTCTGCAGGAAGGACTTGGTACTCAGTTAAAGTTCAGCATAGCAGACCATCCTCAAACAAATAGGCAGTTTGAAAGGACGATATAAAGTTTGGAGGACATGCTGCGGACTTGCGCTTTGGACTTCGGCGGATCATGGGAGGATCATCTGCACTTGGTAGAGTTCTCATACAACAACAACTACTAAGCTAGCATTAGGATGACACTATTCGAGGTGCTTTAAGGACGACGTTACAGGACACCGCTTTCTTGGGACGATGTTGGAGAGAGAATCATTCTTGGACCAGAGATGATCACAGAGGCTGCAAACAAGGTCAAGATGATCAAAGACAGACTCAGGGTTACCCAAGAAAGGCAGAAGCATTAGGCTGATAGCAGCTTGGAGTTCACTGATGGAGATATGGTGTTTGTGAAGATATCTCTTACTTGAGAGATGATCGCATTTGGTCTAGGGGAAATTGAGCCCCAGATATATTGGACCCTTCCCTATACTTAGCAGAGTTGGAGATGTGGCTTACAGAGTTGCATTACCACCAAAATTGGATAGCGTCCACAACGTCTTCCAAGTTTCTCAGCTAAGGAGGTACATTCCAGACCCCAGTCACGTCTTGGATTACTCAGAGCTGGAGGTTGGACCTAGCCTCACCTACTCGAAGCAGCCGTGAAGATACTAGATCGAAGGGAGAAGAGGTTGAGAAACACTATTATACCCTTTGTCCGGGTTGCATGGAGGCACCACTCTCCAGGAGAGTCGACTTGGAAGAGAGGATAAGATGAGGAAGGAATACCTTTGTCACGACCCGCACCCACTGTGAGGGTACGAGTACGTAACAGCGCCCAGCCTACGCCGCAGTGTCGGCGGTAGAACGCTGTTCTAAGTCTCTAACTAACCATCAACTCATGCAGTATATAATATACTCATCATGATCAACTCCGAACGGAGGACAAGTATAAGATAAGGTGTATCTCAATCACAGTCTAAGCACGATAAGATAACACAGAATTGTAACTAAGAATTTGAAGACAAAAATAAATACTGAAATAATAACAACATCTGAATAATCTCAAATACATCTCAAGTCTCAATTCTATACAACAAGCTCTAAAGAAAAATAAATGCAAGTCTACTAGACTAAATCCCGATCACTCCTAAGTGTCGGGGCCATAGGTAGCTAAGCCATCTCCTCAGTAAAATATAGGGCATATGTCCTCAGGGCAATCATCTGTAAAATTTTCAACAGGTCCAGTCAGGACAGGAACGAGCACATCTCATCTAGAAAACCCAAGTAAATGACAGAGAACTATAACGCAGTTATAGACAGTTGTATTGATGAAAATGACAGTTTATATTCAGGTGATGGTAAGAAAGACAGATAAAGTGCAAGGAAAGAAAATAACTAAACAAGAGAAGAATCATAGCAATGAAGACTGTAAAAATAGAACTAGCTGAACCAGGGTAATATGATATAAAGTCCAGACAATAATGTAGACAAGTGTAACTCTAATGTAAGTCCAGTACAGGATGAATCTCATACAAAATGAATCCAGTAAGGGACGATTCCAGTTATAGTGATCAATGATTCCAGGGTGAGTCCAGCCTATACTCTAGCAGTGTGTTTTAAAATACCGAGCTCGACATATAAACGGCTATAGGTAATCCGGCACATCACACACCTGGCCGGGTGTGAGATGGCTATCATTCCAGTATGATTCCAGCAAAAGGGTGATTCCAGAAATGGGGTATGTCTACATGTCTTACTCTAGTATTTCCCCTCCCAGCAAGTGAATCCAGAATTCTGACACAATGATTCAAGATGAGTCCAGCCAAGTACAATGATACCAGTAAATGATTCCGGGGTGATTCCTGTAAATGATTCCAGTAATAGAAGCCGAAAATGATGATACCAGTAATAGAGGCCAGAAAATAAATGTGTGTCGTATACATGAATCCAGAAATAACAGTACGTATTTGTAACAGAGAATCACATACAGCTAACTAGAACTGAAATACAGTAATTGACAAATAAATGAGAGAACTATCAGAGAATGTGCTCGCCTGATACTCTGAAAAGAGTAGTGTAATGTCAGATGTCTGCACCAGAGTCACAATGTCCTAAATAAAGTAGTACAGGTTATAATATATTTAAAACAAGGTAAATGATGTTTATGATGCAATCTACATGATTTCTAGGCCAATCTAGGTCAAAGTCAACTCTAAGTCAACCTTGGTCAATTGTCTAGGTCAAACTATGTCCAAGTCAAACTTGGTCAACTATGGGTCAACCCAAGTCAATTATTGGTCAATCTTAGCCTATTGGGTCAAAATCTAGAGTTTGGTCAAACTCTATCTAAGGCTATCTAGACACTAACCATATACTAGTGTAACTAGGATACCTTAACACTATCCCCTATATACATAACAATGCATATACCCCAAGTCTATAGTCCTAGGCATATATAGCCTATGCATCACATAACTATATCTATATAAGTACAATATCAACTAATCCATATCACATCTATATAATAATATATATACAATATGTGAACTCTCACACAACAACTCACACTATTCCTCACTTCCCTCAAACCATGTGGCCAATGGCCCATGCCCTCTCCTAGATATACATTTATACTCTATGTGATACCCTAAGCTAATCAAGCTCATCCTCCACTTCAACATTCATTCCATGACTTAACAAACAACTAACTACCTATTAGTCCTAGACTTATATCACTCTCCCATATACATACCCATTATGAAGCATTTCCTACATACTATGAATGTACCTATGATACACACATATAGGGAATACTAACTTCCATCTCCCAAAACCTTCACATAGACTCTCTCACAAGGAACCATACATTACCTTACCTAGGACACATCACACATACTAACTCACACAACAAAGCCTCCTGCCTGTACAGGCCCCTAGCCTGCACTCCTAATGCAATGCCAACCAAGGCAACTGCAGTTGCTGCTAATGGCACTGCCTGCACTGCCAATACAATGCAAAGCCAGGCCAGGCCAAGGCTTCACTGTACCCAATTCTGCACACAAGTGACCCCAAGCCTGATATTATAACTCTGGAACCTACATCCAGTCTAATAAAATACATCAAACATATATGTAAAACTATTACAATTATATTCATATCACAAACCAAAACCCCAATCCAATTTCTATTTCAAATCAAATAAACAGTGTTCAGTCCAATGTGCAGGGTTGTGTCATGTGTGAGGGAAAAAATATGACTTGTGTCTATGTTCAGGAAGCATAGAATGGGTTCATTTCAGTTTAACAACCCCCAACCCAAATCAGTTCAGTTTTGTGTGTGTGTGTGTGTGTGTTTGGTGAGGAAAAACTGTGGGTGATATATGAATTTGTGGCTGTTCTCAGTTTAGGTGCAAGGGGTGTGTGTGTACAATTGTGTGGCAGGTGTGTGAATCTCAGGCCATTAATTAAAAGTTCATGCATTCATTCCTCATTTCTGTTTAAAATGGAATTAAGTTTAACATTAAGCTAAACAGTGCAAAAACTTTAGGGAGTATCAGTCTACACATCAAAAGTCCATCCCACATTCGAAAATCCATTTCTAGTTCACAACCTAATCTATCATGCCAATCCTAAACAGTAGTATTTAATACATTGTATGAATCTAACATGCATTTGAATCAAAAATCAGTTTTAACAAAATACTCTAACAGTTCAAAACAGCCCCTTGACTTAAACCCAGATTTTGATTCACACTATTACCAAAAGAAACCCCTATTCCTCATACTATTAGAACTCATATTGGTACACATATTAGAGATCACAATTCATGAAATTAATAGTGTTTAATAGGTAAAAAATTGATGACAAATCTCATTTTTAAACCTGGAACAAACAATAAAAATATGGACATAATGGTGTATCAGTAATTTAGAGAAAAGAGAAATAAACAATGAAAATTAGATTAAAATACTAAAACAGGGGTTGGTAAGGTTAGGACACATTGCAATAGTGCTATGTGATGTGTTTGTGTCCACAAAAGTGGACACAAACGTGTCCAATCACTTCTGAAACCAAAACAGTAAAATACAGTGCAACAGTGTAGCCAAGCCTCGTGCTGAAGTGTCGAGCCACCAAGGACACGACACAGTGAATAATAGGTCACGTGCATGTGTCTAAGTGTTTGTCAGGACTAGGAGAGTGTGTTCCACAGCCTGCACAGTGTCCACGTGGATCGTGTCGCGTGTACGAGACGTGTATCCGAACGTGTCTGTGCACGCGCGTGTGGGTGTGCAAACCCAGTGTGGGTCGATCTCCTCCGTGCACACAAAACGAGATCCCCTGAAATTTTACATGTGTCGTGTCAGTCACTAGAGGGAAGTGTCCACAAAATTTGGTGTCAAAACATTGCGTGTCGTGTCCGCAATCAAGGTCGAGCAGCAGGACAGCCGCACGATGCCTGTGCGCTGTGTCGTGCACGTGGTGCGTGTCCGTTTTGGACACGAAAAAACTACAGAATCATGCTTAGTCATAAACAAACATAATCTACATATAAAAAGCTATCCAAATATATAATTTGTTTCGAAAAATATCAACATTCAGTCCATAGAGGCATTTCATCGAACACCTAGCATACAATACGACACGTGTCCGATACGGACACCAAACGGACACAAAATTCATCCAAATTTCAGGGACACCTAGGGGACTCCTAGATCTAGCCCTACATGCAAGGAAAACCGAAATTTGAATCAATTTAAGGGGTTTTACCTATGTGTGCAAAAAGCTTGGAAAAGCTCCAAATGGGGAATTCTTCCTCTTGGTACCAAAAGCCCCAAATTTACCCAAGGCTGTGATTAAACTCAGAAATCAGAAAATAGGAGAGTGTTAGGTTCTAATGCAAGAAACTAGGATCAAAAAGGAATTAAAATGGATTTATGGGGATTTTTGCAAGAGGGACAATACCTTTCCTTCTCCAATGTTGAAATGAATGAAAGAAGGAGGCAAGCCCTAGAGAATAAGTGTTTATATAGGGTGGGGATCCCTATGGCTGGTCATAAAGGAAGGAATTAGGGTTAGGGTTTCCTAAATTGGCCCATGGGCTTAAGTTATGGTTAATCAAGTCATGAAGTCATAAGCCATTTCATGAAACTATAAACCATGACTCAAATCCACTAAACCAAGTTCCCTCATTCTAAAATTAGTTTCTAATGACTAAATGTAGGTTAATCTAAGTTAGACTAGGGTCACCATGACTAGGGTTAGCTTCTAGATTAGCTCACTAGGTCTCAACAAGTCAAGTCAACCAGAAATTCACCAATTCAACAAATCACCAAATAAATCAAATAAGTCAAAATGACCAAAATACCCCTAGGCTAAAAATAACAATTAAATCGTCCTGATGACGTGGTTAGGCTCTAGGTCATGCAGTCTCTCAGGTTTCACTAGCAGCACATCAAAATCACAAGTCATGACTTAAACCAGTTTTTAAATAGTTTAAAAATAATTGAAAATCACCAAAAATCACCATGTGAAATAAATATCAATAAATAATAATTATAATTACAAAATTTCAAAAATACCCTCATCTGGAAAACTGGGTGTTACAACCTTACCTTTTCCAGTTATAATTGTTTGTACCCTACCTTTGGAAATTTTGAGTACGAAATTTTTCAGGGAGGAAAGTTTTGTAACTCTTTAATTTTTAATATATTTAAAGTTGAATTATTAAATTTATGTTGTTGAAATAATAATATTATTATTTAGAGAATTTAATTAGTGATAAAAATATTTATTTATTAATTTCTTAAAATTATAAATAATGGTAACTCCCAACCTATAACTCTTAACTTCTTATATTCCGTAACTCCCAACCTCTTACATTCCGTAAGTCCCAACCTCTTATATTCCGTAACCCTCGACCCTTTTCATTCGTAAATTCCCTTCATTTCTCTATAAAAAAATATTGAGACAAAACTTAAGCATTACCATCTTCTTCCTTTGGAGCAATCCAGCGACCCGTGCCACACTCGCCATTCCCGAGCCACGGGAGCCGCACCGACGAGCAGAGCTTCGTTGCCAACCTACGAACCACCTTTCCGATCTCGACGAGAACGATTCTGAATGAGCCGACAATGTGTCGACATGCTCGAGCAAACAGAGGATGACAAGCTGATGATGATCTCGACGTAACCGCGACCACCTTCTTCTTCTTCCTCGGTAAGAAAGTAAACTCTAGCCTCACTACAAGTAAAATAACGATTCTTGACGGTTTATAAGTTGACGGTCGTCGAAAACCGTCAAAAATATTGGTTATCTTGATGGTTTTAGGTATACGTCAAAAAAACACACATTTTAAGTTAATTTGGCAAAGTTTTACCATAATAGTTGACGGTTTTAGAGGATCCGTCAAGAAATACAATTTTTTTTGTTGACGGATTGATGAAAACCGTCAATTAATGCATGTGCGAAAAAATTGGCGCTAATTTTTCGGCTGCCATTATAGAAATTTTTTTAAATTATTTATATTTGTTGACGGTTGTGGTTATTTTTTATGGAGAGAAGCAGCAATGTTTCTCCCGATGAAAAAAATCTCTATCAGAAATAACTCCTCTCTCCATTTCTCCTCCTCTCCTCTTCGAGTTCTTTCCACTCTTTCTCCCATTAGTTCTACTACTCCTTTTCTTCGAGCCCAGCCGTCTCGATCCCAGTCGTCGAAGAAGCATAGCACTTTGCCGTGCCATCTCTTATCGTCCTCTCCCTCGCCAAGAAAGAGCGATCTAGGAAAGAAGAAGAGGTACGGTAGCAAGAAGAAGAGGCACGATGGCGTGCTCCGCTGCTTCGATGTCGCGATCGACCATTAACGTCGTTTTGGACGAAGAGGCATATTTTGACGACGATGACGTCGACCTCGAGGACATGAGGTACCATTTCTTAGGGTTTTGTTAGGATTTCTTTCTCTTTTTGGGTTATGTCGATGATAGATGAAAAAAGAACTTTTCCTCTTTTGATTTCTAAAAATTTGTGAAATTTTTTATTTTAGGGATTTGAAGTTGGTTCCATTTCTTGATTTCTGAAAATTTGTAAAATTTATCATTTTAGGGCTTTGAAGTTGGTTCTATTTTAGGGAGATCTAAAGTTTATCATGTCAAGAAGGGAAAGGTGGATCACATCCACTTCAACAAAGACGGCGGCGTCGAGCGATGACAAGCAGCGGTTCCCTCTCTGGAAAGTCCTCTGTCGTGCCGCAGTAGATACGAGATAAGACATTTTTGTATTTACTTTGCATTTTTGAATTCAAAATTGACCTAGTTTTGCTTAAATTCTTTGTTTGGAAATTTTAGGATTTCTTATGTGTAAGTACTGATGTCGATAATCGAAAACTTTGCATAACTGATCTTTTTTTTTTCTTTGGTAGATCCTTTGTTTTGAAAGACAATAGAGAATTCGATGCTTCGGTGCAAGAGAATGCGCTCGATGACCTAATCGCCTTCTTGAGGGCAACCAATGGTGATGCTGAAAGGTATAACTCCTCCCCCTTTCATTTTTTTTCTTTTCCCTTTAAATTTTCCCATTATATGTTCTGCTGTGACATTATTATTGCGAAAGAAATGGTTCTATAAGATAAGTGTTAGCTATAATCTTTAATGTGCTTTGTAATCCACTTCTTTCTTTGAGGAGCATTGGTTGTCCATTTAATGTGCTTAGTAGCTGCAATTGAACCATCATTATTAGCTTTAGTCGGCTACTGCAGTGGATGCACATAGATGTGCAGCAGCCTTTAATGCAGGGACTGCAGGGATAGGTAGTTTGTGGAATAGAAATGTAACGCCCCAGTCCCAAAATACGTAGGACTAAGTATGTAGACATGCCAGCTATACACATACAAAGTACAGGGCCCTTGTATATATACATAAGCTGTAAAATGCAGTAAACCCCAACTAACTAATCTCATCCACAAAATAAGGGAATAAAAAATATCATATAATAAATTATTTTGGTACTATATGTTGGGTGTAGAAAAATCTACTACCAACAAGTAAGGGAAGAAATACATGGAAAATAAAACGAATTTAGTGAACAAAGCGAAAATGATCCAAGCGCAATCATCCTCGAAGAATATAGAGATGATCACGGCCACGACTAGAACACCTACGAAAAACAAGAACACACACCTGGAGAATAACCAGGTCCTCAGAGGGACGTAACAAGATACAAGAAGAACATGCTAATGTGAACTGTCATAATAATATCAATATACAAAAGACTATCTTAGACACAAATATGCAAAAGAGAATGCTAATCATCTATTGTGCAATTTAGAGGACAACTTTCATGTGCATGGGTGGAATTTAGGCCACATGTACGTAACTGGCATCCGGTCATCTGTATCCGTCCGTAACGTCCAATACGTCAGAGGTCATCTGTAAATATAAATTGCCACAGTTCCATTCGGAGACTGTGGTTTACCTGTTTGGATTCCCGTACGCACTAGCGACTATCCTCCCCAATATTTTCCATACTGACCAAGTCATGTCCATGACTTGCCCAGTTTTATAACTGCTCGAGTCTCTATACCTTAATCATAGCAATTACGATCTATCCGTCACAAGAAAATAGAGATGGCCAGTCAATAAGTCGTGCCCCTAGCAAATGTCTCAAACCGTATATAGTGTGTGTGTCATGGCCAAGAAGATATGAGAATATCCCACAACAAGAAGGTACTCCACTAAAACTAAGTCAACATGCATAAAATAAAGTAACGACTAATAGAGTCGCTTGCACCCAAGTATGGCTTGGACGCGCAGTTTATAAACTAACAAATATAAAACAAAGTAAATAAATACGGAAAATAAATAATATGATAGTTAATTATAGCAAGGTATACTTTCCTGGGTCCTGAGAACTGTGGTGGCGAATATCAGACATGAAAGTAGGTAGAACAACGGCTACTGAGGAACTAAGGTCCAAACAAACATCTCAGGATGCTGAAAATAGTCTATTATCTAATTATAATTAATACTGTACTGATTAGATTTATTTAATAAATTCTAAAATTAGGATATGGCATAGGTTTTCGTATTAGCTTTCCGAAAAACTAAACGGATCGCATTTTCGTTTCCGAAATCTCCCGAAATCGCAAAAATACTAAAATACGTTTATTTATGGGACACTAGATACTCAAACAATTTTACAGAAATCTACAGAATGAATTTTATTTATTAAAATATGTTTCTGGAAAGCTTATCTCGATATGCTTCTTTTAAAAACAATTGGAGACAAAACAGAGTTCGGAGCTAGGAGATATCGTCGTTCCAAGTTGCTCTTGCTACTAAAAAGCGGGACTGAATTCTGCTGACGAATTTTTAAGTTCCTATTGGACTAAAAATAATTTCGAATTATGGCTGATACAAGGGGGATGTATTGGGTTTATTTAGGTATTTATTTCAGATTTATCTCCTAAATTAGATAGGATTTAATTTAAATAAATTGGAGTTTGCTTTGTTAGGATATGATATAGATAGTGATGCTTTCCTATTAGACTTAGGATTATGATTAACTTAAAATATAGTTCATATTTATCTAAATTATCTATAACATTATTTAAAATTACTATAGATAATAAATAGAGTTAATATTTATTTAAACAATCCTCATCTAATCTCATTTATACAAGCTGAAATATTTAATACTAAATTGATATTTATTCTATATTATGTAAATAGTGTACAATATAAGTAACATGTAAAAAGTAATAAAAGTTATGAAATAAATGCTAAAATTTTGAGAAAAAAAATGTATAATATAGTTTAGATCCTTAATGTACTTGAAAAATAGCTGTATTTATTTTTATACTATATTCACCGGTGAGCACTATACTAAATATATATAAAATAATACAAATTATATAATAAGTCAATAAATAGTTATTTAAAAATCCAGAAATTCTACAAATATAGATTTGAAAAATCAGGGGGTTTACAGAAGTCTTATCTAGATAAGGACTAAGAAGAGTTTTAATTTCCTTTAGATTTTCCACTATTTAATTCAAATTGATTTAAAAGTAACTTAATCAAATATAATCCAATGTAGATAGATTCTACCTCTAATTTAAATTGTATTTAAATAACTTAATAAAAAATTTTCAATTTAAATCACCATAATTAATTACATATTAAATCAACCCATATTTAATATACTTTTTCGAAATAATATATTAATGATAATAATTAATTTTGAAAATACAAATATATATACACTCGCATGCAAAAATAATACTTATATAAAATACAGTTTTTCTAAATTACTAGTTATACTTGTACCATAAAATAAAATGGCCTTTTTTTTAAATAAAAATAAAGTTTGGCAATCATCGGCGCGACACGTTTACAACTTCAAGCAATATAAAATATTTATCGTCTATTATTTTGAAATATTTTCTACATCTATATAATTAAAACGTTTTATAAAAATATGTACTTCGCACTTATTCGCACTTGACGAGAAATTTACGAAAGGCAAACTCGTACGCGACGTACAAATACGAAGTACAAAAAATCAATACCATATTTATAAAAAATTGTAGTAGAAATTTAGAGATTTTATATCCTACCCAACTTACATGAATTTCGTCCTCAAAATTTAGGAATAGCTAGGGTAGGGGAGATAGAAAGAGTTCAAAGGTACAGAAATACGATTACATTTTTGAATGAGGCGAAGAAACGACGTTCGACACAAATATGCATTGGAAGATCGTGATTTTGATATTTGTGAAAATACATCATGGTTATGGAATTGAAGAAGGGTCGCTAGTTAAGGTAATAAAATTTTTATAACACGAATTAGAGAATAGAAAGGAATTGAGTAGGTCAAAGAAAATAATTTAGACATTTAGGAGAGATGGTTTCTTGAGCGAATATAGTCGTCTTGGTTTAAGGTATGGTTAAGGAAATGATTTGAATCATTTTCAAGTTTCAAGAATGATTAGAAGGTTGTGATCATGAATCTAGGGTAGAGAAAAAAGGTAACTCAAGACGGGGATATAGTCACATTGATTGGTCAGTGGTTAACTATCTTGGCAATAGAGGGTGGGCAACTAAGGGGATATCAAGTACGAGTGTTTATCTTTCTAATATAGGCGAAAGACGAAAATAATAAAGAGTTCGAAGAAGATATTATTGAATACGAATAAGTGGTTCAAAGACGAATAAAAATTTTCAAAAAAAATTGCTAAGGCAGTCGCGGATGGAATTTTAGAGGCCAAGTTTGACTATGCCTCCATCCACGTCAAACAATATATGGAAACGAAACCAAAGTGCACTAGGTTGATCAGACCATCATGCACCGGTTCTGATTAGACAATGTTTTAGTGGGCGTCCCCTATAACACGTATGTCATGAAAAAGCTCGTTAAAAGAATAAGCTTGCAAAACTAAGGCTAAATTAGCATCATAAGATAGTCAAAATATAAGTAAGGAATACTAATGAAGGAATAGTCGAAGATCCATCAAAATCTAAGCCTTGCCCAAAGTTTGGGCTTATGCAGTCGTCCTAGTATTTTCTTATCTATGGCTTGGTTGAGTAAATAAGTTAGGGTTCTCTGAATTCTATAGTCTAAGTAAACTTATATTGTCACAAGGACAAAGGTTTGTTAGGTCATGAGGTATTCTACCCAACTTACAAGAGTTAAACTA
Source organism: Iris pallida (assembly GCA_029216955.1). Taxonomy (NCBI): domain Eukaryota; kingdom Viridiplantae; phylum Streptophyta; class Magnoliopsida; order Asparagales; family Iridaceae; genus Iris; species Iris pallida. Next base: position 12,589,216 of record JANAVB010021600.1, on the reverse strand, counting down.
GCAGTGTGATGGGGCAATAGGTCAAGCAATCAAGATAAAGCACAAAGTTAAGCATTTAAGGAATTAAATAGAACACATATCGGATCGAAAGAATTGAGTCGAGGTTGAGTCCCTATCCTTGGTCAAAAATATATCGATATCATGGTAAAGGTTATAGTCTAGTCTTTATGACCCGAAAGTCACATCATAAAAATAGAGTACCAGGGATGTGTTTGAGTGGGATATGATACACCTACATAAAGGTGAGCTCGTCTAGGTCTTACATATAAAATTTGTTGGAAGGTAACAGATAGTATTACACTCCAAATATCAAAGTCACGGTAAAGGACAAAAAAAGATCTAAAATAGAAAGTGGGAGTTCATGATGTGTCAATTAATGCACAAACATTAAAGAAGATCAAGTTGAAGCATGAAATAAAATTAATTAAGGAATCTAGTAAAATAATTTAGGGACACAGTTTTCAGAGAGAAGATAGTCTCCTAGGTGGATACAGTCAATGAACGATTAAATCATTTCTCAAATTGCAACTGTTAGTAGGTTACGAGGGGCGGTTGAATGAGTCAATGTTGAGATACAGTCAAATAGTTTGGTAGATGACTAACTACTCTTGAGTATACACTACTATCATGGTCATGAGTGCTATGGCAATTACTATCCATCTTGGTTGCCTCTCAATACAATATCTAAATCTATTAGTTCGAATCCCTCAAAAAGTTTTCTCAATAATATTCTCAAAAAATAATCTACCATAATTTGTATCCTTTCTAAGCCGTCGACTTAAAAACATATTTTCCTTAAATCAATCTTGAAGTATCCCTTATCATAATTATATTATCAATCCAACCTTTAAACTCAAGATTTCATGAACCATAATTTTTTTTTACCAAAATTTTTGATATCCATAATCACAACTTTTAACTCAAAATCTAAATAGATTTATAAATCATCAATCATAGGACGCAATTTAAAATTTAAAATTTTCCCTCAAACTCGATTTTATATCTTCCAAAATATTTTAAACCAAAATTTTTACTATCATCACCTTAAAAACTTAAAATTAGCAATCTTATAAATCGAAAATCGTACGATTCAATTTAAAACCTTAAGATTTCCACCACCCTTTTTTCATAATCCAACTTTAACTCAAAATATAACTCAATTTATAAATCATAGATCATATTTAAAATAAATTGAAATCTTCCTCAAAGTCGATTTCATATCTGTCAAAAATATATAACTACCATGAGTCATAAATATCCTAAAATTAGGAATCAATTTATTTTCTCAATTCTACTATCCTCTTGTGTATACCACTTAGTAGTAAAAATTTTAACAATCTTTTGAAGACGGCAATATCGCTACTACCCAACTTGGAATTAACTAATCCTTAAGGTTAAAAATGCCTTTATAACTCAAATAAAACTTTAATGCATATCAATTGTCCATGTAATCCCTATGTTTGACCTATGAGCATATACCAGGGTAGTCATCTTTCTAACCGACATTAAAGGATAAGATTACTGTATGAGGAGTTCTAGCAAGAGACGAATCAAGGAAGTTGATTGAGAGATCGAAATGGAGTCAAGGAAGGAGATCAAGTATGTTGAAGAGATCCTAAACTCTATTCCTATATGCAGGCTCACATCGGTACAATAACGTAACCGAAGTGATAAACTTGACCTGCATGGGCCACCACAAAAACATGTAACGCCCCAGTCCCAAAATACGTAGGACTAAGTACGTAGACATGCCAGCTGTATACATACAAAGTACATGGGACTTGTATGTATACATAAGCTGTAAAATGCAGTAAACCACAACTAACTAATCTCATCCACAAAATAAGAAAATAAAAGATATCATATAATAAATTATTTTGGTATAATATGTTGGGTGGAGACAAATCCACTACCAACAAGTAAGGGAAGAAATACATGGAAAATGAAACAAATTTTGTGAACGAAGCGAAAATGATCCAAGCGCAATCATCCTCGAAGAATATAGAGATGATCACGGCCATGGCTAGAACACCTGCGAAAGACAAGAACACACACCTGGAGAATAACCAGGTCCTCAGAGGGACGTAACAAGATACAGAAAGAATATGCTAATATGAACTGTCATAATAATAATAATATACAAAAGACTATCTTAGACACAAATATGCAAAAGGGAATGCTAACCATCTATTATACAATTTAGAGGACAACTTTCATGTGCATGGGTGGGATTTAGGCTACATGTACGTAACTGGCATCCAGTCATCTGTATCCGTCCGTAACGTCCAAGACGTCAGAGGGCATCTGCAAATATAAATCGCCACAGTTTCATCCGGAGACTGTGGTTTACCTGTTTGGATTCCCATACGCACTAGCGACTGTCCTCCCCCAATGTTTTCCATATTGACCAAGTCATGTCTATGACCTGCCCAGTTTTGTAACTGCTCGAGTCTCTATACCTTAATCATAGCAGTTACGATCTATCCGTCATACGACAATAGAGATGGCCAGTCAATAAGTCGTGCCCCTAGCAAATGTCTCAAACCGTGTAGTGTGTATGTCATGGCCAAGGAGATATGAGAATATCCCACAACAAGAAGGTAGAACACTAAAACTAAGTTAACATGTATAAAATAAAGTAACGACTAATAGAGTCGCTTGCACCCAAGTATGGCTTGGATGCAGTTTATAAACTAACAAATATGAAACAAAGTAAATAAATATGAAAAATAAATAATATGATAGTTAATTATAGCAAAGTATACTTACCTGGGTCCTGAGCACTGTGGTGATGAAGATCAGACATGAAATTAGGTAGAACAACGGCTGCTAAGGAACTAAGGTCCAAACAAACATCTCCGGATGCTAAAAATAGTCTATTATCTAATTATAATTAATAATGTACCTATTAGATTTATTTAATAAATTCTAAAATTAGGATATGGCATAGGTTTTAGTATTAGCTTTCCGAAAAACTAAACGGATCGCATTTTCATTTTCGAAATCTCCCGAAATCGCAAAAATACTAAAACACGTTTATTTATGGGACACTAGATACTCAAACAATTTTACAGAAATCTACAAAATGAATTTTATTTATTAAAATATGTTTCTGGAAAGCTTATCTCGATATGCTTCTTTTAAAAACAATTGGAGACAAAACAGAGTTCGAAGCTAGGAGATATCATCGTTCTAAGTTGCTCTTGCTACTAAAAAGCGGGGCTGAATTCTGCTGACAAATTTTTAAGTTCCTATTGGACTAAAAATAATTTTTAATTATGGCTGATAGAAGGGGGATGTATTGGGTTTATATAGGTATTTATTTCAGATTTATCTCGTAAATTAGATAGGATTTGATTTAAATAAATTGGAGTTTGCTTTGTTAGGAAATGATATAGACGGGGATCCTTTCCTATTAGACTTATGATTATGATTAACTTAAAATATAGTTCATATTTATCTAAATTATCTATAACATTATTTAAAATTACTATAGATGATAAATAGAGTTAATATTTATTTAAACAATCTTCATCTAATCTCATTTATACAAGCTAAAATATTTAATACTAAATTGATATTTATTCTATATTATGTAAATAGTGTACAATATAAGTAACAAGTAAAAAGTAATAAAAGTTACGAAATAAATCCTAAAATTTTAAGAAAAAAATTGTATAATATATTTTAGATCCTTAATGTACTAGAAAAATAGCTTATATATTTTTATACTAAATTCACCAGTGAGCACTATACTAAATATATGTAAAATAATACAAATTATATAATAAGTCAATAAATAGTTATTTAAAAATCCAGAAATTTCACAAATATTTATTTTGAAAAATCAGGGAGTTTTCAAAAGTCTTATCTAGATAAGGACTAAGAAGAGTTTTAATTTCCCTTAGATTTTCCACTATTTAATTCAAATTGATTTAAAAGTAACTCAATCAAATATAATCCAATGTAGATAGATTCTACCTCTAATTTAAACTATATTAAATAACTTAATAAAAATTTTTCAACTTAAATCACCATAATTAATTACATATTAAATCAACCCATATTTAATATACTTTTTCGAAATAATATATTAATGATAATAATTAATTTCGAAAATACAAATATATATACACTCGCATGCAAAAATAATACTTATATAAAAAACATCTTTTCTAAATTACTAGTTATACTTGTACCATAAAATAAAATGCATTTTTTAAATAAAAATAAAGTTTGGCAATCCTCGGCGCGACGCATTTGCAACTTCAATCAATATAAAATATTTATCGTCTATTATTTTGAAATATTTTCCACATCTATATAATTAAAACGTTTTATAAAAATATGTACTTCGCACTTATTCGTATTTGACGAGAAATTTACGAAACGCAAACTCGTACGCGACGTACAAATACGAAGTACAAAAAATCAATACCATATTTATAAAAAAAAATGTAGTAGAAATTTAGGGGTTTTACAGGAAAATATATCCCTCTTAACACGATTAGATGCTATGAAGTTCTCAAATGTTGATTCATTTTTTCGTGTGTATGAAAGAATATTGGATGGTATCAGACTAAAACAATATATAGAAAATAGATTGGAAGGAGCAACAACATAAAAATGATCTGAATTGCTTGGTTATGCATATTCTTAGCAAAATACATAATCTTGAAGTAAAAATTGACCCAAATTGAAGTGAATGTATCAGCTGCATTTAATACCCTAAGAGGGAAAAAAAAGTTATATGAAAGACAACTTCAATTGCAGCTACTACTGCTGCTTCCCAGTCCCAGAATCTGAAGAGTAGCCATATTTCTTCATTGACAAAAATAACTCATCAAATTCATCCAAGAACCCTTCTTTAATAAGGCCCTTCATCATTATGGTGTATGTTACAACATCTGGTTGCACTACATCACTTGTAAGAATAGAGTTAAAGAGATCCTTTGCTTCATTAACTTTACTATCTTGAAACATTCCTTCAATTAAAATATTGAAGGTTCTAGCTTCCAGTTTTTCCTTTTGACATGATATGGTGTCGAACAGATTCATGGCCTCATCAGTGTGGTGATTTTTTACAAAGTCCATGTAATATTATATGATAGGTGTGGAGTTCTAGGGAAGTTCCATAAGCAATCATTTTATCTTGTATTTCTTTTGCATCAGCAACTCTTCCAGCTTGGTATAATTCGTCTAACATAATATTGTAAGTAGCAAGTGTTTGTTGTAAACCCGTACAAGGCGTCTCATCAAAAAGATATCGAGCTCTATCAACCATTATGCACATACAAAAGCCATTGATCAAAATGTTGTAAGTAACTGTATCGGGTTTATGACCTCGTAAGAGCATTAGCTCAAAAACTTCAAATGATTTACTAGTTTCTTGTATCAGGCAATTTCCATCAATTAAGGTAGTGTATGTTACTATATTGGGGTCCAAACCTCTTTGAATCATCACATCTAATAATTTATGAACTTTTTCAACCATTTCTTCTTTACACAGAGCATTAATTATCATGTTGAATGTCACAACAGTAAGTTCGATCCCATGATCCTTCATTTCCTCGAGCAATCAGTATAAATTTTTGATATATTTTACACAATGAGATAAATTTTTGGGTACTGATACCACACTTGAAATTTATGAGTATCAGTATAACTTGGAGTATCAATTTCATAATGGGACAAATGGTTTATTGGCTACACATTGGGGTTGGAAATATTTTTCAAGAAGCCTTTACTAAACTCTGAGCCCATACTTTCTCTATCAATTTTTATGTCCAGGTTTTTTTTTCATGTTATACTTCTGTTGAGTATCAGTGGATTATTTTGTCGACTATCATTTTTCCCTATGTTATTTAAAGACCCCTTTTGTTCAGTATCGTTCCTCCATGTGGTGCACTTATAATTAGAAGGGTAGAGGCATCAAACTAGGTATACTTAACTAGATTATCTACTCTTAAAATAATTATATAATTATAATATATGGGAGAAATATCTGTCATAAACACAACAAAGTCAAACCCTAAGTCATACATATTTATACAATTTCCAATACTGTTATATTCTGCTTAGATGTATCTTCTTCTTTGCATACTATCATACAAATAAAAGAAAATGTTGAAAAGAAACATGCTTTGACACATGAAGATATGGAGGCAGAGCATGAAGATGTAATCATGTTTTCATTATAATATGTACTTAAAGTGCACGTGTGTGTTTGCATTTGTATGTATGTTTGTGTTTTTTTTTTTACTAAAGCTTCAACTTCTGTTAAATATCAACTGTCACTGAGTCAATTTTACCAGTCAGGGGCAGTCCAAAGGAAAAAAAATGAAGTAGAAATCTTAACATAAACCCTGAGTCTATTTTGAAAATTTTGATATATTTTACTTTCTCTATTTTGGGTGTATGATATCTAAGTTTTGCTCCACTCTCTACTTTGGTTGGGATTACTAGTTATTTTTTTTACTTGTTTTTGCTTTTGGTGGGTTAGAGTTTTACTGATACTTGCGTGTTGATACAAATGTCGACTTGGTTGTTGTTTTTGGTGGCTTGTTGGCAGTTTGTTGGGTCTCCTTTGATTTTTCATATACAAAAGTTGGGTGTGGATGATATTGTACTCCTGAATTTTTATTATTGTATTGAGTTGTAGGCCTCGTGGTTATTTTATTTTGTTCTCAGTTATTAATTTATATAAATATGGGCACATAAATGATTAAATATATTTCTCTTCTTCTCTCAGGAACTACATGAAAAATGAAGGTGCTGTAAATATGGGAGGGATGTGCTCCGGCTGGATTTGCTACATATTTTGGTTTTATTTGTATAATTTTCAGTTTTGGATGTTTAAGATGTATGGAAACTACATACTTTGGTTGGATATGTTTGTGGTTGGACAAGTGTTAGATGTTTGTGGTTGGACAAGTGTTAGATATTTGTGGTTGGACGTGTTGAATGTATTAAAAGTTTGTGGTGTATGAACAATATATATTTTATTAATATAAACATTAGATTTTGTAGTTATTTGATGTATGTATATCTTCTGGATTATTGATATTATGTGTGTGTTCGATTCATAATATATAACTATAAATAGAATTTTTGCTATACAAAATTTAGCTTATCTTAATGGTTAAAAAACGTCAACAATTAACTCAATCCTACTGCAAGAGGTCTTTTGTTGACGGCTAATAGCTGTCATCTAAGCCGGAGTCAAAAAAAATTTTTACCTACATTGACGGTTTCAAAAAACTGCTATCTTGACGGCTAAAAACAATCAAAAAACAACTACTTAATATGATGGCAAAAAACCGTCAAAAAAAGCCCTGCCAGTGACCGTCAATAAAAGGGGGAGGTCCTTTCTTGACTCCGGCCTACTTGATGGATCCGTAATCGTCAAGATACCCCTTTCTTGACGGGAAAAAGCCGTCAAGAAAAGCCTTTTTCTTATAGTGCCTTGTTATAGTTTAAATCCAAACGGATCCCTTATGCTAACAACAAACCAATCTTGGCCCAGCGGTCACCTGACCGGCCCTACGATCCAGTCCTGACAGACCTGAGACCCCTGTTAAGATTTTTTTGAAGTTGAATGTATTTATATAATACTTGGTATATATATATATATATATATATATATATATATATATATATATATATATATATATATATATATATATATATATATATATATATATATATATAATCAGTCGGCTGGTTTTGTATTATGGAACCGCCCTATGTTTCATCTGTTGGTTTGGAATTTAATGGTTGACAATAGATGACTTAAAAAGGTGGTGGGGTCTACACCTTATTGGTTTCCATATGAAAACAAACTGTCTTGACCTTATTGGTCAATGCGACCAGCCTAAAACCCAAGTCACCAGACCCGAGTTCGAATCCTATGTTAATCTTATTTTTTTGGGTAATATATATTATATTATTTATGGTATTATTATGTGTAGTATTTATGTATCTATATATTTTCTTGTATTTTGATAATTATATATTGTATTTGTGTGATGTAAGATACTTGTAAATTGTACTTTTATTTTTATTATTTATTTATATATTTTTCAAAATTATTTATTTAATAATTATATTTTTAAATAAAAAAATAAATACATTTATATGTATTTATAGTATTTTTTAATTTTAATAAAGAATAATTGATTTCTGAAAATTAATTAAAAATTATATTTAAATACTAGAATTTATTTAGGCCAGGTTAGTATATTTACATGTAGATTTTGGACTTACTTTTGACATATTTAAATTTAGTTTCTGTTAACAATTAATTATAAATACTTAGTTTTAAATTAGTTTTTGATACAAATAGTTCTATAAATCCTTGTAGTAGCCCAAAAATTATGAAAACTAAATATCTTTCCCATTTTGACTTAATTGACTCGTGAAAAATAGTAACTTGGTATTTGGAGACCTCTAACTATTAAATTGAGCGAAGGTGAGACATGCCTCATTGTAGCCTCCCTTCCCGAAATTTTTTAAAATATTTTTTTATTATTTATTTGATTTAAATAAATGGTTTTAGATTTTATTAAATAATTATTTTGATTAATTATTACGGTAGATGCCTTTTTGCCATGGTGGAGTTTTGGAGTATAAGATGACTAGGAATCATGGCACGGGTAGTGCAGTAGCGTGCCTTGACTAGTGTATTAGTCATGCCAAGGAAGACCAAGCCATAGGGACGTCCTAACTAGAAAAACTAGGCCAAACTGCGACATGACCAGTATGAATAGTTTAATTATTCATTATTAATATTATTTGACGTTTAAGTGACCCGGTCATACCAAACTGGTCCGGGCTTGACCCGAACCAAGCCCAAACCAATGTAGACGTATGTTGTATCACTATTCTAATTTAGTGAGCTGGTAGTCGGTTTCACAAAAGGTGGTTGTATATATAAATAAATATATACATATTATGAGTTCTTAGTATTAAATAATATTTTATTAATATTCTAGCAATTATTCTCCTTAATAAATTTGTTGGATTGTGGGATTTATCTAAATTGTATATACATGTGTATATCTATAGAAATATATTCATAGTACATGAGAATAGGCTTTTATACGTATATATAAAACAATATTATTTTGTTTATATAAATATTGTGTATATTATTTTATTGTATTTATGGTAAATATATATATATATAAGTGTGTATATGGATCTATATATAAATATATATATATATATATATATATATATATATATATATATATATATATATATATATATATATAAAATATATATATATATATATATATATTTATATATATATATATATATATATATATATATATATATATATATATATATATATATATATATATATGAATACATAAGTGTGTGTATATGTATCTATATATAAATAAATATATGAATATATATAAGCATGTATGTATAAATATATGAATATATATATACGGATGTGTATATATGTATAAAAAATATATATTATACATGTATTGATATATATATATATATATATATATAGATGTGACTGCATATATAAAAATATATATATAGATGTGACTGTATATATAAAATATAAATATGAATATGTGTGTATATATATACATGTATAATTGTATATAGATATTTATATATATATATAGACATATATATATATATATTCAGATAATAAATAGAAAAGAAATGATAACAAAATCGAGAGCCCAACTGGACTCAGGCCCAAGCCCAGTCGGACTAAAACCCAAACCAGCCTGAAGCTCCCCAGGCCAGCCAGGGGACCAGCAAGCCACAGGAAACCGACCACTTAACCAAGCCATGCCCGACAACCCGAGCATGCTTTTCCCCCATCTTAGCTGAGCAAAACTGAGAGCCCAAACTGGACTCAGCCAACAGCATAGGAGAAATCCCCAGGCTCGAGCCATTTCACCAAGCCTTCCAAGTCAGTTCGAACCTGACCCTGTGAAAGCAGTTACTCGTGTACATAAATACACAGAGTAGTCGAGAGACGATAAAAAAAATGCTAAACCCTAACCGTGGATGACACAGTACCGACCCCAGCCATTGGGCGAACCACCCCGCGTGGCCAACGGCCGGCCACGAGTCGCCGGCGGCAGGCCGGACGACTGCGCGCGCGCGCGGAAGCGACAGAACCGACAGCAGTTTCCCCGCGAAGCGTCCAACTTTCAAGGATTTTTATCCCTCCTCGTCTCATCGTTTCGCAAACCGATTGATTCTTTGCGAAGACAACATGAACACGAACAACCTACTCTTTGTAGATCACGATTTCGTTCATCATATAAAAAGATATATCCATTTAAAGGCGGAAGTAAAATAGCATTAAAACAGTTTAATCTTTTTCGATTATTGACGCAACTTAGCATCAAATTTTCCGTCAACCTTTTCATCGAATTGACGAACTTTATGCACAAAAGTTGAAGACAACCTATAGGACATCACAACCTTTCTTGTGGATTGTAATTTCATTAAACAGATAAGAAGTTATCCGATTCCGAAGTTTTGCGAAAACATGTTTTCAAAACTTAGAAAACCATCCGATACCACGTCCGTCCCGCCATTTCGGGCAACGTGGTCGCGAACCAAAGGCATCGAAAGGTGCGTAACGGCTTCGTGGTTGTGTGAGATTTGGCGGAATTCAAATTGGTCGCGTGTGCGCGACGAATTTGATGCGTATCCATCAAAATTTACCGTATCGTGCACTTTACAAATTCGCCAATTACTTTGTGCATGTTCATCAGATCTAGACAAAACTTGAGCCATCAGGACCGTATCATTTTTTGGGTCCTGCATGCCAAGTTTGGTCCAATTCTGAGACAGTTGAATCGTACGCCGTTTTGCGGGTCCCACGGTCCGACTCAACGGGCAATTTTGTGCACGGCCCGCCGAAATCCAACTTTGGACATATGGTTGGGTTCGTATCGGAAAACCGAATTCATAGACATATAATTTGACGACTTTAGAGACCATTGACTCTGGCACGCTTTTCGGTGCAAAGCGGGTCCAACGGCGGACATCGTTTTAGCCCAAAATTACCGTTTTGTCCCTATGTCCAGAATTAGACTTAAGGACAGGCAATCCTAGCTAATTTGACTATTCTGAGAATGTTGGCAATGTTTGTTTCAGCTTTCGAAGATAGTTGTGCTGACTTGGACTTCGTGGTTTATCAGTTGACTATTTTGTGGGATTCTGCGTGCAACATCCAGGCAAGTATACCTTGCCTTGCTCTACAGTTTTATTTACATGCATTTTATTTCAGTTTCTAGCTTTTGGATTATTTATGGATATATGCTTTTTCGTGTTATTTTCTGTGGAGTTGTTTTTATTGTTTATAGCCATGTTCATGTTTTGGCCTTATGTTTCACATTTGGAGTTTTTCGTCAGTACCTTGCTTGAGTCGTGTCATAGAACGAGTGCGTGTAGTGAACTGCTAAATCCTTGACATTGTTTCCTTGGCACCAGAGAGTCCACACACAGGACAAGGGTGTTTTTCTTGATCTGTTTACATCCGTGAGTCCACACTCGGGACTAGGATGTCGATTATTTGCACCAGAGAGTCCACACTCGGGACGAGGGTGTAGACTTGACTTGCACCAGAGAGTCCATGCTCGGGACGAGGGTTTTTACATCAGAGAGTCCACACACGGGACAAGGATGTAGTATTTGTACTAGAGAGTCCACACTCGGGACGAGGGTGCCTTGCCGTGAACTAACCAGAGAGTCCACACTCGGGACGAGGGTTAGTACTAAATAGAGAGTCTACACTCGGGATGAGGGTTAGTGTTTAGTTCAAACCAGTGAGTCCACACTCGGGATGAGGGTTTGATTCTTTCATTGATTCGTGATTATCGTTCATCCGGCAGTTCATTTACGCGTAGTTGTTCTAGTGTTCGTGTTCGTGCTTCGTGTTCGTAGTCATTGTCTTGCTCTTGTTCTTTCTTGTTTATTTCTTACGCATGATAAAACTGCTAGATAGGCATGTATATTATGTATCTTGCTATATCCTCTAAGGACCTGATGATCTCCTCAGGTTTAGCGGTTGCATGGAGTTAGCTAGTAGTTTTGGATGGCGGAGGATTTGCGGTTCTTGCGGGATTCAGGTATCGTTATCGTGTTTATTATCTGCTCGTGCTTTCATACCTTATCATGAGATATCCTGTTTCTTGATTCAGTTTTAGACTCTTGTTATTTCCTTTAGAGTCTTATCGGACATGTATGCTAGTGGGCTGCAGACCACGACCCATAGTGTTTATTCATGTTTATTATTCTTACTGTGGATTGAGATATATATATTTGTTTGCCATGATTTGGCAGTATACCATAGCCTTGACAGCGTTTACGTATTTGAGTCGGGCTGGAGTCCGTTCGATACGTAGCTGGCTTGCTCACGAGCTCGCGTCCGAAAACCGGGTGCGGGTCGTGACACTCATTTAATGCAATATTTTCTTAATAAATAAAATAAAGAATTTTATTTAATATTAAATCCTAGAAAAACATGGCTACCCATGACTTATAGATTTAAACTATTTAAAAGTATTTTGATGTGTATTACCTTTATATAATTATTGTGCTAGACTTTATGACCAAGGTTAAGCATAGTGTGCCATGACTTTGTGACTCGAACCTAGTGTAACTTGACCTAATTAGAGAGCACAACACCTTGTTAGCACTTAACCTTTAAACTAAAAAACATTATACCTTGTTACGGCTTGAGTACTTTGAACATCAAATCAACATTTAACAACAATCATTCGGTAAATCAAGGCAAGTATATTACAACATACAAAACTGTACATATAATTTGTATGCTTCTGTTACCAATTTTATCTTCTTTTCATTGCATGTTGTCTTTGAATTCCAAGATTGCAAGTATAACATGTTTCTCATGCAACAAGCCTCTTTAACAGAAATTGTATCACATGTTGTAAGTTTTACACATTACCGACACTGGGAAGGGGAAATTGTCTAGTTAATACGTGATCAAAGTCCATAGTATAATATGAGTGGATAGCTTAACTCACACATCGTGCACGTGTGGGTTTTATCGGACCGGCTTATGCCATATCAGTTGCATTTCTTTTACCGTCCTATTTTAGTCGATCATGTTTCTACTAGCTTTTCAAAGCCGCACTTTACCTATTTAGCCTGAACATATTTTACAAGTATCTCCTAAACACATTATCTTTGTTTTACAAGTTCTCTTGGACATGCTGTCTTTACTTTATAGAATCTCCTGAGTATATTGATTTTATTTTTCAACCAAGCATGTTGCCTTTTCTTTCAAACCAACGATGTCTTCTTTATCAGTTCATTCTTATCATGCCATATATTAGTAGCGTAAATTGTAGTATTGTACTTGCTCCTTTCCTGATTGGATGGTTGTAGGTGAATTGTCTGCGGAGTAGTTTCTTTGCAATTCATACTATGGACCTGCCACTGGGACGCTAGCCTACATCCTTGAGGATGTTCCCGCCGAGGAATACTCTATAGCTTAGCTTACATTCGCTTTTGAACTTGGTTTGTAATAATTAGTTAACATTCAGTTGGTTGGATTTGTCTCCAGTTACTTTTGCTTTGGGAATGTAACTCAGTGACATTTTGGACAAATTCTAGTTTCTCTCGATATAGTTGTTGTGATTAATCTGATTCAACATAATATAATTTTTCAATATGATTAAAGGTTTATAACAGCTTACTAGGCTATGTCTCATACCGTACGCTGAATGTGTCCGACTCGTATCTGGATATTCGGGAGCGGCTCGTGACAATAACCCAACAATCTCCACCTTAGCTCATTTTTGCTAGCCGAATAACCTTAGCACATTGCAACATCTGTCTGTTCCCGCTAGCCGAACAACCTTAGCATCCCGGTTACTTGTTTGTCCGTTTCCATTAGCCGAACAACCTTAGCACTCATGTTACCTTTTATTCGTTCCCGCCAGCCGAGCACCCAGGAGATCCAACATATTGTCATCTTGATCCGTTCGACTACAACCAAACCGACAATTTCATCCACACAATCATTGCGTGCCAACCACAATGTCTTGCCTCACCTTGGGCTCGTCAAACCCACCTTTGAAGCTAATTTGTGTAGTTGATGCTCCTACTCTACCTTGAGAAGAGAGCCTGTATATCCGTATATATGCATGAACGTTCAGCACTATCTATCTCAAACCAATTAGAGCCACTCAAACTAACCCCGTAACCTGTCTCTGATACCACTTGTTGGGAATACGGCGTGACTCAAACCAAAGTTGGCCCATGAGGTACGATATTGAATTGGGCCCAAATGCCTTAAAAGAGAATTCTCATGTAAGGCCTGAACCAATCCCAATTATCTACACCATATGATCCCACCTCCTAACGATGTGGGAATAAATTACCAACTCCTTTGTCATCCCCTATTTGAGCACTCAACCGGAAACGAGATACAACCAAAAAATTGTGTGTGTGTGGGGGGGGGGCGGGGGTTAAAATAGTTTGAAATAAAGTTGAGCGAGCTTGAAATCAAGCTTAACGAGCGTGATTTTGAGCTTATTGAGCTTGTTTATCAAGCTTGAATCAAGCTTGCTTATCAAGCAAAGCTTGAGCTAAAACCAAGCCAAGCTCAAGCTTAATATAAACAAGCTCGAGCCAAACTCAAGCTTTTAAAAATAAAAACTTATAAAGTTCAAAATTGAGCTCAAGCTCGATTAATTCTAGTCGAGCCAAGCTCAAGCTTACAAAAGCTTGGCTCGACTTGGCTCGTTTGCAGCCCTATATATTGTCAAATAATCAAAATTGTTTAAACCTATTTTCAATAGAAGAAATAGCCTGATCTATTATGCATATAAAGTAATCAATTCTATATCATTCTTCAGCTGATAATATTGTTTCATCATTCTGATTCACATTCATCAAAAAATCTTTTTCTAAGTGTCTTACGTTTTACATAAAATATATGTTCTATTTACATTTTAAGAGCAAGTTTTTTTAGCTAGAACCATAGCTGATTTCAAACCTGTTTTCTTATAATCTTCAAAGAAAGAAAACAGACCATTTAACACATGCATATCAACATCAATATCCATATCTTTATGTCGTAAACTCTTACTAACATTGTTAACAACATATAGAATGTCATACCAAATCATTATGCCCAAAATAAACTCAAAGTTCTCTAAATCATATGTTACTAAATTTTTAACATCACTTTTCGATTTAGGATCTAAATTACTAATTTCTATTAATTGATGCAAATCATCTCTTATTTGTGGAGCTTGGTCTCTTATTGCTCTAACACTTGCTATGCGACTTTTCCAACGAGTTTGAGACAATGGTTTAATACTTAAATTAGTCACATTATCTTTTTAAAAAATTCAACGTTTCATTGAAGAAGCAAATAATGAATATATATGTTGTACCACCCCAAAAAAAGATTTAGCTTTATCACATGAGTTTGCCATGTCACAAAGCACCAGGTTAAGATTGTGGCAACCACATGGAATGTAGAATGCTCTTGGGTTTATTTCTAATAATCTATTTTGTACACTTTTTTTCCCTTCATGTTAGATTCATTTTCATACCCTTGTCCTCTAATATCATCAATATCAAGTTCTTCAAAAAGTCATTCCCCTGATATAATATCTACTTTTAAAAAATCAATAAAGTGCTCTTCTATTGTAATTGGACGTTTAGATATATCCACACACCGTATTATAAGTGACGTTTGTTCTTGTTTACTTATATCTGGTGTACAATCAAGCGTAACTGTAAAATATTTTGCATATTTGACTTTTTTCAAAATTTCTCTATTTATTTCGGATGCTAACAGACGTATTAATTCATTTTGTATCCTAGGACCAAAATAATGTTTATGAATTTCACTATTATTTATTCGTCGTATATGTTCTTTCATGGTTGGATCAAACCATCCAATTGCTGCAATAAAGCTTAAAAAATTCCATTGTTTTCTTGATGAAGCTTCTCATGTTCCCTGGAAAGCCAAATTATTTTTAGCAAGAGTTTAAACAACTGAAATTATTCTTACTAAAACTTCTTTCCGATGTTCTAACTCTTTGTTAATTTGTTCTTGTATTTTTTTTTTATCAATTGTATTATTTGTTGATAATCTCATTTCTAAATCAATACAACTATTCATATTAGTCACATGCTCAATACTCTATTCATGACTTCTCAACCTATCACTAAGGTTTTTCCAATCATGAAATCCATCATGAGCAAGTTGGCTTCTACTTATTTTTGAATTAAATAGTTTACAATAGAAACAAAAAACTATATCTAAATCTTTTGAATAAACTAGCCATTTTCTATCATAAGTTTCTCCATTCAGTAAATGCTTAGTGTAATGGGTTGTAGAGAAATGTCTAGAGTTCTCATCTATAGGAAAATTAAAATTATAGTGTCAAGTAGGACCTCATTCTACTAATAAGTTTTTTATATTTGTATCAATGTTCTTCCATTTTTCTGGATTATCAATATTTTCAATGTTGACTTTTCTCCATGTTTGTGCAGTTATATTTTTATTTTCTTCATTTTGCTTTTTCATATCATCCCCATTGTCTTCACTAGGTTCTTTCTTTGTTGCATTTTGTACTACATCTTCAACCATATTCTCAACTACATCTGCTACCATATTTCCTACTGCATTTTCTATATTTTTCTCTTTATTTGTAATAAAAAACCTATCAAGAGCTCCTTTTTGAGATTGAATTACATTTTCTATTTTTCTTTTCTTTCCTGAAGTTTTGCATAGCCAGATTCAAACTTCCTAGTCAACATATTTATAAAATCAGAAGAGCTATAAAAGTTTGAAACAACGATTGATAAAACTTGATTTATCAATTAAAAGTGTTGAGACTTGAGAATCCAAATATCCAAGCACCAAGTCTTTAGCCTTGTGGGACTATTCTAATAACTCAACGCTTCAAATTAATGTGTTTGCAATTTTTGAAAGAAGAAAAATTGAAGTATGAGACAATATAAAAATGAAAATGATAATATGAATTTTTTAATAAAGAATTTCAATTCAGAACTAATATGGAGAATATCTTACCAATCTGAAACTTCAAAATCCAAATCTAATCTACCACTTTAATATTTAAAATTTTAGCAAGAGCCACAGAGGGAGAGTACAAGAGTTCAAACTTTAGGGAGAGAGGAGAAAAATTATTTTTTTTTCTTTTTGATAAACAAAGCAAGAGAGTAGAGAATTTAGGCGTGGTTTGGTTTGCGAAAAGGAAAGGAAATTGATTCTATGATATTTTCTTTCCTTTGGAAATTGCAATTCTAATCAATTTCTTTGTCGATGTTTGGAAAAACCAAGGAAATTGAGAGGGGAAGTGAATCCTTAGAGGGAGGGAAATGAATACTTGGATTGGTGGGAGGAACCACTTTCTCTCCTATTTTTCCTCCACTTTGGAATCAAATTTCTTTGCTCCTCATTTCCTTTGGCATCCAAACAAAGGAAATGAATCACTTTCCTTTCCCAAAGCTCCAATTCTGCGAACCAAACGTAGCCTTAAAGAAGAAGATAAGGAGCCAAACATGTCAAAGCCAAGGTAATAATTGGGGGAAAACCAAATCTTTTCCCATTAAGGAAGAAATAATTGGGAATCGTATATAGAAAAAACCCTTCAGCTGCCTCCTCTCATTCATTCTATTTTAGGTTTACTTTCTATATTCTATTGGGTAGAGCCTTTTCCCAATGTGAGGTCGTACTAAATTGTTCTCCCGGTACCTGCGGCTGCCTATTTCCAATGTGAGGCTGAAAGATTTCTAAAATATTATAATTTAGGTATTACAACATCTACTACCATATTTATGAGAGGCCTTTTTCCAATGTGAGGCCCAAGGCACATGCCTTGTTCGTCGTGGGCTTGGGTCGGCCTTCCTAAAGTCCAGCCAAGATAATTTGGATTGTGAGGTTCAAAGTCAATTTGGATTATAGTTACGTTTTCATCACGTAATCGTTTATACCAAATGCAAGGTAGGAGCCAAACGGATCCGTTTATACCAAATGCAATGTAGGAGACAAACAGATTCCATCTTTGATAGGCATTTTTTTTTTTAAAATGTGTCATTTATTTCGAATTTCAAACTAACATTTTAAAAATGCTAGACTGACAAAATTTCAAAAATAAAAGTTTGAGAAATGATACGAAATTCATTAAAAAATGCAAACTCATTCTAATTTCTACATTCCATATCATGATGAGAGATTGACCTATGATGTGTCAGTTGGCCCATTGGTCATGGTCGAACTTGATTTTAATAATTGATCTAACTATGTCTTGATATAAGGGCTACTTGGACATTTGCTGAGAACTTCTACCATACTGTTCAAGACTGAAGCTGTTTTGCCACATGAGTCTGTATTTTAACATTCAACATAATTTTCATATTTATTGAGTCTAGGAATACTTTGTACACCAAGTCATACTGGCAAATAGGCTACCCCAAAATGTTTTCAAAATATTTGATGATTTTGAAAATAGCCCATTTTACAAAAAGCTCCTAACTGCTAAAACTTTTCAAAAGCCCAAAACTCAAAAGCCAAGTTACAAAATTCCACAAAAACTATACTCTGGATACCAACAGAGTTCGGCCCAAGCTCGGTCCGAACTCGCCTCGGGTTCGTTTGGTGTCGTTAGATTTTGAACTTGTTCACCCTGCTGTTATGGACGCAATGGCTATTTGCCGAGATTCTCCCAAAAAATTTTGTCCAAATTCTGTCCAAATTTGCTCTGAGTTGACTTTGGAAAACCTATAAATTGAGAAGAATTTCACTCATTTTAATATACCTCTCTTCTCTCTTCTCTCTAGGCTTAATACGTCTTCCAAAGTGTTCTAAGCTCTTTCTTTTTCAAACCCAAGTCAATTACAATCCTCTAGTCGATTTGCCAGTGCGTTACGGTCTAGAAGTTTCAGAAAGATTTTAATTAGAGGCTTGATAGAAGAAAGACACTTCACAATTGAAGTTGATCGAGTACTTCGGATCAAAGCTTGCGTTGTAGAAGTTGCAAAGACTTCGGATGAAAACTTGCAGTATTTTTCTATACTGGATTTAACTGGAAGCTAGAGTTCTTCCGACTGAAATAGTCCTCACAAGAGGGAAACCAGTATACATCTACATGTTTGCATTTTCTTTCTGATCTTTGCTTTTCATTTACTTACTTGTGATATATTATCTGTGATCTGGTTGCTAATATTTTTAATTAGCTAATTTTCGCTGCCTACTCTATTCATCCCCTCTAGAGTATTGCGCTTTACAATTTGTTCCTAAAATTGGAATCAGAGCAGATTATACAGGTAAAGTGAGGTAACACTGCTATTATATTCTTTATTATTATAGCTGTTACATAGATCACAATATCACACATGGCAACTGTGAAATTCACAAGTGAAGGCTAAGCCACAAATAGACCTCCACTATTTGATGGTACAAATTACATATACTGGAAAACACGGATGAGTTTCTTCTTAAAATCTCTAGATTTTGACTTATGGTTTATTGTTATTGATGGCTACAAGAAGCTTGCACGTATTCTTGTTGAAGGGGAGTTGGTTGAGAAACCCTATGACAAGTATACTGAAGTTGAAAAGAAATATGCCAGTCTTGACGCACGTGCTATTAACTCTTTATTTTGTACTTTAGAAAAGACTAAATTTAGCAGGGTGTCTACATGCATAGCATCAAGTGAAGTATGGAAACTTCTCGAAGTGACTCACGAAGGCACGACACAAGTTAAGGAGTCAAAAATTAGCAGACTTACTCAGGAGTATGAGGCATTCCAGATGAAGCCAAACGAATCCGTCACTCATATATTTACAAGATTTTTGGATATTATAAACCCTCTGTCTTCATTAGGCAAGGAATACAATAACTATGAGAAGATTCACAAACTTCTACGATCTCTTATGAAGAACTGGATTGCGAAGGCTACGATAATCATTGAAGGAAACGACCTCACCACTATGTCCCTTAAAATACTTATGGGTAAGCTACTCACTCACGAGCTGGGACTTCAAGACTTTGAAGATGTTGCACCGAAGGAGAAGTCGATCGCTTTCAAAGCTCAACACAGAAGAACTGTCAAAGATAATTCCGATGCCAGTGACTCTGACTCTGAAGATCAAGCTCTTATAGTAAGAAAGTTCAAGAAGTTCATGAGATTCAACAGAAGAACAAAGAAACATAACAACAACAACAACAACAACGAAAAAGATCTTATCTGCTACATTTGCAAGAATAAAGGACATATAAAGAAGGAATTTCCAACAACATCATCATCAACCAGGAAAAGCAACAAGTATGACAAAGGTTACCTGAAGAAATCAACGTTCAGAAGGTACGCCAACACAAACATATAAAATGGAAACGAAGCCAGCGACTCAGAAGATGAACAATCAGATGACGCTGCAAATGTATGCTTAATGGTATTCGATCAGGTAAATACTAACCCCATGTTTGATACATATGATGATTTTACCTTTGAGCAATTAGGTGAAGCCTTTAGTGACCTCTTAGGTGATTACAGAAAACTGCGTAGCAAATACCAAAACTCTAAGAAGGTACTCAAAAAGTACAAAGGTGAAATAGGAAGACTTATCGACCTACTAGCTGAGGTTAGAAGTATTAATAATTCTAGTGAGGTAGGTAAGCTTTCTTCTGTTAAGTTATTATTACACGAGACCATAAGACTATCCGAAGAGAAAGAAAAGACCATTACCCAATTAGAGGAAGATCTACTCAAAGAGAATAAGAGTCTTCACTAAGCATTAATCAGAAATGATGCACTTACTGCTGATTATAATTAATAAATTGTATGACACTTCCAAAAAGTTGGAAAGTAGGTTAGGAAAGCAGCCGGAGGTTGCTGCTTCCTACCCTAACATATGTCACTTACCAAATCATCGAAATACTGTCAAACCCAATTCTATCAGACCAAACCAAACCAAACCTTTGCCTAAGAAGACTAATAGGCATGCATTCTATTATACTAGAAAAACAAAACCTACCAATCATGCACAACACGCTGCATACAACACTCAATATGCTAGATGTCATTATTGTGGCTCCATTGGTCATATCTCTCCTGCATATAGAGTTAGAAAGCTTGTTGATTTAAATATATGTGAATGGATACCGAAAACTAACATTCCATGACCCTATAAGAAATGGGTACCAAAAGTTTCGTCTGTAAATTATTTTGTAGGTGGAACACCCTTCACATGCTAGAAGCAAATGGATTTTCGACAGCGGTTACTCACATCACATGACCGGTGACGCTTCATTATTCGCAACACTGTCAAAGAAGAAAAAATGATACGTTTCCTTCGGTAATAATCTTAAAGGGAATATAGTAGGTATCGACAATATTGGTAAGGCTCCCTATCCTGTGATTAAAGATGTCTTTCTAGTTACCAAGTTAAAACATAACCTATTCAGAATAAGCCATTTAGCTAACCATGGTTATGGTATTAACTTTCTCAAAGACAAATATACTATAGTTGATAGCTCAACTGGTAGTACTATCTATGAAGGTATTAGGGAATACAATATATATATTTTTTTAGAATATGCTAACGAAGCAGGTAGATGCTTAATGGCCAAAAGTAATGAGAGTCAAATATGGCATATGAGACTCGGTCATGCAAATATGGACACAATTTTAAGACTATCCACAAAGAAGTTGGTACGAGGCTTACCGGACTTTACTTTTAAGAAGGATAGGTATGTAGTGAATGTAAAAAGAACAAAGCTACCCGATCTATATTTAAACCCAATAACGCTATACGTACCACTAGACCACTATAATTACTGTATATGGATTTATTTGGACCTAGTAGAATTGCTAGTCTAGGTGGTAAATTACATGATTTTGTAATAGTAGATGATTTCTCTAGATACATGGGTATATTTTCTTGCACGCAAGAATGATACATTATCTAAATTTGTCTCCTTTTGCAAGAAAGTTCAAAATAAGAAATGATTCATGATCACTCGTATTCAAAGCGATCATGGCGATGAATTTGAGAATGCATAGTTTAAGCAATTTTGTGACACACACGGTAATCTGCATGAGTTCTCTTGTCCTAGGACTCCACAACAAAATGGAGTTATGGAACATAAGAACATGACTCTATCTGAAATGGCTAGAGTAATGTTAAACCAGTTTAGTCTACCTAAATATTTTTGGGCTGAAGCTGTCAATACAACTTGCTATGTTCTCAATAGGGTTCTAATTCGACCTATATCGAAGAAGACTACCTATGAGTGTCACGCCCCAGAACCAAAATACTGGAGAGCGGGGGAATGACTCAGCCAGCTACGTATTACGGGTAGATGAATACCGTATAATACGATCAATGTTGTCTAATAAGACGAGGGGGTGCATACTACATAAGAGTCTCACTATGGTCACTTCACATCTATTGTCTCAACCATTCAAACAAGAAACAGAAATAGAGAACATGTGAGATAAAACAGTAAGGCGTCCCAAATGCTCAGTCAAAATGTTCTTGATATCTGGCTTTACAAAACACAGCCAGATGATGTAGTAAATATACACAATTGTTATCAGCTGCAGCCTGACTTAGTTACAATTATGCAAAAGTCGGTACAAGACAATCCGACTAACATGTCGGTGCCAAACGACAAAGTATAAAGTATTTAACAAAATGAACGGGGAAGTAAGGAACCCACTCGAGTCCTCCTGCGATCATCCCTCTAGTATTGACCATCTTGGAGGTAGAAGTAAGCTGGATCCTCGGGGACCGGCTCTAAATCTGGCCATGCAAAATAAGAGAGGTTAGACCTCTAATAGCAAGTACCGTAAGGGAGCACGATATGAGGAATAAAGCCAGTGATAAGAGAATATGATAATAGATCTCTGCTACTACTAGGATTCACATAACATCACGACACTTCGAACCAACCTCCCAACCAAACAAGGACAGAAATTGGCCCGTCATGTCCTGACATTCTGATCATCTTAGTTAGGTAAGAGAGTAGGTACAGTACACAAATAAATAAATTTAAATAGCCATGCAACAACTACAGCTTGCTACTGTGAGTTCTAAGTTATCCTGAAATTATACAATAGAGGATTCCTAAGTTCTTACTATGTGCAAGCAAGGCTAGTCTATCGATCTAATCAATCAATTGCGCCAATCATGTATTTAGACGAGTCCCAGCGGAAGCTCGTCGTTAGTATTCCATGTACAATTAAATAATATAAGCAGATACCGTTCCCTGCCCGTGTGGCAGATTTACAGTACCTGTGGGAACCAGTCGGCCTGTCGGGCACTTAATAGTCCCAAGGGGACTGCCATGTAAGAACTCGAGAATTCATTCTCTCCATGCGATCATTATTTTATTTAACTTAATAGTCTTTACGTTGAGTGAAGTCCCATGCCGTGGATCATGGTCATTCAGAATGGATACTTTCGTACGGGGTACGATATGCACAACTCTACCACGATACCCGTGCGGTTAGGTTGTAGATCTTACATAGCGTAATGCAACAATCAAACACTAACCACAGAATAATCATGCCTTGACCATAAAGTACACATGCTGCTTTTGTAAAATAAATAAATAAATAAATTGAAACCTGCATGTGTCTGTATGCCAATATTCAGGATTAGCCAGTCGATTTCAATAGTTCATAATTAATATGAACGTGTCTCATTCATTCAGTTTAATAAGACGACTAGCCAGTCTCTTAGTTCCAATTAGGAACGCATGATTAATTTACTAAATGAAGATAACAATCCCTGTTTATTGATGTCAAGACAATAATTAATGTTAATAAATGCCAGGTCAATCAATCAATGGTAATAAATGTCAATCAATGTTAATCAATGTTAATTTGAAACAAGAATCAACCAAAAAGTCATTATGGCTAGCATTCATGCGGCTGGGAAATTTTTGATTCCTGCGGCCGGAAATGAATGGGTTACATGCGGCTGGGCAAGGGTGATTCCATGCGGCCGGAACAGAATAGTCTCATGCGGCCTAAATTAGCAAAGCCCTATGCAGCTAGAAACTAAAGGGGTATCATGCGGCTACGGACAGCATGCGCCCATGCGGCCAGGGGAAATTCTATGCGGCTGAATAGGTGCAAGCCTATATGCGGCTGAGAAGTCACGCAGCGCCATGCGGCTGAGAATGATCAGTTCCATGCGGCTGAAAGTTTACCTTATGCGTCTGGGAATAATTAAGGTCCATGCAACTGCAGGATAATGAGAGCCATGCGGTCGATTAAGTCCATGCGGCTGACTAAGATCATGCGGCTGAATAAGCTCATGCGGCTGACTAAGCTCATGCGGCTGAATAAGCTCATGCGGCTACGGAAGACATGCTGTATGAAAACTCATGCGGTTAAGTACTGTTCTTCTTCTCCACTTTCTGAGAAGGAGAACCATGGGAAGCCATTGCTTCCGAGCTCCCTAATTTCTACATTCCAAGCCCAAAACTGGACTTCCATAGGTCAAAATGGGGTAGAACGAAATTCTCTACAACATGGAACCATCAAAACTTGAAAAATAACAAAGTTACTAGATCAAAACCTAAGAAATCTGAAAATGCATTAAACTTAGATTTATAAGAAATGAGACATGGAAATTGAAAATGCTAAGTACTAAAGTATCTAAAAATCCTGAGAGAAAGATAATGGAACAACAAAAGTAGAGATTCATCAAGAAGCAAGTTGGCACTTGCCTAGGCGGCTGGTAGGTGGGAAAATGTTTATGAGGAAGAAGAAGAGTAATGGTGAAGTAATGAAGAGAGAGAAAGGGAGTGGGGCTTTAAATAAAGAGGTGGTGGTAGGTGGGGGTTTGTTTCGGTTCATGATGAACCAACATAATTAATCCAATCCAAGCCGAACCTAAAGCATAGCTAAAGCAGAGTATAAAAGCAAGAAATAAAATACAGAAATAAAATTACAGAAAATTAAATAACAAAAATTAAAGGGGTTTAATAACAGAACAATACATGATAAATATTAAATAAATATATTAAAGCAGTACATATATTAAAAATACGTATTCTGGGAACGGGAAGTGACATCTCTACCCTCCTTTAAAAAAAATTCGTCCTCAGAATTTCAAATTCAAGCAGGATAGGAATATCAAAACTAAGCTAATCTAGGTACAAGAAACTTGAGCAAGCAATCATTCTTCAATATTAACTAGCAGATAACATATCTATATTAACAATCTACGATATCAAGTAGTTCTACGCATAGGATGACAAGCATGAGGGGTTAAGACAATCAAGGTACACGGAAAGAAATATACCTTGTGAGTCAAATAGATATGGATACCGTGATCGGATATCATCCTCACGTTCCCACGTTGACTCTCCTAATGAGTGATGACCCCAAGCAACCTGGACAAGGCTAATTGTTCGGTTCATGAGTATCTTCTCTCTTCGGTCCAAGATGGACACAGGCTGCTCCTCGTAAGACAGGTTGGTACCAACAACCAGCTCAGAATGATCAAGGATATGGCTTGGGTCCGATACATACCTTCGCAGCTGAGATACATAAAACATGTCATGTACCTCTCGTAACGAAGGTGGAAGGGACAAACGATAAGCAACATCGCCTACCCTATCAAGGATAATGAATGGTCCTACGTATCGCGGACTCAACTTCCCGCGAACGCCAAATCTAATGACCCCACGGGTAGGTAAGATCCGTAGGAACACGTGGTCCCCAACAGAAAACTCTAGCGGCCTACGATGCTGGTCCGCCCAATGACAATGCCGATCTTGCGTAACTCGAAGTCGCTCTCTAATTCCCTTAACCAATTCAACTGTCTAAACAATCATTTCCGGGCCTAACATCTTTCTTTCCTTGATAACATCCCATGCTAGTGGCGACCTTTACTTCTTACCATATATAGCTTCGAATGGCGCCATCTGGATGCTGGCTTGATAACTGTTGTTATATGAAAACTCAACTAAGTGCAGGTGCCTCTTCCAAGATCCTCCAAAATCTAGGGTGCAAGCTCGTAACATATCTTCCAAAGTCTGAATTATCCTTTCTGATTGCCCGTCCGTCTGTGGATGGTAAGCCGTGCTAAATCTTAACTTGGTGCCCAGACTATGATGTAGACTCTTCCAAAAATGTGATGTAAAATGGGTGTCTCTGTCTGACACAATACTGACAGGGACTCTATGCTGCCTGACTATCTGTTGCATATACAACTCTGCTAACTTTTCTGTAGATTGTCCTACTCTGAAAGGAAGAAAGTGTGCTACCTTTGTAAGCCGGTCCACTATCACCCAAATAGCATCTTTACCACTTGGTGATCTCGGTAAACCGGTCACAAAGTCTATTGTGATGTGTTCCCACTTCCATTCTGGGATAGGAAGCGGTTGCAATAACCCAGCTGGCCTCTGCTGTTCTGCCTTCACTTGTTGACATACCAAGCAATGGAAAATGAATCTAGCTATCTCCCTCTTCATCCCGTTCCACCAGAAGTATTACTTGATATCTTTGTACATTTTGGTCCCTCCATGGTGTATAGAATACTGAGAACTGTGAGCTTTTGCCATAAATTTCTATCTAATATCTCTACTAGGCACACATAGGCACGATCCAAACCTAAGGGTACCATCTTCATGAATTTGCATCTCCTTTCTGAGTCCTGACTCATATTCTGCACTAAGCTTCTGAATCCTTGGGTCCTGTGCCTGAGCTGCCTTGATCCTGTCTACCAAGTCAGATTGAACTTGTAGACTTGTTAGAACTCCTACATCACTAGGAAGTATAACTTTGATACCCATCTCCTAAAGGTCTTCTAAGATATGTCTCTGTGTTGTCAACATAAATGTGCCGCCTCTCCTGCTGAGAGCGTCTGCTACCACATTAGCCTTTCCTGGATGATACTTAAGCTCCACGTCATAATCCTTGATCAGCTCTAACCATCTTCTCTGCCTTATGTTCAGCTCCTTCTGAGTAAAGATGTATTTCAGACTTTTATGGTCTGTGTACATGTCTACTCGATCACCATAAGTAATGCCTCCATAGCTTCAAAGCAAATACTACTGCTGCCAACTCCAAATCATGAGTTAGGTAATTCTTCTTGTGGTCCCGAAGTTGCCTAGATGCGTATGCTATCACCTTCCCATGTTGCATTAGGATGTACCCAAGTCCTTTACCTGCCGCATCACAATATACAGTAAAACCTCTGGGTCCAACTGGCAATGTAAGAATGGGCGCTGATATCAACTTCTGCTTCAGATTCTCAAATGATGCCTGACATTCTGTCGACCAAACGAATGGCACATCCTTTCATGTCAAGCGGGTCATGGGTGCTGAAAGCCTTGCAAAATCTGATACAAACTTTCTGTAATATCCTACCAATCCCAAGAAATTTTGTACATCAGCTACGGTCTTGGGTACTGGCCAACTCTCTACTGCTTCTATCTTCTTGGGATCTACTGCTACTCCAGCTCCTGATATGATGTGACCCAAAAATAAAATATGGTCCATCCAGAACTCATACTTGCTGAGCTTGGCATACAACTGGTTCTCTCTCAGAACCTGCAACACTTTTCTGAGGTGGTCTTCATGATCCTCTTCACTAGTAGAGTATACGAGAATGTCGTCAAGAAACACAACGACAAATAGATCTAAGTATGGCATAAAGATGCGGTTCATCAAATCCATAAATATTGCTGGAGCATTGGTCAAACCAAACGGCATTACTAAGAATTCATAGTGCCCATACTTCGACCTAAATGCTGTCTTGGGAATATCCTCCTTCCGAACCCTCACTTGATGATACCCTGAACGAAGATCTATCTTGGAGAAAACTCTAGCCTTGCTCAACTGATCAAACAAGTCATCGATCCTGGGTAGTGGGTACTTGTTCTTTACTGTTGCCGCGTTAAGCTTCCTGTAGTCAATGCACAATCTGGATGATCCATCCTTATTCCCTACAAGTACCATTGGTGCTGCCCATGGCGATATGCTATCTTGGATGAACTTCTTCTTCTTCAGTTCCTCTATGTGCTGATATACCTTGGCCTGCTCTGAATCTGCCATTCTGTAAACTCGATCTGATATCGGTTTAGTTCCAGATGCCAATTCTATTCTGAACTCAATATATCTAACCGGTGGTAGACCGGGAAGTTCTTCGGGAAATACGTCTAGAAATTCTTTAACTACCTTCGGAACCTGAACTTCTTCCATTGCCGTTATTACTCCCTGTTCTTGCTGAGTTGCCTCTGATATGACTAAGGTGAATCTCTTCATGCCTGGAATATCAAAAGATATACTCCCACTACGACAATCTATTGTAGCATGACTGTCTTTCAGCCAGTCTATGCCTAAGATAACGTCAAAATTTTCAACAGGAAATTCTATCAACCGGACGGGTAAAGAATGCCCGCAAACTACAACGCTACATGCTAGAATAACTCTACTAACTCCTACGAGCCCATTACCAGTGCATATGTTCAACCTCCCTGGCAATGCCTCGAACTCCATTCCTAGCCGTGTCATAAATTGTGCAGATATAAATGAATGTGATGCTCCTGAATCAAACAATGCTACTGCGGGGTAGGAGGCGACGAGAATGTTACCTGCCACAACATCTTCCGATACTAATGCCTCCTCCAAGGACAGAGTGAATGCCTTCCCTCGACCTCCTTGCTGGTTTCCATGTTGTGGCCTAGCCTGGTGCTGCTGCTGGCCCCTGCCTTGATGATGCTGGGGTGGTCTATGCTGGTGTTGCTGCATCGGCGGTCCCTGCTGCCGAAACATCTGAGCTTGCGGCATTAAAGGGCATTGGGCTAATGGTCTCACTGCCACTGCTGGTCCTCGATACTGGCCTGCCCCTGGTGCTGGCAGAGCAGGAAACTGTTGTATGGGTCCTCCTGACCTCGAATTCATGGGGCAGGTGGTAACCCAATGATCTGGATTCCACATATCAAACACAGTCCGTTCAATGTCAGACACACATCTCTAGTGTGCGCAACCTTCCCATAATAAGTGCAGCCCACTGGGGGTTGCAGATTCTTCCTTGGTTGTTGCTGCTGCTGCTGCCTAGGTGGTGGTGCTGGCCCTCGCATTGCCACATCGTGGATGCGAACGCCAAGGGATCGTGCTGTTGTTCGGGGCGTTGCTCTCCATCCTCCTTCAATCTGACTGTGGGATCTCTTTTGACCTCCAGTCCTTGCTGTGATCCTCTGAATGGTGATCTCATGCCTTCGGGTTGACGTCAATACCTCATCAAAAGTCTGGTAATTGTGCCCTTCTATCAATTACAAGAGCTCAAGGTGAAACCCTTGCTGAAATCTCATAGCCCTCTGGCTCTCCGTTGCTACCATCTCTGGGGCGAACCTACTCAATCTGCAAAACTCCGCTGCATAAGCATCTACTGTCTTGCCGGCCTGCTTGAGGTTGATAAACTTCTGTTGTAGCTCAAATTGTGCCACAACTCCATAATACTTTGTCTTGAACCTTGCTGTGAAATCATCTCAAGCAACGGGACGTCTGAGGCCTACCTCCTCTGATTTCTACCAATCACGTGCGAGATCCTGAAGTAGCAACTTTACTTGATCCACACGTTCTTCTGCCGGTACCTTAGCTGCCGTCAGAATAGCCTCAATGTCCTTAATCCATGCATCTGCTGAGATGGCATTCTCCGTGCCCTCAAAACGGCAGGGGTTGAACTTGTAAAATCTGGTTGATGCTCCTGAATCTGGCCTCGCCTCTCTTTCCAAAGCTGTCTGCAATCCTTGGTTGAGTAGTGCATTCTGCTCCTGCAACTGAGCATGCATGCGCTGCTGGGCTAATATCTGGTGTTGCTGAGTAGCCATCATCCCTTTTATGATCTCTAGAAGGGCCGGTGTGTCCATTTCCACGGGGGTAGGTGGAACTTTTGGCGGTGGTGGAACCCCTGGATACTGCGATCCAGCTGCTGCTTCCACTATCACTTCTTTCTGGATAGTCTCTTAAGGTAGTACTGGCCCTTGTTGCTGACCAACCTGGTCATGTTGTCCATACTGTCTATGTTGTTGCTGTCCAGCTCTGACAGGTGCGGACGAAGTGCCCCTAAGAAAAGGGACAAGAAAACAATCAAACGACCGGACTCGAAAGATCAATAAAGTCAAAGGATACTGGAATGTCAAGCTGGAGTTGAGAATCGATGAATCATGAGATCAAGGGGGAACATGTGTGATTGAGACATTCTATTAAAACACCACACAAGTCTGAAATCAGACCTGCATGGGCCACCACTAAAACCTTGTCACGCCCCAGAACCAGAATACTGGAGAGCGGGGGAATGACTCAGCCAGCTACGTATTACGGGTAGATAAATACCGTATAATATGATCAATGTTGTCTAATAAGATGAGGGGGTACATACTACATAAGAGTCTCACTATGGTCACTTCACAACTATTGTCTCAACCATTCAAACAAGAAACAGAAATAGAGAACATGTGAGATAAAGCAGTAAGGCGTCTCAAATGCTCAGTCAAAATGTTTTTGATATTTGGGTTTACAAAACACAGCCAGATGATGTAGTAAATATAGACAATTGTTATCAGTTGCAGCCTGACTTAGTTACAATTATACAAAAGTCGGTACAAGACAATCTGACTAACATGTCGGTGCCAAACGGCAAAGTATAAAGTATTTAACGAAACGAGCGGGGTAGTAAGAAATCCACTCGATTCCTCCTGCGATCATCCCTCTAGTATTGACCATCTTGGAGGTAGAAGTAAGCTGGATCCTCGGGGACCGGCTCTAAATCTGGCCATGCAAAACCAGAGAGGTTAGACCTCTAAATGCAAGTACCGCAAGGGAGCACGATATGAGGAATGAAGCCAGTGATAACAGAATATGATAATAGATCTCTGCTATCTACTAGGATTCATATAACATCACGACACTTTGAACCAACCTTCCAACCAAATAAGGACAGGAGTTGGCCCGTTATGTCCTGACATTCTGATCATCTTAGTTAGGTAACAGAGTAGGTACAGTACACAAACAAATCAATTTAAACGGCCATGCAACTACTACGGCTTGCTACTATGAGTTTCAAGTTATCCTGGAATTATGCAATAGAGGATTCCTCAGTTCTTACTATGTGCAAGCAAGACTAGTCTATCCAATCAATCAATTGCGCCAATCATGTATTTCGACGAGTCTCAGCGGGACGCTCGTCATTAGTATTCCATGTACAATTAAATAATATAAGCAGATACCGCTCTCTGCCTGTGTGGCAGATTTGTAGTACCTGTGGAAACCAGCCGGCCTGTCGGGCACTTAATAGTCCCAAGGGGGCTGCCATGTAAGAACTCGGGAATCCATTCTCTCCATGCGATCATTATTTTATTTAACTTAATAGTCTCTATGTTGAGTGAAGTCCCATGTCGTGGATCATGCTCATTCAGAATGAGTACTTTCGTACGGGGTACAATATGCACAACTCTACAACGATACCCGTGCGGATAGGTTGTAGGTCTTACATAGCGTAATACAACAATCAAAAACTAACCACGGAATAATCATGCCTTGACCATAAAGTACACATGCTGCTTTTATAAAATAAATAAATACATAAATTGAAACCTGCATGTGTCTGTATGCCAATATTCAGGATTAGCCAGTCGATTTCAATAGTTCATAATTAATATGAACGTGTCTCATTCATTCAATTCAATAAGACGACTAGCCCGCCTCTTACTAAATCAAGATAACAATCCCTGTTTATTGATGTCAAGACAATAATTAATGTTAATAAATGCCAAGTCAATCAATCAATGGTAATAAATGTCAATCAATGTTAATTTGAAATAAGAATCAGCCAAAAAGTCATTATGGCTAGCATTCATGCGGCTGGAAAATTATTGATTCCTGCGGCCGGGAATGAATGGGTTACATGCAGCTGGGCAAGGGTGATTCCATGTGGCCGGAACAGAATAGTCTCATGCGGCCTAAATTAGCAAAGCACTATACAGCTAGAAACTAAAGGGGTTTCATGCGGCTACGGGCAGCATGCGCCCATGCGGCCAGGGGAAATTCCATGTGGCTGAATAGGTGCAAGCCTATATGCGGCTGAGAAGTCACGCAACGCCATACGGCTGAGAATGATCAGTGCCATGCGGCTGAAAGTTTACCTTATGCATCTGGGAATAATTAAGGTCCATGCGGCTGCGGGATAATGAGCGCCATGCGGTCGATTAAGTCCATGCGGCTGAATAAGCTCATGCGGCTGACTAAGCTCATGCGGCTGAATAAGCTCATGCGGCTATGGGAGACGTGCTGCATGAAAACTCATGCGGTCAAGTACTACTCTTCTTCTCCACTTTCTGAGAAGGAGAACCATGGGAAGCCATTGCTTCCGAGCTCCCTAATTCCTACATTCCAAGCCCAAAACTGGACTTCCATAGGTCAAAATGGGATAGAACGAAATTTTCTACAACATGTAACCATCAAAACTTGAAAAATAACAAAGTTACTAGATTAAAACCTAAGAAATCCGAAAATGCATTAAACTTAGATTTATAAGAAATGAGACATGGAAATTAAAAATACTAAGTACTAAAGTATCTAAAAATTCTGAGAGAAAGATAATGGAACAACAAAAATGGAAATTCATCAAGAAGCAAGTTGGCACTTGCCTAGGCGGCTGGTAGGTAGGGAAATGTTTATGAGGAAGAAGAAGAGTAATGGTGAAGTAATAAAGAGAGAGAAAGGGAGTAGGGATTTAAATAAAGAGGTGGTGGTAGGTGGGGGTTTGTTTCGGTTCATGATGAACCAACATAATTAATCCAATCCAAGCCGAACCCAAAGCATAGCTAAAGCAGAGTATAAAAGCAGGAAATAAAATACGGAAATAAAATTGCAGGAAATTAAATAACAAAAATTAAAGGGGTTTAATTACAGAACAGTACATGATAAATATTAAATAAATATATTAAAGCAGTACATGTATTAAAAATACGTATTCTGGGAACGAAAAGTGACAATGTGTTATGGTTTGAAAGGACACCACCAGTTCCATATTTCAAGATATTTGGTAGCAAATTTTTTATTCTCAATACTAAAGACAATTTGGGAAAGTTTGACGAAAAAGACCGATGAAGATATCTTTTTAGGTTATGCGACGAAGAGCAAAGGGTACCGAGTCTTCCACAAAAGAACCATGATCATCGAAGAGTCAATAAATGTTACTTTTGATGAATTGAATCAACAAACAATCGATGATGATGATGATGAAGACATGAGTACACCAAGTACAGCACCTACAGAAACTTCAAACATAGCACTAGTTGATCTTCCAGGCATATTACATACAGAACCAGAAGCCGAAAGCAGCTACCTTGAGAGTTTGCAAAAAATAATGTTTTTGGCTGACCATCCCAAGGACTTGGTTGTAGGTGAGATTACCAGGGGTGTAACTACTCATTCTTCTAGCAAAGATATAGTTTCCTGTGTTGCCTTTATTTCACAGCTTGAACCCAAAACTATTATAGAAGCATGTAGCGATAATTTTTGGTTTGATGGTATACAAGAGAAATTAAACCAATTTGAACGGAATCAAGTTTAGAAAATTGTTCCCAAGCCTATTGTTCATCCGGTCATTGGCACCCGCTGGGTATTCCGAAATAAACTTAATAAGAATGGTTTAGTTACTCGTAGTTGCGAGATTATAATCCATTCGTATTGGCACCAAGAGAAAGATATCGACTACGATGTGACCTATGCCCAAGTTGTGAGATTATAATCCATTCGCATGTTATGTGCATTTGTATGTTTTCATAATTTCAAATGGATGTTACGAGTGCATTTTTGAAGGATTTTATAAAAGAAGTTTATGTAGCTTAACCTCCAGATTTTACTGATTTCAAAAATCCTAATTCTGTTTTCAAGTTGAAAAAATCCTTATACGGTTTGAAACAAGCCTCTCGTGCTTGGTATGATTGTTTAAGCTCTTTTCTACTTGATAACGGTTTTACAAGAGGCAAGGTTGATACTACACTGTTTATAAAGTCTTTTAATGGAAATCTTCTTTTAATTTAAATTTATGTAAATCATATTATCTTTGGATCTACTGATGAACCTCTCTGTCAAGAATTTTCAAAGTGTATGCAGAATGAGTTTGAGATGAGCATGATGGGAGAACTAAAATTCTTCCTCGGATTGGAAATCAAACAAACAACAATGGGATGTTCATTAATCAAGCCAAGTACAAAAAAATACTTGTTAAAAAAGTTCGACCTGGAAACTGTCAAACCACTTGGCACTCCGATGGCGACTTCAACCAAGCTTGATATTGATGAACATGACAAACCGATCGACATACGTAAGTATCGAGGTATGATTGGTAGCTTAATTTATTTAAATGTTACTCATCCTGATATAATGTTTAGCGTTTGCTTGTGTGCACGCTTCAAGCTAATCCTAAGGAATCATATTTGTGCACAGTTACGCGTATCTTTCGATACCTTAAAGGTACTTCTTCTGTCGGCTTGTGGTATCCCAAAACCACGTCCTTTGACCTAACCGGTTACTCGGATGCTGATTTTGTTGAATGCAAAGTGGATAAAAAAACTACAAGCGGTGCATGTTATTTCCTAGGTAAGGCTTCAGTCTCTTGGTTTACTTTGGTTTACTTTACAAGCGCCGCAGGACGTTGTTGTGCACAAATATTATGGATAAAGCAAACCTTAGAATACTGTGGTTTACTTTACACACACATACCTATTTTTTGTGATAATAATAGCACTATTAATCTGACTAAGAATCTTGTATGTCACTCTCGCACTAAGCATATCGAGATTCAACATCATTTTCTTAGATATCATCAAACAAATGGAGATATAGACCTTGTATATATAGACACAGAGAACCAACTAGTTGATATCTTTACAAAACAATTAGAGGAAGATCGTTTCAATTATTTACGTCGAGAATTAGAAATTTTAGATGTCAACAATATTAATTGATTTTGTTTTATCAATTATCTTTCAATATACAAACTATGTTTTCGAAACAAGCCTACAAAGGGTCTGTCTGTCACCACGGCTACGGCTAAAGTGAAACGATATTTAAGTGTTCTCTGATGACCCTCCGTTAGCTGGGACAGTACCTCCACAACTAATATGAAACAGTCGCTCTGTAACAAAAAATAATTCATAAAATAATATTAGTTATATTAATTAAAATTTAAAATAACTAAACTTGGAATTAACTAATTGAAAAGGGATTGATGAATAGGAAGTGGCCTATATTTATTTCTGTTGAAAAACACCTCAATAAAATCCCAAGCGGACTTGTATCGAATTCGGCCCGAGTTCTGTTGGTGGTATATGTTTTTAAGTTATAAATGAGTGGCCTCCTTCCTATTCATCTTCTCCAAAACCTAAAATTACAGCAATAGTCGTGCCCGAGCCCTCCAAACCCTAGCTTTTCCCTAAGCCATTGCTCCCAATCCTCTTAGAGATTTTAATCCAAACTTTGGATTCCTGCGAAGATTCTCTTCCTCTACAACATACTCAATTCTTGGAAGGTATTACCTCCTCCTTCCCTCTCTTTCAAATTCATAGTTTTTAATCTTTCCATAGAAACAATACCTACGATTTTGAACCCCTTTAAGAGGAAGAAGACTGCGGCTAGTGAAGAGGCCTCGTCTTCGAATCCTATTCAAGGATCAACCTTTTCTTTGGATCAATCGGCTGACGGTGCATACAATGAGTTATACTTTACAACTCATGACCAATCCCTATTATGGTATGCAGATTTCTCTGTTCGTAAAATATGCACCGGCGTACCGATTAAATGGACCGTATTTCCTGAGTATCGTCTATACTTTGAAGCATTAGGATTGCACGAACTTTTCACCAACCAATATCCTATTACAACTAATGCTATTTGTACGTTTTATTGCAATTTCACTTTGAACGCTTTCACTGTTAAAAGTCGTGTCAGTGGACTTACTATAATTCGATGATGTCCACTTAGAGAAAATCCTTGGTATCTCCAACGAAGGTGCTCCGCTTGATGATATCACAAAATTTGAATTTTTCGCAGGCACAACTTTGAGCTATTTCAAGAACAAATTTTGTTCTCCTGACCATGTTTGTTCTACTAAGTTCAAAGCTGCCAACATGAATTTATTCAACTATAAATTGCATCACATCGTCTATTGCACCATCTTGCCTAAATCTACTTCAAAAGACGATGTTACCACCCTAGAGTTGTCTGTCCTTTATCACATTCGTAAGGGTATTCATTTTT
This sequence comes from Iris pallida, assembly GCA_029216955.1. Lineage (NCBI taxonomy): Eukaryota > Viridiplantae > Streptophyta > Magnoliopsida > Asparagales > Iridaceae > Iris > Iris pallida. Next base: position 12,552,917 of record JANAVB010021600.1, on the reverse strand, counting down.
CTGTCCCTAAAACTATTATCCAGATGATGGGATGTTATCGTGAAAGGAACAAAAACCTTGCTTATGCTATGATTATCCCGATCATCTTTCAGTATTTTGAGATTGACTTATCTACTTGTGCTCTAGAATCTGAGCCCAAGTACCTTCAGCTGTTTCGTCGCAGCACAACCATCCCTCCTGGTCCTCCTACTTCTCCTGCTCCACCTCCTCAGACCTAACCTATGATTTATAAGGGTATCCACCAGCATCTCTTTGATTTGCAAGCTTTTATCACTGACACATCTAGGGAACGCGAGTTTCGTGATACCAGTCGATTTCAGGCTCTCGTAAATTCTTTTACGGACCCATATTTTGCTCAAACTGGTCATTCTGCCAGTTTTCTTCCCCGAAATCCAGTTGTATCGGGCTACCGCTATGAGGATGAGGCAGTTCGTCACTTCTTTCATCCCGGTAACACATATGACTAGTACCATGGTTCTGGTGCTACTCCACACCCTTCTGGAGCTGGCACTTCTGGAGCTGGTCCATCTGGACATGGTGGCACTGCTGGCGCTGATGATGATGATGATGACGATGACGATGACTCTAAGAACTTTTGATCTAGATGTGATGCATTTTGTCTAGATGTTATTTTGTCAGACTCTTTATTGTCTATGTTTACTTGGAAATGCTCCGACATTCCAAGATAATACTTTGTTTTTTTTTGCACTAAGACTTTATTTGCTGAGATAATGTATTTAGTTACATCTATTATGCTTTTCTTTAGCATGCTTTCTATTTCAGTTTGGACTGTTCTCTATCTTTATGTTTATACGTAGTATTATCTCTCTTAGCTTATGCTTCTACATATAAACTGCATGTGAAATACATGTTTATTGTTATATTTTTTTATTTCTTCAACGTTGGATTCTTATGCATATATTGCGGGGGGATTCCCTCTTTGCAATTATTTTGCTAAGTGACAACGGAGAAAAAATAGGATCTAACATCTTTTGCAAGATATAATTTCTTTTCAGGATACAGTGCAGTACCATTACTGAACAAGTACAATTTTGATTACTTGTCAAATCAAAGATCCAGATGTTATATCGGTCAAGGTTTATCGATTATCAAAATAGGATATATTATTGGCCCATTGGTCGTAGTCGAACCTAATTTTAATAATTGATCTAATCCTGTCTCAATATAAGGGCTACTTGGACATTTGCCGAGAACTTCTACCATACTATTCAAGACTAAAGCTATTTTGCCATATGAGTGTGTATTTTAATATTCAATATAATTTTCATATTTATTGAGTCTAGGAATATTTTGTATACTTAGTCATACTGACAAATAGGCTACCCCAAAATATTTTCAAAATATCCTATAATTTTGAAAATAGCCCATTTTACAAAAAGCTCCTAACTGCTAAAACTTTTCAAAAGCCCAAAACTCAAAATCCGATTTACAAAATTTCCCAAAAACCATACTCTAGACACCAACAGAGTTCGACCCGAGTTCGGTCCGAACTCGCCACGAGTTCGTTTGGTGCCGTTGGATTTTGAACTTGGTCACCCTGCTGTTACGGACGCAACTGCTATTTGCTGAGATTCTCTCACCAAATTCTATCCGAATTCGCCCCGAGTTCTGACTTTGGAAAACCTATAAATAGAGAAGAATTTCACTCATTTCAATACGCCTCTCTTGTCTCCTCTCTCTAAGCTTAATACGTCTTCCAAAGTGTTCTAAGCTCTTTCATTTTCAAATCCCAAGCCAGTTACATTCCTCTAGTCGATTTGCCAGTACGGTACGGTCTAGAAGTTTCAGAGAGATTGTAATCAGAGGCTTGATAGAAGAAATACAATTTACAATTAAAGTTGGTCGAGTACTTCGGATCAAAGCTCGCGTTGTAGAAGTTGCAAGGACTTCGGATGAAAACTTGCGGTATTTTTCCATAATGGATTCAACTGGAAGCTAGAGTTCTTCCGACTAGAATAGTCCTCACAAGAGGAAAACCAGTATACATCGCCATATTCGCGTTTACTTTTTGATCTCTGCTTTTCATTTACTTAATTGTGATATATTATCTGTGATCTGGTTGCTAACATTTTTAATTAGCTAATTTCTGCTGCCTACTCTATTCTCCTCCTGCTAGAGTATTGCGCTTTATAATTCGTTCCTATAGGGTCTAGGGGTTGGGTCACTCCCACTGAGTTTTTGGTTTATGTAAATTACAATCCTGCTAGATCTATTGTATTTATGGACTAAATGTTTGTTATGTTAAAGACCAGAACTTGAGTTCAGAACCAAATCGATTTTTTAAATTCTATGTAATGCTTTCCATATATAAAGTTTTGGATTGTTTTCAACTAAATAAGAATAACTATTTAAGTTGTTCAACTTAATATCATATACTTAAATATTATACCACTAAAATATCCTCAAGTGTTGAGATGTTCTAAGTCAATACCCTCCATTATCTAGCTGTTTACTTTCCCGTAAACAAACAAATATGATTTTTAAAAACAAATTATCGATATCATATTCTTATACTAATATTAATAATCTCTCTCCTCCATTGTCATTCCCCAGTACCGAAATACGGGGACCGACGTTGTAATGCACCGCCCGCTCAGCTCACTTGGAGGAATCGGAACGCCAACGACGTTCGGACTTAGCCATGCAACGGCTGCTCGAAGTCCCGCTCGGTCGAGACGATTCCTCGTTCAGGTGGATGGCTTCAGTGAACTTGCCTCAGCTTGTCATTCACACTAATAAAACGAAAGTTTTCAAATGCACAAGTAGAATTGATAATAAAAGAGGCGAATCCATATAGCTAAGCGAATAATCCGAAGTCGGTTCGAATTGAGTTAGAATATGAAAAGTTTCCACGGTCAGCTTAGAAGTATTGCACGATGTGCTTTCAAAATGACACTCGATCCTTCGTCCCATGACTTGGGAGAAAGAAAGTTGGTTTAAGTTGTCATGAAGTTATGAACTTAGCCTAAGTCATAGGCGTCACACGGATAAATGCTTGATAAAGCATGTACGGTCCCATCGTTCGATACTTGGCATAGCCAAGGTGTCCCTTACGTCTTAGTGCATGTTTCTACGATGCAAGGCTTGGCATAGCCTTTGCTCGTCCCAACGGTTAAGTTGTTGCACGATTGAGTTAAGAAAAAGTTATGTCGGCTTATCGAAGTCATTCTAAGCACTGTCCTACGCTTTATGCGGTTGTTAAGTCACCTAGTCCCACGATATCAAGGCTCGTCATATAAAGTATGACTTGGGCAGTAATGTTGCATAGAACACAAGTCGGATTAAGGCACGAGCCACAGATGGTTCAATGAAAAGTTAGCCACGGTCTATGGCACATGAAGAACACGTTTTGTTCAAGTTATGCTTGAAGGCTATCAATTAGCCATTTATGAGTTGAGTCAATAAGAGTAAGGAAACACTGGAAACATGTCGGGACTGTAGGTCAGTCGTCAAGGAGAAATATTTGGGACAATAGGTCAGTCGCCAAGAAGAAATATGTCGAGACTGTAGGCTAGTCGTCGAAGAAAGATGTCGGAACTGTAGGTTAGTCGCCGAGGCAACCCTGGTTTGGGCTTTGCAAAAGAAGTATGGAAACGAAAAGAAGTAAACCAAAGGAAAGTAAGTTGCAACGGTTAGGCCATGCATTTACTTTAAGTCTAGAAGTTCTCGTAGGTGCGTGGTCATGGACAACTTGTCGACAAGGTCTCGCATCCTCGATTCGGTAGCCTGGGGCCACAAGACTGTAAAATCCCTAAATTTTTGAAATATAATTTTTTTTTCATTTAAAAAGACTTAAAAATAATTTTATGCAATTTATGGTTTTATTAATTATTAAAGATGACCTTAGTCATTGTTGAGTTTTTGAGCACAAGACGACCATGAACTTTGGCACGAAAAAAGTAGCAGTGTGCCTTGACTAGTGTACTAGCCATGCTAGGAGAATCCTAGCCATGGTGATGTCCAAACTAGGAAAACCAGGCCAAATTGTGAATTGGCTCATTTAAATCATTTTTAATAAGATATTATTTTATATATTGGTTTTAGATGACCCGGTTTGTCCAAACCAGTCCGAACTGGGCCTGGACCAAAACCAGGCCCAAGTAGGCATGTGGTGTGACCAAAGATGGCAAGGTAGGCATATTTTATGTGTGTACAAATATTTCTTAAATTATTTTAAGACTTGATGTATATTTTCTAATTAAATGTTTATTTATACAAATATTAGTATTATTATTATTGTTATTATTTAATAATCTATTCCAATATTTGTTCTGGATCGGATAAGGGTGTGTGGTATAAGTCCACAAAGGCCATCATTTGATTATTCTAATATTTGATTATTATTAATTTTATTTTTTTATGATTAAATAAACATATTTATTATTCTTAAGTTACTATTATCGTTTTTTGTTTTTTATTGTCAAAATAATTTAAATATATATGTACCTATGTTTAAATACATTAACTATTTGGATAAATAAGATTAAGAATTTCATTAGGATTTATGGAGATTTTATTGGATATATATATATATATATATATATATATATATATATATATATATATATATATATATATATATATATATATATATATATATATATATTAAGAGACGGTAAATTTTATTGATGTATCAGGGGCAAAATGCTAAAGCCTATACAAGAGGAGCGACAAGCGCTGCCCAAAGAGAAGAAGCGGCTAGGCAAGCCGACAAAAAGAAGCAAGAAGACTGAGACTAATCTAGGGTCGCCCAGAAGTTGGGCGAGAAGTGCGAGCAGCGCCTCCGGATCTTAAAGATTTGTCTGAGAATTTCCCTGTACAGTTGTGTAGGTGGAAGTTGACGGCCCTCGTAACGGAACTTGTTCCTGTTTTTTCATAGGACCCAAATTCCCGCTGCTACGACGATCTGTTGTCCGTAGGAGATGCCCCAACTGGACAGGAGATCGTTGAAGCCCCGAAGGAGGGGGGCCTTCCTAAACTTGGTGCTGACACTCGCCCAGATGTTCGAGGCCAGCTCGCCGGCGGTGAGGATGTGTTCTGCAGATTCGGCTTAGGGGGAAGTGCAGCAATGGCACCTCGAGGCTAGGCTGTAGCCGAACGCGGTGATGGCATCGTCAGTTGGGAGTTTCCGGAGGTGGGCTCGCCAGATAAGGATGGACCATTTGACGGGGATGCACGCGTGCCAGAAAGGAGCGATGAGGGGGGACGGAGTCCCGATGCCGTGGATAACAGACCTGGCGGAGGACAGGGAGAACTGGCCGTCAGGGTTAGGGGACCAATGCGAGATGTCCGGTGTGTCGGAGAGGCAGAGATTCAAAGCGGCGAGGCGGGCGACGGACATTGGATCGAGCCAGTTCCTGACTCGGTCCAGATCCATCCAGACGTAGGATCCCATAGCTCGTGAATCTTGCCTTCCCACAGAGGGGAATCAGGGTGGTGCCAGAGACGTCTACACAGCTAACGGTCGTGGCACATCGGTGCGAGGCCGTTCCCCAGCTGGATGTGGATGAGAGGGTCTGCAAGCTGGCGGCCATGGATGATGCGTCTCCAGGATACCGAAGAATGGTTGTTGACTAAGGCCGTTCCAGGGTGGGAATATCTGTAGTATCTCGCTTGCATGAAGCGAGTCCAAATTGAATTGTTCGTGCGCAGCTTCCACCATAACTTCATGGAGCAAGCGTCGACGATGTGTTCCAATCTACAGAATCCCAGACTGCCCTCGGAGGAGGGATTAGCCATAGTGGTCCAGCTAGCCCAGTGGTGCTTGTCCTTTCCGTTGTTGTGACTGTTTCACTTAATAAAATGCCTGGAAATCGGATTTTGAAAATAAAACGAGAAAAAGTACAAGAAGTACAAATTTAATTCTGGGAAGTATTGCTATGGAAGTCTGATCTGTAAATGATCACATTGTTCCTTGGACCATACGATGATGATGAAGATCACTGCTAGAAGATGAACAATTGGAAGAACTAAGTCACCAGAAAGGTATCGACGCACTTGGGCACTGATGGCGAGGCCGAATGCTTTCCTGCTTTGCTTCACTCTGTTCTGGAAGAAAAGTTGAAGAAGAATGCTCCGAAAAATCAAAGTTTCTGGGCTCTGATCGCTATGTATTCTCTTCTCTCCCTCTGTCTCTGTCTCAGAAAAATAAGTCTATTTATAGACTTGGGCTCCTGTGCGTAAAAACTCAGCAAAAGTTTCGTCTTTACGCTAACAACTGTCACCCATGATTGGAGTCATCCTATGCATACGTTAATATGTGTCCCATCATTTCAGTAAGAATAGGATGCACGTACACACGTTCTTCGAGATATGTGGCATGAAAGCCATGTAGGCGAACCACGTTCTGAATTGGTGAAGAAGAATAGGGCGTAAAAACAACCTAAAATACCCTGAGCGTAAAGTAGTAGACTAGGCGTAAAATAGCCCTGACGTGGACTTCCCACGTAAAGTGGTTGTTAAATAACCTTGAGCGTAAAAGTATCCCAAATAAACCTTACGCACATGACAACTTTTGAGCGTAAAAACTCGTATAGTCTCCGTGCGTAAAAGAAGCCATATTATGAGCGTAAAATAGCTCAGTCCACATACTAAACAACAAATTGGTCTCTGTGAAAAACAAATCCCTTTGATTTTTGTGATATATGCCATCATTAAATCTTCATGTCAGACTTTACATTAAATACAAGACTTGACAGCTTTGTCCAGCGTAAAAGTGGCTAGCCTGTCTTAGGCGTAAAACCATTAGCTTTGACCCGGGCGTAAAATGATTAGCCTGCTTTAGGCGTAAAGTGATTAACCTCTCTTTGGCGTAAAGTGGGCCAATTTGAATGAAATGATCCATCTCTTTGACTCATTCTTATGAAGCACTTTTTATGCTCCTACAAGACCCCCTTCAAAGTTTTCAAATATCCTCAAAATTTAAAACACTTTGAACAGAAGCGTAAAAGTCAGGATTTAACCAGTCAGCGTAAAATTTGGGATACGCAACAGTCATCCGCGTAAAAGTAGGGATATCCAACAGTCGGTATAATTTTAGGGAATTTGAACCAGTTTGAATTTCTCTATAAATAGGTCTTTCAGAGAGGGAAAATACTTTACTCATCTTCTTGCAATCCCGAATTCCTTTGCTTTCTCCTTCTTTGAAACCTCACTTTGATCTGATGGCTCCCAAAAAATCATCCACCGCCAGCAGCAAGGGGAAAAAACCCGCCGTCGATTCGTCATCGGCCGATCGTGTGAAAACCCCCGTCCGGACGTTAACACCACCCCGACAGCCCAACCCATCCGTAGCTCCGCCTATGATGGGTAAAACCCTATTCTTCGGCTGGAAAAACTCGTCGGGGACGAAGGAGATAACCTGAACCTTCAGTTTTTTATGCCCACGTCATACGTGTTAGCGTAAAAAACTGAAATAACAAAATACGCCCATGTTGTACGTGTTAGCGTAAAAGTTAAGAAATACGCCCACGTTATACGTGTCAGCGTAAAAGTTAAGAGATACGCCCACGTTATACGTGCCAACGTAAAACTTGAACTACGCCCACAACTAAGGTGCTAGCGTAAAAACTTAACTACGCCCATGTTCATTCATGCCAGCGTAAAAAAGACACATTACGCTCATGTCAACATATGGTAGCGTAAAAGTTTATCAACCATTGAGAGACTTTGTAAAACAAAGACTTCATAAACTTTAGTAAACATAAATGTCTTTACTCATAAAACTTCAAACTAATTTGATCTTTTTTTCCTTTTATTAGTAGATTTGCAAGCTCATCCACTTGAGGAGGTTTTTGGCTCATCAGTGGGCATGGTGGGCTTGAACTATTTGGAGGATTTATCTCATGTCCAATTTCCTCAATCGAACCCCGATTACCCTATAAAGAGGGCACAACTGATATATGCTCAAGGAGACAGGATGCTGTCATCCATGATCGACGGGGAAGTACTGGTATCACTGGACAATCAACAATTCCTGAAGCTAGCTTTCTTGTTTGGAGATGCGATAGATTACAAATCACAGACTCACCCCAAAAAGGAGGCTTGGATATTTAGATCTGGAGAAAGGGTGATGTATCTCCCTGACATGGACAGGGATTATCCTCTATCTGCTTTCGTCCATGCTAGCCATCACCGTCAAATATTGTGGAATTTAACTCCCAGTAGCTATGGTAGACCGGGCAGGATCATCTTCAGACGAGAGAGAGCAAATGACATGGGTTACCACATCAGCGCTCCCTGCGGGGGTGTTATTCCATTTTCTGGTCTGATGCCCGGGTTTACACCGAGTGAGGACTCATCTCTTATCCAACCCGTACAGATTCCCATGTTTATAAATAAGTTCCTAAGAGAAGGAGTCTTATATCCTCAGACCAATCCTAGGCTAACAGGATGGTTAACCCCTTACAGTAGCAACTGGATCCAGATCAGTAATTGGGTCATGAAGAACTTTAAGACAGAATTAGATGAGATTGGTCTGTATGAAGTAGTGGCTTCCACCAGTTATGGTATTCCACCGAACGGCAACCTGTTCTTGGCTTTATTGGAGTTGTATATGAGTTCAACAGGAACTTTCGCAACTCCGTACGACGAGATGGGTCTGGCTCTTCATGAGATGCAGTTCATTTCGAAGCTACCAATGGACAAGTTCCCCTATGAAGAATATGTTCCCTCCAATCGAGAATTAGCAAAAATTTGGAAGAAGAACCCCGAACTGGTGCAAGTCTACGAAGAACTTATGTGCCATTATCTGATTTGCACCAGCATGTATGAAACCGGATCACATCTGGCATACATAACTAAATGGACAACTTACCTATTTTATCATGAAAATAGAGTGTCCAAGACGGAGAAGTGCAGGTTCCGAGAAGACAAGACTCAGACCATCAAACCTTGCTCTATAATTCCTGCAGATTTAATTCAAGAATTAATGGCCTCACAGAAGTCTCGAGACCAATATCTGTCTACAAGAACTGGAGATATCCCTGCGAGGACTGAAACTTTGAGCTACCTGAGACATGGTAGTCAGAAACTATCAAAGAAGGCCTTGCTGGCAGGATTCTTATCCCTGTGGCTACGAAGGTGGGTCGTGCCAGGGATCGGTACCGTGGACAGAATTCATCGAACCGTAATGTGGTCGGCGGTACGTTTGGTTTTCAAACACAGAATTAACCTGTTGTCGGCGATGGTATGCCGAATAAACGCAGGTCTGCGGACTTTCGGTGAAGAGCTGATTAATAATGCTCCTCATCGAGATAATTTTCCAAGGGTGGAGTTGCCCTACACCTATTTGATGGGCTGGTTACTACATCACAATTGCAATTTGTTGCCACCGGGCCCTGAGGATGAAGCGAGGATTTTCTTTCAAAAATTTAGCAAATCCACATGGAGAGTTACAACGGTGGCAGACACCCGAGTAGCATTGAATTATTCTAACGGGTGGAATTTCTTTTGCACAAGGCCACCAGTTCCGACCGACTGCCTTGGTGCACAATTTGAAGACAGGGTAGAAAGAACAGCTTCATTATCAAGACATGTCTTCAGATGGCTAGTGTACACTAGACCCTCGCATCTAATGTATAGAAGTGAAGATAATTGTACCTTCGAACCATACTTACCCAGTAGGTTCGCTCGCCAATTTGGGTATGACCAACTTCATGTTGGTAACCCCTCTACCAGTTTCCGTCACCATGGGAAACTGCTTGACGGTGCTCGAGCATGGCGGTATTTCAGCACTGCATGTACTGGTGCCAGATGCAAAATATCTATAGCCACCAGTACAACTCAGTTACGCATCCTTCATTCATATGCTCGTTTCTATACATCTATTCGATCTTTTGAAGACGGCTACAGCATGCCAGGAAGCCTTCGATGGGCCCAGGAGGGAAATGTTGAAGAACCCATCCGAATAACTCCTGACGTGCCTGATAATGTTATTGCTATAGATGATTTTCTGGGAGTAATCCCCAGAGGAGTTGGGAAGATAGCAGCGGGTCCAATAATTATTGGAAAAACCCAAAAAAGAAAGCAAAGCGCGATTACCACTCTTCCGGTGAAGTCTCCGGAAAAGAAGAAGAAGTCTACCACTAAAGGGCCTTCCAAGCCAAGAGCCCTCACTCCAGAAGATGATACCTTGGTTGAAGAGAATCATCTTGTTGGTTCTTCTTCAGTCCATCCAGGAGAAGGATCTTCAGCCCCTCCACCAGTAGTAGCACCAAAAGCTGTAACACTTTTGTCTCCTGGACGCCTTAGCTCCACGCTTCATTTATCTTTACCAACCAAGGCACAAGCTACAGGGGATGCTACTGCTGTATCCACTACTGAACGAGAGCGTATTCCATCAGATGAGCCGGCTCTCGACTTTGATGATGATGACTGGAATGGCGATTATGATTCATATCTTGAACAAAACGCACATATTCCAGGTATTATACAGGACTTATACGGAATTATGTATCATGATTTTGTATACTAACTTATTTTATTCAATTTGCAGATATCGTCATTGCACCAAAGCCTGTGGCTCCTCCTCTTCAAGAAGAAGACATCTATGAAGAAAATGAAGAATCTGAGGAAGAAACTTCTTTTTCAGAAGAAGAAGATGCTGATGAGGAGGGAGTACAACAACCCGAGATGGAACCTCAAGAAGAACATCCTCCATCATTAGAGGTACAACAAGCACAACCTAAAATGTCCTCTCCGGCTGAGGACCAGCATAAAGAAGAGACTACAGTAGACCTCACTGTAGGTGATGATGGAGCTGCTGGAGGAGAACCAGATTTGAATAAAGAATTAGCTGTAGAACATTTCACTACAATTGAAGCAATGGAAAATCATGCGGAGCAAACAATTGAAGAAAATACTGAAAGCATTCTTGAATCACCAACTGAAACTGGAGAAGCTATAATAACATCTTCTATTATTGCTACTGATTCAATACCAGTTTCTAATGAGCCAATGCCAGAACCTGAACCAGCTCCTGCAATTGTCACCACATCCACCGATATTACCGCCACCAGAACTCCAAAAACGGCTGGAGTAACAAATATTGACGACATTACTTCCAAAGCTCTTGAGAATCAATTGGCTATGGCAGCAGTAACAACAACGACTTTATCTCATCTTGTTGTTGCACCAATGGTATCTGTTGGTGTTGGAGATATAATCCCTGAAGCTCCTAGGGATCAATTGGCCATGACAGCAGTAACAGCAACGACTTCATCTCATCTTGCTGTTGCACCAACAATATATACTCCCGGTCTCCAAAGAAGAGATCTATTAGATATTGCTGCCACACCAAGCTCCAGCATCGAAATGAATCTCCTAGTTGAGATTCATACTGAAACTTTTTACAAAACTCTGGCAACCCTAATAAAAATGGTCCTGAACAAGGGCCTCAGTTATGAAATTTTGAAGGCGGCGATGGCTCTGACCATTAGGAATGTTGCTATGTTCAATGATGCTGGGAGAGATGCAGCATTGGAGAAAATTGTGGAGGGCCTTGAACAGCCGATCAACGAATATCTCAAGCTGTCAAGTGAGACTGTTGAAAGTCTCTTCCAGGAAGAATATGATGCCTTAACGGCTGATTATCTTGCTCGGGAGACCACATATAATGAAGCTCTTCATGAACATAGTCTGAAGGTTGCCAAAGAGAAAGCTTTTTTGGCTGGAATAAAGCCTGCACTGCATGGTCACAAAGTAGCTTATGATGCTTTGAACATAGATATTCAGAATAAAAATGATAAAATTCGCGAAGTCGAGGCTGAGTTACCTCGCTTGAAGGCTGAAAGGGAAAAGATGTTCGACGCTCGAAATCTGCACCTCACTCAGAGCTCTATTTTAGAAGAACAAGCCTTCGGGGCTGAATCAACTATCAGAACCCTTAATGAAGCCAAGGACAATCTGATAATCAGCTTCGCTGGACTTTCTCGTATTTTTACTCCTGAAGCTCGACGTACTGAAGCTACTAAAAAGGTTATGAGTTCTCGTGACAAGCGACTAGAAGAACTACAGAAGTTACTTCAAGATGTTTCTGCTCCACCTTAGAAGAGATTCTTGTCATCTTTTATCTTATTCATTTTTGTAATATTTTCACAAGAAATAAAAGAAATATTTTTTTTGTGATCCTATCATTTATTTAGAATAAATAATAGGTATGAGGCAGAAAGTACTTATCAGCGGTTATATGAACATGACAAGTCTTTTAAACTCAATAGTTTGTATCTATCTAGAGGTAATGTGGACATGATAGATAATGAAATCTTATCTTCTGTTTTAGAGTATACAACACTATCAGAGGTAATATGGACATGATAGCATATAAGAACTCTAAGAAGAGTAGATTAACGTCTATACAGAGGTCAAATGGACATGATAGACAGGAAATTCCAGCAAGTAAATTTAATATTTATCCAGAGGTAATATGGACATGATAAATAAGAGATCTAACTTTTTAATCAACAGATAGAAGATCAAAATTTCTCTCCGAAGAGACGAGTAATCAGCTTAACCAAACCTTGGTAGCTGGAGATTAAGAAGACAAATGTCATTGAGGATATATGCCAATATTCATGTATGACCCAAGGATCATTCTCAAATGGCTCGGACTCACCATCAGTTTGAATCATGTAAGCTGAAAATATTTGCTCAGATTCATCATAATAGTCTCTTTTAACACACGAGGAGTGAGATGTATCAGTTTTGATAAAATGGATTTCTTCTGAATCTGATGATTGTGAAGAGCTAGAAGAGAATTCTTCTTGAATATCGTTATTAAACATATGGGACGGATCATATCCCAATCTATGACGAGTCTTCTGGTAAAATGGATCACCACATAATGGTAGTCGTCTACCTTTGCCTTGATTGAGACCTTGCATAGTCTTCAAATCATATCCCATATTTTGGATAATCTTGAGAGATTGTTGACTATATCTGTCAATTCGGATTCTTCCTTTATCTTTATCTTTCAGATCATCTGTCTGAGCAACAGGGATATTTCTAGCCAGGTCAAACACAATTTGGCGCTTGTTTTTCTTATCATACGGAACCACGAAATACGATTCTTTGTGACGTCTATAAGTTAGACAAGCTTGCGATGAAGCGGCTACAGGAAGAAGATAGGAAGAAGATGTTAGAAACCTTTGAGCATAAGGTCCAACATCGACATGAGGAGGAAAAGAATTTTCTTTATTGTCAATGTATAAGGTTTCCTCTGTGTCTATGTCGTCTTTATATTGATGATTTTGATTATCAAAAGATAAAGTCATTCTTTCAATAAACTTGACAGCCATATACTCGAAAAGGAAATCTTTATTGATATCAAAAAGTACAGAATGATCAATATTTACATCATTTACAATTTGACTGCTACGCTTCGGATTAATCACTAGTGGACTATCATCCGTCTTCTGCGTAGATTTGCCAAGATTGACAATCAATGGAGGTTCTGGATCATTCGTACGAAATATACGCCCTTTGACTTTGATCACAAGAGGTTGAACTTAGCTTTTAGCAGGAACATTTACTGATTCCTCAGATGAAGCTTGAGTTCTTCCCTTAACCTTGATCATCAAAGGTTGATTGTTGACAGATTGGGGTTGGATTCGCCCTTTGACTTTGATATTCAAAGGTTGCTCTTCTGGCGGATCTTCGTTAATAGACTGATCATCAGCAAATGATTGATCTTCAGCCATATCTGATATCTCTTTCACATGATCTTGTTTGTAAAGCCTTGAGTCGAAAAAATAGGCTTCAACACCCTTGAAAGGATTAATATCAGCAAACTCAGTCTTCACAACTCCTTGGGGATCCACATACTTGAAGCATTGGTGGAGAGTTGAAGGCACGATGTTATGCTCATATAACCATGGTCTTCCAAGAAGAATATTGTAGGATACGTCTGAGTTAATAACATAAAATGTTGCCATAGTTCGAAGATCACCAATCTGAATCTTCAGACGAATCTTCTCCAGTGGTTTGCTCTTTCCAGAGTTGAAACCAACTTTTGTGGTACTAGTGTAAGTCAGATCACTAGTAGGAATCCTCAATGGTCTTAGCATATTTTAAAGAATTATGCTAATGGAAGACCCAGGATCAATGTAAATTCTGTCGACTTCAATGGATTCAATATACCCAGTGTAACACAAAGGCCTATCATGCTTGTTATGCTTCAACAGCATATCTTCTTGTGTAAAGGTGATGTTGGGAATTGCTTCAATCACACTATGATATTGTGGGCATGACACTGGTATATTGTCAGGAGTCTTGAGTTGAGCTAAGCAGGAATCAGCTTGCAGCAAAGCTTCACTCAAAGTTTCGTGGCTTTCTTTAGAAAGGCGAAGCAACTCGAAGATAGATAACCTAGCCGGAGTATTAGCTAACTGAGCTAGAATATCAAATTTATAGGGTTTCATCACCACCCCCTGACTGGAAGTAGACTTCAACGGGACGTCGAAGTGTACCGCTTTCTGTTTCCCCTTTTCAACCACAGCAGGAACAAGAGAGGGTTGGGTTGATGGTGTTTCAACATTCTCAGCTTCTTTGGAGGATCCCTCATAATCTTTATGGTACTTTTTCCAGATTTTGTACCAGCAAAAGTTTCTTCTTCAGACTTAGAAGAAGGAAGTACCATATTGCAGGATTTAATCTTCCTTTCCTTAGCCTTCTTCTTGTGAGGATTGTTATGAGGAACCTCAGAACCCAATCCAACAGTGGATTTTTGACTTTGAATTTGTAAAGGAAGTCGTATTCCTTTATCATAATTCAAACCTTCTGCTTTTTGAAAGTTATAACCCATCTTCTTCATGAGAAGGACAGATTGATGACTGTACAAGTGAATAGGCAGTGGACTTTCAACAGGTGGTTCCATAGAGGAAGAAGAAGAGATCTCTGTAACTAGAGGAGAATGATGAATAGACGTCTCCGTAGCTACGGGAGAAAAAGGATTTGGGATACGAAGAAAAATCCCTGTAGGAGTTTTTTCATAAGCAGCGAAGACTTGTTGTACCATGTATAAGAAAACACTATTCATGGCTAGCTACTGCTGATGAGTAAGCTTGAGCTTGGCAGGAGGAGCTAGACTTGGAGGATATATGTTCAATCCTCTCAGTCTATTTTCCAAAGGAATGTCATCCCATAGATGATCCAAATCATTAGGATCTGGAATAACATGAAAAATCATGTTGCAGGTTTTGACTTTCTTACCTTTCTTGGATTTTGAAGTTTTACCTTCATCTTCCATTTCAGGTACTGAGTCAGGATGTACCCACATAATTTCATCCTTCTTTAATGTGAGAGGCAACAATCCTTCATTTTCTTCTCTGGCAGGTAGGATATTCACAATCTTCATCGTCACCTTCAGAATTGGGACAATTCCATCGGGTACTTGTTGTGGAGGAAAATCTCTAAATTGAAGAGAAACTATATTAGTTGTAACCGTATGGTCATCATTGGTTAAAGCAATAGCACCACCATTTATCAGCTCTTGGATTTTCTTCTTCAAAACATAACAAGCACTGGTAGGATGACTAATGTATCTATGATAGATACAATATTTGGGATTGTCAGTCAGACACCTCATTAGGCCTCTTTGGCTTCGAAATCTAGAGTTTACCACTCTTCACCAGACATTGGAATATCCCTGGGATATCACTTTCGTCAAAAGAGTATTCTTCTTTAGCCTAGAAGATTCTTGATTATTCAGCGTCGTTTTATTCTTGGAAAGATTGACCATAAGAGTGTCTTTTCCTTTTATATTACGATTGCCAGAATTATTACAAGGATTACTTTTCTTTCCTTTATCCTCAGAGGCGAAAATTATCCCATGTTCACGAGCCAACCTACCATTGGTCTCGGCAGAAACTGCTGCTATGATAAAGGAAGCCCAATTTGTGAATTGGGAACCCGTGAAGACAGCGATGGATGGTCGCAGATTCATCTTACATGTATCAATCAGCGCTGAATCTGGCATACCAGGGGGCACCTTTAGAGTCGCCTGTCGGAAAAGTTTAATGAACGTCCGAGTATCTTCTTTCTTCTTTTGCTTGATTTCTATTAAGGAGGACATGTTCATGTCCATACCTCCTTCATAGAAACGGGAGAGAAATATTGCCTTAAATTCGTCAAAAGACGAAATGCAATTGTCGGGTAAACTACGATACCAGTCGTAAGCTGAACCCGTCAAGCATCCAATGAATACTCTAGTGAGAAGAGCATTATTTTTCTCAAATGTACAGTCATAATATCAAAGTAATTGATATACTGACTAGGAGAAGCCTTTCCATCAAACAATACCATTGACTGTGGCTTGAATTTTGGTGGAAAGGGTACATCATTCCAATGAGGAGGATAAGGTTGCTTAATCCCTAATCTCTGGAGTTGATCCTTTTGCTTCAAAACTTCAAACTGTGCTTTGAGCTTACGCACTGCTTGAATGGCTTCGCTAGTTTGTGGAAGCATGTTTGATTAAAAAGTTGCTGGTTGTACCGTAATCCCCACCGGAGATGGTAGATCTTCTGGAATGATGAGATCTGGAGATGCAGAATTTTGATCAACAGCAGGCTCTTGGATATTCAAAGGTATATCAAACCCTTGGCTATCTTGAGTTAGTGCTGCTGCCTGAACCGGTGTTACAATTGCTGGTTGAGCAGTTTGCTGAGCCGTTATTATCTGGTGCATGCTTTGTATCATATTAAACATGTTTGTCAATAATTGCTCAACGACAGTGAGACGTTGTTCTGTATTAACAGATGGCGTCTCTAGTTCATCTCCAATAGCATAGGATTCAACCTCTCTTGAAGATACAGAAGGATTACTATAGAAGTATGAATCGACACTATCAGTTTCGGACTCAAGAGATTGAGTAACCCCAGCTTCAGAATCAGAAGTCTGCAATTGTCTTTGTCTTTTTGATCGAGTATTCTGATATACTCCTTCAAAAGAATCAAAAAGTCTGTTGAGCTGTTGTTGACCTGGGGTTTGGGACGTGTTCCATCTAGGATGTCGTCCTCTGTTGGTATGAGATGCCATGTTAACTGATGCATATGACAACTCATCAGCTTGTTGTTGGGGTGTATTAAAATTCAATCGATCAAAAACTAACCGTCTGGAAGTCGAGCAACAACATTTGATCACAATCTGGTGACACTCACAGTGATGATTTTCTTGGGGGAGTGTCACGGGAGATTGTCTATTTTTACGCTTTTGTATTAGCAATTCACGTAAATCAGAAGGAGTAGAAGGAGTAGTCTTCTTTATTACATTTGGGGTAGCAAAACGTTTAGTCCCTTGTGTATAAAGAAGATTACTAGCTGCATTCGCAGAACTAAATTGTACATTTCTA
This sequence comes from Iris pallida, assembly GCA_029216955.1. NCBI lineage: Eukaryota > Viridiplantae > Streptophyta > Magnoliopsida > Asparagales > Iridaceae > Iris > Iris pallida. Next base: position 12,535,552 of record JANAVB010021600.1, on the reverse strand, counting down.
CGAGTTTGGAGTTGTGTGCACAAATCTTGAGATTTTTTAGCACGAAGGACTCCATTTTCATTGCGTGTGATTTATAGGTTTGGTACTTTGCATAGAGCAGTATAAGAAGGCTGTTGGTGTAGAACTGAAGCTTTACCAACAACATTTTTATGCTATATGCATTTAGGTACATTCATATTATATGTAAAAATATTATTGCGAATTTTATCTACACTCTCACAGACAAGAGACTTACCTTTACGCGAAGAGCGTAAAAATTGATTATCTACCACGTCACAGATGGAAGATTTTCCTTTACGCGAAGAGCGTAATTTTTGTGTGTCTACCATGTCACAGACGGAAGACTTATTTTTACATTTAGAAGCACAAGTATTAGAGTCTGCCTCATTACAAATGGGAGACTCGTTCTTATGTACTGAGCGTAAAATTTGGTTTTTACCCACTGGGCGTAAAACCTGATTATCTTCACCGTCACAGACGGAAGATAACTTGTCACACTTAGAGTGAAATGCTGAAGTAAGGACTGCCTCGTTACAAACGGAAGCCTCTACGACAGGAGTGGGAAGAATTCCCTTGCTATCAGAAGCAACAGAGAGATCAGAAACTATTTTGGATTTAGGAATCCAAACTTTTCGTGCTTTACGAGATTTTTGAACATTGGAGCAGCGAGAACCACCCCCAGTTCGGAGCATCTCTTCATAAGCAGTCTGGTCGAAGTGTACAACCAGAGTCTTCTTTGTCGATCCAATCGACACATCGTTATATTGAGCAATTGCCTCCTCGTCAGAGGAGAAGGTCGTCCCCAGCAGAGTCGCCATTTTTGTTTCACTTAACAAAATGCCTAGAAATCGGATTTTGAAAATAAAATGAGAAAAAGTACAAGAAGTACAAATTTGATTCTGGAAAGTATTGCTATGGAAGTCTGATATGTAAATGATCACTTTGTTCCTTGGACCATACGATGATGATGAAGATCACTGCTAGAAGATGAACAATTGGAAGAACTAAGTCACCAGAAAGGTATCGACACACTTGGGCACTGATGGCGAGGCCGAATGCTTTCCTGCTTTACGTCACTCTGTTCTGGAAGAAAAGTTGAAGAAGAATGCTCTGAAAAATCAAAGTCTCTGGGCTCTGAACTTTATGTATTCTCTTCTCTCCCTCTGTCTCTGTCTCAGAAAAATAAGTCTATTTATAGACTTGGGCTCCTGTGCGTAAAAACTCAGCAAAAGTTCCGTCTTTACGCTAACAACTGTCACCCATGATTGGAGTCATCCTCTGCATACGTTGACACGTGTCCCATCATTTCAGTAAGAATAGGATGCACGTACACACGTTCTTCGAGATATGTGGCATGAAAGCCATGTAGGCGAACTACGTTCTGAATTGGTGAAGAAGAATAGGGCGTAAAAACAACCCAAAATACCCTGAGCGTAAAGTAGTAGACTAGGCGTAAAATAGCCCTGACGTGGACTTCCCGCGTAAAGTGGTTGTTAAATTACCTTGAGCGTAAAAGTAGCCCAAATAAACCTTACGCACACGTCAACTTTTGAGCGTAAAAACTCGTATAGTCTCCGTGCATAAAAGAAGCCATATTATGAGCGTAAAATAGCTCAGTCCACATACTAAACGACAAATTGGTCTCTATGTAAAACAAATCCCTTTGATTTCTGGGATATATGCCATCATTAAATCTTCACGTCAGACTTTGCATTAAATGCAAGACTTGACAGCTTTGTCCAGCGTAAAAGTGGCAAGCCTATCTTAGGCGTAAAACCATTAGCTTTGACCCGGGCGTAAAATGATTAGCCTGCTTTAGGCGTAAAGTGATTAGCCTCTCTTTGGCGTAAAGTGGATCAATTTGAATGAAATGATCCATCTCTTTGACTCATTCTTATGAAGCACTTTTTACGCTCCTACAGTGACCCCAGAAGAAGCTGGCGAAGAGGGATTCGAGCGAGGCGAGAACCTTCTTGGGGGGGTTGCATACCGCGAGGGTGTAGATCGGAATGGAGGAAAGTGCGTGCTTAATAGGTAACAGCTTGCCTCCAGGCGATAGGGTCACATTATGCCAGCCCTCGATCCTTTTCCTAATGGCACTAACCATGTACTCGAATATTCCCGAGTTGGTTTTGCCGTAGACTAATGGGCACCCTAAGTAGGTGAAAGGGGGGTATGCTATGGCAAAGGAAGTCAAGTTGGAGAGCGTCGCAGAGTGTGACCTGTCCGAATTGTGATGGGTGTAAATGACGCTCTTGTTGTTGTTGATTCTTTGATCGGAGCATATGGTATACCTGTTCAGCGTTTGAAGGACCACCTCGATAGATCCGATGTCGCCAGAGGAGAAAATGAGCACATTGTCAGCGTATGCAAGGTGGGTGATAATGGGGCAGCCAGTGGTGGTGTGAAAATGATGGAACCTCGGGATGTTGGGCATGTTCTTAAGGTTTCTACTGAGGGCCTCAACAGAGATGATGAGGATAGTGGCCGAAAGAGGATCCCCCTGTCTGATAACAAATATAACAAATGATAAGTTTTAAAAAAAAAATATTAATACCCCTCGTTAATGTTCCCTTACGGGAATAGTAACCAAGTTGCCCCGACCCCTGCTGCCATATATATATATATATATATATATATATATATATATATATATATATATATATATATATATATATATATAAGGGATTCTATCGAACCCTAAAGAAAAGAAAAGAAAAAAACTCACTCGATCTCATGATCACCCAGGGCGACCCTAAACCCTGAGACCCCTCCCCCAGTCCCAGCGCGGCCAATGGCGATCCGCGATGCGGCATGTCCGACAGCAAACAGGAGTGAACATTATTTCTATGTTTCTTGAGGTACTCCCCTTCGCGAACAGATTTCTTCCTAGATACTCGTTGATTTTCAAATCCGTAAAATGTTACAAGAACCCAATATGACCCACTTCGAGCCTCTTCAAAGGTATTTGGAGTTAACCCATTTGTTCGCTCAGAAATTCGACGCAAACATCTTCGAAAAACTGAGCAAAACCAGGGCATTAGAGCAGTTCCAGCCTTAACTTTGATGGTATTTTCTGAACTAAATACTCGGAGTTTTCGTGAATCAATTCCAAACAGTTTTAGACAAACTATACGAGAATAAAACTCTTTTTATAGATCTAGATTTAATTATGTATGTGAAAAGTTATTTGATTTCAAAAATGAAGAAAAACATGTTTTCGAAAACTACAAATTTAGAAAACTTCCTCGATACGACGTGCGTCCCACCAAACCGACGGACGTGGTCGCGAATCGAAAGCATCGAAAGGTGCATATCGACTCCATGGACATGTAGGCTTTGACGGAATTCAAATTAGTCGCGTGTGCGTGACGAATTTGATGCGTATCCGTCAAAATTTACCGTATCGACCTTTTACAAATTTTTCAATTACTTTGTGCACGTTCGTCAAATCGATACAAAACTTATGCCAGCAGGACCGTATCATTTTTTGGTCCTGAATGCCAATTTTGGTCCGATTCTGAGAAGGTCGACCGGAACGCCTATTTGGCGGGCCCGCGACCCGCTCCAACGGTCAAAATTGTTTACAGCCCACTAAAATCCAACTTAGGACATACTGTAGGGTTTGTCTCCTCAAATAGGACCTGTAGATATTTAGTTTGACAACTTTATAGATCGTAGGTTCTGGCACACGTTTCGGTGCAAAACGGGTCCAACGGAGGACATCGTTTTGACCCGAAATTATGATTTTGCCTATGTTCTAGAATTAGACTTTTGGACTGGCATTTCCTAGATATATCTTATATTTTGAACACGTTCGTGGTGTTTATTTCAGCATCCAAGGACGTATGCGGAATTTGGCTTTCATTGCTTCACTATTCTGACGGTTCGACCTATTGGACGTTACTCTTTTGCACACAATATCAGGAAAGATACCTTACCATATTTACTGCTTATATTTAGTCTGCATTTTTAGTTATTTGCGTATCATTGTTTATTTATTTTTAAGTTCTTGTAGTTGTACCATTATTACAATTCTTTATTTATTACCTACTCAGTGATATTACCTTTACTTTGCTTATTATCCTTTGATTGCATATGGACCTAGAGTTAATGGACTACCAACTGTAGTATATTGCATAAACCTTGACACAGTTGTACCACGAGATATGTGTGAGATGAGTAGCATGTAGAGGTACTTGTGTGTTGGCTGATCACCCGTACGATGCGTTTTCTGACTATTAATAGAGGCATGTTAGGAGACTTAGCAGTTATTAGAGGTACATGATCGTGTATACGACTTCGATAGGTGCATCGGGTGGGGAGAACATTTCTTTGTCGTATGGGCTTCTATTACACATTCCCTTGTAACCCGGAAGCTCCGCTGGAGATACAGGTATGCTTACCCCCTCATGTTGGCCACTGACGTTCTTTAACGTTATGCGCTTGGGGTAAGATGATGCTCTCAGCTTGGCCACTGTCGTTTTTGAACGTCATGCGCTTAGGTCACTGGTGTCCAAGTAGGAACTATACCAGATCCTATTTACAGCCAGGGCTCATGCGACGAAAGGTTTGTTCTCAACTGCATAAACACTTTAGACGGTTAGGTAAACCTAGTCCACGTCAAGTCACCCATGTTTCTTTATGTATCTTGTTACGATTGGGACTATTTTACTTTACTTATGACTTATGACATTTTATATATTCAGTTTATTATGGCATGTTCTTCCTGTATCTTGTTACGTCCCTCTGAGGACCTGGTTATCTCTCCAGGTGTGTGCTTTGTGACTTTTCGCAGGTGTTCTAGCCAAGGCCGTAATTTTCTCCATTCCTTCGAAGATGATTGCCCTTGGTTCATCTTTTCATTTTTATCTATCATTTCCTTGTATATTTCTTTCTTTTAAAAATAGTTGGTAGTGGATTTGTCTCCGCCCAACTACATATAAGTGACAAAATCTTGAGCTGATTTATATCATTATTCTTATAATTTTGTGGATGATTTTTAGTTATCATAGTTTTACTGCATTTTACAGCTTATGTATACATACGAGGGTTCCATACATTGGAGTATACTTCGTATGTATACAATTGGCATGTCTACGTACTAAGTACTAAGTATTTTGGGACCGGGGTGTTATATGTTTTATGGTGGCCCATGCAGGTCGAGTTTATCATACTGTATCGATGTGAGCCTGCATACATAGGATTAGAGTCTAGGATCTCATCCACATGCATGATCTCCTCCTTTGATTCTAATTCCGAACTCTCATCCTACTACCTTGATTTCCTTCTGCTTTATTCCTTTCCACTGTAAATCTTACCTTCTTCCTTCGTGCTTGATAAAGAGGGTAGGAAGATAACTCATACTAGTTATACGTGTTATATTGTTCAATCACCTTAGTAGTTGACTTTTATAAGTTGGGTAGTATGACTACGGCCTACCACCCGTGTCCTTGTAACCTATTAATAAAGTGTAACTGGGTGACATGAATATATGCTAGTGTAGGATGATATGTTCAGCTAGAAGATAGATCTTTAGTAGTCCATACCTCATTGGTCAACCAAGGCCTGATACAAGAGCCAGTAGGACGACTGTATAAGTAGGAACATCGGACAAGATTTAGATCTTTGTTAAACTTGAACTATTTATTACTGCTATATCATTATCTTTCGTACTTATACTTTATAATATCATAAATAATGTTGCTATTTATAGTCTAGTTTTGTAAGCATATATTTTATCGATCTTGTTCGGGAAATATGTATACTGGGGACGCCCACAAGCATGTTGTCTAATTAGAATTAATGTGTTATGGTCTGATCAACCATTGTGCACTTGGTTCACTCTTCATATGATTATCCCACGTGGATTGAGATATAGAGGTATCTAGGATCTCATCCGCGACTGCATTGACAATTCCTCTTGAAATTATACAATCGCCTTTGAATCGAATAATTGTATTCGATGACATCTTTCTTGAACTCTTTATTGCTTTTGTCTTTCACTGATTAGAAAGACGAACACTTGTATTTGATAGATATGTACAGAGTATCCTCCATGGCCATAATATTTATATACACAAGTGCAGTTACCATCAGCTGGCCATGTGACTACAACCTTGCCTTGAGTTACTTGTCCTCCCCTTGACCCTAAAACTAATGTCATGACCTGCTAGTCATTTGAGTTTTGAAAATGAGTAAGATCTTGCCCTTGGTTAATACACCACCTAGGAGACTATCAAATCTCTAGAAATCAATTATTGTGAGTCTACAAATATATTTTTTTTGATTCTTGGCTTAACTAGCAACCTGTATGCCTCAACTCAACCCTTACTTGACTAGGCCTCCACAGTTTAGACAAAAGATAAATTTGGAGTGAATAGATTCTAATCCTTCTAAAGTTGTATGAGTTACTAGTTTACCAATTGATCGGAATAAGTTGATCTCCATTTGGATGATAACTAGTGACTTATGAACTCCCACTTTCTTTTTAGATCTTTTGGTATCCCTTACCGTGACAATAATATTCGGAGCACGAGACCGGCGATTACTTTCCAACAAATTGCACATACGAGACATAGATGACTCCACCTTCATAAAGATATATCATGTCCCACCAAAATACGTCCCATTGTACTCTATTTTTATGATACGACTTTCGAGTCAAAAATGCCAGCTATAACCCCTAACATAATACCAGTGTCCTTTCTGACTTCAGTTAGGTATCCAACCTCGACTCAAATCTTTTGACCCAATAATGGTTGTGATCTACTCGAAGCCCACTACGCACATGCTACTAGTGTGCCACTCAATTGAGTCCTCTTGTTTTACTTAAACACAAAAGTCAAGAAAGATGCATCTCATGACTTACAGAACCTATTTTACCAACCCTACGGAAAATTATCCCAACCACTTGAGTTGGAACCATTTCTAGATTACCCTCACCTAGTAGATATAGTTCAAATTGATTTTTGGTATCATGTCCAGCTAATATAGACTAAAATCCAAATCAATGATTGGTTCCAACAGGACTAATAAATTATTAGTTTATAGCATATATATCTATCCTTATCATTTGATACCTCTATTGTGATTTTGATATTTGTAGCACAACATTAACCATTTTCTTTCACCAAATTTTACCCTCATGAACTGGACGAGCCACTCCACACACATGACATACATGTCCCGCACAAACAAACCTTCTTGTTATCCATTTTAATTTTACCACATGTAGGATACATTCTTCCTTTAGAACAAACCACATATGCCATTTTGGTTCCAATTGATTTTTAACCAAGCAATTTCGACCCATTCTCTCAAACGATTGGATATCCAAGATCAATGCAAGACTAAGAATACCCTCTCTGGTAGAATATGGTAACAGTTTAGATTTCTGCTACAAATACCTTCTCCATCTTTTTAAACCCGAGTACGATTACGTACTTACTCTCCCTTCATATTTAGCCTCGTTATTTTATTTATTTTATATATTAAATTTGATTTTCATTTCGAGGACATAATTCTTGTAAGTTGGGTAGGAGGTAAAATTCCTAAAATTTTGAAATTATTTTTCATTTAAAAAGACATAAAAATAAATTTTATGCAATTTATGATGTTATTAATTATTAAAGATGACCTTAGCTGCTGTTGAGTTTTGGAGCACAGGACGACCATGAACTTTGGCACAAAAAATGTAGCAGTGTGCCTTGACTAGTGTACTAGCCATGCTAGGGAAAGCCTAGCCATGGTGATGTCCAAACTAGAAAAATCAGGCCAAGTTGTGAATTGGCTCATTTAAATTTTTTTTAATAAGATATTAGTTTATATATTGGTTTTAGATGACCTGGTGTGTCCAAACCAGCCTGAACTGGGCCCGAACCAAAACCAGGCCCAAGTAGGCATGTGGTGTGACCAAAGATGGCCAGGTAGGCATATTTAATGTGTGTGCAAATATTTCTTAAATTATATTTAAGACTTGATGTATATTTTCTAATTAAATATTTATTTATACAAATATTAGTATTATTATTATTTAATAATGTGTTCAAATATTTGTACAATATTCTGGACCGGATAAGGGTATGTGGTATAAGTCCACCAAGGCCACCATTTGATTATTCTAATGTTTTATTATTATTAATTTTATTTTTGTTATGATTAAATAAACATATTTATTATTCTTAAGTTACTATTATTGGTTTCTATTTTTTATTGTCAAAAGAATTTAAATATATATATATGTACCTATGTTTAAAAACATTAAATATTTGGATAGAAAAGATTAAGAATTTATTAGGATTTATGGAGATTTTACATATATATATATATATATTTTTTTTTTTTTTATATATATATATATATATATTACATATATATATATATATATATATATATATATATATATATATATATATATATATATATATATATATATATTAATACCCCTCGTTATATTTTATATATATATATATATATATATATATATATATATATATATATATATATATATATAACGAGGGGTATTAATATATATATATATATATATATATATATATATATATATATATATATATATATATATATATATATTAATACCCCTCGTTATTGTTCCCTTACGGGAACAATAACCAAGTTGCCCCGACCCCTGATGCCATATAAAGCAGCCGCTAATGATCGAGAGAAGGGATTCTATCGAGCCCTAAAGAAAAAAGAAAAAAACTCACTCGATCTCGTGATCACCCAGGGCGACCCTAAAACTTGGCGACCCCTCCCCCAGTCCCAGCGCGGCCAACAGCAATCTGCGGTGCGGCATGTCCGACAGCAAACAGGAATAGACATTGTTTCGATGTTACTTGAGGTACTCCCCTTCATGAACAGATTTCTTCCTAGATTAATACCCTTCGTTATTGTTCCCTTACGGGAACAATAACCAAGTTGCCCCGACCCTTGATGCCATATAAAGCAGCCGCTAATAATCGAGAGAAGGGATTCTATCGAGCCCTAAAGAAAAAAGAAAAAAAACTCACTCGATCTCGTGATCACCCAGGGCGACCCTAAAACTTGGCGACCTCTCCCCCAGTCCTAGCGCGGCCAACAGCAATCTGCGGTGCGGCATGTCCGACAGCAAACAGGAATGGACATTGTTTCGATGTTACTTGAGGTACTCCCCTTCGCGAACAGATTTCTTCCTAGATACTCGTTGACTTTCGACTCCGTAAAACGTTACGAGAACCAAATATGACCCACTCCGAGCCCCTTCAAAGGGATTTGGAGTTAACCCATTTGTTCGCTCAGAAATTCAACGCAAACATCGTCGAAAAACTGAGCAAAACCAGGGCATTGTAGCATTTCCGGCCTTAACATTGATGACATTTTCTAAACTAAATACTCAGAGTTTTCGTGAATCAATTCCAAACAGTTTTAGACAACCTATACGAGAATAAAACTCTTTTATAGATCTAGATTTAATTACGTATGTGAAAAGTTATTTGATTTCAAAAATGAAGAAAACCATGTTTTCGAAAACTACAAATTTAGAAAACTTCCTCGATACGACGTGCGTCTCGCTAACCGGGCGACGTGGTTGTGAACTGAAAGCATAAAAAGGTGCGTATCGACTTCGTGGACGTATGGACTTTGACGGAATCCAAATTGGTCGCGTGTGCGCGACGAATTTGATGCGTATCCGTCAAAGTTCACTGTATCGACCTTTTACAAATTTCTCAATTACTTTGTGCATGTTCGTCAAATCGAGACGAAACCTGCGCCGGTAGGACCGTATCATTTTTGGCCATGTATGCCAAGTTTGGTCTGATTCTGAGAAGGTCGACCGGAACGCCTATTTGGCGGGCCCGCGACCGGCTCCAACGGGCAAAATTGTGCACATCCTACCAGAATCCAACTTTGGACATACGGTTGGGTTTGTCTCCTCAAATTGGACCTGTAGATATATAGTTTGACGAGTTTAGAGACCGTAGGTTCTGACACGCATTTCGGTACAAAACGGGTCCAACGGCGGACATGTTTTGACCCGAAATTATAATTTTGCCTCTGTTCAGAATTGCACTTTTGGACATGCATTTTCTAGACATCGTATATTCCGAACACGTTCGTGGTATTTATTTCAGCATCCGAGGACGTATGCGGGATTTGGCTTTCATTGCTTCACTATTTTGACGGTTCGAGCTATTGGACGTCGCTCTTTTACACACAACCTCAGACAAGATACCTTGCCATATTTACTGCTTATATTTAGTCTGCATTTTTAGTTATTTGCGTATCACTGTTTATTTATTTCCAAGTTCTTATAGTTGTACCATTATTTTAATTCTTGATTTATTATCTACTTATTGATATTAGCTTTAGTTTGCTTATTATCCTTTGATTGCATATGGACCTAGAGTTAAGGGACTACCAACTATAGTGTATTGCATAAACCTCGACACAGTTGTACCACGAGATATGTGTGAGATGAGTAGCATGTAGAGGTACTTGCATATTGGTTGATCACCCGTACGCATGCGTTAGGTCTAACTGCTAATAGAGGCATATTAAGAGACTTAGCAGTTATTAGAGGTACATGATCGCGTATGCGACTTCGATAGGTGCATCGGGTAGGGAGAACATTTTTTTGTCGTATGGGCTTCTATTACACATTACCTTGTAACTCGAAAGCTCCGCTGGAGATACGGGTACGCTTACCCCCTCATGTTGGCCACTGACGTTTTTGAACGTTATGCGCTTGGGGTAAGATGATCCTCTCAGGTTGGCCACTGTCATTTTTGAAAGTCATGTGCTTAGGTCACTGGTGCCCAAGTGGGGGCTATACCAGATCCTAGTTACAGCCAAGGCTCATGCAACGAAAGATTTGTTCTCAACTGCATAAACACTTTAGATGGTTAGGTAAACCTAGTCCATGTCAAGTCACCCATGTTCCTTTATGTATCTTGTTACGATTGGGACTATTTTACTTTAATTTTGGCTTGTGACATTTTATATATTCAGTTTATTATGGCATGTTCTTCCTGTATCTTGTTACGTCCCTCTGAGGACCTGGTTAGCTCTCCAGGTGTGTGTGCTTTGTGACTTTTCACATGTGTTCTAGCCAAGGCCGTGATCTTCTCCATTCCTTCGAAGATGATTGCCCTTGGTTCGTCTTGTCATTTTTATCTATCATTTCCTTGTATATTTCTTTCTTTTAAAAATAGTTGGTAGTGGATTTGTCTCCGCCCAACTACATGTATAAGTGACAAATTCTTGAGTTGATTTATATTATTATTCTTCTGATATTGTGGATGAGATTTAGTTATCATGGTTTTACCGTATTTTACAGCTTATGTATACATACGTGTAGGAACCCTAGAGGGGGGTGAATAGGGTCAAGCTAACTAATTAAGCACTTAGCACAAGCTAATTGGCAATTTAAAAATATAAGTGCAAGAGAAGAAGCAATCACAATACCGACACCCGATGTATCCTGGTATCCTCCCTAGAGGCAATCCAGTCCCGGAACTCTCTCCGGATTTAATCTACTATTTGAGCAAATAGTTACACACGAGTTTGGATCCGAAGAACTCGCCAACTTCTTACATGAGAGCTTTAATCCGAAGGCCTCTCCGACTTCAAGCGAGAGTTTGGATACGAAGACTCTCCAACTTCAACCTTTCACAATAGGTTTTGATCTTCTTATACAATAAGATGAAGATCTTACTTTTCAACTCAATAACTCTAACACAATTTGTGGATGGCAAATGAAAACTTTGTAGAGTTGTTTGTGGATAGGCTTTGGTGGTTTAGAAATTTTTAGGCTCAAAACATCAACCTTGAATGAAGGGGTTCAAGGCTATTTATAACCAAAGCATTGAAAAGAGCTCAAAGGCAACTTTTCAGACAGCGACTGGCATAACGTCGGTATGAGTCGGCATACCGTCGGTATACCGGTCTGGGATTGCAACGGCTCAAAATATAGCCGTTGGGATCATTTAATGCTGGAAATTCGACCGTTGGACTTTCAACGTTACTGAACCGGTATACCGTCGGTATGCCGATTTTGTAGACAGAAGACTTTCTGTGAACAAAATCGGTATACCGTCGGTATAGACTGGTATACCGTCGGTATGGCGGTTTGCATCCGAAAATGATCCTGGGCTAATTTCTACCCTAGCTTTCGATTTTACCATCCATTTCTTGTGTTTGCAATTATTCCTATGACTCATTACAGAATCCAGATATACTGTAGCAGGTGCAGGCTTCTTCTGAGTCTTAAAATGATGATGGCATGGCTTCTTTCCTTGATAGATGTTGGCTTTTTTCCTTGGCGGCAGCTGTCCAAAGATATCCAGTTTGTGAACCCCTCGACCCCCGTCCGCTGACCGGGCAGCAGAACTCCCGAGTGCGTGGCTCCGGAGATGTCGTCGGGTGGTTAAGATAAATCTTGTGGGATCCTCGTCTTTGGCCCACCATGATTTTTTTCATTGCATATGTCCATATTGATCTTGCTTATTGCTTTTCTGCATGTATATGTTAGACGAACAAAGTAATATACATAGTAGCAAGTGTGATAAGTTTAATGCATATTAGGACAATGCTGAGTTTAAGTATAAGTGCTAAGGTGATAGCATAAATGTTAGTGATATCATAATGATTAAACTTAATTGAATAACCACAATCAAAAACATAGTTTTGATTTTGGCAACTCGATTTAATTTAAGATAGAAAGCTCATATCACTAATATGTAAACCAATAGGCATATATCACCAAAGGTATAAGTATAAGTAGAAATGCTATAGTGATAGAATAAAGATTAGTGATAATGAAATGCTAAACTAAACATATTAACCATATTCAAAAACATGATACAATCATTGGGCCAACAATCTCCCCCTTTTTTATTATGGCAAATCGGTTAAGTTTAGTATGGACAGAACAGATACATGTATCACTAATTTACAAGAAATATAAGTAATATCACGAAAAGCATACTACTTAGATTACTTATAACTACATACTTAAACTTACTTCTCCCCCTTTGTCATGATAAAAAATAGGCTCCCCTGTACTAAGAGATAAAGGAAAATTAATCTTAAGTACATAAATCAGAGCATGAGGAAGGCATAGACAATCATGATCAAGAAATACTAAAGAAAAATAATGGGAGAGGGGTGTAATGACAAGTTTTATAAAGCTACATACCAAATGTAGAGTACTAAATAGAAAATTGCTTGTCAAAACACAATATGGTTGGTAAAACTAAAAGAATTTGAAAAATAAGAAATAAGTAGTTTACCAACTTGAAATTCAAGGAATAAATCCAAAACACAATAGGATATGAAATATTGCTCTAGTTTTGAAAGAGAACTATGAAATAAAGGATTTCAAACAAAAGCCATGAGGAATAGATAATTGCAACTATAATTGAGATATGACATTAAATAAACTTGATACCAATTGAAAAGATGTAAACTTGAAACATTGATCAAAGAAACCGTTAATAATCATAATTGTCCACAAATAAATAGTGGAACAAAATAAAAGAATGATCAATGTAAAATATTGCAATTGATATAAAGTAATCTCATTATTTGCAAAATCTATATGCTTATCCAAGTTCATGCATTTGAACTCAGTTACCTTATCATGCTATATGAATACCCTTTAGATAAACATGAAGGTAAAGGAGAAAAATACTTGAGAAAGAAAAATTCAGTCGACTTGAATGCTCCCTCTCAAAGTACTACCAAAGGTGATAAAAATCATGAATTTTGGATAAGTCCTCAACAAGAAAAGCCAAATCAATTAAGCATGAAAGAAAAGCCAAATTAACGAAAGCATAATATTCATCAAGATAAGATCTGAAAGTTAATATTAGCAAGATGACATATTTAACCCATATGAAAGAGAGAGATAAGATAATAAGGACAATCACATACACTCTCATAAACCCTTCAAAATAAAAATATCATGACCTCAATCAATAGGATATAAAAATGAAGAAAATATGGGTCCATGATAAACTATGTATATGACATATTAGAGGGTATAGATGAATTAAAACAATTTATTTTCTCCCCCTCAAAATATGCGTAACTAGTTTCAAAGCACTAATAGCATCAAAATCTAGAGGTAAATCAACTATTGATTTCTCCCCCTTGCTCAATGCATATAAGGCTATAAAATCGTCATAAAATGAATAATATCATCTTTAGTCAAGAAGAGATATCCAATTAAAATTTACTAAAGATGAGAATTCAAAAGAATATTCCAATATAGCACATGTAATCAAAAGATGTCATCATGAAAAAGAACAAGGACAGTTAAATCAATCATGATGAGAGTCAAAATATTGCTCAAAAATAAAATAAAAATAAACCTCAAATATCATGTCCATGATTATCTAATCAAGAAAGAATCAACTAATTTATTACTTTGTATGGACTAGGTATGTTGTACCACAAGAAAGAATCAACTAATTTATCTAATCGTCCGTTATGAAACTACCTTGCACGAGCGCAATCTAGGCTCGTATAGCATCACGTCGTAGCGAGGACGATTGGTCCTACGGGACTGGGGAATGACATACATAGGTCAGCTACACCGTATGAGATACGAAGATGTCATATGACGATTACGGCTGTCAAACTTGTTGGGTATCCTAGTATGCAATCAATCTATGGCCTAAATTCGATCTCATATCCATAGGTAGTAACAATAAAACGTTTAGCAAGAGATAGAACCATATGAAAAGCAGAAAATACTCATATGATAATTATGAAGTCTACAGTAAAAAAATATAGACAATAATACCTTCCTATACAGTCCCTACGTGGTCTGAAACTGAAGCACATCCTCTAAGTCAAGTCTGGAAGATCTACAGGGTCGGTCACTGGCAATATAGAAACAATCCAGGGTTGGTCAGGCTAACCTCAACGAGTACCAGAAATGAAGGCTCAAGGACGGGCGAAGAAAACCAGCAGGATAAAATATATAACAGGAAAAACATATATAAACAATAAATGAGGGTAAAAATTATGCAGTACCAATGCACAATAACAATCCACAACTAATGCAGCTAAATAACCAACAATCATCACAGTCACCCTAATATCCAGTAATACCTGCATCGCCAACTGAAATTCGTAGTTTGTCCTCAGAACAACAATCCATCCCTACACCAAACGGGGACAAGGTGTAACTTCTATTCCCGAATTTTCAAAAATTATTTATTTATTATATTTTGGCACATTTTGTTTTGAAATAAAATTCTCTTTGAAAAGTTTAAACCTTATTTTTCTATTGCTTTTGTATTTCGACAACTAGTTTAAGATTTATATTTCAAAAATACTTGGTTATTAGTGTTTTAACGTTCTAAAAAGTATTGGCTAAAAAAAATTGTTTTGCAAGCATTAAATATTCTTGAAAATGAAAAGATTTACCATCTAGTTTTAAAAATAAGAAGTTATATTATTATAACGTTAAATGCTATTTTAAAATTATTACGTTGATCTCTTATTTGATTGCGGATTTGAATATATACGACTTAATTTATTGATAATATAAAAGGCTATTTTAAATTATTGTAGTAATAATTATTTGACTAAGATTCCAATGTATATGAATTAAACTATTTAACAATATCAAATATATTTTTAAATATTATTATCGTTATCAATTATATGATTGCGATTAGATTAATTTACACTTAAAAGTTTATTTGATTTCTAAATGAAGAAGATGATTTATCTTAGAAATCTTTTTCGACCCAAAGCCATAACCGAGGATCCTCGTTTATATATCCATAAGCCACTTGCCTATGTATCTATGTATATAACCCTACCTATCTAACGGCTACGTTCAAATTCTCGAATCTAAGCAAACAACATTTAGACTTGATTTGCTCTTATCCATGCTTAGCCTCACCCATAGAAATAGGTGTATATGACAACTAAATTCCTTCTTCCAAAACTCTCTTAGCCACCTATCCATACCAACAGCCTTGCCTGGCCATATACGTTCTCTACATCCATCACCTCGACTTCTTCGCATCACGCCACCACCAATAGTCACGTTCGTATCCGGTTCATCCCCAAAATTTGTGCCTGTGTATCGCAACCACCATCCTCGGGTCCGACCCCGAGTGTCCGTGTGCGTGTTCACATTCTTTTCCTTCATCCTGTTGTCTAGAGCAATACAAAACAACAGTATATCCGCCGTGTCCGGACCCGTGTTGCCCGTGTCCACATCTATTCCCTTTATTTTATCCATACAAATCAGTAGTTCGTGTCCAACCAATCTGGACACGTAAACAAAGAGAACAAATCAGAAACCTAGTCTAAACTCTGACCTCCCGAGCGCCGTGGACACGCCGCAGTCACCAACGACCTCCGCCCGTCGTTCCGCCCCAGCAGCACCCCTTGACGCCGTGATTGTCACCGCCGGCTATAGCGACGAACGAAGCCCACCGGCGCGTTCTCTCTCGCGTACCCTAGCCCGCTCCGTCGCACCTCCTCTGTGCTTAAACCGGCACCGCTGGCCGTACGACCCCGTGATTGTGCGTCGTGCCGCCTGTGGCCGGTGAGCCTCTTCCCTCACCGTGCCGAGCTCTCGTCCGCCGCATCGGGACCACTCCCTACCGCGGTCTCCGGTGGCCAGGCTCGTCGGATCTGGTGACCCCTTCCTCTGGGCACCGCTCGACCTGGCCGCCTGCGCCGCACGACCGAGGTGAGCAGCCTGCCACCGCTCCTCCGTAGCATAAGCTCGGTCAGGCGCTCGAGCCTCCTCGAGCGTCGTGCTTCCTGCACCCTCCCGCGATGTGCGCGCCGGCATCGTGGCCGTGACCGGCAGCCGCCGTCTAGGGCCAGCGCCTGCAGCCTCTCTCCTTATCTCGGCCAGCACCGGCCATGCCGTCGCGGACCGGCGACCCGCCGCCTCCACTCCGTCGCCGGCAAACTTTCCCTCTCCCCACTGTAAGATTCTCTCTCTCTCTCTCTGTTCCTTTCTCTTCTTATTTATTTGATGGGAAAATGTATTGGTCCGAGTGAAACAAAAAGGGGTAAAGTAAATTAAATGTCTTCTTAAAATATTTTATTATAATTATTATACTACGTATTAAATGACACTAAGTATAGAATTATTAGTTATTAATATTATTTTGATTATGTTATAATTAAAAATACTGTTGTATGTATATATTGTTAAGTACATAATTTCGAATAGTATTTATACATATAAAATGTACATCCTTGAAATTATCTAGCCCTATACATACATACCCAGTCTGTTACCATTATTACTATTATCATTAGAATTATTATTAGATTATTTTATCATTGGGTATTATTGTTTTATGAATAAAAGTGCTAAATAATTCTAAATTATATATATTATTTGGGTCTGGGAAAATGGCTTTCTTAAGCTTTAATATTTTGGAGTAGTATCTTTGGGTCCCATTAGGTTTATTTTCAATGTTTGGAGAGAACAATATACTTATAAAATATATATTAACGTTATTATTATTAAGTAATATTTTCATAAATATTATTATTATTGGTATTATTATAGTGAGTATTTTCAGCTATTTTTGAATAAGAATTTGACCTAAAATTGTATTTTGACAAAATTATGGTTTTGACCTAAAAACATGATTTTTCTATATTCTCAAATAGTTACCTAGAAATGTTTTCAGCTAATGAAATATCATTTTCAAATATCGTAACTAAATAGTTTATAAGTATTTTTCTATCTATTTGAACTATAGCTTTTGATCGAAAAGGTGAATTTTGACAAAATTGGATTATTACCTTTAAATTGATTTTCTAGCTTTCTAGTTTTTATTTAAAAAATAAAATTATTTTTGATTAATAAATTAGATTTTCCAAATATTATGAATAAGTTTCTAAAGAGTTTATAAACCTTTTTCTATATGCTTTTCTTATTAAAGATTTCTTTTGGTGAACAAATTCCTTCAAAATTAATCCTTAACTATGACTAGTCATACATTCCTATATTCTGTGATTCTGACTTAAGCATATCAACCCTAGGCTAACTGGACTATACTGAACTCAACAGAATTATTGGTTTCACCAGCTAAGGACCTCAGGCAAGTACACTTTCTGATTGCTTTTCGATTCATAGTAGTCTATACATTTCATGTTTATATATATGTCTTGCTGCTTGTTGACACGCTCGTCACACGGAGTAGTCGGGAGGGGAAATATCTTAGTAGACATGTGGACTACCCAGAACTATCCTCCGTGTCTTTCGTGGAGAATAGCAGCTGCACACGACACGTACAGGGTGCCGGATTTACCCCCTAGTCGTTCACATGTCGAAACGGATATTTCACACCACATAGATAGTTATTTTTATTTATTTTCCTTGTCCTTTCCACCGTGCCATGTCATCAGTATCTTCTAGTTTTCACCTCTCATATGTTATTTTCATGTCTTGTTAATTCTATTGTGTTTTTGCATTGTCGTCGGTTTGTGTGCTTGTTCTATTCCTGACTGGAAACCAACATTTTTCAGGTTAGCTGTGGCTTCTCTTAGCATTGGGAGATTCGGGTGTACTTGCAGACAGAAACCTAGAAATAGATAGTAGTTGTTTCAATTTCATTAATTATAAAATCTTGTATTCTCTTTAATTATAAATGTTGTAAATGTTGTAACAAATTTAGAAATGTGAATGAGCAGTAAATGTTGTATTTCGAGCATTTAGTTCTTACGGGCTTGACAGCATTTTACCGCCGACTCTGCGGCGTAGGCTGGCTTGGACACGTCTCGTATCCGAAAAGCGGGTGCGGGTCGTGACACAAGGGAATGACTTACCGACCGGGACATCGTTACATACCAGCCAACTTTGAAAGCAGCGAGCCAAATAATTTAGGTGAATAAGCGACCACTCAAATGCCAACGGCTTTCTATGTGGAGGTTGGGCTATCCCAACAATGCAAAAAATATAGGAATCCTCATATCGTACTTATCCAGCAGGGATAGCGGGGCCAAATATAACAAGACAAGATAAGTACCGATCCCACATATGGCCACCGTGAAAGACAAGACAAGCATATAATACATAGTACACAAAGCAGCCAGATACTGCCATCCTCTAATGCGAACGGTAATAAAATATGTGGCGACCAGCCAAAATAAGTGGCTAGTACTGTACGACCTCGAGGTTCCATTTCCTCCCAATGCTTCTACTAGTTTAAGTTACCTAGATTGTCCCTACAATTATCCGGAATCACATGCCGTGATCACATGATCATCCTTCTAGATGTCGTACCTCAGTACGGTAACGCTAAGTAAGAATCAACCTCGACACCTAGAGTCCCAGTTGGTGATTCATTCTTAGTGTAATGCAACAAGCAATCAATCAATCCCGACCACGCTAAGACTACAGGCCAACTATCAGGGTAGTCGTGCATGTAATCATATAATAACTATAACATGATGGCACCGTCGTTCAATATAAATAGAGAAAATAATACCTCAATACGCCAGTAGACATGAAGCACCTCAGTACAATAACAGGGCAAGTACCTCAAAGGATAAGCTGAAAATCATAGCACGGATACACGTAGTCGTGTCAGGAACAAGGACAATCAGTCAGTCACATGAAGTCATTTGCCCATATCGTGGCATGGGTACCAGGTCAGGTACACGGTCGGGATCTCTACTATAATAGCATATCAAGCACATATGGGAGTCTACAGCTCTAATAATCAAGTTGGTCTATCCACTGGATCAATCTATCAATAGTCCTCCCATCTACGATGGAAATCAGGTCAAAAAATACAATCACCAGATACTACGCTAATCACCATAAACAATGCTAGGCCCTCGGGCTCATAAGAACTCTCTGAATCAATGATCACAAGCTTATCAGCAACCAAATCTCCAAACTACCGAGATACAACAATGGTACCAAATTTTGGGCACTTGGAAAGTCGAGTAAAAATCATATAATGATACTTTCGTTATTCACCTCGTTCCACGAAACACTCGCACAATCATCAAAATCCAGGAATCCACATGGTTATATCTGATCAAATTAGAACATCATCTAAAAAGGAAATGACAACACTATCCAAGAATCCACGTGAGTCTACCAAATCAATATCCCGGATCATACTCCCTATAATACTCAATCCTCAGATATATCCAAAGGTCACAATCTGATACATAGGACAACTGTCAGTCCTATCTGGCTAAAGTAGGATAACTCCTAGAACGAATGGTCATGGGTCAAGAGTCGAATAATTAATGCCGCCGAAAAATGGCAAGGATTGCAGGAACCACTTTGGAGCAAATCCACAACCCTTAAACCAAACAAGGACCAAGGTTGTAGACCGTCTCCTGAGCAGAACCGTGCTCCTTATGCTAACTGATGAACAAGACATGTCAAATAGCTAGACGACTAATATAGTCATGAGTCTACCTAGCAGGTACTGGAACCAGGTATACTATGCTAAAATAAACGTGCATGAGGCAAGTTCAGTAAACCAAGGAACGGTTCTGACCAAATCCTCGACACAAAATTCTGGAAACTTCGGCAGTAGTCTCCTCTGTATTTCTGAACGTGAGCTCCCTGCGAATTAGGGCTATAACCACTCGGTGCAACCTGCAGAGAATTATAAACTAAGAACACTAAGTCTCAACCTCCAGCAGCGCTATGATGCATACTGGAAACCAAACCATAGCCGAGCACACAAAGTCTCAGCCTCCAGCAGCACTATGATGTGTGCTGGGCGCTAAGCCAACACATGTAGCAAGAATCGCCATGCATGGCGTATCACAGACCCACAGTCATATCCAATCCATAAGCATAGTCACAGAAACAGTTAGCTAAAGTCGTTATCCGACCACGAGTCGGACACGGGGCATATGGGGACAATCCATACTTGTAAGTCATGCTCGTGTCCTCGGAGATGTGGATGACCCGTCCGAGTTGTCTAATACGGCTTGACCCGATATCGAACTAATATATACCATAAGTCCTAATCATGGCAGTTCTACTACTATGCTACACTACTCACAGTTATACATTTACATTAACAAATTACAGGATTAATTAAATACAAGAAAATTTAGCAGGAGGACAAGAGCCGTCGATCAACAAGGGATACTTGCCTAGAGGGTTCTGTTAGGTAAGCAAGTCTTTGACGTCCTGGATCTAAAGTGGCACATCCATCGAGGTCCTCAGAACACATAATAAACAATCATTAGCATTAAATAATAAAATAATAAAATAGTCACAAAGGATGCATAAGGCTATACCGCATAGGTCCCACAGGAACTGCAGGAATTTGGCACAAAAATTGAGGCACGCAGATCGATATGAACATGTAAACCGAGACGTGCACGTATATCGAGACGCGCACAAAAATTAAGATGACACGAATATCAAAGAAAATGGAAACAAAATGTACACATAAAACGAGAGGTGCACGAAGATCGAGGGATCATGAATATTAGAATGGCGCACGAATCAATGCGACATATAAATCAAGACGTGCACACGAATCGAGACGATACAAGATAATATGACACGTGAATCAATACGTCATAAAATTGGTGCGTGCATACAAATCAATCTGATATACAAATTGGTACATGCACACAAATGAATGTGGCGCAGAGTCAAAGATAACACGGAAATCAACGCGACACACAAATTGGAGCAACACCAATCATGAGATATGCACAAAGGCTGAGACATCAAAAATGAGGCAGTACGCATATCAAGATGGCATGGTGCCCGAGGCAGCATGGGGCTCGAGGCATCTCGCTGCCCAAGGCAGCACGTGGATTGAGGTAGCGCAAAAAATAAGAAAATATGCACACCGAGGTGCATATGTCCCGAGATGGCACAAAGAACGAAGGGTGCACCAACCGAGGGTGCGCTACTCGAGACAGCACACTGCACAAGGCAGCACGCTATTCGAGACTGCACGCAACCCGAGGCATATAGAACGAGGAGGTTCGCTCCCCGAGGAGCACGCTGCCCCAAGGTCGGCTTGTTGCTTGAGCAGCACGAGGCCCAAGGGCGTCCCATCGCTCGAGACTGGCACGATGCTCAAGACACGGCGGCTGCTCGCCGGGGAAGAAGAGAAGAGGGAGGCAGAGGAGCTGGTCGACGGTGCTGGAGAGAACCCACGACGACGCGAAGCTTGGGGAGGCCGGAGGACACGGAGAGGGAGAGACAGAGGAGTTGAAAGTGGTGGCGGTGGTAGCAGTCGCGGATCGGGGATGGGGGGAGGCGACTGGAAGTGGTGGTGGTCGCGGAGGCTATAGAGGCGGCCATGGGGGCTGGGCTGGTCAGGACGAGCGGAAGAGGAGAGGGAGACTGGAAGAGAGTGAAGAGAGGGGGATGAGCTCGGGAGTGCGGTGAGGGAGAGAGGAAGAGAGTGGGGGAGTGAGCGGGGGAGAGGAGAGAACTGCTGAGAGAGAAGAGAGTGGGGGGCTGTGTGAGTGAGAGAGTGTGAGGGTTAGGGTTTAGGAGTAAAGGGGACCGTAGTTGTTAGGAATTTTAATAAATAATATTAATATTAATGATGATAACAATAATATGAATAGGATTAATCCTAAAAATGAAGCTAACAACGCTCACTCCAATAATAATAAAATAATATTAATAATAATTCAATAGAAGCAATAACCAATGTCAGACCTAAACAATTAAGGCAACCCAAATCAGAAAAATAAATAAAAATTTAATCAAATATGAAATTTTAAAATCACTAAAATATCAGAAACGGTTATATACCTATTTTTCAAAATAGGGAAGTGACATCCACCCCTTACCCCTTCAATTCCCTACACGATCAAATCTAGCACCTAGCCCACCACCAGAACCTAGCCTGCCACTGCTCCACTGCCGCACCCATGACCTTTACATCCTCCAAGCTATCCGACCTCTAGTATCTCTTCGAGCCGTTATCACTGCCACCATACCACCGTTGGACATGGACCCCTCAATTCTTATGTCTTTTCTGGTCTGGATCACGTCAAATTTTTGCATGTTCTTGAGTCGTGCTCCGCCGAAACAAAAAGTTTCATTTCAAGTGACTAAAGGTTACAAACTGCTTATTACATAAACCAATCTCTAATTTCCACCCAAATTATAGAGCAATGTCTTTGGCATCTATTTTCATAATCTCAAGAATAATACAACTAAGAACTAATTTTGCTAACTTAAAATGTTTAGATATTAGAAATAAGACAAAATATATAGAAATCATAATAGTGATATAGTATACTTAGTTATTGTCTCCAGATAATATGTTGTTTGAATTGGTCTGCATTCATTGTCAACTATGTAACTAACTGACCTACAAAAATCTCAACTATTGAAGGAAAATCAGGCAGCAACCCCTTAACATTTCTTTAACTCTCAAGCCTCCTATCTTTAAATCAGAAATATTCCAAAACCACCTCGGTGGTTTCATATTATATAACCACCCTATGTTACCTCGTTTGGATTTGAATTGAAAGGGTGAGATTAAAAGGTGTAGACTCCACCACCTTTTAATCTCACGCACCAAATGCAAATCCAAAGGATGTAACATAAGGCGATTCCATAATATGAAACTGAAACCACGCGGATGGTTTTAGATCACTCATAATGTATGTATGTGTGTGTGAGAATCAATAAGAAAAACATACAATATTTAAATCCCTCCTTTCTTATATGTTCTTATTCTCCTCTACAATTTCTATCTTGGTGTCAGAGCCTTCTACCTCACGGTTTAAAAATCCTCTCTTCTTTCTCTTAAAAACATTATTCCATGGAAATCAACCCTCTTACAGCAGTCAATCAATCCTACATACAAAACATTTGTAACTTTGTTCTTGTGAAGCTTACCAGAGAGAACTATCTTCTCTGGAAATCCCTCTTTCTTTTGATTCTGACAAGCTACAAGCTCCAAGGATATGTCGATGGTTCTCTCACATGTCCACCTCAGTTTCTTAATGATCATGAAGGTCGACCTACTTCCATTATCGACACAAACTATGAGGAATGGGTAACCTAAAGTCAAACACTCCTTATATGGATAAATGCATGTCTCTCTCTGAATCAATTCTCCCATATATTGTTGGTTGAAACTCCTCTAAGGATTATGGAGCGTTCTTGAGAAGCGCTTCTCCTCTATTTCATGCTCCCACTCAATCCAACTCAAATCCAAACTCCAAGGAATGAAGAAGACTACTCAATCCATCCCCAAATTCTTGCAAGAAATTAAGCAAGTTGTGGATATCATTGCAGCTGCCGGTAGACCTGTAGATGATGAAGACTTGGGGTTCTACATGCTAAAGGGTCTTCCATTTGAGTATGATGGCTATATCACTTCAATCCGTATTCGCACCAACGCAGTTACAGTTGACGAGCTTCACAATCTTATTCTCGATGAAAAAATCATAGTGAATGAGGGCAACAAAATACAGCTCAATACTGAATCCTCCACTCATGCACTGCAGGATGCTTCCACCTCTGACAAAAATGCCTCCAAATATAATCATTCAACATCCTTCAACCCCAACTACAATGGGAAATGCAGCAACTACAATCCCAACTACAACCCTCTCCAACTACTACAAACCTCGACAACCATCTTCTTATAACAAATACCCTCACTTTCCACCAGATAACGCCCCTGGCATTTGTTGACTTAATCATGTGGTATGGAATTCCAAAGCACATGTGTGGTGAGGAGCTCCTGCTAGCTCCTAGTGTTTTGCTCGTGTATGGTAGGGAGCAATTTCCTCCATACTTTTAGTTGTGTTAGTTTCTTCTTTGTAAGCTATAAAAGGCTCGTAAGGAGACCATCAATAAAATGAACAGTGAGTAGCAACTCACTCTTAACAAGAAAAAGCTTTCTTCCTCTTCCCTTCCTCTTTGTGTGTGTGCTTCTATCCTTTTGAGTTCGGCAGCTCCAACAGTTGGTATTAGAGCCAATGGCAGAATCGAGTTATTCCCACCCGTCACCGCGTGCCAGGATCGACGATGGCAGCGGAGGAAGCGGCAATGGCCGCATCATGGAGAGATGGGGCAAAGTCAAGTACCTAATGCTGACACGGACGAACTACGCGGACTGGGCTCTCTTAATGAGAGTCATCATGCAGGCGCAAGGCCTGTGGGAGAAGATCGAACCTAGGGTCGTCGACTACCGCGATGATAGGATGGCCCTATCCGTCATATTCCAAGCCGTGCCGCCGGAGATGCTGCGGACATTGGCAGTGGAAGACACTACCAAGGAAGCGTGGGACGCTGTAAAGACAATGCGGATGGCGGTCGAACGCGTGCGTGAGGCCAAGGCGCAGAAACTTTGCACCGACTTTGAGACGATCAAGTTCAAGGACGGCGAGTCCATCGAGGACTTCGCGATGCGGCTTACGGGACTCGTCAAAGACCTCCAACTACTCGGCGACGAGATGTCTGAAGAGAAGGTAGTGAAAAAATTTCTTCGTGTTGTTCCACCAAGGTACACACAAGTCGCCATCTCCATTGAGACCCTTGTGGATCTCAAGACGCTGTCCATTGAAGAGCTTACCGGTCGACTTCTAGCCGTCGAGGAGTGGTATGATCTCGACGTTGCCTCTTGAAGCACAGGTAGCCGCCTTCTCCTCTACGAAGAGGAATGGCTCGCTCGCACGAAGCAGGGGAAGCAAGGCGAGGCCAACTCCGATGGCGGCAGAAGCAGTGGTCACGGGCACGACAGACAAAGAGGTCGTGGCCGCGACAACACAAACAACGGCAATGGCAACGCCTCCGGCGGCACACGTAACAAGAAGGGATAGTGGCACAATTGTGGCATCTACGGCCACTCTGAAAAGGACTGCCGTAAGCCGAAGCGCGAAGAGCAGGCCCATCTGATGCAAGCCGACGATGGTGAACCCGCACTACTAATGGCGCAGGAGTGCACGCTCGCCAAGACCTCCGTAGGCACGATCAACAATGTCGTGCTTGACGAGGTGCATGCTCAAGTACATCTGGGCTGCGAGGACAACCACCAAGGCGAAGCATGGTACCTCGACACCGACGCCAGCAACCATTTGACAGGCTGCAAGGAGATCTTCGTCGAAATGGACACCGGAGTCAACGGCTCCATTAAGTTTGGCGACGGGTCCGTCGTCGACATCCGAGGGCGTGGTACGGTGATGTTCAAGTGTCAGAACGGCGAATACCGCACCCTCACCAACGTCTACTTCATCCCGAAGCTAGGAAGCAATACCATCAGCCTTGGGCAGCTCAATGAGAACGGCTGCTAAGTCTTGATCGAAGGTAGCATGCTATCGATTCATGATCGTCAGTGAAACCTCCTCGCCAAGGTAAAACGAGCCTGAAACCGACTATACATTCTATCTCTTGATATTGCACAACCAATGTGTTTAGCAGCAAGGCTCAATGATGACGCATGGTAGTGGTATGCCCGTTTTGGCCACCTAAACTTTGAAGCACTCCGGAAGTTAGCTTGCCACAACATGGTGTACGGGCTACCACAGATCTACCACGATGATCAGATTTGCGATAGTTGCCTTGCCGGGAAGCAACGACGTACGCCATTTCCGCAGGATGCCAAGTACCGCACCGACAACCTACTAGATCTCGTGCACGGTGATCTCTGTGGGCCGATCACGCCGGCGACACCCGGTGGAAAACCCTACTTCTTGCTCCTCGTCGATGATTTCAGCCGCTACATGTGGTTGATGCTACTGTGTTCGAAGGATGAAGCACCAGCAGCCATCAAACACTTTCTAGCCCTCGTCGAGGTGGAGGTCGGATGCAAACTGCGTGCACTCCGTACTGATCGTGGGGGCGAGTTCACATTTATAGCATTTGGCGAGTATTGCGCGGGCTACGACATCAAAACGGTACTTTACGGCGCCGTACTCACCGCAACAAAACAGCGTTGTTGAACGCTAAAATCAGACAGTCGTCGCGATGGCGCGCAGCCTTCTGAAGGCAAAGGATATGCCTGGGGAGTTTTGGGGCGAGGCGATCACGACGGCCGTCTTCATCCTCAACCGTTCGCCGACACGGAGCGTCGATGGCAAGACACCGTACGAGGTGTGGCACGAACACAAGCCAAGCGTGCACTTCCTTCGAACCTTCGGATGTGTCGCACACGTAAAGGTGGTCAAGCCGAACTTACAAAAGCTAGAAGATTGCAGCAAACGCATGGTCTTCATCGGCTACGAGCTTGGCACCAAGGCGTACCGGGTGTACGACCCTGTCGGCAAGCCTGTTCACGTTTCTCGCGATGTTGTCTTCGACGAGGAAGCCGAGTGGGACTGGGGAGTGCAAGACAATATAGGTATGACATTTACTATTGAGTATACTATAAATCCCATACCACATGTTGAATACATAGGCACGCCGGTGCACGGGGGTGGCGAGCCATCAACACCAGTAGCGCCCAGTCCAGGGCCGTTGACGCCGGCATCAGAAGCAGAAACATCCAAATCAGTGGCACAAGGTGGGGTGGAATTTGTCTCGCCACCTACCAACGCCTCGGCCATGCTCGACACCGATGACGACAGGCCGCATAGGTTCAGGACCTTGGCGAACTTGCATGATATGACAACCGTTTGCGAGCTCGATGCCGTCGAGCTGCTTCTCATGCTTGGCGTGGAACCTACCACTTTCTCTGAAGCCGAGAAACACCAATGTTGGTGCCAAGCTATGCTCGAGGAGATGAGCTCTATTGAGGAGAAACGTACTTGGCGCCTCGTCGATCTCCCACCCGGCCACCGTTCGATTGGTCTGAAGTGGGTCTACAAGCTCAAGAAGGACGAGCACGGCACCATCCTCAAGCACAAGGCACGGCTCATGGCGAAAGGCTATGTGCAAAGGAAAGGAGTGGACTTCGAGGAAGTGTTCGCGCCAGTTGCTCGCCTAGAGTACTTTCGCTTGTTGATCGCACTCGCTGCGTATGAGGGGTGGGCGGTTCACCACATGGACGTGAAGACGACGTTCCTCAACAATGACCTCAAAAAGGAGGTGTACGTCACCCAACCTCCCAGCTTCGTTGTCAAAGGCCAGGAGCACAAAGTGCTAAAACTTGACAAGGCACTGTATGGGCTGCGGCAAGCACCAAGGGCTTGGAACACCAAGCTTGACAGTTGCCGCCTGTCACTTGGTTTCCACCGAAATGCACAGGAACATGCTGTGTATGCACGCGACAAAGGTCCAGCTCGCCTACTTGTGGGAGTGTACGTCGACGATCTCATAATCACCGGGACGGACCCACAGGAGATTGCCAGGTTCAAGGAGGAGATGAAGGCCTTGTTCAAAATGAGTGTCATGGGGTTTCTTACTTTCTACCTCGGCATTAAAGTGCAACAGTCCAATGGCTTCATCACCCTTAGTCAAGAGGCATATGTGCGCAATATCTTGGAGAAGAGTGGCATGGTGGACTGCAACCCGTGCCATGTCCCCATGGAACCGAGGTTCAAGCTAAGCAAGGTGAGCTCAGCTCCGCCGACCGACGCCACATTCTATAGGAGCATCGTCGGGGGCCTCCGGTACCTGGTGCACACGCGCCCAGACATCTCCTACGTGGTGGGCTACGTGAGTCGGTTCATGGAGAACCCGACCATTGACCACCATGATGCTGTCAAGCGCATCCTCCACTACATCGCCGGCACACGTCACTTTGGTTGTCGCTACGAAAATTGGGTGGAGGAACCATGGCTGATCGGCTACAGTGACAGTGACATGGCAGGTGGCATCGACACTCGTAAGAGCACTACTGGCGTGCTATTCTTCCCCGGCCGTAACCTTATTAGCTGGCAATCTCATAAGCAAAAGGTCGTAGCATTTTCCTCCTGCGAGGCCGAGTACATTGCCGCGACAACGGTAGCATGCCAAGGCATTTGGCTTGCAAATCTCCTTGGTGACTTGAAAAGCGAGGAGGTCGGCAATGTCGTGCTCAAGGTGGACAACAAGTCCGCCATCTCCCTCAGCAAGAACCCCGTTTTCCATGACCGAAGCAAACATATTGATACAAGGTATCATTTCATTCGGGAGTGCGTCGCAAGAGGGAAGGTTGAGATCGAGTACATCAACACTAAAGGACAACTCGTGGACATCCTTACCAAGGCGCTCGGGCGAGTCAAGTTCAGTGAGATGAGACAAAAACTCGGCATCGTAGATGTGAATTCCATACAACAGGATTAGGGGGTGATTTGTTGACTTAATCATGTTGTATGGAATTCCAAAGCACATATGTGGTGAGGAGCTCCTGCTAGCTCCTAGTCTTTTGCTCGTGTATGGTGGGGAGCAATTTGCTCCATACTTTTAGTTGTGTTAGTTTCTTCTTTGTAAGCTATAAAAGGCTCCTAAGGAGACCACCAATAAAATGAACAGTGAGTAGCAACTCACTCTTAAGAAGAAAAAGCTTTCTTCCTCTTCCCTTCTTCTTTGTGTGTGTGCTTCTATCCTTTTGAGTTCGGCAGCTCCAACAATTCTTTCGTCACGTCTAACCCTTCAAATCGGCCACAATGCCAAACATGCTTTTAAATTTGGTCACACAACATTAGAATGCTATCATCGCATGAACTATTCCTTTCAAGCAAAGTCGCCTAGTTCAAAACTTGCAGCAATAGCCTCTTCCCCTCGGCCTCCTGTCGATTATTGGATAGCAGACAACGGCACCACACACCATGTCACCAATGATCTGAGCAACATCTCGATCAAGTCTGGCTGCTCTAGTACTGGCGCTCTCTCTGTTGGAAATGGTGAGCGTCTCCAAATATCTCACACTTGTTCATCTGCTATTTGTACCCCATCCTCTTCCTTTCGTTCCAAAGATATTCTTCATGCATTCCTCATATCCAATATAACTTTGTTGTGGATAATAAGTGCTCTTCAACATTTGATCCTTCTTTTCTTGCTATCGAGGATCTTCAATCGGGCGCCATCCTCTACAAGAATCCGATTATAGGGGGCCTTTACACACTTCCACTTCACCATCAACCTCCTGCCATTTTATCATCCTCTGCACTTGCCTCTATAGTCACGTCTGATTTATGGCACAAAAGTTTCGGACATGCCTCTTCTTCAGTTTTGCGGTCCATCCACAAGACGAATAAATCTTTATTTCCCTTTAATTGTTCTACTTTTTCTTCTGTTAAGTGTGTAGCTCGTCATTTTGGCAAAAGCCGTAAATTGCCATTTCATTCCTCTGAATCGTGTACTTCTTTTCCTCTTCAACGTATTCATATTGATGTTTGGGTCCCTCTCCTGTTTCATCTAATTCTGGATTTCGATACTATGTTAACTTTGTTGATGATTTCTCTAAATTCTGTTGGATTTATCCTCTCTATCTAAAATCCGATGTACTAAAAGTTTTTCTAGATTTTAAATCAAATGTTGAAAATCAAATTGGAACTTCTATTAAATGTGTTCGAACGGACGATGGCAATAAGTTTGAATCCTTACTCAACACTAGGGCATTGATCACCAATATACTTGCCCTCATACACCGGAGAAGAACGGTGTATCCGAGCGCAAGGATCGTCATATTGTCGATATGGGCAGAACAATGATGGCATAATCCTCGGTTCCCTTTGAATTCTGGGTGCCTCCCATCAAATACCTCCTCACCTCGGTTCCCTTTGAATTCTGGGTGGCTCCCATCAAATACCTCTTCAAACCCCGGGCTTATACTGCCTCCAAACATCCTATACCACCAACTATTAGGGGTGAGCAATCGGTTAATTCGGTTCACACCGAACCGAAAACCGAAAATCGAATTGGACCGAAAATCAAATAAGCAAAACTGAAAATCGAATTGGACCGAAAACCAAATAAGCAAAATCGAAACCGAACCAAAATAGCCCATAACCGAAACTGAAACCCAAAACCGAAACCAAATAACAAAATTTAGTATTTTCAAAATCGAAACTGAACCGAATTATTTTTAGACCGAACCGAAACTCTTATTCGGTTTTGTTTTTGGTCCAAAACCGAACGATGCCCAGCCCTGCCAACTATCATAACTCTTGCCTTACCACTCCCGCTACTTGCTAAACTTCAGCTCAAAAACAAGATGCATGAAGGAAAGCCATGCATAATGACATTTCCGCTCTACTACAGGCCCAAACATGGACTCTTGTACCTCGCTCCTTCAATCATAATAGTGTAGGTTCCAAATAGGTGTTCCGCATAATTTGTCTTTGCACTCGCTACTCAATTTCCCTGGCCTCTTCGACAGATTGATGTTAATAACGCTTTTCTCCACGGCATCCTTTAGATCATGTATGCCGTCTCCATAAATCCGTCTACGGACTAAAGCAGTCTCCGAGAGCCTGGTATGTAAGAATAAAGCAGGCATTGTTGAACATTGGTTTCACCATGACATCTTCCGATAGCTCTCTTTTTACTTATTTTTTCCCTCGTGGTTGTCTCCTTTTCTTAATCTATGTGGACGATATACTCATTACCGGTTCATCATCACAACTATGTAATGATCTAGTCGCCACCCTTGCAACCGAGTTTCCTATTAAAGATCTAGGTCCGACACGATTCTGTCTTGGACTCGAAATCACTCGAACACCCTCAGGCCTTCACCTCACTCAAACCAAATATATTCTTGATCTTCTCTGTCGAGCAAAGATGGAAGGTGCAAAACCGTCAACAATATCTTGTTTAAAATTGGGCAATCACTGCTGAGAGCCATTGGAAGACATCACCTATGATCGATCTCTCATAGTAGCCTCACAGTATCTCATTTGGAAACTGCCTGAAATCGCTTATGCCATCAACCAAAGTTTGTCAGTTCATGCTCCACGAAGCAGTACACGTCTGTTGGCGGTCAAACGAATACTTCGTTATCGCAAAGGCTCTCCATCTTTGGGTCCCTTCTACTCTAGTGGTTCCCTTGATTTTGCAGCATACTCCGACTCTCACTGGGCTGGTTCGCCTACTGACCAGCGATCTACAACTGGATATCGTATCTTTTTCGGCTCCAATCTCGTCTCATGTAGTGCAAAGAAACAATCAACTGTTGCACGTAGCTCCACGGAGGCGGAGTATCGTGCTCTTGCTCGCACTGCGACCGAAGTTTCCTGGTTAGTATATCTTCTTCGTGATTTACGGGTGTTGCTAAAGACACCGCCGATGCTTCTCTGTGATAATCTAAGTGCGATTGCTCTGGCTTCTAAGCCAGTATTCCACGCTCGCACTAAACACATCGAAGTCTGACTATCACTATGTCCGGGAGCTCGTGCTAATTTGACAAATCTCAATACATTTTGTGGGCACGACCGATCAACTTGCCGACATCCTCACCAAAGGCCTCTCTTCCGTTCGTTTTGAAAAATTTCGGTCCAAGCTTTTAGTTCACCATGCTCCCTGCAAGTTTGCGGAGGTGTAATAGTGGTATAGTATACTTAGTAGTTGTCTCCAAAGATGATGTCGTTTGAATTAGTCTTCATTCATTGTCAGCTGTGCGACTGATTGACCTATAAAATCTCAACTACTGAAGGAACACCGGGCAACGACCTCTTAGCATATCCATTGTATCTCATCTTATGTACGCAGATAAGAGCCTTCTGGAAGGACAATTGCATCTCTTAACGTCGGGTGACCCCCATTGTATCTCATCTTATGTACGCAGATGATCTCTTGGTATTCATTGAGCCTTCTGGAAGGACGATTGCATCTCTTAACAGATTATTGGAAGAGTTCGGTTTTCTTTCGGGTTTGCAGCTCAACAGAGATAAGAGCCAGGTATTTTTTTTAATAAAACATGCCCTGAGAAGGAAATCTGGTCGGCTCAGCTTCAGATAGAGGCCGGCCACCTTCCGTTGAGGTATCTTGGGATTCCGCTCTCCGTTACGTATGCTCGTGATGCGGATTGCCAGGGTCTTATACAATATGTGCAAGCAAAACTTGAAGGTTGGCAGTCCCAAATTTTATCATTCGGGGGAAGACTGGAATTGATTCGATCGGTCGTTATGGCTATCACTGCGTACTGGCTTCAGGCTATATACATTCCTGAGAAGACTATAAAGAGAATCGAGCAACTCTGTGCCAATTTTGTCTGGCGAGGAGGCCTCCATATGATTGCTTGGGGGGAGTTATGCCGTCCCTCTGAAGAAGGAGGAGTGGGGTTGCGATCATTGCATACTCTTCAAGAATTAGCGATGGTTAAATTGGCCTGGAAATTCTGGGAAGGTAGGAGTCTTTGGGCGAGATGGATGCATGGTAGATACGACCAGGACAACAACTTCTGGGTAAAGAACATTGATAATAACTACTCAGTAGTATCTGGAATAGAAAGGGTGGTTCACAATGGGCGGGAAACGAGCTTGTGGCTCGACCCCTGGCTGGGACACACTAGCCTGGTCGAAAGGCTTGGCTGGCCGTGTTATGAGTTGTTCGGGAAGAACGAGTCACTCAGTAGTATCCTTCGAAATGGCTAGTGGGCTTTGGAGGCTCGGCCGTTCATGCATGAATTTGCAGAGTTAATCGGTCAGGTTAAAACTGATCGAGAACCTCCGGCGGATAGGTGGGTGTGGTCCTCATCGAGCACATGCGAGTTTGTGAGTAAGGAGATATATGAACTCCTACGTCCACGCTATCCATGTGTGGATTGGGTCGACGTCGTGTGGTCCATGGGTTGCAGCGGTCAAGATGAAACTTTGTGCTTACAAAGCTATCCGAGATAGGCTTCTCACAAAAGAAAGACTCATCAGATTCAGAATACAAGTGGAAAGCGCTGGATGTGTCCTGTGTGGGGATGCAAATGAGACGAGAGATCGTCTCTTTTTCCATTGTCATGTGGCTAATTTCATATGGAAACAGCTGTGCTAGGAGCTAAGTAACACTTTTGTTACCGATGCAGGAATTCATGACATAATTGTGGCTTTATCTATAGTAAAGAGTCAGGACCCAGTGTTGTACAGGAAGGCTAGGATTCGGCTCTTATCTGCATTTTGACATGTCTGGAGGGAGCAAAATATGAGAATATTTCATGGGGTATCATCCTCGATATCCTGTGTCATCAATAACATAAAAGTGGATATAAATTGTATGGAAGATAAGTGAGTCAGTAGGGATTCCAATCCCTTATATGTAGTGGTTGTATTTTGCCCTTATTCTATCAATGAAGTCACCCTATTCGCTTCATATATATATATATATATATATATATATATATATATATATATATATATATATATATATTTTTTTTTAACATATATATGCGTGTGTGTGCGCGCGCGCGCGCGCACGCACGGGTGGTATCAGTTGTGGAATCAATAAGAAAACGAAAAATTGTACGATAAGCATTAAACTCTTAATTTATTGTGTAAAAGGAACTAAGTTTACCATCGTTACGCCTTAAAATAGGACGTCAAATTTTTACGCCCTAGATTTGGGCGTTAGAAATAAAGTAATGGAAAGTAATTGGTTATTATAATGAAGTAAATGGTTAGTTATGTTAGAGAGAGGGAAAGTAAAATAGGCGCCCATCTTTGTATTGGGAAAGAAACGCGGAAACCTTTCCTCAAACCGGAGAGTACCTGCGAGAGGACCGAGCAATACAACGCACGAACCCAAAAACAATCACACAAAAACAATCCACGCAGACATAGAGAATTTTTGACGTGGAAAACCCTTGCGGAAAAAACCACGGGACGATCGGAGTCCAACCCTGAGAAGCCTCCACTAATGGAATAGAAGAATTACACCCTCTACAAACTCCTCCCGATCCAAATCGGATCCCCACAACACTCAGAGATAAGAACAATGATTACAAGGCTACAAAGAGCGAGAACGACGAGTAGAGATTACCCGAACACGATCTCCTTCGAACAGCGACCTTCAATCCTCCGTCTTCTTCTCCGAAGTTGTAATGGCACTCTTGCCTCCTTCTCTCTCCCAAACTTGTGTTACTTGCGATAATGAATTAGGGTTGAGAAAACTCAATATATCTCCCTAATCCCGCAACCAACCTGGACCGTTGGATTAGATACAATGATGAAAACTCATCCAGAAATCTGCTTCAGCCCCCGACGACACAGAGTTCGGCCAGAACTCTGTGTGGGGCAACCAGCACCTACTGGCTAAACCCTGGAACGGCCAGACCGAGTTCGGCCCGAACTCGCCATGGGACCGAGTTCGGCCCGAACTCGGATCCCCTGCTTCCAGCAGCTCCAGCAGCAACAGCAGCAACTTCGTCGGCTACTTCCCGAGCTTCTTCGACACACGAACGGCGCTCGTCGCACTCCGGGGCCTTCTCCACATAGGTTGGGAACCCCACCCACTCCAACAAATCTCCCCCTTCACAACTATGGGGAGGACGTCGTCATCCCGACGATCTGCCTGCAGTACTCAAACTTCTCCCTTGGTAGAATCTTCGTGAACATATCAGCTCCGTTGTCGTCTGTATGCACCTTCTCAAGCTCCGCGTCCTTCTTCTCAACCACATCGCGTATCCAATGATACCGAGTCTCGATGTGCTTGGACCGGCTATGAAACGTCTGATTCTTCACCAGGTGAATAGCACTCTGACTGTCGCAAAGCAAAGTATACTGCTCTTGCTTCAGTCCCATTTCCTGCAGCAGCTTCTTCATCCACAACAGCTCCTTGCAAGCCTCCGTCGCCGTAATGTATTCTGCCTCCGTCGTCGACAAGGCAACACACTTCTGCAACCGCGACTGCCACGATACTGCTCTTCCCGCAAACATCATCACGTAGCCCGAAGTCGATCGCCTCGTGTCTACATCTCCAGCCATATCAGCGTCGGTATACCCAACCAGCTTCGGCTCGTCACCACCAAAGGAAAGTCTCCAACCAGCAGTGCCCTGAAGATATCATAGAATCCACTTGACCGCACTCCAATGTACCCTTCCAGGATTTGAAAGATACCTGCTAACCGTACCAACTGCATGAGCAATATCTGGTCTCGTACACACCATAGCATACATAAGGCTTCCCACAGCTGAGGCATATGGAACCCGTTCCATATCTTCCTTTTCGTCCTCGGTAGATGGACACTGTTCCTCAGTGAGCTTAAAGTGAGCCGCGAGGGGGGAACTCACTTTGTTCGACCCGTCCATCCCGAAACGCTGAAGTACCCGGTGAATGTACTTCTTTTGGGACAAGTGTAGCAGCTTGGACTCTCTCTCTCGGCTGATCTCCATCCCAAGAATAGTCTTTACTGTGCCCAAATCCTTCATAGAGAAGGCCGCGCCCAGTTGGCGCTTCAACTCCGCTATCCTAGTGGCATTCCGACCCACTAATAGCATATCATCAACATAAAGCAACAAAATGATGAAATCATCATCGGCAAAATACCTCACAAATGCACAATGATCCGACGTCGTCCGTGCATAACCATGCTCCCCCATAAATGACTCGAACTTCCTGTACCACTGCCTCGGAGCCTGCTTCAGACCATACAAGCTCTTTCTCAACCGGCAGACCAAATGTGACTTGCCCTTCTCACAGAATCCCTCTGGCTGCTCCATGTATAACTCCTCCTCAAGATCACCGTGGAGGAATGCCGTCTTCACGTCCATCTGCTCGACCTTCAAGTCAAAACTGGCTGCTAATGCTAGCACCACCCGAATAGACGAATGCTTGACGACAGGCGAAAAAATCTCATCATAATCCACGCCTTTCCGCTGACCGTAGCCTTTGACTACCAGCCTCGCTTTGTATCGAGGGCGAGTAGCATCTTCCGTCTGCTTCACTCTGAACACCCATCGATTCTTCAAAGCCTTCTTGCCCTTTGGCAACCGCACCAGATCATAAGTGGAATTTGTGTGCAAGGAACTCATCTCCTCCTGCATAGCCACCATCCACTCCTGCCTGTGTTCATCTTCCATAGCCTCTGCAAAACTTTCGGGCTCTCCCCCGTCAGTCAATAGCACATACTCATCTGGTGAGTATCTCGTAGATGGTCGACGATCCCTGTCACTCCTTCTCAGTGGAGCCACTGGTGCTGGCTGTATACTGACAGCCTCCTCCCCTTCAGGAACTACCTCTCCGGCATGCTCATCCTCCTGAGGGATATCCTGACCACCATCAGCAGGCTGATGATCAAGGTTGGGAGCAACACCATGTACCGGCTCCCCCATAACTGGATCCTCTGCGATGTCCTCTGGAAACTGCTCGAAGCGAAATAACTCTAACTCAGGCAATTCCTCAGCCTCAGAAGGCGTCTCGTAATCCTGAGTGTTGGTCATGGTCTGATCCTCGACGAACACCACGTCCCTGTTTCTGTAGAGCTTTTCTTCTACTGGGTCGTAGAGTCTATAGCCAAACTCATCCCGACCGTAGTCGACAAAGACGCATCGCCTCGTCTTCGGCTCAAGTTTGGTCCTCTCATCCTTCGGTACATGCACGAAGGCCTTACAACCAAACGCCCGCAGGTGACTGTATGACGGCTCTTTGCCGTACCATACTTTATCAGGCACATCACCCTGCAAAGGAGCACTAGGAGACAAATTAATAACATAAGCAGCTGTGAGAAGAGCCTCACCCCAATAACTGTCCGGCAAGTTTGCTTCTGACAGCAAACACCGCACCCTCTCCATCAGTATCCTGTTCATGCGCTCCGCTACACCATTGAGCTGAGGTGTCTTTGGCGGAGTCTTCTGGTGTCGTATCCCTTGCTCTCTGCAATACGCATCAAAGGAACCGATGTATTCGCCGCCATTGTCGGACCGAACACACAACAACTTCTTGCCCGTCTCCCTTTCAACAGAGGCCTGAAACTCCTTGAAAGTAGGCAGCACCTGATCCTTGGTCTTTAAGGCATAGACCCAAACCTTCCTGGAACAGTCATCAATAAAAGTCACAAAGTAAGAAGCACCACCAAGAGATTTTACCTTCATAGGACCGCAGACATCCGAGTGAATCAACTCGAGCAACGCCGGCTTCCTCGAACTTGGGTGACTTTGGAAAGACACCCTATTTTGCTTTCCAGCTAAACAGTGCGTGCACTTCTCCAACTTTGTAGACTTGAGCCCCGAAATCACTTTCCTGTTCACCAAGTAGCTCATCCCCTTCTCGCTGATATGGCCGAGCCGTCTGTGCCACAACTCGGTAGACGTATCACTGACTGTGTTCACCTCATGTGCCCCCTCTGCGCTCCCCTCCATATAGTAAAGACCGGACTTCTTGCTTCCTCTGGCAATCACCATCGAACCCCTGGAAAGCTTCCACTGACTGTTCCCGAAGAGACTGAAGAATCCCTCGTCATCCAACCTTCCAACCGACACCAGGTTGAAACGGATATCAGGGACATGACGAACATCCTTGAGAACAAGAACCGCACCCGTCTTCATTCTCAAATGCATATCTCCAACGGCAACCGCCTTCGACACATCTCCGTTGCCCATCTTCAACACGCCACAGTCACCTGTCGTGTAAGTGGCAAACAGTACCCTATTGTGATATACATGTGCTGAAGCCCCTGAGTCCACCAGCCAAGAATTGTCATCGCAGGCGAGTTTAGTAATGACCTCATCACCTACGACGATCACATCGCCTCCATGCGTCGAGGCCGCCGCTGTAGTGTTCTCTTCTTGCTTCCCCTTGTCGCCCTTCTTCTCTCTCTTCCAAGCGAAACAGTTTTGCTTGATATGGCCCTTCTTACCGCAATGGTAACACTCTGAGTCCTCGTACCGACCTTTGGACTTCCCCCTGCTCTTGTCTCTGCCACCACCTGGACCCCTGCTTTTGTCCCTTCCGTGGCTCTTTGAAACCAATGCCTCTGAGTGGTGGGATGTAGATGAAGTGTCCTGAGAACGTCTCCGCATCTCTTCATTCAACACCCCGCTCTTGGCAAACTCCAGACTGACCACGCCCTCTGGAGCAGAAGCGATCATAGATACTCGTACGGTCTCCCACGAGTCTGGCAATGTACACAGCAGCCACAGTCCCTGAACTTCGTCGTCGAACTTGACTCCCATAGAAGATAGCTGGTCAACCACGCCCTGGAACTCACTCAAGTGATCCGAAATAGACGCCCCATCCTTGTACCGCAGACCCATCATCGTTCGGATCAGGAACAACTTGTTTATCCTGGTCTTCTTCGCATACAAGGATTCCAGCTTATCCCACAACGTCTTCGCGTGCTCAATATTGGCAACGTGATTGTACACGTTCTCATCTACAAACTGTCGTATGTACCTACACACCTGTATGTGCTCGAATGTCCAGTCCTCCTCGGATTTATTACTGGGCCTCTCGGATGCAAACACGGGTAGATGTAGCTTCTTGACAAATAGCAAATCTTTCATCTTGCTCCGCCAATAATGATAGTTTGTGCCATTAAGGTTCACCATGCGTACCGGCTTCGCGTCCATCTCTCCTCTCTGGTTCCTCTGTCAACTCCTGACACCCTTTGAACCCAAAGCTCTGATACCACTCTATTGGGAAAGAAACGCGGAAACCTTTCCCCAAACCGGAGAGTACCTGCGAGAGGACCGAGCAATACAACGCACGAACCCAAAAACAATCACACAAAAACAATCCACGCAGACACAGAGAATTTTTGACGTGGAAAACCCTTGCGGGAAAAACCACGGGACGATCGGAGTCCAACCCTGAGAAGCCTCCACTAATGGAATAGAAGAATTACACCCTCTACAAACTCCTCCCGATCCAAATCGGATCCCCACAACACTCAGAGATAAGAACAATGATTACAAGGCTACGAAGAGCGAGAACGACGAGTAGAGATTACCCGAACACGATCTCCTTCGAACAGCGACCTTCAATCCTCCGTCTTCTTCTCCGAAGTTGTAATGGCACTCTTGCCTCCTTCTCTCTTCCAAACTTGTGTTACTTGCGATAATGAATTAGGGTTGAGAAAACTCAATATATCTCCCTAATCCCGCAACCAACCTGGACCGTTGGATTAGATCCAATGATAAAAACTCATCCAGAAATCCGCTTCAGCCCCCGACGACACAGAGTTCGGCCAGAACTCTGTGTGGGGCAACCAGCACCTACTGGCCAAACCCTGGAACGGCCAGACCGAGTTCGGCCCGAACTCGCCATGGGACCGAGTTCGGCCCGAACTCGAATCCCCTGCTTCCAGCAGCTCCAGCAGCAACAGCAGCAACTTCGTCGCCTACTTCCCGAGCTTCTTCGACACACGAACGGCGCTCGTCGCACTCCGGGGCCTTCTCCACATAGGTTGGGAACCCCACCCACTCCAACACTTTGGGGCATTTTTTCATTTATCCGCCCTCTTTTTGGACGTATATTTCATTTATGTTTTTTTTTACCTCAACTTAATAATTTTTGCAACGGCTAATTTTTACAACGGCTATGCAACGGATATATTTACCAAGTATCTATTTTACAACGGCTATTCCAATGACTAATTTTTACATATTATGTATATATATTTTTCACACTACTCAAATTCTTCCATTCATTTCAAAGTTCAGAGAACTCCATTCATCCAAACTTCTCTCCAGAAATTCCAGAAGAGAAGTTACTCCTCAGAAAGAAGTTTCTTCCACCTTCCAGTGAAGCTTTCGAGAAGAATCCTCTCCACCTCTTGGTGAAGCTTGTTTTCCATAAATAAATTCACTTTATTTATTTTGTATCTGGGAAAATTACAACTGTAGGAATCCGATCTAGAAGACGATCGCTTTATCCTTTGGACTATGCGAAGAAGAAAAGCTCTCAAAATTTTGACAGTAGATATCAATGTATCTGTACAATGAATGAGAAAAAGAACTCTATTTATAGAGTCAAAACAGTAACTGAAAAGATAACTACCTCACCACTGGTGCATTTGAAAAGTCACGCAGACTCTAAATACACGCAGGGTTAGTGAGTAGTTACTGGACGTGGCCCGTAACTGTTGGACACATGGCATTAGTGCATGGGTCGTGTGCAAGTTACTGGGCACGCGAGAGAGAGATCGGTGGCATGGCTGCCACGTACTCCAGTTGAAATGAAATCCACGCTGTCTTGCTGAAGGCAAAAATCCACGCAGTTTTGTTGATGCAGACTCGTTGAAGGTGAAATCCACGCAAGCTTTGAAGAAGAATACTACAGAATTCACGCAGGCTTTGAGAAGAATAACTCAAAAATCCACGCAAACTTGAGGAAGGAGAAGGTTCAGAATCCACGCAAACCGCCAGCTGTCTTGATTTGGCACGCTTCGTCTGACACAAAATCTCTGACATTGATTATATTGTCAGCCGCATTAAATGAAGATAAGACCCAAAGTCACGCCAACTTGGTGAAGAGTGAGTCTTGCTAAGGAAGATTTCGAAAATCACGCAAAAGACGGCGATGATCTCTCGAGTTCTGTGCATACGTGGCATACGAGGAGACGTTTCTCGACTGCTGTGTTGTCAGTCATTATGATTCTGACGTATGGCTGAGCTATCTCTGCATGACTTCTAAAGGAGATGGCCAGGCAGAACTTAGCGTATCTTTTGTGCTGCTTCTTGGATCACTCTGTGTGACTTGTTCTGATCAACTCAGCGTGACTTTCATTTTTGAGGCCTACAAAACCCCCTTCAAAGTTTTCGAAAAATGATAAAATATTTCTAAATACTTTGAAATAGAGATGATGAAATGAGTTAAAGTCACGCTGAGATGGCTCCAAAATTTTTCGGAAGTTGAAAAGACTTCAAAGTTCTTTGAAAACATCCAAATGAACTTATTAAATGTCATAATGACTCTTCGTTCTCCGAGACTGATTGCGTCCAATTTATGGTGGAATATGAACTATCGACGAGATCTGTTATATAGACAGGGAGTGATTCTCAGTTTTGACTTCATCTCTCGAAAATATGACCCCAAAGGAAGTAGCCGAAGAGGAAGCACGCAAGTTGGGCTTTTGTTCCCATGGTGACCCCACTTTTGGGGGCAAAGAACCCGAACCTGTCGTCATCGAGCTCAAGGACGACTCCACGCAGTTAGCCAAGAATCTCTTGAGCTACTTTGGATTGGATGGCTCGTCTTCTTCTGATGGGCGGAGCCTTATGGAGAAGCGTGAAATGCTCAAGACTCTGTTGCATCGCCTTGGAGTTAAGAGTGTAGAGGAGTTAGGCATCAAACTTAGCCGCTCTGGAAAATAGGACGTAACTTTCTACGCTTTTGTTGCACTTTTCTGTTTTGTCTTTTTGTAAGGCCATCAGTGTCTGTTTAAATAATGAAGTACAACTTTTGTGTTTGATCTGCATGCCTTTTAATGAAGAATATCAATCAGCACACTTTGACTGTTTCCAATGTTGCACTGTCTTCCGAAGTACACGTGACACTCATTCCATAATTTATGAGCGCTATTTATGCGGATCTTTTCCAAGAATAGACCTGCACTTGACCCTTTAAATAGATGGATGAACTCCACACAAACTCATCTTCCCATTCTTCTTCCTCTCTTC
Organism: Iris pallida; assembly: GCA_029216955.1. Classification (NCBI taxonomy): domain Eukaryota; kingdom Viridiplantae; phylum Streptophyta; class Magnoliopsida; order Asparagales; family Iridaceae; genus Iris; species Iris pallida. Next base: position 12,493,174 of record JANAVB010021600.1, on the reverse strand, counting down.
TGAGAATGAATTTTCTGTGAGAAGAAAATAGGAAAGCCATGTTGTCTGATGTCAGATCTCTGTGCATGCTACCAGACATGGGTCTGTCAATCCTTAGCAGCAAACTCAGCGGTAAGTTCAATATACACGCATCGAATTTTTTTGTTTACAAATTCATCTTCCTGGAATGAACAGAATGCGTCTGTCTTTGCTTGGCCAATTTCTGTTGGCTGATTTTTCCTTACTGTTTCTTGCAGAATTTTGGCTGAAAGCCTTCTTCAGAACTGGCATTGGGGATGTGGATGCTGTGGAGAATATCCTGCTGACACCAACATCAGGGAGCTCATACGCTTTTGACGCGTACATCAGACAACTCAGAACTCTTCGTGGGATAGAAGGGTCTTCCTTAGATGGTAGGAAGAGCCTTTATACACGAGAGTTGGATGGTGGAGTTAACTCTACTACCGAGAAATCGGGTAGTAGAGTTCCTTTGACGGCAGAACTAGGAATTGTATCCCAAGGTTGGATACATTCCTGTCTGCTTGAGGTGCCGCCGTTCCTCCACGAGCTGTATTGGCAGCAACACGCCGTCGGGCTGCCATACTCTGTGGTTCTTCTCTCGTCTGAAAGAGAAGACCAGAGTTTGATTCCTGCTGATCTGGTCGTGACTGAGACCCAGATAGTCAGGAATTGCAACCAACAACGAACCTGACGGAGAAGGTCCGACGGAGAAGATCCAAAGAAGAAGATAGATCTCTATTAGGTTATCGTTGTGGTGTAAAATGAAAATCCAAGATTTGTAATAGATTTCCATTATGATTTGTAAGAAAGTCTAAAAAAATGTAATAGACTTTTTGTGGTGAAATGGGAATGAAAATGACAATTCTTCTATGCTCAATGATTTGTATTTGTGGATGAATTGTGGACATGATAGATAATAAAATCATCTTTTCTGTTTTTAGAGTATATGATATTATCAGAGGTATTATGGACATGATAATATATAGGAACTTGAAAGAAAATAGATTGATTTCTATGCAGAGGTCAAAACATGACAAATGAGTAAACAGATTCGGAATTGATTCAGAGGTTATAAAAACATGATAAATAACGAATCCCCACTTAATGAACTGATAGAAGATTATGAACGGATGAACCGTTAAGAAATGATGAACAGATGAACTGTCGAATGAATGTAATAAATGAACGGACGAACCGTCAAGTATTAATGAACATGTGAAACGTCGGATGAATATGAGAAATGAATGGATGAACTGAGTATCGGGAAAGAATACGTCCCTTCGATCCTTGTAACCATATGCCTATAAATAGAGCATATATTTGAATAGAAGGATCGCATTTTATCCACAATGTCTTCTGAAGAGAACATAAAGAAGGCTGAAGTCGCCCTTGAAGCTACTGAAGGTGTTAAAGAACATCCACCTCCGCAGAAGAAGGAAATGGGCGAAAGCTCGTCTACTCCCAAGCCGCCAAAAGATATCCTGGACTTCCTGGCCGAACCAGGAGAAACCGAAGAAGAAGAAGCAATGAGGCTGGCTGCCTGTCAATTCTTGGTGCGGTCAGGAAAAGATGTGTTCAATTCTTTTGCTGATTATGTATGTGGTCCTCGTCCCAAATATGAAAGGGATCATAGTGATCTTCCATGATGATGTACCCCTTTTTTTTCTTGAGGGATTTGTCTCAAATAAACTCCGTTTAAGGAAACTTTGTTTACGATATATCCTTTCCACTTTTATATTTTTGCCTTTATTCATTGATCTTTTGACTCAGAGATCAGAAAGACTAAATATCATTTTCATAAATATGATATTGAGATAGAAAATTCAGAGGTAATATGGACATGATTTTCTGGATATCAAATTTGTTGAGAAAATGATACAAAGTAGAATACCTATCTCCACTGGGGATAATAGATATCAGAATGATTCTTCGGAAAGAACAATGAAACAGCTGGAGAGTGATGGGAGGACAATTTTGATAGAAATATTAGACGTAGTACTTCTTCAAGAATTTGCCGTTGATGGGCATCATAGTGGCTTTACCATCTAGAGTAGTGAGTTGATAAGCCCCATTAGAAAAGATCTTATTGACAATGAATGGACCTTCCCATTTTGCATCAAACTTGCCCTTACTTATGTGTGTCATAGTCATCGGGCGTCTGACAGTAAGCACAAGTTCTCCTTTCTGAAATGTTCGAATTCTGACTTTCTTGTTAAAAGCCCTTGAAATTCTAGCTTGATAGAATTCAATATTCTGTTGAGCAGATAACCATTTTTCATCCAGAGCCTCCAATTCTTGAAGTCGAAGACGATCATTATTTTCGGCAGTGAGTTCATTAGCGATTGCTATCCTTAAAGAAGGAATTTGAATCTCTAATGGGAGAACAGCCTCAGATCCATACACCAGAGAGAAAGGTGTACACTTAGTAGCATTACGGACTGTAGTGCGATAAGCCCACAAGCATTCCCCGAGCTTGTCACTCCAATTACGTTTGTTAGTGGAGACAAACTTCTTTAGGAGTTTGATGATAGTCTTGTTGAAAGCTTCTGCCAATCCGTTAGCTGCTGGATTATATGCGGTAGAAGCAACATTATTGATCCGGTGATCGTCACAGAATCGAGTAAATTTCTGGCTGACGAACTGTGGTCCGTTATCATGAACAATGCGTCGAGGAACACCAAATCTGTAGATGACATGGTGCTTAATAAAGCTGATGACATTAGACGTCTTAACTTCAGATAAAGGAATAGCTTCGGCCCATTTGGAGAAGTAATCGGTTATTACAAGAATGAACCGATGACCTTTAGATGATGGAGGATTGATCGGGCCGACAATGTCCATGCCCCAAGCTTCGAAGGGCCATGATGCTGCCGTCGGATGTAGAAATTCCGAAGGTTGATGTATAAAATCTGCATGGATTTGGCAAGCTTTGCATTTCCTTGCATATTCAATGGCATCTGATACCATAGTTGGCCAATAATAACCCATCCGTCGAATACGGTCTTGAAGTTTTGGCCCAGGTTGATGCTCTCCACAAATTCCATCATGTGCTTCACGAATAACTTGTTGGGCTTCATCACCGGCAATGCACCGAAGGAGTAAACCATCATAAGCTCGACGATATAAGGTCTTTGTTGTATGATTGTAATAGAATCTGAGTGATCGTCGTCTGATAGATGCTGCCTCACTTGGATCGTCCGGAAGAATATCATACAATACAAGATCTAAAAAAGGAAGTCTCCAATCTTTATCCGTATTCTGATTCTCAGTCGAGTTACTGAAGATGAATTCCATGCTGGAATCGGATGAAGATAATATCGATTTACGACTAAATCCAAATCCTCTTGTTGTGTTGACGTCATGAGATGTTGATTATTCAATGTCAACTGGAAGTCCTAGAGTCAGGTTATTTTCAAGATGAAATAATTCTCGACTATGAACAACAATCATTTGTTGCCGTCTGATTGGGATAGCCAGCACCGCTGCAAGATTAGCAAGGACATCAGCTTCTGTGTTACATGCTCGCCTAACATGTTCAATGAAGAATTCCTTAAATGATGAGGCCATAGATATGGCCACTCTATGATAAGGAACCAGATCTTGATGGCGAACTTCATAAGTACCCCTGATCTGATTGACAATAAGTTTAGAGTCTCCATATGCCTCCAAATGTTGAATATTCAGATGTTTAGCGAGTTGAAGACCAATAAGCAATGCGTTGTACTCAGCTACATTGTTTGAACACGGCTGATCGAAAGAATAAGCTCTTTGGATGGCAAAACCTTCTGGCGATACAAGAACAATTCCAACTCCAGCAACATATCGCCATTAGGACCAATTCTTGACGCTCCATCAAAGAATAGACGCCAAGTAGGATCTTCTTCAGCAATTTGATTTGAATATAGGACTTCATCTGGGATTTCATCATAGAGTTTTGAATTTTCTGGAATTGAGTGAGCAGCCAGAAAATCAGCTAAAGCTTGTCCCTTGACTGATTTCTGAGGAATATAGTGCATATCATACTGAGCAAGTAGGATTCCCCAGTTAGCCAATCGAGAATTCAAAACACTGGATTTCTTCATCATGATCCGTATAGGATTGATCCTGGAGATGACATGAATAGTCTGACCAATGATATAATGACGTGTCTTTTGGACAGCAAACATCAAGGCTAGACATTCTTTTTCAACTGGTGAATATCGAGGTTCAGCTCCGGTCATAGTGCGGCTGAGATAATAAATGGCTTGTTCATGGCCATTTTGATTCTTTTGAGCGAGTAATGCACCCAATGAATGACTCATTGCTCGAGTATAGAGGAGGAACGGTATTCCTGAGACGGGAGGTACCAATACTGGAGGGCTTATCAGATATTGTTTTATATCATCGAATGCTTTCTGACATTCATCATTCCAGACAAAAGAGACACCTTTCTTCATAAGTTTGTTGAATGGTCTGCAGCGTCCTGATAAATTAGAGATAAATCTCCTGATATAAGCAATTCTTCCTTAAAATCCTCGTAGCTCTTTTAAGGTGCGTGGAGGACGCATCTCTTGGATGGCTTTGATCTTCTCAGGATCCACGTGTATACCTTTAGAGGTAATGACGAAGCTGAGAAATTTACCACTAGAGACGCCTAAGAAGGACTTAGTAGGGTTCATCTTTAATTGATGCTTACGCATTAGATCAAATATAGTCTTCAAATCTTGGATATGATCCTCCTTTTGTCGACTTTTGACTGCAATATCATCAACATAGCATTCGACTGTTTTCTGCAAATGTTCACGGAATATAGTACTCATTGCTCGTTGATAAGTTGCTCCTGCATTCTTGAGACCGAATGGCATAACTGTATAACAGTATGTACCAATCGGCGTTCTGAAAGAAGTGTGTTTCTCGTCTTCTGGGAACATTTTGATCTGATTATACCCAGAATACCCGTCCATGAATGACATTCGTTCAAATCCACAGGTATTATCAACCATGACATCAGTGATTGGTAGAGGGAATTCGTCTTTAGGACATGCCGCATTGAGATCGCGAAAGTCAATGCATACTCTGATCTTGCCAGTCTTTTTAAGAACAGGAACAATATTAGCCACCCAATCGAGATGTTGTTCCTCTCTAATAAACCCAGATGTAATGAGTTTATTGACTTCAGCTTCAATTGCATCCATGATGTCCGGACGAAATCGTCGCTGTTGTTATTTGGCCGGTTTAGCATTCGGCAAGATGTTGAGCTTGTGAGTTGCAATTTGAGGATCAAGCCCTGGCATATCTTCATAACTCCAAGCAAAGACATCGATGTATTCACGAATGAGTTTGATCATGTCTTTCTTATCAGTTTCTGAAATACTTTTACTGATGAATATTGGTTTGGGAGACCCCTCTTCACCAACATCTATTTGAACAAGTTTATCTTCAGTCGGAGGTTCTTTTTGTTCGAAACGGAACTCCCATTGATTATCTAATCTTTGGGCCCACTGTTCTGATTCAGGTGAGATTTCAAACTCTTCTTCGTCTTCATCACTTTCTTCAGAATGGTCAATGGAAACCATATTGGAAGACAGAAGGTTGCAGTAGAAGTCACCGATACTCGTATTGGAATCCCAAGAAGTGGTACTAGAAGAATCAGATCTCTTATCTTCGTCAGACTCAAGATCTTCATGGATAATGTTGATAAAAGGAGTAGGAGCAGTATAACCCAATCCGCATTTCGTCCTTCCATATTTCAAAGGAGGAATCCGGACAGGCATTTTTCTTCCTTTTCCATTATTAAGGCCAATCCTGAAGTCATAGCCCATATTTTTGATGATGTCTCTAGATTGCTGACTATAACGACGTAGTTGTAATCTTCCAGTATCATCATTTTTGTCATCATCTTCAAGATCAGAAGGATTTTGAGGCCCTTTGTAGAAGAATATTGGAATGTCTCCTGGCTTTCTGCTGGGAACTAGAAAGTATGAAGATTGTACAGGTTCTAGAGATACATCTGTATGAACAGTCTGTACAACTCCTATGGTTATTGTGTTCAAGTCATCTAACAGATGTAAATAACTATGAACATAATTACACACATCAACGTATTGCAAAGGTGTAGACTTTTCATTAAATGTAAAAGCAGCAATATTTACATTGGGAGAAGGTTGAGCCTTAGAGATTTTAGCCAAGTCAATGACTAAAGGAGAAGAAGAAGAAGCTTTGTTTCGATTAAGATCGATAACAAATGGCTCAGAAGAGGTGAGCTCCCTTGAAGTTTGAGTAGGAAGAGTAGTCCGCCCTCCAACTGGAATTAGCAGAGTATCTTGTGAAGGTACAGGAACTGTAGTACGCCCACTGACAGGAATGATCAGTGTATTCTGAGTAGATGACTGAGGTAACGGAGAGATCCGTCCACTCACTGGAATGATGAAAGAATCTTCTCCAGAGGGTTTAGGAGATTGTTGCTGAGTAGTTCGACATTTAACAGGGATTATTAAAGTCTCACTTTGTGCATCTTCTTTCTCCATAGCTTGTATGATCCTTGTATATTCTTCTTTATACATTCGGGAATCATTGAAATAAGCTTCAACCCTATGGAAGGGATTTATATCAGCAACTTCTTTTTGTACTCTTCCATTGCTATCAATGTACTTAAAACATTGATGAAGAGTAGAGGGCACCACATTATTTTCATGAAGAAAGGGCCTCCCCAGAAGAAGATTATAGGATCCCGCGATCTCGATCACATAGAAAGTGACTTTAGATCTGAAATCACCTATCTGAAGCTTCAGATAAATCTTTCCCAAAGGCTCACTTCGGCTTTGATTGAATCCCAAGATAGTAGTAACCGTCTTGGAGAGCTTGTGAAGAGGGATTTTTAGTTCATCCAACAAACTCTTTGGCATTATGCTTATAGCAGACCCTGGGTCAATGAGAATACGATCTATCTTCATCGTATCAATATAACCAGTGTAGTAGAGAGGTCGATCATGTCGATTATCCTCCAGTAACATGTCGTCTTGTGTAAAGGTGATATTTGGGATAACCTCCAGTATACTGTTGTAATGTAAGCAAGTGGCAGGTTCCGCATCCGGCTTCTTCAATTGTGCAAGACAAGAGTCAGCTTGTAGAAGTGCTTCACTTAACGTCTCCCGAGTCTCTTTGGAAAGACGTAGAAGTTCAAAAAGGGACATTCTAGCGGGAGTATTAGCAAGCTGAGCCAAAATGTCGAAGTTGTAAGGCTTCTGAAGTCCAAGAGGAGAAGACTTCTTGATTGGCTTATCAAACCGAGCCTGTTGTTTGCCTTTCTCCAGAGCCGTAGGCTTGGGAGGAACAGGTTCAGTAGATGGTTCTTCTTCGGGAGGAACATTAGGAGCATCTTTAGCATCTGAAGGGATATCAGTAGGATCTTCAGGATTTTTAGAATAATCCTTTAGGTAAGGTTTCCCCGTTCGAGTAGCACTAACAAGTGCTTCTTCTTTATCTTTTGGCTCTGTGTCAGAAGTAGACCCAAGAGAAGTCATATGACATGACTTGATCTTTCCAGCCTTCTTGGATTTTTGAAAAAAAATCTTTTGAGGAGAAGGCGATTCAAAATCTGCCACTAGATCAGGATGGATCCACATGATTTCTCTTGTTTCCAAAGTGATTGGTACTAATCCTTCAAACTGTGGAGGAGGAACAGCATTGTAAGCACTACCCCCAGCTCCAGAGAGACTAGGATTTGGTTGAGCAGGTCCAGGAGTATTGGATTGTTCTGCTGGAGGAACTTGTACTGGACTTATATCAGTATCAACTGGTATGGCATCTGATACAGTCTGTCGATTTTGCAATTGAGCTGTCATGAGTTCATACATTGACTTCATTGTGTCAGTCATAGACTTCATTTGCTGTTCCAAAGAAGCAATTCTTTGATCTTGAGGAGTCAGGGAAAAAGAGGGTTCATCAGTATTCCTATCAACCATGTAAGTCGTGACTGTATAAGGGATTATTGATGAACTAGTAGATGTTGTATACTCTGAATCATTGCTTCGTGTACCAAAGTCAACTATAGGAGAATTACCCCCAGTAGAAAGAGGTGGGAAGTTAGATTCTCCAAGAAATTCAGAATCAATTTCAGGGATCAAATTTCTTTGACTAGAAGCCAGGACTCTTGCTCTAGTGTTTTTATATACTCCATCTGGACTATCAACTCTACCCCCGGTGTCCCGAGAAGTCATGTTGACAGAGGCAAACAAAGGTTCATCTTCATATACTGAATCATATTAAAGACAGACTGTCGTTTATTTTGATATCTGCATTGCATTGTGACTCTTGGCTGGAAGTCACATTCAGTATGATCACCATGGTCTTGAACTGTTGATTCACATCTGCACTGAATTATGACTCTTGGATAGAAGTCACATTCAGCATGTTCCTTTGATATAGAATTACTCCTTCTCTTCTGTTGAAGATATTCCCGTAAATCTATTTGTGAAGATTGAGGAATATACTTCCTGTTCTTGGGTCTTGATGGCTCTTGATTATACAAAGAGTGATTAACGTGAGCCACATAATTTCTTGCATACTCTGCATCTAGATCTTTTATCTTCATATCCAATTGGTATGGTTTCTTAACACCAGAAGTGCTGAGTTTTGTTCTTAAATCAGTGGAAAGTAACATATTAATTTTGGAAACATGGAGTTTTCCTTCCATTGATCTGGATATTTGCAGAGAAGGAAGAGTTAAACCACTCCCTTGATTAGGAGTTGGTAATAGACCCTCTTTAATGGACAGATTCTGTGCCCAATTTGAAGAAATCAAAGAAGAAGACATTAAGGAATATTTCTTCTTAGACTCATTCAGATGTTGAGACATAGAATGTCCAGAAGGAAGAGTAGTCAAAAGACCATCTCCTTTCCTTTGACTAACAAAAGTATCAGTCAAAGCTGTTCCTGGAGTAAAAACTACAGGAGCAGAAGAAACAACTAAAGAGTTATTCCTTTTCGAAGGGACTTTGTGTGGAAGACCACCCCCAGTTCTAGTAGAACTCGGTGAAGAAGAAGAGATAACTAAGGAGTTATTCTTCTCTGCTGAAATATACGCTGAAACAGACTTGGTTAAAGAACCAGAGCTGTTAGCGTGACTTTTGATTTTAGAATTACACGCTGAAACAGATTTGGCTAAGGAGCCAGTACTGTCAGCGTGACTTTTGAATGTGGGATTGCACACTGGAATAGATTTGGCTAAGGAGCCAGTACTATCAGCGTGACTTTTAGAGTTGAATTTGCACACTGGAACAGATTTGGCTAAAGAGCCAGTACTGTCAGCGTGACTTTTAGAATTGAATTTGCACACTGGAACAGATTCGGCTAAAGAGCCAGTACTGTCAGCGTGACTTTTAGAATTGAATTTGTACGCTGGAACAGATTCGGCTAAGGAGCCAGTACTGTCAACGTGACTTTTAGTTACTGTCATCTTCGAACGCACAAGAGTGTGCGTGCTTGCAATGGAGTTCTTGCCAGTGTTAGGAGTAGACACTGTGGCAGAGACTTCACCATTGACTGCCAACTGATTCTTAGGGACATAGACAGAGTGTCCCTTCGACTTGGCAGTGATAATGGAGGCTGGAAGGGGCTTGCCACCCTTAGCCCGCTGCATTTCTTCATAGGCGAGTTGATCGAATTTGATCGTCATCACCTTCTTCGTCGAGCCGATAGACGAAGTATCGCATTGAGTTGTTACCATCTCAGAAGAGGAGATGGTTTTCCCCAGCAGAGTTGCCAATTTGTTTTCCATAAATAAATTCACTTTATTTATTTTGTATCTGGGAAAATTACAACTGTAGGAATCCGATCTAGAAGACGATCGCTTTATCCTTTGGACTATGCGAAGAAGAAAAGCTCTCAAAATTTTGACAGTAGATATCAATGTATCTGTACAATGAATGAGAAAAAGAACTCTATTTATAGAGTCAAAACAGTAACTGAAAAGATAACTACCTCACCACTGGTGCATTTGAAAAGTCACGCAGACTCTAAATACACGCAGGGTTAGTGAGTAGGCATTAGTGCATGGGTCGTGTGCAAGTTACTGGGCACGCGAGAGAGAGATCGGTGGCATGGCTGCCACGTACTCCAGTTGAAATGAAATCCACGCTGTCTTGCTGAAGGCAAAAATCCACGCAGTTTCGTTGACGCAGACTCGTTGAAGGCGAAATCCACGCAAGCTTTGAAGAAGAATACTACAGAATTCACGCAGGCTTTGAGAAGAATAACTCAAAAATCCACGCAAACTTGAGGAAGGAGAAGGTTCAGAATCCACGCAAACCGCCAGCTGTCTTGATTTGGCACGCTTCGTCTGACATAAAATCTCTGACATTGATTATATTGTCAGCCGCATTAAATGAAGATAAGACCCAAAGTCACGCCAACTTGGTGAAGAGTGAGTCTTGCTAAGGAAGATTTCGAAAATCACGCAAAAGACGGCGATGATCTCTCGAGTTCTGTGCATACGTGGCATACGAGGAGACGTTTCTCGACTGCTGTATTGTCAGTCATTATGATTCTGACGTATGGCTGAGCTATCTCTGCGTGACTTCTAAAGAAGATGGCCAGGCAGAACTTAGCGTATCTTTTGTGCTGCTTCTTGGATCACTCTGTGTGACTTGTTCTGATCAACTCAGCGTGACTTTCATTTTTGAGGCCTACAAAGCTTTCAAGAAGAATCCTCAAAAAGAAGATCTAATTTTCAAATTTTTATTCATGGATCAAGTATAACAATGATTTGCTATCATGGAGGTACACTTAGTGGACTATCTTATGAAGGAGGTACAACTAATCTAATTTCTACCTATCAGAATATCTCCTTAGAAAATATATGTAATATTATCGTGGAACATTTTTCTATTACATATGAATTCGTAATAAGATATGTTTTTACCGATACATTTTTAGTAGTAGATAGTGAAGAAGAATGAAACTTCGTTATTCAGAATAATTTATGTGTATCTTGTATAAAGATTTATATTAATCAAGCATTAACAAATATTAGCAGAAATGTTATTTCTACTAGTCAACCTGTTTATAACAGCCGACATTTTTATGTTGGTCCTAGCACTTCAAGCCAAATAAATTTAGTTGAAGAGAATGTTGATGACGTTGATAGTGACAACTTAGTCAAAGATTTAGACTATTATTTAGACAATAATGATGATAATTTAGATGGTAGCACCCCTGAATTATTTGTTGGAAAAGAATTCCCTTCGTCGTATGTATTTTAAAATTTTATTAGTGATATAGCAATTCTTCATAATTTTGATTATAGAGCTAAACATAACAATTCTCAAAGAATTGTATATATTTGTGACTCTCCAGATTGCAGTTGGAGAGTGTATGCTAAAGCAATTGGTAACGGTACAATCTTTGAGATTCGTACATTTGAATCTCGACATTCGTGTACTAGTGTGTTACCAAGAGGACATCATCGACACGCTACTGCTGCAAGGATTAGTGAAAAAATAATGGGTAAAATTAGAGATAACCACTCCTATAGTGCATCTCATATTGTAAAAGATATACTTAGAGGTTATCGAGTACGTATTACATATTCTAAAGCTTGGAGAGCCAAAGTATCTGAAATCAACGGTAGTTTATATTGATGCATATGGTAATCTTGAAAGATATTGCTTTACAATTGTGGAAACAAATCCTGGTAGCAAATATTTTTTGAAGATCGTAGAAAATAATGTCTTTCAAAGAATATTTATTTGTTTTAAGGCATGTATGGATGGTTTTTTAAGTGGTTGTTTACCTATAATTAGTATTGATACAATTTTTTTGACATATAGATATCAAGATAATTTATTTGTGGCCAGTGCACATGATCCTAACTACCAATTATATCATATTGCTTATTGTATTGCTGAAAATGAGAATACCGAATCATGGACATGGTTTTTAAACAATTTGAAATTTTCTTTTACCGGTGGGATAGTATTTCATTCATATCAAATAAGCAAAAATGATTAATTCGTGCGATGCGCGATACTTTTCCTAATTTTCCACATTTTTTTTGCATTCAACATTTTAAACAAAATATGAAAAGTCAATGCAGTAGTAAACCCAAATATCTAGAATGGTTGGATAAACTTGCTCGATCTTATAATGTTATGGATGCTACAGAATGGTTTGAAAGAATTAAGTCCGCAGATATTCGTGTTTTTAATTGGATTAATGTTGATACCAATAATGAAAATCGTAATTTCTCACATTGGACAACAATTTATGCATCATGTTATAGACTCGATATTAACACATCCAACATTGTAGAGTGTTTGAATAATTGGATTAAAAATTTGCGTGATAAACCAATAACAACATTGCTTCGGTATTAGAGCAAAAATCATAACAATTCATAAAAAACATCGACAAAATACTGAAAATATGGACATAAACTTTTGTCCTAGGATGCTTAAGTCTATGGCTCGCCTCAAAGGAGAGAGACATCATTTTCAAATGTTGCATATCGATGGTTATTTATTTGAAATATTTGATCATGAAACAAGTAGATGTTATGTGGTACATTTAGAAAATAGAACATGTACATGTTTTCGTTGGCAACATACTCTTTTACCATGTGTACATGTTTATTTTGCATGTGAAACTACAAACTTACAAATTAAAAGTTATTATCCTGCTCAATTTTCTGTTGAAACTCTTAAAAGTGTTTATGCATCTTGTATGGAACCAATTCCACCTCCATACACTCCTCAAGGTGAATTGATAAGAGGTAAAATTGGAGTACCAAAAGTTGGACGTAGAGCTGGCAGACCTAAAAAGAATCGTTTTATGACAAAGGAGCTGCCGACAAGAGATCTACATTGCAGTAATTGTAACGGACTTGGACACAACAGGAGAAATTGCATAAGGCAACCGACACAGCAAATGTTATTGTATTTTCTAAATGTGTGATTTTTTGCTATCTTGTAAATTTTGAATTTATGATTTTTTTTGTTATCTTGTAATTTTTCAAATTTACAAAGAGAAATAAATAAGTAAATTGTAATAGACTCCAAAGCATATGCTAAAAGTTAACATGTCCAAACACTACTAAAATCTGCTCAATTGGCGACATAAATTTAGCGACGTTCGATTAACGTCGCTAAATTGTGTTCATTAGCGACGTTTTATACACTTCCAAAATAAGCCATATCAGCGACGAAATTAGCGATGCCAACTTAAAACGTCGCTAATATTTCCGAAATTAGTGGCGCCAAAAATAAGCGTCACAATACGTCGCTGATAGCGACAAACAGCGACATATTGCGACTACCTTTAGTGTAATAAAAACCAACGTCGTTGATTTGTCGGAAAACGTTGCCAGTTTTATTGGTTCAGTGACGTTTAGCGTCGCATAGCTTATGGCGTCGCCGAATATTAAAGGAAAGTCGGCGCTTTGCGACGTATTTATAGATGTCGCTAACTTGCTGCTAATAGGGTTTCCTCGGTTCGATTTTTCATTTCTCCCTCTCACCAAATTTTTTGTTTCCGCCCCTCTTCCCCCGACCTCGACGACAGCCCGACCCCCTTCCCTCCGGCGCCGCTCATCCTCCTCCTCCACCGCGAGCCCCTTCTCCTTCCTCCGGCGAGCCCCTTCTCCTCCTCCTCCTCCACCGCGAGCCCCTTCTCCTCCTCCACCGCGAGATCCTCCTCCTCCACCACCGCGAGATCCTTCTCCTCCTCCTCCTCCACCACGAGCCCCTTCTCCTCCTCCACCACGAGATCCTCCTCCTCCACCACCGAACTTGTCCTCCTCCTCCTCCTCCACCACCGCGAGGAGACTGAAGGTAAACCCTAACCCTAATTGAGGTGTTTTTCGTGTCCAAAATGGACACGGAGACACATTATGACCATGTGTTCACTGATACAGTGTGTTCGTGAGGTTTTAGACACTTTGTGTCCATTTGTTGGACACGTGGCCACCCCCAAGCATGCATATATATGTATTTCACCTCTGTACACAATCCCCTACTTACACTTATGTATTTTCGTATTAATTTGGATTTGCAAATTGGGTTTGGGTTTCGATATAGTGTTTGATACATTGTTTCACCTTGTAACATTCCTACACTTAGAGACGTTTAGTACACAACTAATTATTTTATCCTAGTTCGCAAGTGTACTTTTGGGTAATCTAGGTATATTAGTTTACCAATATCCCCAATGGCCGAAGATTTTAAGTATATGAACCAATTGGTCAACATCTATTTGTTGAAGTATGGTACTCCATTCTTCGTAAGTTCTAGCTATATATGTCTCAAGATCTAATACTCAAAAATCCCAAGAAGAAGAAGAAGAAAAGAATAAAATGACATCGCTCAACACCCTATGACAACTCTATGAATAAAGTAGACGATCCTCCATACAAGTCTTCCTTCATCTATTGTCTTAAAGTGTGAGTTCTACAGTATGGTTCTCTTTGTAGAATTGTGTCTTATTTTAGACAACAAGGGTTTCCTATTTTTACAGGTAACATGGCAACATGTGTAAGGGAACATATAGGTGTGTGTTTATGTTTGAAAGGGAGTGTCACAAGAGTAAGGCGTGAGCATGTGTTAGTATTTTGAGCTGTGAGAGTGTTTGTTCTATTGAGGTTAGTACCAACTGGAAAGTTAGGTTAAAAGAACCTGGGAACTATGGGGTGGTTGTATACATCATATATATGTATGTGTGTGTCTAGTGGGAGAAAGGGGGAGGGTTAACTAGTACCAGGTATTTGGAGAGGAGGGAGAGTTTAGACTAGTATATATAGACTAATATCCTAAAACTTGACTTATACAACTTAGAAATGGCTAGTTTGACCAAGTTGGACTAGTTTAGCTTAGAGTTGACTCGGTTGGACTATACATAATATATAGGCTAATATCCTAAAACTTGACTTATACAACTCAGCCTATATAAAATATTGTAGACACGGTTGATATACCGCCGCGATAATCTCTGACCACCGTACGCACAAACACGCGAAACAAAAGTTAGCAATACGAAAAGAAGATGACCGATAATCTCTGACCATTTAACGTAAAATGTCATGTGTACATATACTGCAGAAAGTGTAGACCGCATGAACTGACAAACGAGAATTTGGGGATCAAAGTTGTAACAAGTAAAGTTGTGTTTTGGATATGTTCTATTCTTGTTAAGCTCTTTGTGCACAAAGCAAGATATAACGAATGCAGAACATCTCTCGAGTTTACGACTCTTGTATGCTCTATACTTGAGTTACGAACTCGTTATTTGTTCTGTATTCTCTATTTATAGATTGCTTTGTGAACAAAGAGCTTACAAGAGTTCTTTTTCCAAAGCACAACTTGACTTGTTCCAGCTTTGAGACCCTCATTTTTGTGCGTCATCAGTTCATGTCGGTCTTCACTTTCTCCAGTAACTTCCTCCAATTAACTCTATCCCTCGGTTGAGCTACTATTTCAAAGCTTTGACACTTGCATATCATTCACTACCTTGATGTATCTATCTTACAGAATTATGGAGCTGAATTACTATCTGCGGAATCGTACTTAGATGTACAACCGTCATCCTGATGACATGTGCGGTGTGCGGGATGAATTCATAGAGGGTGTACACCAGTTCCTGCAGTTTGCCAAGGCGTTCCCTCAATACATGGACGGTACAAAAATTAAGTGTCCGTGTGTGAGATGTCGCAACTTGAAATATCATCCAGAAGTGGATGTCACGTATCATTTATACTCAAAGGGTTTCATGCTGAATTACTATCAGTGGAGCGAGCATGGAGAACTTGTATCTTTAGCATCGGAGTACGAGCCTTATGTGGATGTCCACAACAACGCTCCTTACGACGATGGGTTGGTGAACATGGTTTTGCAGATTTAGCGACGTTTACCGACGTTTATCGACGTCCACCGACATATGTTTGCGTCGGTAAACGTCGGTAAATCTGTAATATTTTTTAGGTTACCGATGTTTATCGACGTCGTTATACGTCGGAGGACTCGGTAAACGTCGGTGCACGTCGGTAATCATCCCAGGAATTCCCAGGATTTTACCGACGTGTAGCGACTTTGAACACGTCACTAAACCACCGACGACACGACGGTAATCGTCGGTAAAGTTACCGACGCGTAGCGACGTCAAACACGTCGCTAATACAACGACGACACGACGGTAGACGTCGGTAATATACCGACGTATATATACGTCGGTACATGTCGGTACTTGCGATGTTTGGCGACGTTTTGAAGATCAGCGACTTACATTTCCGCGACCAGCCCAAAACGTCGGTAATTTCGTCGCTAAATATTTTTAGCGACGGAAATTATCGTTTTAGCGACGTCTTTAGACGTCGCTAAAACGACTTATTCTGGTAGTGATAGAAACGTCGCTAATAGTCGCTACTAGCGACGTAACAACGACGTATATTAATTTCATGAGCTAGTCATCGCGAAACGTCGCTCTGACGTCGCTAATAGCGACTAATTTAGCGACGGTAGTAATAGCGTCGCTAAATTCTAATTATATTCCCCTCCCAGACGATTCATTTCCCCCCATTTTACTCTCTCACTCTCTCTCCTCCCCCTCCTCCGGCGCACTCACTCTTTTCGACGCTCTCACTCTCTCCAGCGACTCTCACTCTCTCCGACGACTCTCCTCCCTCTTCGGTACGTGACTCTCCCCCTCCCCCTCTCCCTCTCTCTCTCTCTCTGGCTGTTTTGGTTGTTGGTGGTTGGGGGTGCGGGTGGCTCGGGGGGAGGGGCAGGGGGATGCAGGTGGTTAGGGGTGGCTAGGGGGTGGGGCAGGAGGGACGAGGGCGGCTGGGTGAGGGGGGCTAGGGTTAGGGTTCGGGTTAGGGGTGGGTATGTGTCGGTGGGGGGGAGGGGAGCGGGGGTGTGGGGCGGCTAGGGGAGGGGAGCAGTAGGGGTGGGGGGCTGCTGGGGAGGGGAGCAAGGGGTGGGGGCGGCTGGGGGAGGGGAGCAGTGGGGGTGGGGGCTGCTGGGGGAGGGGAGCAGGGGGTGGAGGCGGCTGGAGGAGGGGAGCAGGGGGTGGGGGCGGCTGGGGGAGGGAAGCAGTGGGGGTGGGGGCGGCTGGGGGCGGGGAGCAGGGGGTGGGGGTAGATGAGGGGAGGGGAGCAGTGGGGGTGGGGGCGGCTGGGGGAGGGGAGCATGGGGGGTGGGGACGGATGGGGGAGAGGAGCAGGAGGAAAGGGGAGGGTTAGGGTTCGGGTTAGGGTTAGGGGTGGTGTAGGCGAGGCTTGGTCAGGGGCACCGATAGTGCCGAAAAATCTGATAATTTAGTAATAATTATTTGTTTTCCGACACCGAAAAATGTGATACATCAATTCGAACACACCGATAGTGCCGATATTTATAACAAGTAGTTTTGTTGGTTGGTTAATTGGTAACATGGTGATCGGGACATATAGTCCCTGCAGCCATTCGACTGTCGAGGCAGAAACTATGGTACGACATGGTGATCAGGACATAGTCCCTGCAGCCATTCGACTGGCGAGGCAGAAACTATGTAGTCGTAGATAAAGTTGACTGTCCTCCGACCCTCATCCCTCGGCAATGATGATATGACAACCTATCACTATATCTCATATAGTAGTAGATGATGCCTTAGTATTACATTATGTGAGTTCATCTTGATTCTGTTACAATCTTCAGATACTAGATACGATAAGAACATATACTACACCATATGTACAGAACATAGATGATTCACACTAATGTATGCTAGAATAAATTTTGGGTTGTGTTCTGAGCCATCCATTCTCACGCTTGGCAAAAAAATCGAATTTTCTGTATTTTATCTGCTTCAAAATGTGCTCAAACGAGATGATGGTTCCTTTAGTTAGCTTGCTTATGTTACAATTATATTATTTGTGAATATCGATCTTACCAGATGGCACCCATGACCGGAGGAGCGGCACGTCATTTGAAGGAAACAGTGAATGCTGAGGTGGCTCCTCCTACAGTTAAGGAGGAAGTGGCACCGGTAGCTAGTGAGACCGGGAGTTCTATTCATCCAGCACCGGTAGCTAGTGAGACCGGGAGTTCTATTCATGTAGCACTTGTAATGGACTATATCTCTCCTGCCGCCGTCGATCCCACTTATTCGAGGTGGTTGCGTGATCGTATTACTGAGCGTTTGCGTGAGCTGCATGGTTCTCATTAGCTATTAGTACTTATTGTAGAACCCTAGAGGGGGGGTGAATAGGGAAATTAAAAATTAACTACAACAATTGATGCAATAAAGATAATTGAAAGTAAAGAGTAGAAAGATCAAACGCAAGGATGTATCCTGGTATCCTCTTTTGAGGCAGTCCAGTCCCGGAACTCTCTCCGGCTTTAATCCACTATTT
This sequence comes from Iris pallida, assembly GCA_029216955.1. NCBI lineage: Eukaryota > Viridiplantae > Streptophyta > Magnoliopsida > Asparagales > Iridaceae > Iris > Iris pallida. Next base: position 12,474,819 of record JANAVB010021600.1, on the reverse strand, counting down.
AACCAAATAGTACACACGAGTTTGGATTCGAAGAACTCGCCAACTTCAACACGAGTTTGGATCCGAAGACTCGCCAACTTCTATACACGAGTTTTCTTACGAAGGCTCGCCAACTTCAAACAAAAGAGAATGAGAACTTGTTGATCTTCTAACACGTGAAGATCGAAATGTACAACTCTTTAATACTCTAGCACTTTGGGAGAGGATGACAATGAGAAGCTTGGAAGAGTATTAATGGTGGAGCTCTTGGTTGTTGGAAAATTTATGGAAGAGTTGGTGAGAAAGCTCAAGAGAGAGAGAGCTTTCTTTTATAAGAGAACCAAGAGTTGGTGACATTTAATGCTCTGAATACAGACAGACCGGCATGCCGTCGGTATGCAACGGCATACCGTCGGTATACCATCCAAATAGTAACGGTCATATTAATGACCGTTTGAGAGCATTAAATACGGCCATTAATGCTAGTCAGAGCAATTCAAAAACCAAATATTTGAAACTCGGTATACCGCCGGTATGCCGGAGCATGCCGCCGGTATGCCGACAATTTATCACAACAAGTTTTGAGTTGCTAAAAACGGTATACCGTCGGTATGCCGGAGCATGCCTTCGGTATGCCGATAATTTGTCACAGCAACTTTTGGGTTGCTAAAAATGGTATACCGTCGGTATGCCGGAGCATGTCGTCGGTATGCCGACAATTTGTCACAGCAACTTTCTGGACATAAAAATCGGTATACCGTCGGTATGCCGAAGCATGCCGTCGGTATGCCGAAGCATGCCGCCGGTATGCCGACTATTTGTCACAGCAACTTTCTGGATGCCAAAAACGGTATACCGCCGGTATGCCGAAGCATACCGCCGGTATGCCGCTCTGTAGCTATTTGATTTTTGATTTTGTTCTTTTTACTGTCATCCATCCTTAGGTGTTTACAGATATACCTAGACTAGTACAGACTCAAAGACTCTAAGCAGGAAGACGCCGTCTTATGCAGGGAACGCTGGTAACTGCTTCAGTCTTCAATGAAGGAGGTGATTGCTCTTGAACGGAGGAACTCCATGTAGTAGATCTTCTGAGAATATTTGAATCTGAAGAACAGAATACTAAACTACGAAGATGCTGTTAATTAATCAAAATAAAATGTGCCAACAAACTCCCCCATTTTGATAATTGACAAAACAGAGAGATAGCATCTTCAGGGAGTAGCTCCCCCGTAGGTAGACAGCTCCCCCTCAATACGATTTCTCCTCCTTTGTCACTTAGTCAAAGATGGGGATAACAATAGAAAACGTGCATAATGAAAAAGACACGAGCATGTAAAGAGAAGCATGTATTAATAGATTGAAGTGAAAAGTGAATACATGCTTGACACATACATAACATACTGAAAATATAAAAGACTCTCCATAATGAGAGCCGGACACTAGAGATAACCACAGATGAAGTCCCCGAAGGACTGCAAACAACTAGTACCAACCACACACCGGTCCCCAAAGGACCACAAAAGATAACATAAAAACAAACACATAAAAACTAAGACACGCATAAGACGAGACCATCACCGAAAAGGGAATCCATCCCTACTCATCAGCCGGATCGTCATCATCACCCTGAGCTTGCTGGAAGGCGCCAAAAGGATCAATACCGTCAGGGTACACAAACCTATAGGCATTGGGATCAGAGAAGCGTGGGGCCGCGTACATGGGATCCTAAAGATTAAGATCCAGAAAAGCATCACGGTCATGAAGAGTACGCTGAATAAAGTACCCCTGATCGTAGAAACGAGACTGGATCAGGGCGCCAAGTCCACGAGTGTGGGCCCGCATCTGCTCCTCCGCCTGGGCCATACGCATATCCAAGTGCTGCTGAGTGAGCGGCATATAACGGCCCGAAGCAGGAGGGGTAGATGTGGGAGTAGCAGGAGTGGATGCCGGTTGCTCTTGGGAAGATGAGGCACGGGAAGTAGAGGCGCCAGCAAGGGTACGGGAGACAGCAAGATATGAGGGGACGCCATCCGAGGAGCAAAGAGATAGGTCAACTTGTTTGGCCTCCAGAAGCAGAGTGATAAGGGAGCCATAGTAGAGGTTCTGCTTCCCCGAAGGCAAGACACGCCGGAAGAGCAGAAGAAGAGTTTTCGGGAAGGAGAAGGGCTTCCGGGCATAGAGATAATACATGCAGACGAGAGCATCCCCGGTAATGGCGTCGTAGTTCCCGCCCTTAGGAAATAGTGTATGGCACACTATCCTATGGAGCTCGTAGTAAAACGGCTCCAGTTGGGCAGAGAGGGCCGGGATGGCCGGAGGGTTGGGGCCCTTGCAGATGATACGGCAGAATTCGTCGAAAGGTGACGCCGCCGAGGAGTTGAGAGCACCCAAGGATGGCAACGGTTCCCCCTTGTCCGGGATGCCGAGGATGGTCCCGACCTCCCGAGATGTGAGACGGAAGTGACGGTCATTGACCATAGACTGAATGGCGGGGTGATCGTCGTCCCCGATCAAATTACAATAGAAAAGTCGGACAGCAGCGGGGTAGACGGGAATTTGGCGCCGAAGTAGAGAGGAGAGGCCGGCGTCGTCAAACAAGGGGATGTGACCGGGAAAGAGGTTCCAGTTGATCGCCCGCCCCTTGAACACATTGTGATGGACGAAGTGCTGGAACCAAAGCTCGGCCGCCAAAGTGTTGGAAAAAATACGTTGGTCATAGCCGTACGGTTGCGCCACCGGGACGAAGGGGTTTAACAAGGAGGAGGGGGAGGAGCGGGGGCGCTTAGGGTTTGCCATGAGGAGAGAAAAGAGTGTTGGAGTGAAAGGAGGAGGAGTAGGAGAAGTGATGGAAAAAGGAGGATTTTAAAGAGGAGGAGGAAGATGAAGAGATAATTTTGAAAGGGGAGGAGGGTGGGAACAGTTGTAGAGGAGGAGTAAAGAGGGGAGATGAAAAGGTGATGGGTTTGAATTAATGAGAGTGGAGTAAAAAGAGGAGAGAAAGGGGGAAAGTGATTTGAAGAGTAATAAATAAGATGGGAGTTGAGGAGATGGGTAGTTATGAGGGATGGGATGGATGAGAGGGAATAAAGGTAGGATAAAAAGAATAAAGGAAGTAGAGAAGAAATGTGGGCCCGGATCCTGATATGATGTCCTGTCCGCCACCATCCGGCATACCGGCGGTATGTCGACGTGTACCGACGGTATGCCGAGTTTCGAAACAGAACCTAATTCTGAATCGAAAAACGACATGCCGCCGGTATACCGCTGTATACCGTCGTTGTGCTGGCCGAGAGGGATTATGGATCAAAAGATAAAATGCCTAATTCACGGCAAAGGAAGGTGAAAGCGATCTTCCGGGAGTGGTTTTGTGAAATTATCGGCTAATTGATAGGTAGTATCAATAAATTCAAGACGAATATCTCCCTTTTGTTGATGGTCACGAAGAACGTGGTGTCTAATTTCAATGTGCTTCGTGCGTGAGTGACAAATCGGGTTTTTTGTGAGATTGATAGAGCTAGTGTTATCACATTTAATAGGGGTGCATGAATGAGAAATACCATAATCTAAAAGTGTTTGTGACATCCAAAGAATTTGTGCACAACAACAACCAGCCGCAATATATTCTGCCTCAGTGGTAGAAAGAGCAACAGAATTTTGCTTCTTACTAAACCATGATACCAAAGACTTCCCGAGGAATTGACATGTGCCACTAGTGCTTTTTCGGTCAATCTTGCATCCGGCAAAATCCGCATCCGAAAAACCGTGAAGCTCAAAGGATAAGGATTTCGGATACCAAAGACCCATGTTAATGGTGCCTTTGAGATAACGAAAAATGTGCATAACGGCACACAAATGAGATTCCTTTGGATTGGCTTGATATCGTGCACACAAGCAAACACTAAACATGATATCAGGACGGCTAGAAGTTAAATAAAGTAAGCTATCGATCATACCTCTATACTTACAAATGTCGACCGATTTGCCATCGTCATCATTGTCAAGCTTTGTCGTTGTGGCCATAGGAGTCCTCATTGATTTGGATGAGTCGAGGTCAAAGCGCTTGAGGAGGTCCTTTATATATTTCGCTTGATTTATGAAGGTTCCTTTGGGTCCTTGTTTGATTTGTAACCCCAAGAAGAAGGATAGTTCACCCATCATACTCATTTCAAACTCTTCCTGCATAACTTTGGCAAATTCTACACAAAGTGTGTTGTTAGTAGAACCAAAAATAATATCATTAACGTAAATTTGAACCAATAAGAGAGTCCCATCATGGGATTTAATAAAAAGTGTGGTATCAACTTTCCCCTTTGAAAAATTGTGAGAAATAAGAAAAGAGCTAAGACGCTCATACCAAGCACGGGGAGCTTGTTTGAGGCCATAAAGGGCTTTATGGAGTTTGAACACGTGATTAGGAAATTGAAAGTCTTCAAATCCGGGAGGTTGTTTAACATAAACTTCCTCCTTAATAATACCATTTAGAAAAGCACTCTTAACATCCATTTGAAATAGCTTAAAGTCATTAAAACAAGCAAAAGCACAAAGCATACGAATGGATTCAAGACGTGCAACCGGAGCATATGTTTCGTCGTAGTCAATGCCTTCCTCTTGGTTATAGCCTTGAGCAACCAATCGGGCTTTGTTACGAGTCACTAACCCATCTTCATTAAGTTTGTTACGAAACACCCATTTAGTTCCAATAATGGGATGATTGCTAGGTTTTGGGACAAGTTCCCAAACCTTGCTTCGCTCAAATTGATTTAGCTCCTCTTGCATAGCTATCATCCAAAACTCATCAAGAAAAGCATCATTAATATTTTTAGGATCTATTTGAGAGATAAAAGCCACATTTGCACAAAGATCACGAGTGGCGGATCTTGTGCTAACACTTGAGGAAGGATCCCCAATGATAAGCTTCTTAGGATGATTGGTGACAAATCTCCATTCTTTTGGGAGATCCTTTTGAGGAGGCTCGAGCGGAGGAGACTCTTTTGATGGGGTCACAACTTCATTGTTAGATGAAGAAGGACGATCCTCAATAGAGGAGTTCTCCAACCCAAACGAGATGTCATCAATGTCCTCGAAAGAGGAGAATGTAGAAGAGTTGAGTTCATTAAAAGAGACATTTATTGACTCTTCGACAACAAGACTTCTTTTGTTAAAAACACGAAAACCTTTACTATGAGTAGAGTATCCAAGGAATATTCCTTCATAGGCTTTTTCTTCAAACTTGCCTAGGTTATCCTTGGTATTCAAAATAAAACATTTGCAACCAAAAACTTTGAAATATTCAATAGAGGGAATTTTATCAAACCAAAGCTCATAAGGAGTCTTCTTAGAAATAGGTCTAATCAAGACCCTATTAATAACATGACATGCCGTATTAACGGCTTCCGTCCAAAAATATTGGGGGAGCTTATATTGGTTTAACATAACCCGGGCCATATCGCCAAGGGTTCTATTCTTTCTCTCCACAACACCATTTTGTTGAGGAGTACATGGACAAGCAAAATTATGTCCAAAACCATTCTTTTCACAAAATTTTTTGAAATCAACATTATCAAATTCTCCTCCATGATCACTCCTAATTTTGTTGATAGAAAAACCTTTCTCATTTTGAACACGTTTACAAAAAGCAACAAATTCACGAAAGTATCACTTTTGCAAGCAAGAAAAATAACCCAAGTAAATCTCAAAAAATTATCAACTAAAACGAAAGCATAAAGTTTGCCACCAAGGCTAGCTACTCTACTAGGCCCAAAAAGATCCATATGGATAAGTTGAAGGGGTCTAGAAGTACTCACAGAGTTGACTGACTCGAAGGATGACTGGGTCAACTTACTTTTCTCGCATTATTCACATACCATATCCTTTTTGAATGGGATACTTAGGAGTCCTCGTACAAGCTTCTTGGAGGCGAGGTGGGAGATGGTATCCATGTTGGCGTGTCCAAGCCTCATGTGCCAAAGCCAACTCTCATCGTTCTTTGCAACTAGGCATCTGTCATTGTTAGCACCTTCAACAAGATAAAGAACATAAATGTTGTTTTCTCTAATGCCTTCATAAACAATAGTCCCATTAGAACTATCGGTAATGTAGCATTTGAGTTTAACAAACTTGATATCATAGCCATTATCGGTAAGATGGCTAATACTAAGGAGGTTATGCTTGAGATTAGTAACAAGACATACATTATTAATACAAGGATAAGGAGGAGAGCCGATATTACCATTTCCAATAATAAAACCTTTAAGATTGTTACCGAAGGAGACGTGTCCTTCCTTCTTCATCGATAGCGTTGTAAAAAGTGAAGCATCACCGGTCATGTGCCGTGAACAACCGCTATCGAGAATCTACTTGCTTCTAGCATGAGAAGGATTCGTCACCTACAACATAAGTTGAAGATGAACATTTTGGTACCCATGATCTTATGGGTCCATGAGTGTTAGTCTTAGGAACCCATTTAAGAACTCTCATGTCAACTTATTTTCTTGTATAACAAAAATTGGAAGTGTGACCGACCAAACCACAATAATTGCACATCAAAGAAGATTTAGAAGAAGTGTGAGTGTTGTGCATGTGTAAGTTTCTAGTGTAAGAAGTTCTACCATGAGTGTTATGATGATAGTAAAATGCATGACGTGAGGTGTTCTTCTTAACAAAAGGTCCTTTTCTTGTGTTAGAAAAGGAGTTGTGTGTAGTATTCATGTAAGAGTTATGCCTAGCATTGTGATAAGTGTGGGGGTGTCTTGGAGCATGCATGTGAGTGGTATTCTTATTACCTAAATTCTTACTCCGTGTAAGAAGATCATTATACTTAATAGAAGTGTCATATTCTCTTCTATTAGCATCTTGACATTTGCGCATAGCAAATTCATAAGAGCTTCTCATGGATAGAATCTCATCATCCCTTTTCTTGATGGTGTCAAGAGATTCTTGAAACTTGAGTCGCAAAGACTCTATTTCATCCGTGTCAGAAATAGGAGATTTTCCCTTCACATCAATAATAATGCTTGAGAGCCTCTCTACTTCAAGTTGAAGAGCCTCAACCTCTTTAAGAGATTTCTTGTATTTATTTCGAACACCTTTGTGTTCTTCATGTAATTCAAGAATGGCTTTCTCCAAATCATCATAGGTAAGAGTGTTTAAGGAAAGATCATCAAGTACCTCATCAGTTGCCATGAGGCAAATATTTGCATTGTGTTTGCACTCCTTGTCATTGTCGGAGTCACTAGCATCACTCTCACACCAAATGCTAGTGTTGGCGAATTTTCTAGAGGATGAGCTTCCTCTGCTTGGCTTCTCGTACTTGCTTGAATCTCTTCTTATCATCGGACAGTCCCGCTTGATATGTCCGGGTCTTCTACATTGATAGCACGCCGGATCTTCCTCATTTTCCCGTCTGGAGCGATTGGCTTTGTTGAATTTAAGGAATTTCTGGAAGTGCTTAGCTGTGAGAGCTATTTCTTCATCATCATTCGACTCATTGTCGTCGGAGCTCTCCTTGGAGTAAGACTTTGAAGCTTTGAGAGCAAGAGTCTTCTCCTTCTCTTTGGTCTTCTCCTTCTCCTTCTCTTGTGTGGAGGATTCCTTTTGATCCTTCATGTCGAGCTCGTGAGTCATAAGCTTACCCATGAGGGTCTCAAGGTTCATAACAGTTAGATCGTTCCCCTCAATAATTGCGGTAGCTTTAGGACTCCATAATTTCGTCAATCCTCTAAGGATTTTTCTGATCTTTTCATGAGCCGGATATTCCTTACCAAGAGAGGAGAGAGGATTAATAATATCACCAAATCGAGAAAACATAGAAGTAATAGATTCATCATGCTTCATTTTAAAAGACTCATATTCTTGCATGAGTCTACTAATCTTAGACTCCTTCACTTGTGAAGTTCCTTCGTGTGTGACTTCAAGTAATTTCCAAATCTTATTGGAAGTCTTGCAAGTAGAGATTCGGTTGAATTCACTACTGTCGAGAGCACAATAAAGAGCATTCATTGCCTTGGCATCTCGACTTGCAAGCTTCTTAATGTTTTCAGAAAGAGTGTCCCGAAGGGTGTCAGAAGCAATATCCTCAATAGCTCTGGAAGGAGTAGGAAGAACATTAATCACGCAATCCCATAAGTCGAAATCTATGGACTTTAGATAAATGCTCATCCTAATCTTCCAGTAGTTGTAGTTGGTACCATCAAATAGGGGAGGCCTATTTGTGGAGTGCCCCTCATTGTGAAACGTGTTGATACTAGGGTTAGAGGCCATGGATCACTCAAGGGTGTAAATCCAAATCAAGAGAACAAAGCTCTGATACCAATTGTAGAACCCTAGAGGGGGGGTGAATAGGGAAATTAAAAATTAACTACAATAATTGATGCAATAAAGACAATTGAAAGTAAAGAGTAGAAAGATCAAACGCAAGGATGTATCCTGGTATCCTCTTTTGAGGCAGTCCAGTCCCGAAACTCTCTTCGGCTTTAATCCACTATTTAACCAAATAGTACACACGAGTTTGGATCCGAAGAACTCGCCAACTTCAACACGAGTTTGGATCCGAAGACTCGCCAACTTCTACACACGAGTTTTCTTACGAAGGCTCGCCAACTTCAAACAAAAGAGAATGAGAACTTATTGATCTTCTAACACGTGAAGATCGAAATATACAACTCTTTAATACTCTAGCACTTTGGGAGAGGATGACAATGAGAAGCTTGGAAGAGTATTAATGGTGGAGCTCTTGGTTGTTGGAAAATTTATGGAAGAGTTGGTGAGAAAGCTCAAGAGAGAGAGAGAGAGCTTTCTTTTATAAGAGAACCAAGAGTTGGTGACATTTAATGCTCTGAATACAGACAGACCGGCATGCCATCGGTATGCAGCGGCATACCGTCGGTATACCGTCCAAATAGTAACGGTCATATTAATGACCGTTTGAGAGCATTAAATGCGGCCATTAATGCTAGTCAGAGCAATTCAAAAACCAAATATTTGAAACTCGGTATACCGCCGGTATGCCGGAGCATGCCGCCGGTATGCCGACAATTTGTCACAGCAAGTTTTGAGTTGCTAAAAACGGTATACCGCCGGTATGCCGGAGCATGCCGTCGGTATGCCGACAATTTGTCACAGCAACTTTTGGGTTGCTAAAAACGGTATACCGTCGGTATGCCGGAGCATGCCGTCGGTATGCCGACAATTTGTCACAGCAACTTTCTGGACATAAAAATTGGTATACCGCCGGTATGTCGACTATTTGTCACAGCAACTTTCTGGATGCCAAGAATGGTATACTGCCGGTATGCCGAAGCATACCGTCGGTATGCCGCTCTGTAGCTATTTGATTTTTGACTTTGTTCTTTTTACTGTCATCCGTCCTTAGGTGTTTACAGATATACCTAGACTTGTACAGACTCAAAGACTCTAAGCAGGAAGACGCCGTCTTATGCAGGGAACGCCGGTAACTGCTTCAGTCTTCAATGAAGGAGGTGATTGCTCTTGAACGGAGGAACTCCATGTAGTAGATCTTCTGAGAATATTTGAATCTGAAGAACAGAATACTAAACTACGAAGATGCTGTTAATTAATCAAAATAAAATGTGCCAACACTTATTTGTATTGGACTATTTGTATTGGGTTGTTTTTGTATTAGACTATTTGTATTGGACTACATATATGAATTAGTACTGTGTCAATCACTGGATTGTATTGGACTACGACATGGTGATCAGGACATAGTCCCTGCAGCCATTCGACTGGCGAGGCAGAAACTATGTAGCCGTAGATAAAGTTGATTATCCTCCGACTCTCATCCCTCGGCAATGATGATATGACAACCTATCACTATATCTTATATAGTCGTAGATGATGTCTTAGTATTACATTACGTCAGTTCATCTTGATTCTGTTACATTCTTCAGATACTAGATACGATAAGAACATATACTACACCATATGTACAAAACATAGATGATTCACACTAATATATGCTAGAATGAATTTTGGGTTGTGTTCTGAGCCATTCGTCCCCATACTTTGCAATTAAGCATGTGAAATATACCGTTGAAGAACATAAAAATTATGGTCGTTACTGCAGAAAGTGCAGACTGACATGAACTGACGCACGAAAAGGAGGAGATCAAAGCTGTAACAAGTAAAGTTGTGTTTTGGATGTTCTACTCATGTAAACTCTTTGTTCACAAAGCAAGATATAATGAATACAGAACAAGTATCGAGTTTATAACTCTTGTAAGCTCTATACTTGAGTTACGAACTCGATACTTGTTCTGTATTCTTTAATTATAGCTTGCTTTGTGAACGAAGAGTTTACAAGAGTTCTTTTTCCAAAGCATAATTTTTCTTGTTCCAGCTTAGAGCTCCTTATTTTCATGCGTCAGTTCATGTCAGTTTTCACTTTCTGCAGTAACTTCCTCCAATTAACCTCCCTTCCTTGTCAATGATGATACGACAACCTATCTTGATTCTGTTATTATAGTAGATAATGTCTTAGTATTAAATTATGTGGGTTCATCTTGATTCTGTTATATTCTTCAGATACTAGATTCGATAAGAACATATACTACACCATTTGTACAGAACATAATGATCCACACTAATGTATGCTAGAATGAATTTTGGGTTGTGTTCTGAGCCATCCGTTCTCATATTTAAAACATATATGAATTTGTACTGTGAGAGCGCCGGAGAGAGTGAGAGCGCCGGAGGGGAAGGAGAGAGAGTGAGAGAGTACAATGGGGGAAAAATAAATTGGTGGGGGAATATAATTAGAATTTAGCGTCGTTCATACTAACGTCGCTAAATTAGTCGCTATTAGCGACGTTTCGCGACGACTAGCTCATGTAACTATGTAGCCGTAGATGAAGTTGACTGTCCTCCGACCCTCATCCCTCGGCAATGATGATACGACAACCTATCACTATATCTTATATAGTAGTAGATGATGTTTTAGTATTACATTATGTGAGTTCATCTTGATTCTGTTACATTCTTCAGATACTAGATACTATATTCGATAAGAACATATACTACACCATATGTACAGAACATAGATGATTTACACTAATGTATGCTAGAATGAATTTTGGGTTGTGTTCTAAGCCATCCGTTCTCACACTTAAAACACATGTGAATTAGTATTGTGTGTCAATCTTTGTTTTGTATTTTCGGCGAACCCAGGGATTGGATTCTGTATTTTGTATTTTGGATTCTGTATTTTGGCTCCAGCTCCAGCTCCATTTGCATTAATCTACGGTACGACATGGTGATCAGGACATAGTCCCTGCAGCCATTCGACTGGCGAGGCAGAAACTATGTAGCAGTATATAAAGTTGACTGTCCTTCAACCCTCATCCCTCGGCAATGATGATATGACAACCTATCACTATATCTTATATAGTAGTAGATGATGTCTTAGTATTACATTATGTGAGTTCATCTTGATTCTGCTACATTATTCAGATATTAGATACGATAAGAACATATACTACACCATATGTACAGAACATAGATGATTCACACTAATGTATGCTAGAATGAATTTTGGGTTGTGTTCTGAGCCATCCGTTCTCACACTTGGCAAAAAATCAAATTTTTTGTATTTTATCTGCTTTCGAAAATGTACTCAAACGAGATGGCACTCGTTCTCACAGATGGCACCTAAGACCCAAGGATCTCGCTTGAAGGAGGCACAGATGGCTGTGAAAAGAGGAGGTGGCTCCAGCTCCAGAGGGCAGTTCCACCGAAAGAGCTGCTCCAGAAGTAATTTATAAAGCCGAGGGAGATGTGAAGGAGGAGGTGGCACCACAGGGCAGTTCCACCAGGAGTTTCAGTCATCCATCTCCTCTGGATATTGATCTGGCTACCGCGGATCCTACTTATGCACGATGGCTGAGGGAGTTCTATCTGCCCCAACATAGACGACAGTAGATACATATATTGACTGGATTAATTTTGATGGATATATCTCATCTGGATATTGTGATGGATATTTGTTTTGATGGATATATCTCCTTTTGGATATTGTGATGGATATTTATTTTCTTGTGTGTGAAGTATATTGGTATAGCTTGCTGTATGATGCATATTGTGATGTATATTTTTTTGTGTGATGTGTGATGCATATTGTGATGTTTCGAGAGGCTTGAGGAGACTACCAATTATTTTTGGTCAATTCTGGATTGTATTATGTGGGCCGATGTTGAGAGTTCCACCGAAGGGGTCGACGAACCCAGGAATTAGATTCTGTATTTTGGATTGTACATTTGCATTCTGGATTCTTTTTTTTAATTTTTTTCAATTTAGCGACGTTTTTATTCGTCGCTAAACTTTAGCGACATTTTTATTCGTCGCTAAACTTTAGCGACGAATATAAAGGTCGCTAAAAACGTTGCTAAAGTGTTGACGTGGCAAGTAATTTGATGCAACCACATCATCGCAAGAACGTCGCTAATGTGTCGCTAATCGGCGACCACTTGAAAACATCGCAAATAACGTCGCTAACTAACGTTGCCCTAGCGACGTTTTACGACGTTTTCCCGATTAGCGACATGCTTTTTTTCGTCGTTTATCGAACGTCGCTGAAAACGTCACTAATTTAGTTTAGCGACGTTTTGGCCTAGTTTAGCGACGTTTTGGAACATCGCTAATCTGACAAATTTTTGTAGTAAAAGCATATGCTGATACAAATCATAAATAAAATTTATACATAATGCATGCAGATGCTAATACTTAACATGGCTTTTAATCATTCACCTCTATTCTTTCTATCATAATGCCTATGGGGAACTGGCCTAAGACCTAGTCGCATTCTCCTAGCTGTCGTTTCCTCTGGTGTCTCCTATGACAATGGCTGAAAGTCATAATCTTTATACTGGGTGTCTGAGTAGATGGATAAGGCTGGGGTGTGCCAAATAATGAAACATCGGCTGTGCATATAAGAATCCCAGTCAAAGTCACTCGTAGCATATTGTGAACTAGGGCTGTGCACAATTAAGTCAAACTGACCAAATCGAACCAAGTCAAATCGAACCTATTGGTTTTAAATCGAACCAATGGTTCGGTTGGTTTGGTTCGGCTTCAATTTTTTCAAACCGACCGGTTCGGTTCGGTTCACGATTTGGTTATGCCAAAAATTGTCTAAACCGAACCGAACTGAACCGAACCAAATCCTTGTTGAATAATTAGGGTTGGCCGGTTGGGTCTGGGTTCATTGGGTTGTATTATACCGGTTTGGTTCATTTATTCATATCACAGCCATCTATCAAATTGAAGTTGAAAGAGTTCTCTCTCGCTCTCTCTCTAGTCTCAAAGAGGAGTGCTAGCAGCTCATATTCTTTTCTAATTGCTCATGTGCACATAAAAGGGACTTTTGGTTGAATGTATATGATTATTTATATGTATAATTGGCATTTATCCACCAGAAATGTGCAAGTTGAATTGAAGATGATGAATTGTATTTACTGTTACAAAGTGCAAGTTGACTGAGGTTTCATAAAAAAAACATACAATCCATTTTTTATGTGATCAAAACCGACCAAGTCGAACCGATCCAAACCGAACCAAATCGGTTGGCTTCAAAACCGAACCGACCATTTGGTTGGTTTGGTTCGGTTTTGTTTATTTTTAAACCGATTAACTTCGGTTCGACTTCGGTTGGGACCAAATAGGTCGACCACCAACCGATGCACACCCCTATTGTGAACAACTAGGTTGTGTAACGCCCCATTCCAAAATACATGGGACCAGATACGTACCATGCCAGCTGTATACATACGAGTATAAAAGATATTTGTATGTATACATAAGCTGTGAAATGTAGAAGGCCATGACAAACTAAATAAATCTCATCCACAATTACTAAGGTTTAATGATATGATTAAATAATCATTTGTACAAACGTTGGACGGAGACATATCCGCTACCAACAAATTTAAACAAGAAGAAATGTACAAATAAATAAATTGGTCGAGCAAAGCAAATGACGAGTCCAAGAGCAATCATCACGAAGGAAGGACTGGCCTTAGCTAGAGCACCTGCAAGAAACCACGAAACACACACCGAGAGAAATAACTAGGTCCTCAGAGGGATGTAATAAGACACATAATATCATGCCAATAAACTAAATAATAAAACCTTAACAAAAGAAGTATGCATGAGTTAAGGTTCCTAACCATTCTATGTGGAATGCACTTTAGAGGACAACGTTCTACGCAAGGGCTGTAATAGATTCACGCAAGCAAGTAATAAAGAGTGGCCAACAAGTAGCGCTCATCCGAGACACTATCGGCCGGGTAACACGTAGCGGTCATCCGAGACACTATCTCCCAAATGTGTAAAAATAAATGTAACCCCTACGCTAGTAGCTGTCCCCTCCCCCCAATGATACTATACGTGTGTCGTAACCACGACACACAAACACGTGTCGTTTTCACCACACTATTTTATAAGAGATAACTGTCAAGTCTTCTAACATGCATCTATTGACAATTATTTCTACGCATGCGTACGGGTGATCAGCCAACACGCAAGTGACCACTACATGATACTCACAACTCTTACACACAACTCGTGTACAATCGTGACAAGTCAATGAGACACACTAAATTTGACGGTAGTCCCTTAACTCTAAGCCAATATCATAAAATATAGTAATTTGCATCTACATATAATTTAGAAAGAAACAACTTGAAAATAAATGAAACATGCATGATATTGGGCAAAAATTTAAACAGTAAAGGCAAGGTGTCTTGCCTGGTGTTACGCCGGTTGTGGTGCGATGATCGTGACGTTCTGTTTTGTCCAATAGCCATGGCCGATGCATAAGGGTCAAAAATTCCCGAGAAGATAGAAAAGCACAGTTTAGTCACGATTAACGATGATAATTGAAGAGGGTTTGAGGAGATAGATACTAATTTTTAGAAATTATCTATACTATTTTAAAGACTAGGTTTTATTAGTGAAATATTTTACACAAATACGTGAAATTCTAGAATACGTTTTTAGAAAAATCTAAGTTCAATAAATAAATTTTTCTAGGTAAAAAAAACTATATTTTTATTAGTAAAAATAATTTAGATAATATTGGGAATACTAGAAATCATTTATAACTTTGAAAAGTGCCTTTCTTATTAGTTACAATAATACGCATACCATATATAAATGAAATATCATTTCTAATAAAAATAAGACTGAAAATAATAATAATAAAAATAAATAAATAATAATAAGAATAATATTAATATTAATATTAATATTAATATTAATATTAATAATAATAACAATAATCATATAATATAATATAATGATAATACTAATGATAAAATTAGTAATGATAATTCTAATAATAATAAAAATAATATAATAATAATAATTCCCTTAAAACCTACTGCTCCTTTTTAAAGCTAGATATTTGAGATGCATTGCTCAGAGAGAGAGAGAAGAAAGGAATCCGAGAGAGGGAGATGGTGGGACTCATCGAGGGTTTTCCGGGGGCGATCGTCGAGGTCGGCGACGGCAGTGGAGGGAATCTTGTCGGGGTGTTGCCGGAGGTCGACGGTCGAGCGACAAGGGGATGGCTCAGCAGGGGGAATCCGGCACGGGCACTCGGACTGGCGACGGAAGAGTGGAGGAGGCGAGGCGGTTCCGACGGCCTGGAAAGATCGGCGGCGACTCTTGGTTGGCGCGTCTCCGGATTTGGAGGCTCTACACGGGCACAGCTGTCGGGTGCGACTCCCACGGAGGTCGACGGACCAGAGGGCGACGCACCCGGTGCCTTGCTTGGGGAAGCCGCGGTGAAATCGAAGAACTTGTCGCACAAAAATAGACGACGGCTCGATGGGGCTCACCGGCACGGTCATGGCGGGTAGCTCCTGATCTGTGGTGGAGGGCTGCTCACGAGGGAAGCTCGGCTCCCCGTGGCGGTCGGGATCTCGGCACGGTATTCGTCGGACGCATGGGGGCGAAAGCGACCAGGTGATGATTTCCTTCTTCTTATTTTTGGGGTGTTGGATTTGGTGGCTGTGGTGGTTATTTTGGGACCGGGGTCGGCAGGGATGATGGCGGAGAGTTTGGGTTGCGGCAATGATGATGATGGTGGTGGTGATGGTTGTCAGAAAGTGGGTGGTTGTGGTTTGAAGGTGGACTGGGCCGGAGTTGGCGGCGTAGTTACCGCGGAAGAGGTGGTCGGAGATCTTGGGGAAGAGGGGTTCGGGAAGGAGAAGGAGGATGTGGCTGCGAATTTGGTGGTGGTCACTACCAGAATAAGTCGTTTTAGCGACGCATAAAGACGTCGCTAAAACGACAAATTACGTCGCTAAATATATTTAGCGACGGGATTATCGACGTTTTGTGATCGTCGCTGAAATGTAAGTCGCTAATCTCCGAAACGTCGTAAAACGTCGCCATTATCAACGTTTACCGACGTATATGTACGTCGGTATATTGCCGAAGTCTACCGTCGTGACGTCGGTGGATTACCGACGTTTTGCTGCGTTTTGCTACGCATCGGTAAATTACCGACGTACTACCGACGAATAGTCGGTGGTTTAGTGACATGATCAAAGTCGCTAAACGTCGGTAAATCATGGGAATTCCTGGGAATAGTAGCGACGTACACCGACGTTTACCGACGTTCTCTGACGTTTATAACGTCGCTAAAACGTCGGTAAACTGAAAATATTGCATATTTACCGACGTTTACCGACGCAAACTTACGTCGGTGTCCGTCGGTAAATGTCGATAAACGTCGCTAAAATTGCAAAAAAAATAAAAAAAATAAAATACAGAATGTCCATTTCTCCCTGCAGTTTAAAAAGATAACCATTTCTCACTGTAGAATAGGATCCAAACAATCACAGAATGTCCATTTCTCGCTGTACACAACTAACCAAGTTTGTATACTTGACGTCGATAATTGTGAATAACCAAATATCCAAATAACCAAGTTTACAACAATCACACAACAACTAACCAAATAACCAAATATCCAAATAACCAAATAACCAAATATCCAAATAACCAAGTATCCAAATAACCAAATATCCAAATAACCAAGTATCCAAACAACCAAGTATCCAAATCTACACAACCAACAAATATCCAAGTCACAAAGAATGAAACAAACACAGAAACAGTCCTAACTAGGACTACTAGGAATCTGGTGCAGAAAGGGCACCGCCGCGATGAAGGGATACGAACAACTCATACTCCTCACGTGAAATTGATACCGATGGAGGCAGTGACGTCGGTGGAGTCGGTGTCGAAGAAGATGGCGGTGGAGGCGGCGGAGTCGACGACGATGAAGGCGCACCCGGAAGACTAGCACGCTCCAACGCTGCAAGTCGCTGGTGGTATGAATCCATGATAGTTAACATTCTATCACTGCTCTCGACTATCGACTCCTGCGCCAATCTCATCCTCTCGGCCATGGTCGTCTGTCCTGTCTGCAGCTCCGTGACCGTGTGCTCTGACCCTCCAACGGTGCGCTCTATCCTCTCAGTCGTCTCCATGAGGTCCATAATGTCACGGTCGAGTGCATCCAATCGTGCTAGCAGCACAGGATCGTCCGTATGGTGCTGAGACTGCTCCTCGATCCGTCGTAGTAGGTCGTCACGGAGAGACTCCATCATCTGGTGGACTCGGGCAGACTCTTGGGACGGCTGTGGACCATGCACACTAGCAGGAGATGTCCTAGAGGACTGGTTCGCAACTAGGGCGCCATAGGATCCCGTACCATAGTACGTATCCCTACGGAGTCCACCAGCAGCGGCAATCCACAGCTCGTCCTCTGACAGAGCTTGAGTGGGCTGTGAGGAAGTACCGGTCTCTCCTGCATCAGGTGCACTAGCAGCCGCCCGTTCCCGCAGCCTCTGATACTCGGCCTAGAAAGTACTTATTATTACTAACTTCTAATTTCTAATTAATGTACTTATTATTACTAATTTCTAATTAATGTACTTATTATTTCTAATTTCTAATTAATATACTTATTATTACTAACTACATGAATATTTATTTGCATCATATTTACTAAGTTATATTAAAATTGACACGAAGTATTAAATTAAGATAACGTATTGTAATACTTACATAAGTCTGCTCGGCCCTCTCGTCAATAAGGTCAGTGCCGCGACGATGGGTGGCCAGGAAGACGGTCACCATGTCGGCGTTACCGACCTTCCTTACCTATAATTTAATATATTATCTTAGTAATAATTTATCAATTTTGCATTAAAATAATATTTCTAAAAGAGGAAGACATACCAGACGACGGAAATGTTCTGTCATCGGAATCGACCCACCGCACCACTTCGAGGCATGTTGCCTAGCCGCCTTGGCCTTCTCCGACTTCTCCTTGTACTTTGGCTCCTCGAATCGAGCCTTCATCGCATTCCATTGATCAGGGGTGATCCAACCTTGGATCGGCTTTCCAGTACGATCACGATCCTTCTGATCATTGATAGAGTCGCGGATCAGCTTGGCAGCTACGGCAGGAAACATCCCCTCGATAAGCTCGGCCCGGTGCGGTGGATAGAAAAACATATCCTAGAAGAGCGCAAACCAAATATTTATCAGTTATATATAATATACAAAAATTATATGATTTATGTTAAAAGCAAATATATTTTAACCTTGAAGCGCGCAAACCAGAAGGCCTTCCTCTCGTCCGGAGCCTCAGAGTAGTTAATCCAAGCACCACCATAATTATGCCTCAGCATGTGGCCTAGACATCTCTGTACCTCTGGGGGACGATATCTAAACAAACATATTATATTCATAAAAAAAGTTAAATTATGATAAAAATAGAAAGAAAAAAATTATAAACCAAAACACCTACTTTGTACCGTCGGCCCAGATCTCCGTCCTCCTCTCCTCCGGAGGTGCGCACGCATCATCTGCATGATGCTGGTCGGCCGTCGACCCCGCCGCCTCGGCCGTCGTCGCAGCCTCCGCCATCTGCTTATCCGTTTCCATCATCGTATCAGCAGTAGGAACGCTAGACGGGCGATCACTCTCAACAGGCCTGGAACTACGCATCCCAGGAGATATCCTACATGACGTCATCCCACCAGGCCCACCTACTGTCTGATATGGAGGAGTAATCGGCGACGAGGATCCAGAGCCGGTACCAGAATGAGGTACCGAAGGAAAACTCCGTCCTCTAGCAGTACCTGTAGGAAGTACCGAAGGAGAGTGACCTCGTTGTCCCCTTCGGTACGCTCCGCGACGACCTGCCATACC
This sequence comes from Iris pallida, assembly GCA_029216955.1. NCBI lineage: Eukaryota > Viridiplantae > Streptophyta > Magnoliopsida > Asparagales > Iridaceae > Iris > Iris pallida. The sequence goes on along the minus strand of JANAVB010021600.1, from coordinate 12,455,592 downwards.
TGATAACAGCATATGATAATACAACAAATAATAGAGACTAGAAATATGAAAGTACAACAAATAATAGAGACTAGAAATATGAAAGTACAACAAATAATAGAGACTAAAAATATGAAAGTACAATAAAGACAAGATAATAACCAAGACAACATATGATGATACATTCTACAATAAACATCTAAGCCCAGATAATGTATTCTAGAAGAAACATCTAAGTTCAGATAAGTATATCTCTCTCAATCATCTTCAGAATGATCATCTTGTTCGTCTTCCTCGACCTCATCTTCCTCTTCCTCCTCATCTTCACTTTCATCTTCGCCTTCGTCGGTTTCTCTTCCTCTTCGGATAATTCTACATCTTCTACATTATGTGTCGTGTAATGCGTAACTTCTGTGGAGTCCACATCAACAATATTAGTTACAAGAGGTAGCTCGTCCTCCTGGTAAGCTTTTTCGTCAACATCAAAAGTATCTCTGGCTTTAGTCTTGCATACTGCCCACCAGTCAGACTTTGTTGCTCCCCGTCTCGGATAAGCTGTAAAGTACACGAGCTGAGCCTGAGTTGCTAGGACAAACGGTTCGTAGCCTTGATATCTACGCTTGTAGTTTATATCCAGAAGACCATGCTTGTCAATTTTCCAACCTTGATTTTCAATCGGATCGAACCATTCACACTTGAACAACACGATCTTTGCAGGTTCTCTGCCATTATTATATGACAACTCCACAATCTCTCGCAAGATGCCAAAGAAATTATTTCCTGGATCGACATCTTTGTAGTTCGAAGACTTGATACACAAACAACTGTTTTTCGTGGAATCAAGATCCAGGAAGCTGTCTCTGATCGGAGCATTTGTCGACTTGAATCGAAAGCCATTGACACAGTAACTTGGCCATATTTTAACAAGAGTAATTGGTCCCTTGGCAAGAGTTCTAATTAATTCAATCTCGAAAGAAATTAGACGATCGACCTGAATATCAAATAAGCGATAATAAGTTATTTATTGCGCAGTTGCATTAGAAGAGGCCAGTAATTACCGAGCTACTTACATATTCGCTCAACCAAGAAGGAAAATGACGTCTCATTTCTTGTTCTAATGCTTCGTCTGTTAGGTAGGGTCTAACCAGCCTCAACTCATCATTATATGTGCTGGAAAACAACGAAGCAACCGCCAATTAGTACAATAATATTAGCTTATACTATTACATTGAGATGACGTAAACTCATCATCCTGAGTTACTTACCCCTTTAGCTTCTCCACTTCATCCTCGTCGCAATTGAGTAATATATACAACTGAGTGTTTTCCATAAATAAATTCACTTTATTTATTGTGTATCTGGGGAAATTACAACTGTAGGAATCCGATCTAGAAGACGATCGCTTTATCCCTTGGACTATGCGAAGAAGAAAAAGCTCTCAAAATTTTGACAGTAAGTTAGATAACTATGTATCTGTATAATAAATAAGAAAAAGAACTCTATTTATAGAGTTAAAAATAATAACTGAAAGGATAACTGTCTTCACAACCTGTGCCTAGTTGAAAATCACGCAGGATTCAACATACGCAAGGTTGTGAGCAGTTACTGGACGTGGCATATAACTGTTGGACACATGGCAATCATGCATGAGTCGTGTGCAAGTTACAGGACACGCAGGCGAGAGATCAGTGGCATGGCTGCCACGTACTCCAATTTGATGAAATCCACGCAGACTTGTTGAAGACAAAATCCACGCAGACTCGGGGCAGAAAGCTTCAAAATCCATGCAAACTTGGGGTAAGAAGCTTTAGGATCCACGCAGACTTGGGGCAAAAAGCTTCAAAATCCACGCTGACTTGAGGGAAGAAACTTCAGAATCCACGCAAACTCGAGACAGAAAGCTCAAAATATACGCAGACTTTGGGAAAGAACATAATCCACGCTCGATTGAGGCAGGACTGCCAGCTGTCTTGATTCGACGTGCTTCGACTGACACAAAATCTCTGACAGTGATTGCTTTTGTCAGTTGCATTAAATGACAAGAAGCTCTTATGGTACGCCAACTTGACGAAGGCTGAGTCTTGCTGAAGAAGTTTTCGACAGTCACGCAATAGTCGGCTGTGATCTCTCGAGTTCTGTGCATACATGGCATACGAGAAGACATTCTTCGACTGTCGTGCTGTCAGTCATAATTACACTCTGACAAATGATGAGCTGTTTCCCAGCGTGACTTTTAAATATTGTTCTGATCAACTCAGCGTGACTTTCATTTTTTAAGGCCTACAAAACCCCCTTCAAAGTTTTCGAAAAATGATAAATTATTTCGAAATACTTTGAAAACGAGATGTTAAAATGAATTTAGTCACGCTGAGATGACTTTAAAGAAATATTTATTCCTAAATGATTGGACTGTTGGGATTCTGTGCAGTTAGGATCCCGTATCAAGCTCCTAAATCGAGGCAAATCATGATGGGCCGTTTGGAATTCTTCATGAGCCTATAAATAAGCCATAGATTACTTCTTTCCTTCTTTACTTGCATTTGAAAGAGAGAACCCACAGAAGAGAACTTTATCTTCACCGACGAACTCCTTCTTTCCCGACTTCTTCTTCTCCTTTCTCAGCCGAAATGGCTCCCAAGAAAGCTGATGCTCAGGCCAAGGGGAAAGCCCCTGCAACTTTTTCGCGTGCCACTACTGACAGACTTCCTCGACAGGAAGTCCCGCAAGCTCCTATGCATCGTAAGTGATGGAAGAACATGAACTGTTGAAGACGAGTTTGATGAAGATGAACTCCACATAGAATTTTTTAGGATCTTAAGATAATAAACTTCAGAAATATATCCCCCCTTCTTAGGGCAAAGGATACTAATAAAGTATGCCCCCCTCTTTAGGGTCGGCCATACTTCACATCTTCGTGTTTACGAAGCTCTGTGTTCCACGCAAAGGAGCATGACTCTCATGATTCTGCGTGACTTTTCAAGTTGGCAGAAATGTCTATGTTGAAATAGTCACGCAGCTTTCAGGATGACGATGAATGAACGGATGAACCGTCAGGTGATAATGAACGGGTGAACCGTCGGGTGGTAATAAATGAACGGATGAACCGTCGGATGAATGTAATAAATGAACGGATGAACCGTTTGATGAATGTGATGCTTCATTATTTGAGGAACTTCTGCCTATAAATATAGCAGAAATCTGACAAGAACGAACACTTCTACTTTCAAACATAAAAATGTCGTCTGAAGAAGTATCCAAAAAAGCTGGAATCACCCTGAAGGTTCAGAAGGGCGCTGAAGAACGCCCTGTTGATCCAGTTCAATCAAAGAAGGCTGAAGCAGGCGAGGGTTCGTCTGCACCCAAGCCACCAAGGGACATTCTGGACTTCCTGCTCGAACCGGGAAGGACTGAAGAAGAAGAAGCCATGAGGATAGCCGCTTGCAAATTCCTCGTGGGTTCTAGCAAGGAGGTTCTTGGCTCTTTTGCTGACCGCATTTTCGAGAAGGACGGCAGTGGCCCGCGTTAAAATATAAAGAAGGATGATAGTGATCTTTCTTAATATCATGTACTATCATTCATGATTTAAAATAAAATAAACTTGTATGATGATTTACAAGCATTTACATTTATGCATAATACTTTTTAAGGAATTTGCCATTAATAGGCATCATAACTTTTCGACCATCCAGTTCTGAGAGTTGATAAGCTCTATTTGAGAAAACTCTGTTTACAACATAGGGACCTTCCCATTTTGCGTCGAATTTGCCTTTGCTCATATGAGTCATAGTCATAGGACGTCTGACTGTTAGAACAAGTTCTCCTTTTTAATACGCTCGAACTCTGACTTTCTTATTAAAAGCTCTTGAGATTCTAGCTTGATAGAATTCAATATTCTATTGAGCAAATAATCGCTTCTCATCCAGAGCTTCTAATTCCTGAAGTCGAAGACGATCATTATTCTCGGCGGTGAGTTCATTAGTGATTGCTATCCTTAAAGAAGGAATTTGAATCTTTAATGGAAGAACAGCTTCGCATCTATACACCAGAGAGAAAGGTGTACATTTAGTAGCATTACGAACTGTAGTACGGTAAGCCCACAAACATTTACCGAGCTTCTCACTCCAATTATGTTTGTTAGTAGAGACAAACTTCTTTAGGAGTTTGATGATGGTCTTGTTGAAAGCTTCTGCTAATCCATTAGCCGCTGGATTATATGCAGTAGAAGCCACATTGTTGATCCGGTGATCGTCACAGAATCGAGTAAATTTCTGGCTGACGAACTGTGGTCCGTTATCATGAATAATGCGTCGGGGAACACCAAATCTGTAGATGACATGATGCTTGATAAAGTTGATGACATTGGACGTCTTAACTTCAGATAAAGGAATGGCTTCGGCCCATTTGGAGAAATAATCGGTTATTGCGAGAATAAACCGATGACCTTTTGATGACGGCGAATTGATCGGACTGATAATGTCCATGCCCCAAGCTTCGAAGGGCCATGATGTTGTCGTCGATTGTAGAAATTCCGAGGGTTGATGAATAAAATCCGTATGGATTTGACAAGCTTTACACTTCCTTGCATACTCGATGGCATCTGATACCATAGTAGGCCAATAATAACCCATACGTCGAATACGGTCTTGAAGTTTTGGTCCAGGCTGATGTGCTCCACAAATTCCATCATGTGCTTCACGAATAATTTGTTGAGCCTCGTCACCGGCAACACATCGAAGAAGTAAACCATCATAAGCTCGACGATATAAGGTTTTTGTAGTATGATTGTAATAGAATCTGAGTGATCGTCGTCTGATAGATGCTGCCTCACTCGGATTATCTGGAAGAATGTCATACAATACAAAATCTAAGAAAGGAAGTCTCCAATCTTTATCTGTATTCTGAGTCTCAGCTGAATTACTGAAGATGAATTCCATGCTAGAATCAGATGAAGATGATAAAGATTTACGACTGAATCCAAATCCTCTTGTTGTATTGACGTCATGAGACATTGATTCTTCAATGTCAATTGAAAGTCCTAGGGTTAGGTTATTTTCCAGATGAAATAATTCTCGATTGTGAACAATAATCATTTGTTGCCGTCTAATCGGAATAGCCAACACCGCCGCAAGATTAGCTAGAGCATCAGCTTCTGTGTTACATGCTCGCCTAACATGTTCAATAAAGAATTATTCAAACGAAGAAGCCATAGATATAGCTGATCTATGATAAGGAACCAGATCTTGATGGCGAACTTCATAAGTACCCCTTATCTGATTGACAATGAGTTTAGAGTCTCCGTACGCCTCCAAATGTCGAATATTCAGATGTTTAGCGAGTTGAAGACTAATGAGTAACGCATTGTACTCAGCTACGTTGTTTGAACACGGCTGATCAAGAGAATAAGCTCTTTGGATAGCAAGACCTTCTGGCGATACAAGAACGATTCCAACTCCAGCGACAATATCACCATTAGGACCTATCCTTGAAGCTCCATCAAAGAATAGACGCCAAGTAGGATCTTCTTCGGCAATTTGGTTTGAATCTAGGACTTCATCTGGGATTTCATCATAGAGTTTTAAATTTTCTGGAATTGAATGTGCAGCCAGAAAATCAGCTAAAGCTTGTCCTTTGACAGATTTCTGAAGAATATAGTGCATATCATACTGAGCAAGTAAGATTCCCCAATTAGCCAATCGAGAATTCAAAACACTAGGTTTCTTCATCATGACCCGTATAGGATTGATCCTGGAAATGACATGAATAGTCTGGCCAATGATATAATGTCGTGTCTTTTGAACAGCGAACATCAAGGCTAGACATTCTTTTTCGACCGGTGAATATCGAGGTTCAGCTCCGGTCATAGTACGACTGAGATAGTAGATGGCTTGTTCATGACCATTTTTATTCTTTTGTGCGAGCAATGCACCCAATGAATGACTCATTGCTTGGGTATATCGGAGGAATGGAATTCCTGAGACGGGAGGTACCAATACTGGAGGGCTCATCAGATATTGTTTTATATCATCGAATGGTTTCTGACATTCATTATTCCAGACAAAAGAGACACCTTTCTTCATAAGTTTGTTGAATGGTCTGCAGCGTCCTGAAAGATTAGAGATGAATCTCCTGATATAAGCGATCTTTCCTTGAAATCCTCGTAGCTCTTTTAAGGTGCGTAGAGGACACATCTCTTGGATGGCTGTGATCTTCTCGGGATCCATGTGTATACCTTTAGAGGTAATGACGAAGCTGAGAAATTTACCACTAGAGACGCCTAAGAAGGACTTAGTAGGGTTCATCTTTAATTGATGCTTACGCATTAGATCAAATATAGTCTTCAAATCTTGGATATGATCCTCCTTTTGTCGACTTTTGACTGCAATATCATCAACGTAGCATTCGACTGTTTTCCGCAAATGTTTACGGAATATAGTTCTCATGGCTCGTTGATAAGTTGCTCCTACATTCTTGAGACCGAATGGCATAACTGTATAACAATATGTACCAATCGGCGTTCTGAAAGAAGTGTGTTTCTCGTCATCTGGAAACATTTTAATCTGATTGTACCCAGAATACCCGTCCATGAATGACATCCGTTCAAATCAACAGGTATTATCGATCATGACATCAGTGATTGGTAGAGGAAATTCGTCTTTAGGACATGCCTCATTGAGATCGCGGAAGTCTATGCAAACTCTGATCTTGCCGGTCTTTTTAAGAACAGGAACTATATTAGCCACCCAATTGGGATGTTGTTCCTCTCTAATAAACCCAGAGGTCATGAGTTTATTGACTTCAGCTTCAATTGCATCCATAATATCTGGACAAAATCGTCGCTGTTGTTGTTTGACCGGTTTAGCATTCGGCAAGATATTGAGCTTGTGAGTTGCAATTTGTGGATCGAGTCCTGGCATATCTTCATAACTCCAAGCGAAGACATCGATGTAGTCACGAATGAGTTTGATCATGTCTTGCTTATCAATTTCTGAAAGACTTTCACTGATGAATATTAGTTTGGGGGATCCCTCTTCACCAACATCTATTTGAACAAGTTTATCTTCAGTCGGAGGCTCTTTTTGCTCAAATCGGAACTCCCATTGATTATCTAACCTTTGGGCCCATTGTTCTGATTCAGGTGAGATTTCAATCTCATCTTCGCCTTCGTCACTTTCTTCAGAATGGTCAATGGAGACCATGTTGGAAGACAGAATGTTGCAGTAGAAATCACCGATACCTGTATCGGAATCCCAAGAGGTAGTACTAGAAGAATCAGATTTCTTATCTTCGTCAGATTCGGGATCTTCATGGATAATATTGATAAAAGGAGTAGGAGCAATATAGCCCAATCCGTATTTTGTTCTCCCATATTTCAGAGGAGGGATCCGGACAGGCATTTTTCTTTCTTTTCCACTGTTGAGGCCAGTTCTGAAGTCATAGCCCATATTTTTAATGATGTCTTTTGATTGCTGACTATAACGACGTAGTTGTAATCTTCCAGTATCATCATTCTTGTCCTCGTCTTCTAAATTAGAAGGATTTTGGGGCCCTTTGTAGAAGAATATTGGGATGCCTTCTGGCTTTCTGCTGGAAACTAGAAAGTATGAAGATTGTACAGGTTCTAGGGATACATCTGTATGAGCAGTCTGTACAACTCCTATGGTTATTGTGCTCAAGTCATCTAACAAATGTAAATAACTATGAACATAATTACACACATCAACATACTGCAAAGATGGAGACTTTTCATTAAATTCAAAAGCAGCAGTATTTACATTGGGAGAAGGCTGAGCCTTAGAGAATTTAGCCAAATCAATGACTAAAGGGGGAGAAGATGAACGAGAAGAAGCGTTGTTTCGATTAAGATCGATAACAAATGGCTCAGAAGAGGTGAGCTCCCTTGAAGTTTGAGATGAAAGAATAATCCGCCCTCCAACTGGAATTAGCAGAGTATCCTGTTTCACATGTGCAGATGCAGGAACTGTAGTACGCCCACTGACAGGAATGATCAGTATATCTTGAGTAGATGACTGAGGTAATGGAGAAATTCGTCCACTCACCGGAATGATGAAAGAACTTTCTCCAGAGGGTTTGGGAGATTGTTGCTGAGTAGTTCGACCTTTAACAGGAATTATTAAAGTCTGACTTTATGAATCCTCTTTCTCCATAGCTTGTATCACCCTTGTATACTCTTCTTTGTACATCCGAGAATCATTGAAATAGGCTTCAACCCCATGGAAGGGATTTATATCAGCAATTTCTTTTTGTACTCTTCCATTGCTATCAATGTATTTAAAACACTGATGAAGAGTAGAAGGTACCACATTATTTTCATGAAGAAAGGGCCTCCCAAGAAGAAGATTGTAGGATCCCACAATCTCGATCACATAGAAAGTGACTTTGGATCTGAAATTACCTATTTGAAGCTTCAGATGAATCTTTCCCAAAGGCTCGCTCCTGCTTTGATTGAATCCCAGGATAGTAGTAACTGTCTTGGAAAGCTTGTGAAGAGGGATTTTTAGTTCATCAAACAGACTCTTTGGCATTATGCTTATAGCAGACCCTGGATCAATGAGGATACGATCTATCTTCATTGTATCGATATAACCGGTGTAGTAGAGAGGCCGATCATGTCGATTATCCTCCAGTAGCATGTCGTCTTGTGTAAAGGTAATATTTGGGATAATCTCCAGTACACTATTGCAATGTAAGCAAGTGGCAGGTTCTGCATCTGGCTTCTTCAATTGTGCAAGACAAGAGTCAGCTTGTAGAAGTACTTCACTTAACGTCTCCCGAGTCTCTTTAGAAAGACGTAAAAGTTCAAAGAGGGATATTCTAGCTGGAGTATTAGCAAGTTGAGCTAGAATGTCGAAATTATAAGGCTTCTGAAGCCCAAGAGGAGGGGACTTCTTGATTGGTTTATCAAACCGAGCCTGTTGTTTGCCTTTCTCAAGAGCCGTAGGCTTGGAAGAAACAGGTTCAACTGGGGTAGTTGAAGGAACAGGTACGGTGGATGATTCTTCTTCAGGAGGAACATTAGGAGCGTCTTTATCAGCAGGAGGGGTATCAGGAGTATCCTCAGGATCTTTGGAATAATCCTTTAGATAAGGTTTCTCTGTTCTAGTAGCACCACAAGTGCTTCTTCTTTGTCTTTTGGCTCTGTGTCAGAGATAGATCCAAGAGAAGTCATATGACATGACTTAATCTTTCCAGCCTTCTTGGACTTTCGAGAAGTAGTCTTTTGAGGAGAAGGCGATTCAAAATCTGCCACTAGATCAGGATGGATCCACATGATTTCTCCTGTTTCCAAAGTGATTGGCACTAATTCTTCAGACTGTGGAGGAAGAATATTCACTATTTCAAGAGTTACCTTGGGAATAGGAACGATCCCACTTTCAAGGAGCTAAGGAGGGAAATCTCCGAATTGCATAGAGACGACGTTGGAGGTGACGATCTTCTCTTTCGGAGTAAGAGAAATAGCTCCAGATTTAATCATTTCTTGGATCTTTCCTTTCAGTACATAACATGTACGAATTGTGCGACCCAACATTCGGTGGTATGGACAGTATTTGGGATGATCTGTCTTACCAGCTTCATCAGGTTTCTTGATTTCAGGTAAGTGTATTTTATTACCTTTCAGCAGACATTCAAAGATACCAAGGACATCGTCATGATTAAAAGAGTATTCTTCCTTAGGGCGAGGTGCTCTTGTTTGTTGGGTGGTAGAAGTAGGAGAAGTTTGCACATTTGATGCATCTTTGCTCTGAAGATTAACTTCAAGAGTTTCTTTTCCCTTGCGAGCATTGTTTTTAGCATTATTGTTAGCACCTTGACCTGTTTCTTTGGGAGTCATCTGCACTCCTAAACCTTTGAAGGTTTCAGCACTAATTTCTGCAGCCTTAGCACTAACTATGAAAGAAGGCCAGTCTTGAAATTGGGTGGATCCTGTCCACATGCTGATGATTGGCAACAAGTTTGATTTGCATGTGTCGATGGTGACAGCATCAGGAGTTCCAAGAGGCATCTTCAGAGCTTCTCTTCAAAATCGTTCAATGAAATCTTCTGTAGTTTCATTATTTTTCTACTTGATTCTAATAAGAGCAGACATAGTCATGTCATTGAGCCCTTCATAGAACCTTTCAAGAAACATCTGTTTGAAACTGGCAAATGAGGTAATGTACCCATCTGGGAGACTTCTATACCATTCATAAGCTGTTCCCTTGAGACATCCAACAAACACCCGAGTAAGGAGGGCGTCACTTGGTTGCAATTGATCAGTCATCACTTCAAAGTGATTAATAAACTGACTTGGAGAAGTGGTTCCATCATAGAATGAGATAGTAGGAGGCTTGTATTTAGAAGGATACGATACTTGCTTCCATTCTATCGGATAAGGTTGCTTGATGCCTAATCTTTGTAAACCATCCTTCTGTTTGAATGCCTCGAATTGAGTTTTGAGATTCCTCAATTCTTTATTAACAACTTCAGAAGATTGTGGAGTTGTAGCTTGTAGAGAATAGTTAGGAGGAGGAACAGCATTATAAGCACTACCCCTAGCTCCAGAGAGACTAGGATTTGGTTGAGCTGGTCCAGGAGTATTGGATTGTATTGCTGGAGGAACTTGTACTGGACTTATAACAGTGTCAATTGGTATGGCATCTGGTACAGTCTGTCGATTTTGCATCTGAGTTGCCATGAGTTCATACATCGACTTCATAGTATCAGCCATAGACTTTATTTGCTGTTCCAAAGAAGCAATCCTTTGTTCTTGAGGAGTCAAGGAAGAAGAAGGTTCATCAGTATTCCCATCAACCATATAAGTCGTAACTGTACGAGGGATTATTGATGAACTGGTGGATGTTGTTTGTTCTGAATCATTGCTTTGTGCATCAAAGTCAATTATAGGAGAACTACCCCCAGTAGGAAGAGGTGGGAAGTTAGATTCTCCAAGGAATTCAGAATTATCTTCAGAAATCAAAGTTCTTTGACTAGAGGCCAGGACTCTTGCTCTTGTGCCTCTATATACTCCATCTGGACTATCATCTCTACCCCCAGTATTCCGAGAGGTCATGTTGACTGAAGCAAACAAAGGCTCATCTTCATCAGGCATAGGTTCACACTGAATCCGATTGAAGACAGATTGTCGTTTTGTTTGACATCTGCATTGCATTGTGACTCTCGGCTGGAAATCACATTCATGATCAACATATTCCTGAACCAGTGATTGACATCTGCATTGAATTATGACTCTTGGCTGGAAGTCACATTCAGCATGATCCATTGTCATAGAATTATTCCTTCTCTTCTGTTGAAGGTGTTCCCGTAGATCTATCTGTGAAGATTGAGGTAGATCAGAGAACACTCCTTGTATATTTTTAGGAGTATATTTCCGGTTCTTGGGTATTGATGGCTCTTGATTATATAGGGAGTGATTAATATGAGCCACATAATTTTTAGCATACTCTGCATCCGGATCTTTTATCTTCATTTCTGATTAATGTGGTTTCTTAACACCAGAAGTACTTCCCAAACGGATTTGATTAAGTTTTGATCTTAGATCAGTTGGAGGTAACACATTGGTTTTGGAAACTTGGAGTTTTTCTTCCATTGATCTGGATATTTGCAGAGAAGGAAGAGTTGAACCACCCCCTTGATTAGGGGTTGGTAACAGACCTTTTCTAGACAAATTCTGTGCCCAATTCGAAGAAGTCGTAGAAGAAGACATTAAAGAATGTTTCTTCTTAGACTTATTCAAGTTTTGAGACATAGAATGTCCAGAAGGAAGAGAAACTTGGAGTTTTCCTTCCATTGATCTAGATATTTGCAGAGAAGGAAGAGTTGAACCACCCCCTTGATTAGGAGTTGGTAACAGACCTTTTCTAGACAAATTCTGTGCCCAATTCGAAGAAGTCGTAGAAGAAGACATTAAAGAATGTTTCTTCTTAGACTTATTCAAGTTTTGAGACATAGAATGTCCAGAAGGAAGAGTAGTCAAAAGACTATCTCCTTTTCTTTGACTAACAAAATTGTCAGTCAAAGCTGTTCCTGAAGTAAAAACTACAGGAACAGAAGAAACAACTAAAGAGTTATCTCTTTTCGAAGGGACTTTGTGTGGAAGACCACCCCCAGTTCTAGTAGAACTTGGCACAGAAGAAGAGATAGCTAAAGAGTTATTCTTCTTAGATGAAATACACACTGAAACAGACTTGGTTAAAGAACCAGTACTGTCAGCGTGACTTTTGATTTTAGAAATACACGCTGGAACAGATTTGGCTAAGGAGCCAGTACTGTCAGCGTGATTTTTGACTTTGGAAATACACGCTGGAACAGATTTGGCTAAGGAGCCAGTGCTGTCAGCATGATTTTTGAATTTGGAAATACATGCTGGAACAGATTTGGCTAAGGAGCCAGTGCTGTCAGCATGATTTTTGAATTTAGAAATACACGCTGGAACAGATTTGGCTAAGGAGCCAGTGCTGTCAGCATGATTTTTGAATGTGAGATTGTACGCTGGAACAGATTTGGCTAAGGAGCCAATACTGTCAGCATGATTTTTGAATGTGAGATTGCACGCTGGAACAGATTTGGCTAAGGAGCCAATACTGTCAGCGTGACCTTTGATTGCTGTCATCTTCGAGCGCACAAGAGTGTGCGTGCTTGCAGTAGAGTTCTTGCCAGTGTTAGGAGTAGACACTGTGGCAGAGACTTCACCATTGGCTGCCAACTGATTCTTAGGGACATAGACAGAGTGTCCCTTCGACTTGGCAGTGATGATGGAGGCTGAAGTGGGCTTGCCACTCTTAGCCCGCTACATTTCTTCATAGGCGAGTTTATCGAATTGGATCGTCATCACCTTCTTCGTCGAGCCGATTGACGAATTGTCGCATTGAGTTGTTGCCATCTCAGAAGAGGAGATGGTTTTTCCCAGCAGAGTCGCCAATTTGTTTTCTATAAATAAATTCACTTTATTTATTGTGTATCTGGGAAAATTACAACTGTAGGAATCCGATCTAGAAGACGATCGCTTTATCCCTTGGACTATGCGAAGAAGAAAAAGCTCTCAAAATTTTGACACTAAGTTAGATAACTATGTATCTGTACAATGAATGAGAAAAAGAACTCTATTTATATTGTCAAAAATAATAACTGAAAGGATAACTGTCTTCACAACCTGTGCCTAGTTGAAAATCACGCAGGATTCAACATACGCAAGATTGTGAGCAGTTACTGGACGTGGCCTGTAACTGTTGGACACATGGCAATCATGCATGAGTCGTGTGCAAGTTACAGGACACGCAGGCGAGAGATCAGTGGCATGGCTGCCACGTACTCCAATTTGATGAAATCCACGCAGACTTGTTGAAGACAAAATCCACGCAGACTCGGGGCAGAAAGCTTCAAAATCTACGCAAACTTGGGGTAAGAAGCTTTAGGATCCACGCAGACTTGGGACAAAAAGCTTCAAAATCTACGCTGACTTGAGGGAAAAAACTTCAGAATCCACGCAAACTCGAGACAGAAAGCTCAAAATATACGCAGACTTTGGAAAAGAACATAATCCACGCTCGATTGAGGCAGGACTGCCAGCTGTCTTGATTCGACCTGCTTCGACTGACACAAAATCTCTGACAGTGATTGCTTTTGTCAGTAGCATTAAATGACAAGAAGCTCTTATGGTACGCCAACTTGACGAAGGCTGAGTCTTGCTGAAGAAGTTTTCGACAGTCACGCAATAGTCGGCTGTGATCTCTCGAGTTCTGTGCATACGTGGCATACGAGAAGACATTCTTCGACTGTCGTGCTGTCAGTCATAATTACACTCTGACAAATGATGAGCTGTTTCCCAGCGTGACTTTTAAGTATTGTTCTGATCAACTCAGCGTGAGTTTTATTTTTTAAGGCCTACACTGAGCAGCCCTTAGCTCTTCGTCATTCAAATATCTCTTCTTCATTTTCCCCAAAGGCTTTTCGGACGCATTGAATACTTTCAGTATTCCATCATTAAATTCTTGATATCCGTCGTCGTTTCTCGGAGCCCTCGTTCTATTCGTAGCAACATGAGGTTTGAAATAGGAGGAGCAAAAATTTGTAATCTCCTCGAGAATATAGGCTTCACAAATAGAACCCTCGACCCGAGCCTTATTTATCACCTTTCTTTTTAGGTGATTCAAATGTCGCTCGAACGGGTACATCCATCGATATTCGACGGGTCCACCAACACGTGCCTCGTAGGAAAGATGAATCGGCAAATGCTCCATAGAGTCAAAGAATCCAGGAGGGAACACCCTCTCTAACTTGCACAGTGTTACCGCAATGTCCTTCTCTTGCTTTTCTAGACGTTCAACGAGCAATTTCTTAGAACAAAGGTCCCTGAAGAATATGCTAAGCTCCGTCAATGGATCCTAAACTGCCTGCGGTAAGAATTCCCGAAATACAATCAGAATTAACCGCTCCATGAATACGTGACAATCATGGCTCTTCATACCTGTCAGTTTGTTCTCCTTGAGGTCGACGCATCTTCTCAAGTTCGAAACATACCTATCTGGAAATTTTAGACCTTGAATCCACCTACAAAGCCTCACTTTATCCTCCTTCTCCAGTGAGAAAATTGCCTTAGGCTGCTTCAACTTCCCATTCCCGTCCTCTATCAAATGCAATGCAGGACGTCTACATATTTCTTCCAAGTCCAATCTAGCCTTTGGATTGTCTTTCGTCTTCCCCTTTACGTCCATTACAGTATTAATTATGTTGTCAAACATATTCTTCTCGATATGCATGACATCAAGGTTATGTCTAATCAGATTGGTGCTCCAATATGGAAGATCCCAGAATATACTCCTCTTCGTCCAGTTATGAGTGTGACTAAATCCGTCACACTTGTAGCCCGTAGCAGGCTCCTCAATAGCTCTTGGTAAATCTTGAGACATATATAGCTAGAACTTACGAAGAGTGGAGTACCATACTTCAACAAATAGATGTTGACTAATTGGTTCATATACTTGTTGTCTAAAATTAGTGTAGGAATGTTGCAAGGTGAAACAATGTATCAAACACTATATTAAAACCCAAACCCAATATGCAAATCCAAATTAATACAAAAATACACAAGTGTATGTAGGAGATTAAGTGTACAGAGGTAAAATACATATATATGCATGCTTGGGGGTATCCACGTGTCCAACAAATGGACATAAAGTGTCCAAAATCTCACGAACACACTGTATCAGTGAACACATGGTCGTAACGTGTCTCCGTGTCCATTTTGGACACAAAAAACACCTCAATTAGGGTTAGGGTTTACCTTCAGTCTCCTCACGGTGGTGGAAGAGGAGGAGGAGGACAAGTTCGGTGGTGGAGGAGGAGGGGATTAAGTGTACAGAGGTGAAATACATATATATTCAAGCTTGGGGGTGTCCACGTGTCTAACAAATGGACACAAAGTGTCCAAAACCTCACGAACACACTGTATCAGTGAACACATGGTCGTAATGTGTCTCCGTGTCCATTTTGGACACGAAAAACACCTCAATTAGGGTTAGGGTTTACCTTCAGTCTCCTCGCGGTGGTGGAGGAGGAGGATCTCGCGGTGGAGAAAGAGAAGGGGCTCGCGGTGGAGGAGGAGGAGAAGGGGCTCGCCGGAGGGAGGAGAAGGAGCTCGCGGTGGAGGAGGAGGATGAGCGGCGCCGGAGGGAAGGGGGTCGGGCTGTCGTCGAGGTCGGGGGAAGAGGGGCGGGAACAAAGAATTTGGGGAGAGGGAGAAATGAAAATTGGAACCGAGGAAACCCTATTTAGCAGAAATTAGCGACGCCCGAAATACGTCGTAAAGCGTCGGTATTAGTTAAATATTCGGCGACGTTATAAACTTTGTGACGCTAAACGTCGCTGAACTGATAAAACTAGCGACGTTTTTCGATAAATCAACGACGTTGATTTTTATTAGACTATAGGTAGTCGCAATATGTCGCTGTATGTCGCTACCAGCGACGTATTGTGACGTTTAAATCTGGCGTCGCTAAAACCAAAAATATTGGCAACGTTTTAAGTTGGCGTCGCTAATTACGTCGCTGATATGACTTATTTTGGTAGTGGGTGTCGACCAGAGTTGGTCGAGGTGTTGGCGGGGAACACGGGTGAGGAAACGGGGATGGGGTATAAGATGGTTGCGTCGGTGATGATGGTATCGCTGATAGAAGATGGTGATGGTGGCGCCGTAGTTTGGCGGAGAAGACAGGATCGGGCCTTGCGGTGGACAAGATTTAGAATAGGATTAGGGTAGAAATTTTGTGTCGGGGGTGTGTCCGACACGCGAGAATTCAATGTAATATGTATAATATGGAATAAGAACGATGGATACCGACACGATGCACATCACGCCTTGGGTGGAGAAATTAGATTTGTGATTTTTTTTGGAAAAAAAAAGAATATGGAGCCTCCCCTTATATAGGGGTTGTGCTCTTAGTTGGATATGCATTAGGATGGTTTAAACCCCCAATAAGATAATTTCTTTATTTAATTTAAAACATTTTATTTTAAATCAATAATATCTTTCCAAGATGTAACTAGATATTCTTATTTTGGTTTTAAAAGAAAATTATTTAAATTACTCACAATAATCAAATATTGATTCAAATCTCAATAATCAAATTTAACTTATCTTTTTATAAGTTGTAAAAATAATATAATAATTAATTTTGAAAATTAGAAATTAAATTCTATATATGATGTAGATTCATGTATGCTAATATTTACAATATCCTCGTTTTCTAAATTGCTACTATATTTGTACTAAAAATAAAATAGCATTTTATAATAAATGAAGTTTTGAAATTCTCTTTGTTCATAACCTTAAACAAATTAAGTATTTATATATAAGCATCAGCTTGCTCCTGCTGCTCAGAGAGGAAGACGGAGACTATTGATCACATCTTCTGTCATGGGTCCCTGCCAGACAGGACTTGGACCACCCTTAACCAGCTATTCAACATTGAGCAGAGAAGCGGACGCTCCACGATCTTCTGGCTTCCTGGGGTTCTGCCTCCCATGGGCACCAGATCGTTTCAGCGGCCGCCATTTGGGTCATGTGGAAGAATCACAATAAAGCGAGATACGAAGGTCACCCATACTCGGCTGACAAGCTCTTTCGGGAAATAGCCCGACAATGCTGTAAGCGAAGCTCCCTGTGTTCCCACAGTTCGAGAGACTTCTGGTCAGCGCTACCCCGTAGCCCCTGGCGACTGTTTCGCCTGTTTTGCTTTCCTCCCTCCTCCCTTTTGTGGTATTTTTGTATCGGCTTCGGCATTTTGAGCCTTGTATACGATTTTTGTGCGGTCTTTGAGCCTATATATATATATATATATATATATATATATATATATATATGCATATTTGAATACTATATTTCCTTTATAATAAAATCAAAAATATTTTTTTTCTAAAAATATGTACCTCGCACATATTCGCACTCGTCGAAAAAATACGAAACGCAACCCGCACACGACGTACCATACGACAAATGCCAACTCGTATGCGACGTACAAATCCGAATAAAATCAATACTAAATTATTTATTTTTAAAAAAATTGCAGTAGAAATTTAGGGAGCTTACATCCTACCCAACTTACAAGAATTTCGTCCTCGAAATTAAGAATTAGTAGAGGGGTGAGAAGACAATTCAATTCACAACGCTCAACGAAAGATGCATTAGGAAGTCTCGATTTCAATAACAGCGAGAATAATCATGGGTTAACGCAAGAATGAAAAATGAGCAAGGTTTAAAGTTAGAACATGCGATAAAGGTTAGTGGGGTAACTAAGGGAATAGATTAGAGGCCTTAAAAATAGGGTTTCTTGAGAGCCGGTTGATTAAGGGTGTGATTAGGGTCACTCCTAATCTTAAGCGATTAGAAGGTCACGATAGTAATTATAGGGCCAAGAAAAATGGACGTTTAGTTAAGACGTGGATATAGTCACATGGTGGATTAAGGGTGTGACTATAACGACGTAGTTGTAATCTTCCAGTATCATCATTCTTGTCCTCGTCTTCTAAATCAGAAGGATTTTGGGGCCCTTTGTAGAAGAATATTGGGATGTCTTCTGGCTTTCTGTTGGGAACTAGAAAGTATGAAGATTGTACAGGTTCTAGGGATACATCTGTATGAGCAGTCTGTACAACTCCTATGGTTATTGTGCTCAAGTCATCTAACAAATGTAAATAACTATGAACATAATTACACACATCAACATACTGCAAAGACGGAGACTTTTCATTAAATTCAAAAGCAGCAGTATTTACATTGGGAGAAGGCTGAGCCTTAGAGATTTTAGCCAAATCAATGACTAAAGGGGGAGAAGATGAACGAGAAGAAGCGTTGTTTCGATTAAGATCGATAACAAATGGCTCAGAAGAGGTGAGCTCCCTTGAAGTTTGAGATGGAAGAATAATCCGCCCTCCAACTGGAATTAGCAGAGTATCCTGTTTCATATGTGATGATGCAGGAACTGTAGTACGCCCACTGACAGGAATGATCAGTGTATCTTGAGTAGATGACTGAGGTAATGGAGAAATTCGTCCACTCACCGGAATGATGAAAGAACTTTCTCCAGAGGGTTTGGGAGATTGTTGCTGAGTAGTTCGACCTTTAACAGGAATTATTAAAGTCTGACTTTGTGAATCCTCTTTCTCCATAGCTTGTATCACCCTTGTATACTCTTCTTTGTACATCCGGAAATCATTGAAATAGGCTTCAACCCCATGGAAGGGATTTATATCAGCAACTTCTTTTTGTACTCTTCCATTGCTATCAATGTATTTAAAACACTGATGAAGAGTAGAAGGCACCACATTATTTTCATGAAGAAAGGGCCTCCCAAGAAGAAGATTGTAGGATCCCACAATCTCGATCATATAGAAAGTGACTTTGGATCTGAAATCACCTATTTGAAGCTTCAGATGAATCTTTCCCAAAGGCTCGCTCCTGCTTTGATTGAATCCCAGGATAGTAGTAACTGTCTT
Organism: Iris pallida; assembly: GCA_029216955.1. Lineage (NCBI taxonomy): Eukaryota > Viridiplantae > Streptophyta > Magnoliopsida > Asparagales > Iridaceae > Iris > Iris pallida. The sequence goes on along the minus strand of JANAVB010021600.1, from coordinate 12,436,605 downwards.
GGAAAGCTTGTGAAGTGGGATTTTTAGTTCATCCAACAGACTCTTTGGCATTATGCTTATAGCAGACCCTGGATCAATGAGGATACGATCTATCTTTATTGTATCGATATAACCGGTGTAGTAGAGAGGCCGATCATGTCGATTATCCTCCAGTAGCATGTCGTCTTGTGTAAAGGTGATATTTGGGATAATCTCCAGTATACTGTTGCAATGTAAGCAAGTGGCAGGTTCTGCATCTGGCTTCTTCAATTGTGCAAGACAAGAGTCAGCTTGTAGAAGTGCTTCACTTAACGTCTCCCGAGTCTCTTTAGAAAGACGTAAAAGTTCAAAGAGGGATATTCTAGCTGGAGTATTAGCAAGTTGAGCTAGAATGTCGAAATTATAAGGCTTTTGAAGCCCAAGAGGAGGGGACTTCTTGATTGGTTTATCAAACCGAGCCTGTTGTTTGCCTTTCTCAAGAGCCGTAGGCTTGGAAGAAACAGGTTCAACTGGGGTAGTTGAAGGAACAGGTACGGTGGATGATTCTTCTTCAGGAGGAACATTAGGAGCGTCTTTATCAGCAGGAGGGGTATCAGGAGTATCCTCGGGATCTTTGGAATAATCCTTTAGATAAGGTTTCTCTGTTCTAGTAGCACCAGTAAGTGCTTCTTCTTTGTCTTTTGGCTCTGTGTCAGAGATAGATCCAAGAGAAGTCATATGACATGACTTAATCTTTCCAGCCTTCTTGGACTTTCGAGAAGTAGTCTTTTGAGGAGAAGGCGATTCAAAATCTGCCACTAGATCAGGATGGATCCACATGATTTCTCCTGTTTCTAAAGTGATTGGCACTAATTCTTCAGACTGTGGAGGAGGAATATTCACTATTTCAAGAGTTGCCTTGGGAATAGGAACGATCCCACTTTCAAGGAGCTAAGGAGGGAAATCTCCGAATTGCATAGAGACGACGTTGGAGGTGACGATCTTCTCTTTCGGAGTAAGAGAAATAGCTCCAGATTTAATCATTTCTTGGATCTTTCCTTTCAGTACATAACATGTACGAATTGTGTGACCCAACATTCGGTGGTATGGACAGTATTTGGGATGATCTGTCTTACCAGCTTTATCAGGTTTTTTGATTTCAGGTAATTGTATTTTATTACCTTTCAGCAGACATTCAAAGATACCAAGGACATCGTCATCATTAAAAGAGTATTCTTCCTTGGGGCGAGGTGCTCTTGTTTGTTGGGTGGTAGAAGAAGGAGAAGTTTGCACATTTGATGCATCTTTGCTCTGAAGATTAACTTCAAGAGTTTTTTTTTCCCTTGCGAGCATTGTTTTTAGCATTATTGTTAGCACTTTGACCTGTTTCTTTGGGAGTCATCTGCACTCCTAAACCTTTGAAGGTTTCAGCACTAATTTCTGCGGCCTTAGTACTAACTATGAAAGAAGGCCAGTCTTGAAATTGGGTGGATCCTGTCCACATGCTGATGATTGGCAACAAGTTTGATTTGCATGTGTCAATGGTGACAGCATCAGGAGTTCCAAGAGGCATCTTCAGAGCTTCTCTTCGAAATCGTTCAATGAAATCTTCTGTAGTTTCATTATTTTTCTACTTGATTCTAATAAGAGCAGACATAGTCATGTCATTGAGCCCTTCATAGAACCTTTCAAGAAACATCTGTTTGAAACCGGCAAATGAGGTAATGCACCCATCTGGGAGACTTCTATACCATTCATAAGCTGTTCCCTTGAGACATCCAATAAACACCCGAGTAAGGAGGGCGTCACTTGGTTGCAATTGATCAGTCATCACTTCAAAGTGATTAATAAACTGACTTGGAGAAGTGGTTCCATCATAGAATGAGATAGTAGGAGGCTTGTATTTAGGAGGATACGATACTTGCTTCCATTCTATCGGATACGGTTGCTTGATGCCTAATCTTTGTAAACCATCCTTCTGTTTGAATGCCTCGAATTGAGTTTTGAGATTCCTCAATTCTTCATTAACAACTCTGGAAGATTGTGGAGTTGTAGCTTGTAGAGAATAGTTAGGAGGAGGAACAGCATTATAAGCACTACCTCTAGCTCCAGAGAGACTAGGATTTGGTTGAGCTGGTCCAGGAGTATTTGATTGTATTGCTGGAGGAACTTGTACTGGACTTATAACAGTGTCAATTGGTATGGCATCTGGTACAGTCTGTCGATTTTGCATCTGAGTTGCCATGAGTTCATACATCGACTTCATAGTATCAGCCATAGACTTTATTTGCTGTTCCAAAGAAGCAATCCTTTGTTCTTGAGGAGTCAAGGAAGAAGAAGGTTCATCAGTATTCCCATCAACCATATAAGTCATAACTGTACGAGGGATTATTGATGAACTGGTGGATGTTGTTTGTTCTGAATCATTGCTTTGTGCATCAAAGTCAATTATAGGAGAACTACCCCCAGTAGGAAGAGGTGGGAAGTTAGATTCTCCAAGGAATTCAGAATTATCTTCAGAAATCAAAGTTCTTTGACTAGAGGCCAGGACTCTTGCTCTTGTGCCTCTATATACTCCATCTGGACTATCATCTCTACCCCCAGTATTCCGAGAGGTCATATTGACTGAAGCAAACAAAGGCTCATCTTCATCAGGCATAGGTTCACACTGAATCTGATTGAAGACAGATTGTCGTTTTGTTTGACATCTGCATTGCATTGTGACTCTCGGCTGGAAATTACATTCATGATCAACATAGTCCTGAACCAGTGATTGACATCTGTATTGAATTATGACTCTTGGCTGGAAGTCACATTCAGCATGATCCATTGTCATAGAATTATTCCTTCTCTTCTGTTGAAGGTGTTCCCGTAGATCTATCTGTGAAGATTGAGGTAGATCAGAGAACACTCCTTGTATATTTTTAGGAGTATATTTCCGGTTCTTGGGTATTGATGGCTCTTGATTATATAGGGAGTGATTAATATGAGCCACATAATTTTTAGCATACTCTGCATCCGGATCTTTTATCTTCATTTCTGATTAATGTGGTTTCTTAACACCAGAAGTACTTCCCAAACGGATTTGATTAAGTTTTGCTCTTAGATCAGTTGGAGGTAACACATTGGTTTTAGAAACTTGGAGTTTTCCTTCCATTGATCTGGATATTTGCAGAGAAGGAAGAGTTGAACCACCCCCTTGATTAGGGGTTGGTAACAGACCTTTTCTAGACAAATTTTGTGCCCAATTCGAAGAAGTCGTAGAAGAAGACATTAAAGAATGTTTCTTCTTAGACTTATTCAAGTTTTGAGACATAGAATGTCCAGAAGGAAGAGAAACTTGGAGTTTTCCTTCCATTGATCTAGATATTTGCAGAGAAGGAAGAGTTGAACCACCCTCTTGATTAGGAGTTGGTAACAGACCTTTTCTAGACAAATTCTGTGCCCAATTCGAAGAAGTCGTAGAAGAAGACATTAAAGAATGTTTCTTCTTAGACTTATTCAAGTTTTGAGACATAGAATGTCCAGAAGGAAGAGTAGTCAAAAGACTATCTCCTTTTCTCTGACTAACAAAATTGTCAGTCAAAGCTGTTCCTGAAGTAAAAACTATAGGAACAGAAGAAACAACTAAAGAGTTATCTCTTTTCGAAGGGACTTTGTGTGGAAGACCACCCCCAGTTCTAGTAGAACTTGGCACAGAAGAAGAGATAGCTAAAGAGTTATTCTTCTTAGATGAAATACACACTGAAACAGACTTGGTTAAAGAACCAGTACTGTCAGCGTGACTTTTGATTTTAGAAATACACGCTGGAACAGATTTGGCTAAGGAGCCAGTACTGTCAGCGTGATTTTTGATTTTGGAAATACACGCTGGAACAGATTTGGCTAAGGAGCCAGTGCTGTCAGCATGATTTTTGAATTTGGAAATACATGCTGGAACAGATTTGGCTAAGGAGCCAGTGCTGTCAGCATGATTTTTGAATTTGGAAATACACGCTGGAACAGATTTGGCTAAGAAGCCAGTGCTGTCAGCATGATTTTTGAATGTGAGATTGTACGCTGGAACAGATTTGGCTAAGGAGCCAATACTGTCAGCATGATTTTTGAATGTGAGATTGCACGCTGGAACAGATTTGGCTAAGGAGCCAATACTGTCAGCGTGACCTTTGATTGCTGTCATCTTCGAGCGCACAAGAGTGTGCGTGCTTGCAGTAGAGTTCTTGCCAGTGTTAGGAGTAGACACTGTGGCAGAGACTTCACCATTGGCTGCCAACTGATTCTTAGGGACATAGACAGAGTGTCCCTTCGACTTGGCAGTGATAATGGAGGCTGAAGTGGGCTTGCCACTCTTAGCCTGCTACATTTCTTCATAGGCGAGTTTATCGAATTGGATCGTCATCACCTTCTTCGTCGAGCCGATTGACGAATTGTCGCATTGAGTTGTTGCCATTCAGAAGAGGAGATGGTTTTCCCCAGCAGAGTTGCCAATTTGTTTTCCATAAATAAATTTACTTTATTTATTGTGTATCTGGGAAAATTACAACTGTAGGAATCCGATCTAGAAGACGATCGCTTTATCCCTTGGACTATGCGAAGAAGAAAAAGCTCTCAAAATTTTGACAGTAAGTTAGATAACTATGTATCTGTACAATGAATGAGAAAAAGAACTCTATTTATATTGTCAAAAATAATAACTGAAAGGATAACTATCTTCACAACCTGTGCCTAGTTGAAAATCACGCAGGATTCAACATACGCAAGGTTGTGAGCAGTTACTGGACGTGGCCTGTAGCTGTTGGACACATGGCAATCATGCATGAGTCGTGTGCAAGTTACAGGACACGCAGGCGAGAGATCAGTGGCATGGCTGCCACGTACTCCAATTTGATGAAATCCACGCAGACTTGTTGAAGACAAAATCCATGCAGACTCGGGACAGAAAGCTTCAAAATCCACACATACTTGGGGTAAGAAGCTTTAGGATCCACGCAGACTTGGGGCAAAAAGCTTCAAAATCCACGCTGACTTGAGGGAAGAAACTTCAGAATCCACGCAAACTCGAGACAGAAAGCTCAAAATATACGCAGACTTTGGGAAAGAACATAATCCACGCTCGATTGAGGCAGGACTGCCAGCTGTCTTGATTCGACGTGCTTCGACTGACACAAAATCTCTGACAGTGATTGCTTTTGTCAGTTGCATTAAATGACAAGAAGCTCTTATGGTACGCCAACTTGACGAAGGCTGAGTCTTGCTGAAGAAGTTTTCGACAGTCACGCAATAGTCGGCTGTGATCTCTCGAGTTCTGTGCATACGTGGCATACGAGAAGACATTCTTCGACTGTCGTGCTGTCAGTCATAATTACACTCTGACAAATGATGAGCTGTTTCCCAGCGTGACTTTTAAATATTGTTCTGATCAACTCAGCGTGAGTTTCATTTTTTAAGGCCTACACTGAGCAGCCCTTAGCTCTTCGTCATTCAAATATCTCTTCTTCATTTTCCCCGAAGGCTTTTCGGACGCATTGAATACTTTCAGTATTCCATCATTAAATTCTTGATATCCGTCGTCGTTTCTCGGAGCCCTCGTTCTATTCGTAGAAACATGAGGTTTGAAATAGGAGGAGCAAAAATTTGTAATCTCCTCGAGAATATAGGCTTCACAAATAGAACCCTCGACCCGAGCCTTATTTATCACCTTTCTTTTTAGGTGATTCAAATGTCGCTCGAACGGGTACATCCATCGATATTCGACGGGTCCACCAACACGTGCCCCGTAGGAAAGATGAATCAACAAATGCTCCATAGAGTCAAAGAATCCAGGAGGGAACACCCTCTCTAACTTGCACAGTGTTACCGCAATGTCCTTCTCTTGCTTTTCTAGACGTTCAACGAGCAATTTCTTAGAACAAAGGTCCCTGAAGAATATGCTAAGCTCCGTCAATGGATCCTAAACTGCCTGCGGTAAGAATTCCCGAAATACAATCAGAATTAACCGCTCCATGAATACGTGACAATCATGGCTCTTCATACCTGTCAGTTTGTTCTCCTTGAGGTCGACGCATCTTCTCAAGTTCGAAACATACCCATCTGGAAATTTCAGACCTTGAATCCACCTACAAAGCCTCACTTTATCCTCCTTCTCCAGTGAGAAAATTGCCTTAGGCTGCTTCAACTTCCCATTCCCGTCCTCTATCAAATGCAATGCAGGACGTCTACATATTTCTTCCAAGTCCAATCTAGCCTTTGGATTGTCTTTCGTCTTTCCCTTTACGTCCATTACAGTATTAATTATGTTGTCAAACATATTCTTTTCGATATGCATAACATCAAGGTTATGTCTAATCAGATTGGTGCTCCAATATGGAAGATCCCAGAATATACTCCTCTTCGTCCAGTTATGAGTGTGACCAAATCTGTCACACTTGTAGCCCGTAGCAGGCTCCTCAACAGCCCTTGGTAAATCTTGAGACATATATAGCTAGAACTTACGAAGAGTGGAGTACCATACTTCAACAAATAGATGTTGACTAATTGGTTCATATACTTGTTGTCTAAAATTAGTGTAGGAATGTTGCAAGGTGAAACAATGTATCAAACACTATATCGAAATCCAAACCCAATATGCAAATCCAAATTAATACAAAAATACACAAGTGTATGTAAGAGATTAAGTGTACAGAGGTAAAATACATATATATGCATGCTTGGGGGTGTCCACGTGTCCAACAAATGGACATAAAGTGTCCAAAACCTCACGAACACACTGTATCAGTGAACACATGGTCATAACGTGTCTCCGTGTCCATTTTGGACACGAAAAACACCTCAATTAGGGTTAGGGTTTACCTTCAGTCTCCTCACGGTGGTGGAAGAGGAGGAGGAGGACAAGTTCGGTGGTGGAGGAGGAGGGGATTAAGTGTACAGAGGTGAAATACATATATATACAAGCTTGGGGGTGTCCACGTGTCCAACAAATGGACACAAAGTGTCCAAAACCTCACAAACACACTGTATCAGTGAACACATGGTCGTAATGTGTCTCCGTGTCCATTTTGGACACGAAAAACACCTCAATTAGGGTTAGGGTTTACCTTCAGTCTCCTCGCGGTGGTGGAGGAGGAGGATATCGCGGTGGAGAAAGAGAAGGGGCTCGCGGGGGAGGAGGAGGAGGAGAAGGGGCTCGCCGGAGGGAGGAGAAGGAGCTCGCGGTGGAGGAGGAGGATGAGCGGCGCCGGAGGGAAGGGGGTCGGGCTGTCGTCGAGGTCGGGGGAAGAGGGGCGGGAACAAAGAATTTGGGGAGAGGGAGAAATGAAAATTGGAACCGAGGAAACCCTATTTAGCAGAAATTAGCGACGCCCGAAATACGTCGCAAAGCGTCGGTATTAGTTAAATATTCGGCGACGTTATAAACTTTGTGACGCTAAACGTCGCTGAACTGATAAAACTAGCGACGTTTTTCGACAAATCAACGACGTTGATTTTTATTAGACTATAGGTAGTCGCAATATGTCGCTGTATGTCGCTACCAGCGACGTATTGTGACGTTTAAATCTGGCGTCGCTAAAACCAAAAATATTGGCGACGTTTTAAGTTGGCGTCGCTAATTACGTCGCTGATATGACTTATTTTGGTAGTGGGTGTCGACCAGAGTTAGTCGAGGTGTTGGCGGGAAACTCGGGCGAGGGAACGGGGATGCGGTATAAGATGGTTGCGTCGGTGATGATGGTGTCGCTGATGGAAGATGGTGATGGTGGCGCCGTAGTTTGGCGGAGAAGACAGGATCGGGCCTTGCGGTGGACAAGATTTAGAATAGGATTAGGGTAGAAATTTTGTGTCGGGGGTGTGTCCGACACGCGAGAATTCAATGTAATATGTATAATATGGAATAAGAACGATGGATACCGACACGATGCACAGCACGCCTTGGGTGGAGAAATTAGATTTGTGATTTTTTTGGAAAAAAAAAGAATATGGAGCCTCCCCTTATATAGGGGTTGTGCTCTTAGTTGGATATACATTAGGATGGTTTAAACCCCCAATAAGATAATTTCTTTATTTAATTTAAAACATTTTATTTTAAATCAATAATATCTTTCCAAGATGTAACTAGATATTCTTATTTTGGTTTTAAAAGAAAATTATTTAAATTACTCACAATAATCAAATATTGATTCAAATCTCAATAATCAAATTTAACTTATCTTTTTATAAGTTGTAAAAATAATATAATAATTAATTTTGAAAATTAGAAATTAAATTCTATATATGATATAGATTCATGTATGCTAATATTTACAATATCCTCGTTTTCTAAATTGCTACTATATTTGTACTAAAAATAAAATAGCATTTTATAATAAATGATGTTTTGAAATTCTCTTTGTTCATAACCTTAAACAAATTAAGTATTTATATATATAAGCATCAGCTTGCTCCTGCTGCTCAGAGAGGAAGACGGAGACTATTGATCACATCTTCTGTCATGGGTCCCTGCCAGACAGGACTTGGACCACCCTTAACCAGCAATTCAACATTGAGCAGAGAAGCGGACGCTCCACGATCTTCTGGCTTCCTGGGGTTCTGCCTCCCATGGGCACCAGATCGTTGCAGCGGCCGCCATATGGGTCATGTAGAAGAATCACAACAAAGCGAGATACGAAGGTCACCCATACTCGGCTGACAAGCTCTTTCGGGAAATAGCCCGACAATGCCGTAAGTGAAGCTCCCTGTGTTCCCACAGTTCGAGAGACTTCTGGTCAGCGCTACCCCGTAGCGACTGTTTCGCCTGTTTTGCTTTCCTCCCTCCTTTCTTTTGTGGTATTTTTGTATCGGCTTCGGCATTTTGAGCCTTGTATACGATTTTTGTGCGGTCTTTGAGCCGTCATTAATACATTAGGGGTTTTAAAAAATATATATATATAATATATATATATATATATAATATATATATATATATATATATATATATATATATATATATACACATATACATATTTGAATACTATATTTCCTTTATAATAAAATCAAAAATGTTTTTTTTCTAAAAATATGTACCTCGCACATATTCGCACTCGTCGAGAAAATACGAAACGCAACCCGCATACGACGTACCATACGACAAATGCCAACTCGTATGCGACGTACAAATCCGAATAAAATCAATACTAAATTATTTATTTTTAAAAAAATTGCAGTAGAAATTTAGGGAGTTTACATCCTACCCAACTTACAAGAATTTCGTCCTCGAAATTAAGAATTAGTAGAGGGGTGAGAAGACAATTCAATTCACAACGCTCAACGAAAGATGCATTAGGAAGTCTTGATTTCAATAACGGCGAGAATACATGGGTTAACGCAAGAATGAAAAATGAGCAAGGTTTAAAGTTAGAACATGCGATAAAGGTTAGTGGGGTAACTAGAGGGAATAGATTAGAGGCCTTAAAAATAGGGTTTCTTGAGAGCCGGTTGATTAAGGGTGTGATTAGGGTCACTCCTAATCTTAAGCGATTAGAAGGTCACGATAGTAATTATAGGGCCAAGAAAAATGGACGTTTAGTTAAGACGTGGATATAGTCACATGGAACGGTAATGGTCATAATCGATAGGAAGGCAAGAGAAAATTCAAGTACAAGCGTCTTCGCTCTTCTAAAGTAGGGGAAGGCGAATGCAATATAGAGTTCAAGGATGATATTATCGAATACGAATACGTGGTTCAAAGACGATGAAAAATTTTCAAGTAGAATTGTCAAGGCAGTAGCGGATGAGACTCTAGGACAAGTTTGATTATGTCTCCATATGCGTAGAATAATATATAAAAAGTGAACCAAAGTGCAATAGGTTGATCAGACCATCATGCACCGGTTCTGATTAGACAGTATGTTAGTGGGAGCGACCCAATAAAATATGTCATGATCAAGCTCGAAAAAGATAAGCTTGCAAAACCAAGGCTAAATTAGCAGCATCAGGTTGTTGAAATATAAGTAAGGGAGGTAATGATGGAGGAATTTAATTAGTCCCAGATCTTTTTAAAAATCAAATCTTGCCCGAAGTGTGGGCCTATACAGTTGGCTTGGTTGACTAACTAAGTTAGGGTCCTCTGAATTTATAGTCTGAGTAAACTTATCAACATGGATCACAAGGACAAAGGCTTTGTTGGGCCGTGAGGTATTCTACCCAACTTACAAGAGTTAAGCTAGTAGTGTGATGGGACAATGGGTCAAGCAATCAAGATAAAGCACAAATTTAAGCATTTAAGGAATTAAGTAGAATAAAATCACATATCGGTTCGAAAGAATGGAGTCGAGGTTGAGTCCCTATCCTTGGTCGAAAAATATATCGGTATCATGGTAAAGGTTATAGTCTAGTCTTTATGACCCGAAAGTCATATCATAAAAATAGAGTACCAATGGACGTGTTTGAGTGGGACATGATATATCTACATGAAGGTGTGCCCGTCTAGGTCTTACATATGAAATTTGTTGAAAGGAAAAGTCTAGTATTGTACTCCAAATGTCCAAATCACGATAAGGGATGCCAAAAGATCAAAAATAGGAAGTGGGAGTTCATGGGGTGACAATTTATGCACAAAAATAAAGAAGATCAAGTTAAAGAATGAGATAAAATTAATTAAGGAATCCAGTAAATAATAATTTAGGATTATAGTTCTAGAGAGAGGATAGCCTCTTAAATGAATATAGTCAATGAACAATTAAATCATTATTCAAATTGCAACTGGGTTAGAAGGTTACCACAAAAGATCGAGATTCGAGGAAAAATCGAGTAAGTAAAGATTGAGATACAATATAGTTTGGTAGATGACTAGCAACGCTTGTGTATATACTACTATCATGGTCATGAGTGACATGGCATTTAGTATGGAATACTTCCAATTTATTAGGGCTATCTTGGTGGCCTAATATTAAAATTGAAAACTCAAGTTTCCTCCAAAAGTTCCTTAATAAATTTCTCTAAAATGAACTATCCAAATTTCGTATTCACTCCAATCCGTCAAATTTAATCATGACCAAATCAAATCCCTTTCCAAGTAAAGTTCCATCACGTTACTACTAACCTTTCCAAAATTTAACATTTCTACTCCAACTTTTAAACTCAAGAAACTCATGAATCAAAAAAAAATTATATCACTTCATAACTTTAAAACTCCAAAAATTTCTCTAATAACCCTCAAGATAAACTTTTAACATATCACGAATAATCTAAAATTTACAGCTCAATATTTTAATGCACTCATCACCTAACTTCTATTTCTAAGTCATTCAAACAAAATCACAACTTTTTAAATGGTAAATTCCTTTAATCAATCAAAATAACTTTTCACCACATCTTTAGTAACTTTTCCCAAAGATTGTAATATTAGCAATCTAACTTTAAACTCAATATTCAAATGATCTTATTAGTCATCAAATCAAATTTTTTTTCCAAAATTTCTAGTTAATCTCGAATAAACCTTTATTGTGTCACAAATCAAATCTATATATTTTTCTTCTTCTATCATTAGTCCAAATCTTAAACTCAAAATTTAAATAGGAGTTATCAATCGTAATTCATACAAGAGTTTAAAGTAGATCCTCAATTTGATTATATATTCTTCAAAATATTTTTAACCAAAATTCTTAATAACCTTACTCCAAACTTAAAATTCAAAATTTTACAAACTTATTAGTTGGGAACCATACAACCCAATTTAAAACCAAGCTTTATCAACCGCCATCATAATCCTACAGCAGTATTTAAATTTCAAAAATTCTTTTCAACTAACTTTATATCTATTCAAGGATGGATAGCTATAATTTACTGAATCATAAGTATTTTTCAAAGACCTTCAAAAATTAAAACTAAAAATCAATTCAATCTTCTTTCTCAATTGTATGTAGATTCCTCTATCATTTTGTAGATAAAAATAAAGTTCTAAAATCCTTCGAAGTTATTAATGTTGCTACTACCCAACTTGGAATTAACTAATCCTTAAGTTCATACTTCTATAAAAATATGATTCCTCTTATCCCCATATCTTTATAACTCAAAGAGGATCTCAATGCATACTAGTTGTCAATGTAATCCTTCTAGCCATGGGGTTGACCTCTGAGCATATACTAGTGTAGTCATCTTCCTATCAAGTGTGGAAATAAGGATTATGGTAGAAAGAGCTCAAGCAAGATGCAGATCAATGAAGTTGAACAAGTCATACAAAAAATTTAGTCAAGGAAGAGGGTCAAACAGGTGGATGAGATCCTATACTCTAATCCTATATTGCAGGTCTGTTTGGTACAGTCATGTAACCAAAACGGCAAACTTGACCTGCATGGGCCACAACAAAAATATGTAACACCCCAGTCCCAAAATACATGGGACCAGATACGTACCATGCCAGCTGTATACATACGAGTATAAAAGATATTTGTATGTATACATAAGCGGTGAAATATAGAAGGCCATGACAAACTAAATAAATCTCATCCACAATTACTAAGGTTTAATGATATGATTAAATAATCATTTGTACAAACGTTGGACGGAGACATATCCGCTACCAACAAATTTAAACAAGAAGAAATGTACAAATAAATGAATTGGTCGAGCGAAGTAAATGACGTGTCCAAGAGCAATCATCACGAAGGAAGGACTGGCCTTAGCTAGAGCACCTGTAAGAAACAACGAAACACACACTTGGAGAAATAACCTGGTCCTCAGAGGGACGTAACAAGACACATAATATCATACCAATAAACTGAATAATAAAAGCTCAACAAAAGAAGTATGCATGAGTAAAGGTTTCTAACCATTCTATGTGGAATGCATTTTAGAGGACAACGTTCTACGCAGGGGCTGTAACGGATTCACGCAAGCAAGTAATAAAGAGTGGCCAACAAGTAACGCTCATCCGAGACACTATCGACCGGGTAACACGTAGCGCTCATCCGAGACACTATCTCCCAAATGTGTAAAAGTAAATGTAGCCCCTACGCTAGTAGCTGTCCCCTCCCCCCAATGATACTATATGTGTGTCGTAACCACGACACACAAACACGTGTCGTTTCCACCACACTGTTTTATAAGAGATAACTGTCAAGTCTTCTAACATGCATCTATTGACAGTTATTCCTACGCATGCGCACGAGTGATCATCCAACACGCAAGTGACCACTACATGATACTCACAACTCTCACACACAACTCGTGTACAATCGTAACAAGTCAATAAGACACACTAAATTTGACGGTAGTCCCTTAACTCTAAGTCAATTGCATAAAATATAGTAATTTGCATCTACATATAATTTAGAAAGAAATAACTTAAAAATAAACAAAACATGCATGATATTGAGCAGAAATTTAAACAATAAAGGCAAGGTGTCTTGTCTGGTGTTACGCTGGTTGTTGTGCAATGATCGTGACGTTCTGTTTTGTCCAATAGCCATGGCCGATGCATAAGGGTCAAAAATTCCCGAGAAGATAGAAAAGCACAGTTTAGTCACGATTAACGATGATAATTGAAGAGGGTTTGAGGAGGTAGATACTAATTTTTAGAAATTATCTATACTATTTTAAAGACTAGGTTTTATTAGTAAAATATTTTACACAAATACGTGAAATTCAAGAATACGTTTTTAGGAAAAATCTAAGTTCAATAAATAAATTTTTTATAGGTAAAAAAAACTATATTTTTATTAGTAAAAATAATTTAGATAATATTGGAAATACTAGAAATCATTTATAACTTTGAAAAGTGCCTTTCTTATTAGTTACAATAATATGCATACCATATATAAATGAAATATCATTTCTAATAATAATAAGACTGAAAATAATAATAATAATAATAATAAATAAAATAAGAATAAGAATAAGAATAATATTAATATTAATATTAATATTAATAATAATAATAATAATAATAATAACAATAATCATATAATATAATATAATATAATGATAATACTAATGATAATACTAATAATAATAATAATAATAATAATTCCCTTAAAAGCTACTGCTCCTTTTTAAAGCTAGATATTTGAGATGCATTGCTCAGAGAGAGAGAAGAAAGGAATCCGAGAGAGGGAGATGGTGGGACTCACCGAGGGTTTTTCGGGGGCGGTCACCGAGGTCGGCGACGGCAGTAGAGGAAATCTTGTCGGGGTGTTGCCGGAGGTCGGCGGTCGAGCGGCAGGGGGATGGCTCAGCTGGGGGACTCCGGCGCGGGCACTCGGCCTGGCGACGGAAGAGTGGAGGAGGCGAGGCAGTTCCGGTGGCATGGGAAGATTGGCGGCGACTCTTGGTTGGCGCGTCTCTGGATCTGGAGGCTCTACACGGGCACGGCTGTCGGGTGCGACTCCCGTAGAGGTCGGCGGACCAGAGGGCGATGCTCGGGGTGCCTTGCTTGGGGAAGCCGCGGCGAAGTCGAAGAGCTGGCCGCGTGGAAACGGACGGCGGCTCGCTGGGGCTTACCGGCACGGTCATGGCGGGTGGCTCCCGATCTGTGGTGGAGGGGTGCTCACGAGGGAAGCTCGGCTCACCGTGGCGGTTGGGATCTCGACACGGTATTCGTCGGACGCATGGGGGCGAAAGCGACCTGGTGATGATTTCCTTCTTCTTATTTTTGGGGTGTTGGATTTGGTGGCTGTGGTAGTTGGTTTGGGACCGGGGTCGGCCAGGATGATGGCGGAGAGTTTGGGTTGCGGCGATGATGATGATGGTGGTGGTGATGGTTGTCGAAAAGTGGGTGGTTGTGGTTTAAAGGTGGACTGGGCCGGAGTTGGCGGCGTAGTTGCCGCGGAAGAGGTGGTCGGAGATATTGGGAAAAAGGGGTTCGGGAAGGAGAAGGAGGATGTGGCTGCGGATTTGGTGGTGGTGTCGACCAGAGTTGCTCGAGGTGTTGGCGGGGAACTCGGGCGAGTGAACGGGGATGGGGTGTGAGATGGTTGCGTCGGTGATGATGGTGTCGCTGATGGAAGATGTTGATGGTGGCGCCGTAGTTTGGCGGAGAAGACGGGATCGGGCCTTGCGGTGGACAAGATTTAGAATAGGATTAGGGTAGAAATTTTGTGTCGGGGGTGTGCCCAACACGCGAGAATTCAATGTATAATATGGAATAAGAACGATGGATACCGACACGATGCACAGCACGCCTTGGGTGGAGAAGTTGGATTTGTGATTTTTTTAGAAATAAAAAGAATATGGAGCCTCCCCTTATATAGGGGGTTGTGCTCTTAGTTGGATATGCATTAGGATGGTTTAAACCCCCAATAAGATAATTCTATTATTTAATTTAAAACACTTTATTTTAAATCAATAATGTCTTTCCAAGATGTAACTAGATATTCTTATTTTGGTTTTAGAAGAAAATTATTTAAATTACTCATAATAATCAAATATTGATTCAAATCTCAATAATCAAATTCAACTTATCTTTTTATAAGTTATAAAAATAATATAATAATTAATTTTGAAAATTACAAATTAAAATCTATATATGATATAGATTCATGTATGCAAATATTTACAATATCCTTGTTTTCTAAATTACTACTATATTTGTACTAAAAATAAAATAGCATTTTATAATAAATGAAGTTTTGAAATTCTCTTTGCTCATAACCTTAAACAAATTAAGTATATATATATATATATATATATATATATATATATATATATATAAAATATATATATATATATATTTAAATATTATACTTCCTTTATAATAAAATCAAAAATATATTTTTTCTAAAAATATGTACCTCGCACATATTCACACTCGTCGAAAAAATACGAAACGCAACCCGCACGCGACGTACCATACAACAAATGCCAACTCGTATGCGACGTACAAATCCGAATAAAATCAATAGTAAATTATTTATTTTAAAAAAATTGCAGTAGAAATTTAGGGGGTTTACAGGTTGTGATGTGCCCTCGCCCGCCTCTTGATTAATATGTGATCCAAAATAATATGATGTATCTTATGACCCACCATATTGTTATGTGTCCTCGTCCGCCTGTCGCTGGTGTGTCCGACGGGGATGTGCATGTCTGCATCTGACAATGCCTACAGGATGATCCTGAGGGATTACCAATGGTAGCACTGGGGGCCTATGTGGTTGGCTAAGATATTTTTTAGATACGTCTATCAATTCACGTGGATCTACACTTGGGTCATGGGACAACCCTTCCCAATTTTGGAGCTGAAATTATATTCATACTCAGTGAGACACATATAGATCATGATCATAGTTTATTTAAATGATATTTAGACACATACCATTATATTTACTAGTGTATCCCTCACACGCAAACTAATATCATCTAGAGCTCAGTGAGGGAACCGGGGCTCTTCAAATTGATAGCGTCGGTTTTGGATGCGATGAGTCCCGTACCAAAGTACAAAGGATTCACTACCTTGCACTGCAAGTGTAAACATAAATTAATTGTAGAATAACATATATTAAAAAGTAATTATAGGTTTACAGGTTTATTCTGAGAATAACTTACAATCAGTATCGATGTCATCGATTGAGACAAATGTTCCACCCCGTACGTCTCAAACCTGTTCTCCCAACCTTGAAGATGTGAGCGAGCTCGCGATGCGACTGACCCTCTGCTCCGACTAGCAACTAAAGGTTCTTGAGGTATGAATTGTTTCATCCCAAACTGTCGTATGACACGATCAGCCGGATGAAACATGATATGGGAATGGTAGATGATGTAGTATATGTGCATACTAGCTCCAAGTGCACCATCAATCACATACTGAGGTACACTAACATGTTGCCATTCAACCTATGTGATGTTTAAGCAGTATAAAAAATATTTAAATATTTAAGTGTGACAAAGTAGTCTATCCAATAGGCTCAGCTAACCTCATTTGCAGATATTATGTCAAATAGATGACGAGAAATTAAGACCACTTTATACAGCCCGTGAGCTGTATCTACATCTTATGAATTCCATCTCACTCATGCGGTCATGACCCGTTCATCTGCACTGTATCAGGTAAGTGGCCTACCGATAGAAAAATATTCGTATGACCATAGCTGCAGATTAATAAACAATAAAAATGATATTTAGCCATATATGAAGAAAATTTATTTCAATTATACATGTATAAGTGTAATACATCCACATATATTTGTGTGTACAACACCTTCTGATAAGATCTCCAACATAGGAATATTCTGATAAGATCTCCAACACTTCTCCCATCTTCAAAATATATAGGGATACCAGTGATCGGTAAACCTAAAATCATGGCCATGTCGGCCAGAGTGATCGACATTTCACCAAAGGAAAGCTGAAATGTGTTGCGTCCTGGCCACCATCGCTCTATCAAACTCAATAATAGATCTCTATCGTGATGCCTTAAACGAATAGCGTCAACATAGGAAAAGCCAAAAGATTCAACAAGTTCCTTTTGGCGTGTTGTGAGATGCCATCCGTGGCGCCAGTCTCCATGCTCACGTAATTTTACCGTCGGATAATCATATAACTAAATAATGTCTAAAAAATTTAGTGCCTATAATTATCAATTATAAAAATGATAATTTACTTTAACTAAAAATACATGTCCATTGAATACCAGATTCGAAACGTGAGAGCCTCGCTCCTAAATAATAGCCTGTGTAGCAGGTCCACATGTTATTCGACCGTCATTTTGAACATCCATCTATAAAATTGATAAAAAAAAAATATTATACATTAATTTTACCAAAACTTAAAATATACATGAAAAGTATAGTAAGATCTACGCCCTTCTTTAAGGCGTAATTTTTTTTCTTTTCCGGAATCTCCAAAACTACACTAAACAAACTACTTAGCTATTGTCTATACATAAAAGTTTCACTAATTATTATTTTTTTTCAAAATAACCTTTATTTGATATAGATGGTTCTTCTTCTCCTCCTGTCAGTCTCCTGCTACTCTCTTCCTTTCTTCCGCTTCTCTTCTTTTGCTCCGACAAGCAGTGCTCTTCTCTTGTACCTACAAACATTGTTCTTCTCTTCTTTTCATACCAGTATATAAACACACTTTCAAACTTTAGCTGAACAATAAAATTCAAAACCTTCAATCAATGCGGTCAAAAGAGCCTCAAAAGAAGGAAAAGAAACAGCTATAATACAAAACCTTCAATCAGTTCGGTCAAAAGTAGACTCAAAAGAAGTAACTGCATGAAAAAAAGAGATAGGAGAGCCATGGCCACACACGGGGAAGGGTCAAGCAGCCACGAGGCAGATGAGGCATGCGGGCGCCAGCAGAGGAGGCACGTGGCAGCAGCATATATAGGGGGCAGGAAAAAAATATGCGCCCTTCTTTTGGGCGCCCAAAATTTATTAAAAAATATACGCCTAACTTTTGGGAGCCAAATAAAAATTACGCCCTTGTTTGGGGCGCCAAATATTATAATCTTATTTGGGCATTGAACGGGCGTGCTTAAGGAATTTGGTTAAACTAATTAACCGTTCAATATTTTGATGCCTTAATTTCGGGCGTTTATTTTTTTCGTCCTATTTTAGAGCGCGACGATACCGTCTTTGCAATATTCCCATACTTTGTTTCTTTTACACAATTTTTTGAAGCTTTTATGCTTCTGATGAAATTTTCTGATAAGAAAAACATACAATATTCAATCCCTTCTTTCTTATATGTTCTCATTCTCCTCTATGATTTCTATATAAACAAAACCAAAAAATCAACAAAATATAGCGTAGTTTCAAATTTTAGCATAAGAACAATAAAGAACAATAATGTTTGAAATAATTTTAGGCAAAATTATAGAAATCCATATCAAATTTCCACTCAAAATGCAAAAATTACATAATAATGTCAAAAGTTATCATATTTTCTCTCACAAGCTTGAGAATAATAAAAATCAGAAGTAATTATGCCCGAAATTATGAAAAACCATCCCCAATATCCCCAATATCCCAGCTCATGAGGCCGGTGGCCGGTGGAGCATGAGGTTGGCAACGAAGCAGGACAGAGGAGCGATGGCTCTAGCCAGGTAGAGTTGCGAAAGAGAAGAGTTCGGTGAGAAACAAAGCTACGTATGGAAAGAGTGAGAGAGAGAGAAGAGAGGGTTGATAGGGGTTGGAGGCTTATGTTGCCTTCCATGAAGAATAAAAAAATGAGAGAGAGAGAGAGAGAGAGTGTGTTGGAGTGGGTGGGGTTCCCAACCTATGTGGAGAAGACCCCGGAGTGCAACGAGCACCGTTCGTGTGTCGAAGAAGCTCGGGAGGTAGGCGACGCGGAGTCGCTACTGCTGCTGCTGCTCCTGAAGGAGTTTCTGGCCTGGGCCTGCCGAGTTCGGCCCGAACTCGGTCCCAGGCCGAGTTCTGGCCGAACTCGGTCTGGCTGCTCCAGGACTTGGCGAGTAGGTGCTGGATGCCCGACACAGAGTTCTGGCCAAACTCTGTGTCGTCGGGGCTGATGCGGGAATTTGGATGAGTTTTCATCATTGGATCTAATCCAACGGTCCAGGTTGGCTGCGGGATTAGGGAGTGAAGTTGAGTTTTCTCAACCCTAATTCATTACGCAACATTATCGCAAAGGCAACACAACTTGGACAGAGGAAGGATGCAAGAGTACCATTACAACTTCGGAAGAGAAGACGGAGGATTGAAGGTCATTTTTCGAAGGAGATCATGTTTCGGGTAATCTCTACTCGTCGTTCTCGCTCTTCGTAGCCTTGTAATCATTGTTCTTACTTCTGAGTGTTGTGGGGATCCGATTTGGATCGGGAGGAGTTTGTAGAGGGTGTAATTCTTCTATTCCATTAGTGGAGGCTTCTCAGGGTTGGACTCCGATCGTTCCGTGGTTTTTTCCGCAAGGGTTTTCTACGTCAAAAATTCTCTGTGTCTGCGTGGATTGTTTTGTGTGTTTGTTTTTGGGTTCGTGCATTGTATTGCTCGGTCCTCTCGCAGGTACTCTCCAGTTTGGGGAAAGGTTTCCGTGCTTCTTTTCCAACAGAGTGGTATCAGAGCCAGGTTCTGGAATTCAGAAGGAGTGTCAGTAGTTGACAGAGAAACCAGAGAGGAGAGATGGACGCAAAGCCGGTGCGCATGGTGAACCTGAACTGCACCAATTATCACTATTGGCGGAGCAAGATGAAAGATTTGATATTTGTCAAGAAGCTGCATCTACCCGTGTTTGCATCCGAGAAGCCCAGTGATAAATCCGAGAAGGACTGGACATTCGAGCACATACAGGTGTGTGGATACATACGGCAGTTTGTGGACGAGAACGTGTACAACCACGTTGCCAATATTGAGCATACGAAGACGTTGTGGGATAAGCTGGAGTCTTTGTACGCGAAGAAGACCGGGGTAAACAAGTTGTTCCTGATCCGGACGATGATGGGTCTGTGGTACAAAGACGGGGCGTCTATTTCGGATCACTTGAGTGAGTTCCAGGGCATGGTTGACCAGCTATCTTCTATGGGAGTCAAGTTCGACGACGAAGTTCAGGGACTGTGGCTGCTGTGTACATTGCCAGACTCGTGAGAGACCGTACGAGTATCTATGATCGCTTCTGCTCCAGAGGGCGTGGTCAGTCTGGAGTTTGCCAAGAGCGGGGTGTTGAATGAAGAGATGCGGAGACGTTCTTAGGGCACTTCATCTACATCCCACCACTCAGAGGCACTTGTTTCAGAGAGCCGCGGAAGGGGCAAAAGCAGGGGTCCAGGTGGTGGCAGAGACAAGAGCAGGGGGAAGTCCAAGGGTCATTACGAGGACTCAGAGTGTTACCATTGTGGTAAGAAGGGCCATATCAAGCGGAACTATTTCGCTTGGAAGAGAGAGAAGAAGGGCGACAAGGGGAAGCAAGAAGAGAACACTACAGCGATGGCCTCGATGCATGGAGGCGATGTGATCATCGTAGGTGATGAGGTCATTACTAACCTCGCCTGCGACGATAATTCTTGGCTGGTAGACTCAGGGGCTTCAGCACATGTATCTCACAACAGGGCACTGTTTGCCACTTACACGACAGGCGACTGTGGCGTGTTGAAGATGGGCAACGGAGATGTGTCGAAGGCGGTTGCCGTTGGAGATGTGCATTTGAGAACGAAGACGGATGCGGTTCTTGTTCTCAAGGATGTTCGTCATGTCCCTGATATCCGTTTCAACCTGGTGTCGGTTGGAAGGTTGGATGACGAGGGATTCTTCAGTCTCTTCGGGAACAGTCAGTGGAAGCTTTCTAGGGGTTCATTGGTGATTGCCAGAGGAAGCAAGAAGTTCGGTCTCTACTATATGGAGGGGAGCGCACAGGGGGCACAGGAGGTGAACGCAGTCAGTGATGCGTCTACCGAGTTGTGGCACAGGCGGCTCGGCCATATCAGCGAGAAGGGGATGAGCTACTTAGTGAACAGGAAGGTGATTCCGGGGCTCAAGTCTACAAAGTTGGAGAAGTGCACGCACTGTTTAGCTGGAAAGCAAAATAGGGTGTCTTTCCAAAGTCACCCAAGTTCGAGGAAGCCGGCGTTGCTCGAGTTGATTCACTCGGATGTCTGCGGTCCTATGAAGGTAAAATCTCTTGGTGGTGCTTCTTACTTTGTGACTTTTATTGATGACTGTTCCAGGAAGGTTTGGGTCTATGTCTTAAAGACCAATGATCAGGTGCTGCCTACTTTCAAGGAGTTTCAGGCCTCTGTTGAAAGGGAGACGGGCAAGAAGTTGTTGTGTGTTCGATCCGATAATGGCAACGAATACATCGGTCCCTTTGATGCGTATTGTAGAGAGCAAGGGATACGACACCAGAAGACTCCGCCAAAGATACCTCAGCTCAATGGTGTAGCAGAGCGCATGAACAGGACACTGATGGAGAGGGTGCGGTGTTTGCTGTCAGAAGCAAACTTGCCGGGCAGTTATTGGGGTGAGGCTCTTCTCACAGCTGCTTATATTATTAATTTGTCTCCTAGTGCTCCTTTACAGGGTGATGTGCCTGACAAAGTATGGTCCGGCAAAGAGCCGTCATACAATCACCTGCGGGCGTTTAGTTGTAAGGCCTTCGTGCATGTACCGAAGGACGAGAGGACCAAACTTGAGCCGAAGATGAGGCGATGCATCTTTGTCGGCTATGGTCGGGATGAGTTTGGCTATAGACTCTACGACCCAGTGGAAGAAAAGCTCTACAGAAGCAGGGACGTGGTGTTCGTCGAGGATCAGACCATGACCAACACTCAGGATTCCGAGACGCCTTCTGAGGCTGAGGAATTGCCTGAGTTAGAGTCATTTCGCTTCGAGCAGTTTCCAGAGGACATCGCAGAGGATCCAGTTATGGGGGAGCCGGTACATGGAGTAGCTCCCAACCTTGATCATCAGCCTGCTGATGGTGGTCAGGGTGTTCCTCAGGAGGATGAGCATGTCGGAGAGGCAGTTCCTGAAGGGGCGGAGGCTGTTGGTATATAGCCAGCACCAGTGGCTCCACTAAGAAGGAGTGACAGAGATCGTCGACCATCTACGAGATACTCACCAGATGAGTATATGGTATTGACTGACGGGGGAGAGCCCGAAAGTTTTGCAGAGGCTATGGAAGACGAACACAGGCAGGAGTGGATGGAGGCTATGCAGGAGGAGATGAGTTCCTTGCACACCAATTCCACTTATAATCTGGTGCGGTTGCCAAAGGACAAGAAGGCTTTGAAGAATCGATGGGTGTTCAGAGTGAAGCAGACGGAAGATGCTACTCGCCCTCGATACAAAGCGAGGCTGGTAGTCAAAGGCTACGGTCAGCGGAAAGGCGTGGATTATGATGAGATCTTTTCGCCTATCGTCAAGCATTCGTCTATTCGGGTGGTGCTAGCATTAGCAGCCAGTCTCGACTTGGAGGTCGAGCAGATGGACGTGAAGATGGCATTCCTCCACGGTGATCTTGAGGAGGAGTTGTACATGGAGCAGCCAGAGGGATTCTGTGAGAAGGGCAAGTCACATTTGGTCTGCCGGTTGAGGAAGAGCTTGTATGGTCTGAAGCAGGCTCCGAGGCAGTGGTACAGGAAGTTCGAGTCATTTATGGGGGAGCATGGTTATGCACGGACGACGTCGGATCATTGTGCATTTGTGAGGTATTTTGTCGATGATGATTTTATTATCTTATTGCTCTATGTTGATGATATGCTATTAGTGGGTCGGAATGCCACTAGGATAGCGGAGCTGAAGCGCCAACTGGGCGCGGCCTTCTCTATGAAGGATTTGGGCACAGCGAAGACTATTCTTGGGATGGAGATCAGCCGAGAGAGAGTCCAAGCTGCTATACTTGTCCCAAACGAAGTACATTCACCGGGTACTTCAGCGTTTCGGGATGGACGGGTCGAAGAAAGTGAGTTCCCCTCTTGCGGCTCATTTTAAGCTCACTGAGGAGCAGTGTCCATCTACCGAGGACGAAAAGGAAGATATGGAGCGGGTTCCATATGCCTCAGCTGTGGAAAGCCTGATGTATGCTATGGTGTGTACGAGGCCAGATATTGCTCATGCAGTTGGTACGGTTAGCAGGTATCTTTCAAATCCTGGAAGGGTATATTGGAGTGCGGTCAAATGGATTCTACGATATCTTCAGGGCACTGCTGGTTGGAGACTTTCCTTTGGTGGTGACGAGCCGAAGCTGGTTGGGTATACCGACACTGATATGGCTGCAGATGTAGACACGAGGCGATCGACTTCGGGCTACGTAATGATGTTTACGGGAGGAGCAGTGTCGTGGCAGTCGCGGTTGCAGAAGTGTGTTGCCTTGTCGACGACAGAGGCAGAGTACATTGCGGCGACGGAGGCTTGCAAGGAGCTGTTGTGGATGAAGAAGCTGTTACAGGAAATGGGACTGAAGCAAGAGCAGTATACTTTGCTTTGCGACAGTCAGAGTGCTATCCACCTTGTGAAGAATCAGACGTTTCATAGCCGGTCCAAGCACATCGAGACTCGGTATCATTGGATACGGGATGTGGTTGAGAAGAAGGACGCGAAGCTTGAGAAGGTTCATACAGATGACAACGGAGCTGATATGTTCACGAAGATTCTACCAAGGGAGAAGTTTGAGTACTGTAGGCAGATCGTCGGGATGACGATATCCTCCCCATAGTTGTGAAGGGGGAGATTTGTTAGAGTGGGTGGGGTTCCCAACCTATGTGGAGAAGACCCCGGAGTGCAACTAGCGCCGTTCGTGTGTCGAAGAAGCTCGGGAGGTAGGCGACGCGGAGTCGCTACTGCTGCTGCTGCTCCTGAAGGAGTTTCTGGCCTGGGCCTGCCGAGTTCGGCCCGAACTCGGTCCCAGGCCGAGTTCTGGCCGAACTCGGTCTGGCTGCTCCAGGACTTGGCGAGTAGGTGCTGGATGCCCGACACAGAGTTATGGCCGAACTCTGTGTCGTCGAGGCTGATGCGGGAATTTGGATGAGTTTTCATCATTGGATCTAATCCAACGGTCCAGGTTGGCTGCGGGATTAGGGAGTTAAGTTGAGTTTTCTCAACCCTAATTCATTACGCAACATTATCGCAAAGGCAACACAACTTGGACAGAGGAAGGAGGCAAGAGTGCCATTACAACTTCGAAAGAGAAAACGGAGGATTGAAGGCCATTTTTCGAAGAAGATCATGTTTCGGGTAATCTCTACTCGTCGTTCTCGCTCTTCGTAGCCTTGTAATCACTGTTCTTACTTCTGAGTGTTGTGGGGATCCGATTTGGATCGGGAGGAGTTTGTAGAGGGTGTAATTCTTCTATTCCATTAGTGGAGGCTTCTCAGGGTTGGACTCCGATCGTTCCGTGGTTTTTCCCGCAAGGGTTTTTCACGTCAAAAATTCTCTGTGTCTGCGTGGATTGTTTTGTGTGTTTGTTTTTGGGTTCGTGCGTTGTATTGCTCGGTCCTCTCGCAGGTACTCTCCGGTTTGGGGAAAGGTTTCCGCGCTTCTTTCCCAATAGCGAGCTGGTTAGGGAGGAAGAGTTAGGGGCTGTTGTTTAGGAGCTGGGGAGAAGAGTGAGAGATTAGGAACAAAAAATTATATAGTAATTTAGTAATGAAACTTATTTTAAATATAGGATGTTGTTATTGACATGTCATCCTGTATACCTCTTGTAATTTTATTTATTCAAATTTCAACTCTGACCATATATTAAATATGACATTAATTTATGAATCCATGGATTTGGGTGAATGCATTAATGTCAAATTCAATGCAGAGGTAGATTTGGAATTTCAATAAATAAAATTAGAATATTAAGTTATTTATAATAATTGGATATTTTTGTTATTTATAATCTTTTGTTAACATTGTTAGAATATTAAGTTGTCTAATTATAATTTGAGATATTTAGGTGAAGAAATTTAGTGAAAAATAAGATTAATTTTTTGTACAATTTTTTGTCTTTTCGCTTTCCAGATAGAAAAATAAAGGCAAATTACAAAAATAAAGGCAAATTACAAAGGCACAACAAAACTTACTCAGCGTTGCTCATTTTTTTTAGGCTTTTTCTAAGGGCACCACACAAATTACTAGGGACTTATCCCAAAAATGTTCAAAAATATTACAAGTTTGCCATCAATTTTTTTTACTTGGGGCTAGCCCAAAGAATGGTATAAATACCAACTTCATTTTATTTCCTCTCTTCCTCTTCCTCTTCCTCTTCCTCTTCCTCTACTCTTTCTTCCTCTACTCTTTTCTTCTCCTCCTCCACATTTCTAGGTCATAAAATTCTAAACCCTAGCCCAAATTTTTTTCCAAAATTTTCTAGAATAGCACCTTGACATCAGTGGGCTGGAAGTAAATGAAGAGAAAATAGCCAATCACAATCCCAACAAAGATTTCAACTCCGAATTCAACAAAACCCAGCACAGAGCTCAACAAACCCATCTCCTCCATTATCGCCTCTCCAAGAATCAGAAGAAAATCGCCACCACAACAACAAGAAAATAAAATACTAATTTTCCACCCAAAGAAAATAATAGTTATTTTGGAAACTTAAAAGTGCTAAAACGAAGGTCAAAACATCATTTTTTTTACGATTCTAAAATTTCGGAAGGCCGTCTAACGGAGAAGCGGTTAATCTCGGGCTCCTCGAAGATACGCTCATTTGCGACAAACCGGACCTCATTTCGATCTCCCAGTCAAAAGTTATGGTCCTTCAAAGTTTCAACTAACCATAAAATGCAGGAGAATGGTTATTCTCCGTGTTAGAACACGAAGAATGTTAATTTCGCATAAGGGTAGCCATTCTCCATGTTAGAACGTAGGAGAATGGTCATTCTCCGTGTAATTTAGGACTGACAGGGCGGTGGCAGTCCTATTTGTAAGTCTCTGTGATGAGAGTTTTGAAACTCTCTATCACAGAGAGTTTCAATTAGGACTGCCACCCCCCTGGCAGTCCTATACGAAATGAGGACTGTCAGGGTGCTGGCAGTCGTAATTGAAACTTGCTGTTACAGCAAGTATCAATTAGGACTGCCAGCACCCTGGCAGTCCTACACTTAAGTAGGAATGCCAGGATGCTGGCAGTCCTATTTATAAGTCTCTGTGACAGAGTTTCAGTTTGAGAAGCTCATCACAGAATTTTACAAATAGGACTGCCACCCCCCTGGCAGTCCTAAACTTATGTAGGACTGCCAGGGTACTGGCAGTCCTACTTAAGTGTAGGACTGCCGGGGGGTGACAGTCCTATTTGTAAAACTCTGTGACAGAGTGTTTCAGTTTTCCTTAAGGACTGCCATGTTCCTAGCAGTCCATCATTCTTTCAGGACTGCAGAAGAGATGGCAGTCCTGTTTTATAAAAGGACTGCCAGGCTTCCTGCAGTCCTGTTTTATAATAGGACTACCTGGAACATGGCAGTCCACTTTGGCAGTAGGACTGCCCGTTCTTCGGCAGTCCTCAGAGATGACGCCCACGAGCAGTAGTCGAACGACCATTTCGTGTTCTAGGGTTAGGTTTAAACGAAAAAACTAAGATTTTCTGAGTTCGAAAAATACTTTGACAAATAAAAAATTATTCTAACCTAATTTATCAAAAAAAATGTAGAAGAAAACTAGGGTTAGGAGTTTGGATTGGAGTTGGGGAGAATGAGAGTAGGGTTTTGGAGAGTAGGGTTTTGGAGAGAGGGTTTTGAAGAGAGAAAATTTTTATGAAAATAAAATGAAAGAGAGGGTTTGGGGGGGTGGGATAGCCCCAAGTAATTTTCGGGACGTCCCCAGTAAAAGTTTCTCAAACCTGGGCTGTCCCCTAGTAAGTGATAGCCCCTAGCAATTTGTGTGGTGCCCTTAGAAAAAGCCTTTTTTTACAAGTTTGCCACTACAAAAATTGTTTAGGGATGCCCACTACATACTATATAAGTCAATTTTTTGCATTTGTCTTCGTTTTGTTCCCCTTTTCTCTCCCAAAATCCTAAACCCATTATTCTATATAAGTTAGAATGTTGTCAATCCATGTTCATGCCAAAAATTTATCTTCTAGTAACTAATTTTGATTTATGATTTATTGTTTATTTTGGGCGAATTTTTGACCCATTTTAGGGTTTCGAACTTCGAGAGTTTTCCCACAATCATGAAGGAGACGATGATGGACTGTCAATTTTTTTGCAGGGCTGTCAAACATTTGATAGTCTTTTCTACAGTCAGGGCTCACAAATTTTTTGACAGTCATGTCTATAGTCATGACTTTCAAAAAAAATTGACACTACTTTTCATAGTCGGGACTCTCAAAAAGTTTGGCAGTCCTAAATAAAACATGTTGTTCAATGAACATCATATTTTATTTATGACTGCCAAAATTTTTGACACTCCTACCAATTGGTAGGATTGTAAAATATTTTGACAAAAAATTCTGAAAGTCATAAAGAAAAATTGTTGTTCAATAACAACATGTTTTCTTTCGGAATGTCAGAAATGTTTGCAGTCCTTCCAATTGGTAGGACTGAAAAAAATGATAGTCATAATTGTATATGGTGGTTCTTCCAATTTTGACAAATATTAATTTCTGATTATAAAGTATTTGACCTCAATTAGATGTGTCTTCTATTCTTCATAGCATTAGCAGCACCAAATATTTATGCAAAAACAACACTATTTATTCAGTCAGTCCAATTGTACTACACAAAAATATCAAACAATTATTTTGAAAGTTTTTAGTGACATTAGTTTGTAGAAGTATTCTCCAATACAATATAGCTTCCATTTAAAAACGCTAAAAGTTTAATAACTTTAAGTAATTTTTATTCTCCTCATGAATCATATGCTAATATTAAGTCCTTGAAGTATTCAGAACTGTAAAAAAAACCTACAGTCCTGACAACATAAAATACTACAAAAATTTTCTATAGTCCTGGGTGATCTTTCCAGTCCGACTGTGGTAGGATTATGTACATCGAAATTCTAAAATGCGTTCAAAACTTCAAAATTTTGCCCAAAATTCATCTTAAATATATTTTATGTTACTACACTATAAATTTTAGCTATTAACAATGATTGAAAAAAAGATTTATGAAAGTGAAATAAAAAATACAATAATAAAATTAGGGATGGAGAAGATGGAGGAAGGAATTGGAGAATGAAGAATTAGTTTAAGGTATTTAAGTGAAGAAAATTTTGGGTGCCGTCTCAAGATTGATTGATTCTTGAAATTGGAGAAGGTGAACAAGGAAGAATTTTGAGTTTTTAATTGGAGGAGATGAAAAAGGAGGGAAAGAATTTTGAAGAGAGAGAAAGAGAAGAAATTAGAATGTTTAGGATTTGAGAGTTTTAAGGGGATGAGGTGAGGAGTCCCTAAGAGCATCTCCAACCCTATTGTCTTGTTTTGTGTTGTGATTCTTAGGTGACAAGAGACACAAGACAATGTCTTCTATAGGTGGCAAGATTATATTCACAAAAGACAATGAGTTTGAAAAGTCTTCTCCAATGAAAAAGTATGAGAATACAATAAAAAAATATTTTTTTACAACTTCCAAGACAAAGTCTACTCTTCTACTTTTTTATAAACCTTTTTATTCACAATTGATGATGTGGACATAAAGTCGTTGTGAAGTAATTGTCTAGATATAAACAACCAACTTCATATTGTCCTTGCCATGTCAACTCCATACTTTATTTTACATTTGCATTGGAGAAGTACTTTTGAAAAGAAAGCTTGTCATTCTTATGTGGCAACCATTTTTTTCAAACTCATAATAGGGTTGGAGATGCTCTAATAACTTTTTTGGCTGATAAGCCTAATATGAGGTTTCTCTCAAGGTGTTGTGTGGGTCGGGCGGCCCAGTCCCCGGCACGAGCCCGGCCCGGTCAAACCCGATCTAGGCCGGCCCGAGCCCGGTCAACGACCCGGACCGACCCTGAACCACCCCCATATACGGCCGGGATGGGTCCAGCTTCCCAACCTACTAGCCCGGATCGGCTCGGCCCAGTTTGAGCGCGGGTCCGGGCTGGGCAAACCCTCCAAGCCCGACCGGGCCGACCCGGATCGGCCCGGTCCAAGCTCGGTTCGGTCCAATTGAATTTTTTTTTCTTTGTGACCGTTGGGGTATTAAAAGACCAAAATACCCCCGATTTAGTGGTTGTTTTTTGAACGTTGGAAGGGTATTTTGGTCATTTTGTTAAAAATGACCAAAATATCCTTATAACCACTATTTTTTGGGGCAAAATAGGTCATTTTGCAACAAAACAAATCTATAAATAGACCAAAGTGTAGTGTTCTTCGACTTTCAAATTCTGAAAAAAAATTTGGAGTTTCACATCTCTTCCCGAAGTGTACCTTCCAATTAATTTTAATTTAGATAAAAAATTTCACTTTTTTTTGGTACTTTTTGAGTTTTTTGGGACAATTTTGGACTTTTTCTTCTCTCTCTCTCTCTCTTTTCTACAAAATTAAATTTCAAAACTATGGATGCTACTGATTCTAACCACCCTTACAGAGATGATGTACAACAAAATTTTGTTTATTATAATAATTTATTTGAAAACAATCATATTTCAGATTCTGTGCCACAGATACAAATGTCACCTCCTGAAGTAATGAGTATGGCTACAAATGTTGTAGCCAAGGAGAAATCAGTTTTATGGCAATACTATACAAAAAAATTATGTCACTGATAGTGAGGGCGCACCGGTTTTAGATCCCAAAAGTCAAAAACTACTTCCTAAAGGTGCACAGTGTAAGAAATGTAGAAAAAATATTTAAGTGGAAAAGGAACGATGGCACATGCACATTAAAAAACACTATGATACTTGTCATGGTAAAGACACACTGCAAGCCACACAGTCACAGATAAGCATCGATCCACAAGGATCTTCTGTAGATAATTTTATTATTCTGATGCTCGTAACAAAACCGAACTAATAAAATTTCTTATTTGTGATGAAATACCTTTCACATTCGGGGAGAGTGATTGGTATTATAAGTATGCTAGTGGTTCTCTTAACTTATGTTTTAATAAAATTTCTAGAACGACTAGTAGAGTGGAGGCTATCAAACTCTTTCGAAAGGAAATGACAGCTTTGAAGCAAAGCGTCGTAAATGTTAGTAAGTTTTCTCTAACTTCTGATATATGGACTACGAAACAAAACTATGCTTTTATTTGTATCACGACACATTATATAGATCGAAAGTGAATGTTGCAAAAATATATTATTTGTCTACGACATTTGAATTTTCCACATAGCTGTAATTGGTGGAGCCATCATCCAATTTTTATGTGAATACGATATTCACAATAATTTTTTTCTATTTTTCTTGATAATGCTAATAATAACACTTCTTATATTGGTATTTTAACTTCACATTTTTTACCTATAGTAGAAGAACGACTGTTTCATGTTTGATGTGCTTACCATATTATTAATTTAGTTGTACAAGAATGTCTTCAATTTTTTCATAGAAATTTAGACACTTTTAGATTGTGTCTACAAAGTTTAAACCAGTCTCTAAGTAGACAACAAGCTTTCAAAATTTTATGTTCACAATATGGTATAACTTTTAAAAGATTTGTTAAGGATGCACACATAGATTGAATTCTACATATTTAATGATAAAATCATGCATTGGATGTAAAAATGTTATTACTCATTATTGTAATGTTAATCAAAGTTCTGATTATCAAGTTACTCAAAATGATTAGTTAGTTGCTATTCTATTTATGAATTTTTAGAATTATTTTACAATGCTATATTTACTTTATCTGGCGTTTATTATTCAACTTTTTCACTAGCGTTAACAGAACTTATTGACATGTCTCATTTATTTTCTAAATATAGAAATGTTTCCGGTTTTGATTATGTTGTTTCAAAAATGGAACAAAATTTCGAAAATATTGGGGTGAAATACCTCCTTTATATTGTTTGTCTTCGATTTTTGATCCAAAGATCAAATTAGATGGCGTATTCATTTTGCTAGATGACTATCATGAAAATATGAATGTAGATGTAAGTAACTTAATAGTAGAGATTAAAGATGTTTTAGATTCTTTAATTACTTCGTATGAAGAACGAGTTGTATCGGCCCGACCCGGTACAACCTTTCAAGTCGGTGGTAGTAGCTCCGGTCCTATGGCTAAATTATCATATTCTGCTAGCCTACTGCAAAGGAAGAAACAAAAACAATATTCTCTACCAACTCAAGAATTGTCGTTATATTTAAATTCTTATGAAGAATATGATGAAACTCCAACTCATTTTTTCATTTTAGAATGGTGGAAAAGACATGAAAAAATGTACCATGTACTTTCTTCTATAGCACGCGATATACTAATGATCCCGGTATCCATGGTAGCATTAGAATCTTGTTTTAGTGCAGGTTCAAGGATACTGAGCAAGAAGAGGAGAATGATGCTGCCGGATATCTTGGAAGCATACCTCTACGTTCAAGACTGGATTCGTACGGAAGAACGAACCCAAAACTCAAGAGATTAAAATGCCAATATCAACGAACTAAACTTTGAGTCACTTACCTTGGAGGAAGGAGGAGGTGAGCAATAGAGACAGAGGAAAGACGACGGAAGACAAAAAAAAGATTGTACATTTTTTTACAACTTTTTTTTTAGAGAACAGGACAATTTTATTGAAAACTAGGAGCCTACGCTCAAAGGTGGCACCGGAAGATAGCCCGATGACCTACAAAAGTATATGCACTAGGTCATATGCCTGGCCAAATGAAGAAACTATCCTCCCCGGAGATTCCGGGGGTAACAAAGTGGAATAAAACTATCCACCCTGGTTTACCCAGAGGTAAACAAAATGTAAATAAGGACCTAAATAAGAAACCCCTATTGACCAGATAGGTCCTTAAGCAGGGCGTTGCTGGCCTCCTGTGGTAGATCGCAGGTGTGGACGAAGATCTGATCGATTCTGGAGTCATGTGACAGAGACGCCAGAGCTTTGGCCACGCCATTAGTAGTAGTAGGAATATGTGCAATGGTGGGGCTCGATCCTATCAGTTGTTGTATGTTTCGGATCTTGTATCTGAGAGCCCATGGATGTTTGGATTTATTTGCAATGATGTTGATGAGAAGTTCGGAGGATGTTTCGAATTCACTGATCTGGATGTTCTGATCATTACACCTGTGAATCATCTTGAGAAGAGCGTCGATTTTCGGAAGAGGGCTTGTGATATCAGTCATAAATATGGAGATGGCATAGAGAAGATGTCCTTGGTTGTCTCTGATGATGCCGCCACACGCAATTCCCGGGAGATCTCCGGTTTTTGCCACCATATTCATCTTCTTACCCGTCCTCGGAGCCACCCATCTCGCGTTGGGCCTCCGGTTGACAAGAAGCGTTCCTAAGCCGTCCGTTCCCAGATTATGTGCAGAGAAGGTGTGTTGAAGCTGAGTGGTAACCCGTCGGATGATGTCCCGGTAGTTTCTCTGTCCATTGCCAAAAAGAACAGAGTTCCTTTGCTTCCAGATCCAGATGCGAAGATAATGTTCCTGCTGATGATTGTCGGGGTGGAGGGAGGAGAGGGAGAAGAGTTTAGAAACCATACCTGAGCAAGTTGGTCGATCGATGAATGCGAGGTGGGGAGGTTGAACTTGATACCAAAGTGGAGCCAAACCCTCCGAGCCGTCTCTCCCAATGTGAATAGGTGATCATTTGTTTCAGTGTCCGGGTTATCACATCACACACATCTCGAAGCTAGATTGATCCCCATGGAAATAAGTCTGGCCTCTACAGGAATGGCGTTTCTGCGAAGACGCCAAAGGAAGGCGCCTATGCGCGGCTGAATGTACTTATTCTAGTAGAATTTACTCCATGCGTCGGTCGGATTTCTCCTGCGGTGGTGGTCCCAGCTTAGTTCACATTAATAAATTTAAGTTACAATTTTGTTCTCCAAAAATAAAAAATTGTCCAAAATTGTATAGTAATTTATGTTGAGATCAATAATTTTTTTCGGTTTTTATGTTACAATTTTTGTTACAATTTAGTTATAAAATTTCTCTTTTTATGATTTTTTTTGGGTTTTTCTAATCCGAACCGGGCCGATCGGTCCACCACTGAACCGGCCCGACCCAAGCCCGGTCCAGGCCTGGCCCGACCAAACCGGACCTCGGGTTTGGGCTGGGTCCAGCCATGCCCACTCCGGGTTAGCCCGGCCCGGCCAGCTGTCGCTCACGGTCTGAGCCCAGTCCGGACCGGGTCCGGTAAAATCTGGTTTGACTTGGGCCCGGGCTGGCCCAGACCGGCCCACCCAACACCTTGAGGTTTTTCTAAAGTAGACTAGTTCCAATGCTTGACTAGTCATGAGCAACTTTAGTAGTTGCTTTATAATTTGTCAAAATAAATTATATATCTGCTCTAGTGCTCTGTGCAAAATGATGTACCTGAACGTGTTGGGTATACCCGGATAGAGAATATCAAGAGTAGAGAGTGGCCAAATTGAATACTTCTCAGTTCTCAGAGGAAAAAATAGAAGACAAATTAAATTGACTTCTCCAATGTCGGCACTTAAAAACTTTTTCAGACTCATCTTGTATGACCAGGAAAGATTCAGCATGGAAACCCCACACAAAAAAATATATACATATAAAGTTTGAATTGCTGTCCCTCTTGTGGGTCAGATCCGATAAGCTTCGGGTCGGATCCTTGCGTGCACATGGTAATAATACTCATAAGAAGGGTGTTTCAATGCCGAGAGCTTGCCTATTATGCAATGACTAGAATGCATACAAAAAAATCAAGCTTTACTATTCATGACCGGTACTATGATTTATGGAACTTACGACAAAATCTAGAATTTGAACCATTTTTTCACATAAATAATGATTTATTAGCATTTTGACAAGCAAAATTATCAATTAAGTTATCAAAATCATCAATCAAGTTATCATATTTTTTTTCTCAGATTGGAGCGCTAGTTTTTTAGTTGTTTCAAGAATGTGTCTTTGTTTTATTTTATTTTTTGGTGATATATCTAGTCTATTTTAAAATTTTGAGATCTTTCAAAATTGGAAGTCAAGGACGGTCGTCCTTCTTGCCCGTGCCATGAACCGGCCCTCTTATTGTTGTGCCAAGCGACACCGATTACTATCCACATCCAACCCGAAACCTAACGGTCTTTAACGGGTACGAACCGGATCGGTGGGTGAAGCAAAATTGCCGCCCCTAGTCGTAGTCGTCGTTTCCAGAACTCGTAGCCTTTGAACAAACAATTTAATTTGTAAGCAGGCTAATTGTCAAATTGTTTCTTCTATAAAATGTTACACGATGCCTTTAAGTTTCTGTGTACCAGTCTCTGTTCTCTGTTGATTTTCTTCTACATCATCTTTTTTATTCTCTCTAGAGATCATGGCGCCGGAGACAGAGCACCCACGGAAGGCCTTCGGATGGGCGGCGAGGGACGCTTCCGGCGTCCTCTCTCCCTTCCACTTCTCCAGGAGGTATAATTAGCTATACACAAACCCTTACGTACGTATATCCTATTTTCTTTAAGAAAGGTCCACGATCGTATTTGAACATATACAAGCCATGCAATTGTACATGACCCATACAACCGACAGACAATAATTTTTTTAACCTCCGTTTATATTTGCAATACGAAAATTTTATTATACAATTATGCTATTTGGCTCCCAAAATATTTGGATAATGCCATCTTCCATGATGTGACATCTGATATGACAGCTGACATAATAGCTGACGTGGCAAATTTTAACAAAAAAATTTAATTATCCAATTTTTTTAATGTTAATATTAATATTAATATTAATGTTAATGCTAAAATTAATATTAATCTTAATGTTAATATTAATTCTAATGTTAATTTAAATGTTAAGGTTAATTTTAATGTTAAGGTTAATCTTAATGTTAATTATTATGTTAATTTAATATTAATTTAATATTAAATTTTGTTATGTCAGCTGCCATGTCAGCAACCATGTTATATGTCATATAATGGGAGATGACATCACCCAAATATTTTGGGAGCCAGATAGCATTTTTTGTTTATCTTGTACATGTTGAGAATAGGAGGAACAAGATTAATGCCATAAAATTTTCTAAGTTGAAAGACTGAAAGTTAGTAATTTTATTTGTTTAAAGATTGCTTGCGCGCAGAGAAATTATTGCTTTAGTTAATAGAGAGTTTATAGATTTATATGTCTTGATGTTCTTCTTCTCTTCGGCGCACTATAGAACCCAACTTTTTAAGCGGATTTCTCAAGTACTTTTGTGCTTAGTATCGCATTATTTTCAGATTCATGGTTCTGAAAGTGTGGTTCACCTGTAACTTAATTTTGCTTTTTCTGGTACATGTAGGAATAACGGAGAGGATGATGTTACTTTAAAGATATTGTACTGCGGTATCTGCCACTCGGACCTTCACAGCATCAAGAACGAATGGGGAAATGCTAACTATCCCATGGTCCCTGGGTATGTACCATTCTATTGAAAGTCTCTTACTATATATATATATATATATATATATATATATATATATATATATTAAACAGGCAATTGTGTTACCTGAAGGCCTATCGGGCCAGCACCCATATTTGTATCTCACCGCATATAGTCCGTACTCACATTCCTCTACATAGAATTAAATGTGTTCAGGCCTACCGGATCCGCACCCATACTTGTATCTTACCGCATCTAGTCCGCACTCACATTATTCCTCCACATAGAATTAAATGTGCTTCTCCCGTTACTTGAACCTGCAAGTTCTTGGGAGGATGTGCCTCACTCTAACCACTTGAACTAGAGGTTATTGTCATATATATATATATATATATATATATATATATATATATATATATATATATATATATTGAAACAATGGTAATTGTGACGAACTCGTCCCCACTGGACTCGAACTCCGACTACTTGGACTGCATGCATCTCTCTTAACCACTAGGCTAGAAATTATTTGCGCGCGCGCGCACACACACATATTATGACCCCCAATGACCCCCAATCCGATTGAAAGGCACACACATATATATAATGACCCCCAATCCGATTGAAAGGCATACAAATTAGGCCCGAAGGTCCATAAACCTAGTCTGCTCAATGGCCGAGCCATTTAATTTTCCACCACCACATGAAAGATTAAGTGTTTCCTCTAATGCTTAAATCGAATATCCTCACACTTCTACCACTGGACTAGAAATGCTTGAACTACTATTCTATATTACATGATAAATGTTACCGTGGCTGTAGTCCGTTGGAAACGATAAAGCACCCCGACACGGTGGCACGGATTCGAGCCTCCTGGGAGGCATATCTCCAAGCACCAGTAAGGAGTGGGCACCCTCAAAAAAATAAAATATATATACATGATAAATATTCGACCTTGCTTGTGTATATATATATATATATATATATATATATATATATATATATATATATATATGAGTCGATCAAAGGAATATTAGCAAACCCATTCGATATACTAGTGATCCGTTCACAAGTGTTGAAGAACATTTGAAGAAAGAGAGATTTTATGATACTTTTAGATTAGTATATATTGATGTTTGTGTTAGTAAATGGCTCAATTATTTTTTGGACTAATTAGAGTTTAGATCATGTATTTTATACCAGCTTAGCTTAGGGTTTAAGTTCCATCCGGACCAGGAGGCCAATGGTTGGCTGCCACGCGGTTTGATATATTAAGTTGGTAGAGATCAAAACGCCGACAGATATCGAAAATGTTGATGGATATTTTACCGTCTTCTGATTATGCAGGCACGAGTTCACGGGTGTGGTAACTGAAGTTGGATCCAACGTGCACAAGTTCAGAGTCGGAGACAAAGTAGGCGTCGGGTGCATGGTTGGCTCCTGCCGCTCCTGCGACAGCTGCAGCGACAACCTCGAGAACTACTGCCCCGAGATGATATCCACCTACAACTCCACCTA
Organism: Iris pallida; assembly: GCA_029216955.1. Lineage (NCBI taxonomy): Eukaryota > Viridiplantae > Streptophyta > Magnoliopsida > Asparagales > Iridaceae > Iris > Iris pallida. The sequence continues at coordinate 12,399,331 of JANAVB010021600.1, read as the reverse complement.
CGCCGACGGTACCACAACCTACGGAGGATACTCCGACACGATCGTCGTCGACGAGCACTTCGTCGTCAAGTTTCCCGACACCTTGCCGCTCGACAAGGGCGCCCCGCTGCTGTGCGCCGGGATCACGGTGTACAGCCCCATGAAGCGCTTCGGGCTCGACAAGCCCGGCATGCACCTCGGAGTAGTCGGGCTGGGCGGCCTGGGGCACGTGGCCGTGAAGTTCGCCAGGGCCATGGGGATGAAGGTCACGGTGATAAGCACCTCCCCGACCAAGGAGGAGGAGGCCATCGAGCAACTCGGTGCCAATTCGTTCCTCCTCAGCAGTGTTCCGGAGCAAATGCAGGTAAATTACATATGTGGTTCAAATGAGATCCCTGACCTGAGTTGCTACTACAAATTACTCCGAATTTCTGAAAACGAAAAGGATATATATTTTGTCTTCGGTTTGTGACCGTTGACCTAACCGCCGGCCCGTGCATTGCAGCTAACCATTGGCCTTACATGCTATTAACGGATTCCATCCGGACCACGGAGACAATGGAAAGCCACGTCTGCGGTTTGCAAATTGCAACCATTGAAACAACTTAGAATACTATATGCTATATATATTAAACGTGAAAAATTGACTTATTTTAAACCAAAAAAAAAAACTGTACAAAAATATCCAACATCTGCTCAGAGAATGTCCATATCCGACGTGTACATGTGGCCGTATTTAGAGAGTGGCAGGTCCTGCTACATATACTACTACTTCTATATACCTCTTCCAAAAGTCATAACAAATCTGAAAGTGTACGAATCCAACAAATATGATCGTTCAAACCTAGTGAATATGAAATAAAAAGTCTATCTTTTGTACAATCAAACTTAAATACTCAACATAAGGATGTTATGCTATATATGAACAGGCTGCGATTGGCACGATGGACGGCATCATCAGCACCGTGTCGGCCGTTCATGCAGTGACACCGCTGCTCTTGCTGCTAAAGCCCCACGGGAAGATGATCATGTTGGGTGGCACCCTCCAACCTTTCGAGGTGCAGTTGTATCCACTAGTTCTGGGTAAGTCGAAACTCTCATTTATCTACACAAACAATTAGTACGTGTGTATATATATATATAAATGATGATTCGCATCGGTTTCTTTGGACATTAGGCGAAAGAATTCTGAGTGGGAGCCATATTGGAGGGCTGAAGGATACGCAGGAGATGATAGATTTCGCAGGCAAACACAACATCACTGCAGATATCGAGCTCGTTCGGATGGAGTACGTGAACCAGGCCATGGAGAGGCTTGCCAGAGGCGATGTGCGCTACCGATTCGTGATCGATGTCGCTAACTCGCTGGTTGCTGCATAGCCACCGGATGTGCATGCACGATGATCATTAATAAAGCAAGCACGAAATAAATAGGATACATGAGCTCGCCCGCTCGCTCTTTTATGTATTGATTAGAAAGTTTAAGAAACTTTTTGTTTTTCCTTTTGAATGCTAGTTTGATGAAAAAATTGTTGTATGGTCGGACGCAGTGCTTCCTTCTCCTCTCCAATGATTGGATTGTCATCCCTATAGTAATCCAATGGTTGACATGGAAAAGATGTAGTGCGTCCGATACACCCAATAATTTCTCGTGATGTTGTATTTAATATTAATAACCGTTCAAGAAAATAAATATTGCATTATTTGTGACATACGTGTCTTCTTTGACGGTCTATTGCGAATATCTTGTTATTGAAGATGTACGTACCTCTATCATCTTCTGCTACAAAATAATATTGTATTATTTGTGACACCAATATTTCTATTTAAGAATGCTTGATGCTGTCTTTAAGTTTAGATACTGTACTTGTGCACCGAAGAAACTGCTACAAATAATAACTGCTGTTAACACACTTTCTTTTAAAAATAATCAAACACAGGGAATCCTTTATTAATGATAATGAACGAAACAAATATGCAAGTACAAAGAACTTGTAACTTCTAGGGCCGGTCCTGAGCTTATTGGGGCTCTAGACAAGCTTTCAAAATGGGATCCATATAAATAGGGCCCATATATAATATAAAAAATAAAAAAAATTAAAGTACAAGTAAATTAAAAAATTGTTATATAACCAAGAATTGAACCTAAAACCTCTAAAGTACAAATTTAACATAATAACCACTACACCACAATTGTTTCATATTAGAAGATGATCATGTTATATATTAGTTCAATTTTAGGTACAAGATTTTATATATATATATATATATATATATATATATATATATATATATAAATTAAAAAATTTGGGCCCTCATATTCTATGGAGTCCTGGACGGTCGTCATGGTCGTCCTGGGCCAGGGCTGGCCCTGGTAACTTCCAAAGAAGCAGATAAAATACAAGACATACCCTCACACACAATGTGGGAATGATCTACTGGATAGTTGAAGCCAGGGGCGGATTTACTGGTGGGCTGGGGTGGGCTGCAGCCCACCCAGCCATTTTTTTTTGTTTTTACACAGCTTCAGCCCACCCATGACCCATCCAAAGAGCAGCCCGTCCAGCCCACCCTGGCCCCTGCCAACAGTCCAATTGAATTGACTCTTATTTCATAGGGCTCCCCCATCTGCCGCATGCACCCTCTCTCCCCTCTCTCCCTCTCTCTGCTGTTTAGTCCCATCCTTGATGGCCGATGGGGCACAGCTGCACAGGCGCCGACGCCGCATAGCTAGAGCTAGGGCGCCGCAAGCGAGTCACATCCATCTTTCAAGAGTCATCTCAACGTCTCTCTCTCTCTCTCTATATATATATATATTTATATATATATATATATATATATATATATATATATATATATATATATATATATATATATAATGCACGTCCGACCCATTTGCTTTGGTTCAACGATGATGAAAGGACTAAATTGCCCCCTCTCTCTACAAGAGAGGCACTACCAAAATAAGTGGTTTTAGCGACGCCCAAAAACGTCGGAAAAATAGGAAATTCCGTCGCTAATCTGTATCACCGACGTATTTACCGACGTTTAGCTTTTGTCGCCGTTTCCTTAGTCGGTGATCACGAAAACGTCGCTGAACGTCGCAATTACCGACATTCAGCGACGTACGAGTACGTCGGTGAGTTATCGACGTTTATCGTCGTTCCGTCGGTATATTAGCGACGTATACGTAGTCGCCACACGTCGGTAAAACCTGGAATAGTTACCGACGTCTAGCGTCGTTTCGTCGGTAATATAGCGACGTGAGTTTCGTCGCTAGACGTCGGTAATGGTCCTGTACATTTTTGCAGCTAGTGTCGCTAGACGTCGGTAAATACGTCGGAGAGCTGTACTCTTTTGCAGTTAGTCGTCGGTAAATGTCGGTAAAACGTCGCAAACATATATTATTTGCAGCTTGTCGTCGGTAAACGTCGGAAAACGACGTCGCTAAACGTCAGTAAGCGTCGCTAAACGTCGCTAAAGTTGTAAAAAAAATAAAAAAAAATAAAACACAGATTCTATATTACCACTCACAATTCTATAAAACACATATAGGTACACATTCAAATCCCCACTCACAATTCCAAATCACAGCGCATTGAAACCCCCACTCACAATTCCAATACAAACATCCAATACAAACATCCAATCATAAGTCACAAATATCCAATCATAAGTCACAAACATCCAATACACAACTAACATCCAATACAAACATCCAATCATAAGTCACAAACATAAGATGATACAAACACAAATAAAAGTCCTAACTAGGACTACTAGTGATCTGGTGCAGGAGGGGCACCGCCGCGACGAAGGCGTAAAAACTCCTCATACTCCGCAAGTGAAATCGATACAGATGGAGCGCCAGGCTGTGACGTCGGTGGAGTCGGTGTCGAAGAAGAAGGCGGTGGAGGCGGCGGAGTCGACGACGATGAAGGCGCACCCAGAGTACCAGCATGCTCCAACGCTGTAAGTCGCTGGTTGTATGAATCCATGATAGATAACATTCTACCAGTGCTCTGGACCATCGAATCCTGCGCCTTTCTCACCGTCTCGGCCATGGTCACCTGTCCTGTCTGCAACTCCGTCACCGTGCGCTCTAACCCTCCAACGGCGCGCTCTGTCCTCTCAGTCGTCTCCCTGAGGTCTATAATGCCGCGGTCGAGCGCATCCAATCGTGCTAGCAGCGCAGGATCGTCCGTAGGATGCTGAGACTGCTGCTCGATCCGTCGTAGCAGGTCGTCACGGAGAGACTCCATCATCTGGTGGACTCGGGCAGACTCCTGGGACGGCTGTGGACCATGCACACTAGCAGGAGATGTCCTAGAGGACTGGGTCGCAACTAGGGCGCCATAGGATCCCGTACCGTAGTACGTACCCCTACGGAGGCCACCAGCGGCGGTCATCCACAGCTCGTCCTCCGACGGAGCTTGAGTGGGCTGCGAGGAAGTACCGGCCTCTCCTGCATCAGGTGCACTAGCAGCCGCCCGTTCCCGCAGCCTCTTATACTCGGCCTAGAAAGTATGGATAGTACTCTATGATTTCTAATTTATAATTAATGTACTTATTTTTACTAACTTCATGAATATTTATTTGCATCATATTTACTAAGTTATATTAAAATGGACACGAAGTATTAAATTAAGATAACGTATTGTAATACTTACATAGGTCTGCTCGGCCCTCTCGTCAATAAGGACTCCGCCCTTCCGATGGGTGGCCAGGAAGACGGTCACCATGTCGGCGTTACCGACCTTCCTTACCTGTAATTAAATATATTATCTTAGTAATAATTTATCGGATTTGCATTAAAATAATATTTCTAAAAGAGAAAGACATACCAGACGACGGAAATGTTCCGTCATCGGAATCGACCCACCGCACCACTTCGAGGCATGTTGCCTAGCCGCCTTGGCCTTCTCCGACTTCTCCTTGTACTTTGGCTCCTCGAATCGAGCCTTCATCGCATTCCATTGATCAGGGGTGATCCAACCTTGGATCGGCTTTCCGGCACGATCACGATCCTTCTGATCGTTGATAGAGTCGCGGATCAGCTTGGCAGCGACGGAAGGAAACATCCCCTCGATCTGCTCGGCCCGGTGCGGCGGATAGTAAAACATATCCTAGAACAGTACGAAACCAAATATTTATTAGTTATATATAATATGCATAAATTAAATGATTCATGTTAAAAACAAATCTATTTTAACCTTGAAGCGCGTAAACCAGAAGTTCTTCCTTTCGTCTGGAGCATCAGAGTAGTTAATCCAGGGACCACCATAATTATGCCTCAGCATATCGCCTAGGCGTCTCTGTACCCCTGAAGGACGATATCTATACATACATATTATATTCATGAAAAAAGTTAATTTATGATAAAAACAGAAGAAAAATAATAATAAACCAAAATACCTACTTTGTACCGTCGGCCCAGATCTCCGTCCTCCCCTCCTCCGGAGGTGCGCACGCATCATCTTCATGATGCTGGTCGGCCGTCGGCGCATCCTCCTCGGCCATCTGCTCATCCGTCTCCATCGTCGTATCAACATCAGGAACGCTAGACGGGGGAGCCCTCTCAACAGGTCTGGAACTACTCGTCCCAGGAGATATGCCACGTGACGTCGTCCCAACCGGCCCAGCTACTGTCCGATATGGAGGAGTAATCGGCGACGAGGATCCAGAGCCGGTACCAATAGGAGGTACCGAAGGCAAACTCCGTCCCCTAGCAGTACCTGTAGGAAGTACCGGATGATCCCGACCTCCTCGTGGCCCTCGCAAATGTCCGCGACGACCTGCCATACCTGATAACAGCATATGATAGTACAAGATATAATAGAGACTAGAAATATGACAGTACAACAAATAATAGAGACTAGAAATATGACAGTACAACAAATAATAGAGACTAGAAATATGACAGTACAACAAAGATAATAACCAAGGTAACATATGATGATACATTCTACAATAAACATCTAAGTCCAGATAATATCTCTCTCAATCATCTTCAGAATAATCATCTTGTTCGTCTTCCTCGACCTCATCTTCCTCTTCCTCCTCATCTTCACTTTCGTCTTCACCTTCGTCGGCTTCGACTTCCTCTTCGGATAATTCTACATCTTCTACATTATGTGTCGTGTAATGCGTAACTTCCGTGGAGTCCACATCGACAATATTGGTTACAGGAGGTAGCTCGTCCTCCTGGTAAGCTTTTTCATCAACATCAAAAGTATCTCTAGCTTTAGTCTTGCATACTGCCCACCAGTCAGACTTCGTTGCTCCCCGTCTCGGATAAGCTGTAAAATACACGAGCTGAGCCTGAGTTGCTAGGACAAACGGTTCGTAGCCTTGATATCTACGCTTGTAGTTTATATCCACAAGACCATGCTTGTCAATTTTCCAGCCTTGATTTTCAATCGGATCGAACCATTCACACTTGAACAACACGATATTTGCAGGTTCTCTGCCATAATTATATGACAACTCCACAATCTCTCGCAAGATGCCAAAGAAATCATTTCCTGGATCGACGTCTTTGTAGTTCGAAGACTTGATACACAAACAACTGTTCTTCGTGGAATCAAGATCCAGGAAGCTGTCTCTGATCGGAGCATTTGTCGACTTGAACCGAAAGCCATTGACACAATAACTTGGCCATGTTTTAACAAAAGTAATTGGTCCCTTGGCAAGAGTTCTAATTAATTCAATCTCGGGTGAAATTAGACGATCGACCTGAATATCAAAGAAGAGATAATAAGTTATTTATTGCGCAGTTGCATTAGAAGAGGCCAGTAAATATTACCGAACTGCTTACATATTCGCTCAACCAAGAAGGAAAATGACGTCTCATTTCTTGTTCTAATGCTTCGTCTGTTAGGTAGGGTCTAACCAGCCTCAACTCATCATTATATGTGCTGGAAAACAACGAAGCATTAGAACGATTAGTACAATAATATTAGCTTATACTATTACATTGAGATGACGTAAACTCATCATTCCTTACTTACCCTTCTAGCTTCTCCACTTCATCCTCGTCGCAATTGAGTAATACATACAACTGAGCAGCCCTTAGCAACTCCATAATACGGTTGTAGCAATCTTGCGACATGTTAAAATCGGACTTGATGCTCAACAATCTTGTAACCACCTCCAACGATGAATGATCCTCACAACCAGGATATAATGGAGTCCTTGCATTCTCCAGCAACTCCATGAACTGTGCAGCATCGGGGTTCGGTGCCTCCTCAGGTGCATCATGATCATCCGGATCGAAACTAGGCCCGGCCGCGTCAAAAACCATGTTCACCAACCCATCGTCGTAAGGAGCGTTGTTGTGGACATCAACATAAGGCTCGTACTCCGATGCTAAAGACACAAGTTCTCCGTGCTCGCTCCACTGATAGTAATTCGGCGTGAAACCCTTCGAGTACAAATGATACGTGACATCCACTTCTGGATGATATTTAAAGTTACGACATCTCACACACGGACACTTAATTTTGGTACCGTCCATGTACTGAGGGAACGCCTTGGCAAACTGCAGGAACTGGTGTACACCCTCTATGAATTCATCCCGCACACCGCACATGTCATCAGGATGACGGTTGTACATCCAAGTACGATTCCGCAGATAGTAATTCAGCTCCATAATTCTGTAAGATAGATACATCAAGGTAGTGAATGATATGCAAGTGTCAAAGCTTTTCCGATGGATTGCATTTATCTTTTCATCCATTCATTCATGCATTGCATTTATCTTTTCAGTTTTGCATATCATTACCTACTATTATACATGCATACTTTATATATACATCAAGGTAGTAATACTAGTTGATGTTCTGAAAAGGAGAGTGCGATGTCTAGTAGAGGATTCTTTTTTTTGAGGAGCTGTCATATCATGGAAGTCAATATAAAATAAAAGAAGTATACATGCAATTCTATATGATTCCTAGGCCAATCAAGGTCAAAGTCAACTATTGGTCAACTCGATCAACAATCTAGTAAAATGAATGAATATTAAGGCAGTTTATTTCGTAAGTAGTAATTCATATCCATATCCAATTGAGGATAATTCTGTAAGATAGATAGATGCACATTGCAGTCAGTGAATGAATATTAAGGCAGTTTAGATATGGGTGCGCAATTTAGATAGAGGTCAGTAGAGAGCGACAGTTTAGAGAAAACTGAGATTATTGGTGAGGTATAATTGTACTTGTAGGAGTACACGACACCAACTGTCCAATATCGACCCTTTGGGTCTACAAGAGTTACTTAACTCAGTTTGTCAAGACAAGTAAAACTTTTTAAATTAATACCCAATATCGACCCTTTGGCCTGTGCTTGAGCAGTATCCTAACTCAAACTATCTATCCTAACTAATAAATTAATATCCTACTTTAACATCTACTAACTCTCATATTCCTTCTAACATAAACTAATATCCTAATCTTAACTAACCCTTTAACTGAAACTAATATCTAAATAATGCTAATCATGAACTAACACCCTAACCTGGAAGTCCACACTGCTTAAGCACAGGCCATAGGCCAAGTTATAAGGCAAAATGCAGGCAACTGCCTGTAGCTACAAGGCAAAAGTACCAAATGTTGACGGTATATATACCGTCAACATTTAAAAAGTTTACTTGTCTTGACAAACTGAGTGAAGTAACTCTTATAGGCCCAAAAGGTACTCTATACACTCTTACTTATACAAGCCTTTTGAGGCAATCAGCGTTATACTAGATTTCCGAAAAAATCTATAACTCTGATAGGCCCAAAAGGCTTGGCATAAGTAAATTTAATTTCTAAAGAATGGCTCAAAACACTGTACCAATCATACCTATATTTCTAAGATACTCTATATACTCTAGGTACTAGGACTGAACTAACTCTCTAACACTCTAATGATACTCACTCACATATACCCACTCTTACTTAGGAATACTAAGATCTGACACATACTGATAATCACGTCCCTAATGTGGAGTCGCAAAATGTCGCTGAGTTAAACAAAACAGCGACGTTTTGTGACTAGACCGCGACATCAGCTTTCCCGGTAATTCATGGCTTCTGTGAAATAACCACATCTTGGCTATTTGTTAAATAGATCGACCATGAGCTCCCATGTTCAGTCGTGCCTTCAACATCATGTTCAAATGAAGGTGACAAGCAGCTGACTATAGAAAAATATGCCGTATTGAGCTTCATAAAGAAATGCAAGATTACTACATAGGAGAAAAGGTTTGGTAGGATTACGTCAAAGCACACGGCTTAGAAAATTATGACATATTTGTCTTCCGACACCGTAGTAACATGGTTGGTACATTAAGGGTCTTTGACAAGGTGACATGTTGTGAAAAATATATCCTTATAGTTCTTCTACGGATTTACTTTAACATTACGTAGGAGAACTAAGGATATATTTGTTCACAACATGCCACCTCCTCAAAGGCCCTTAATGTGACAACCATGTTACCACGGTGTCGGAAGACAAATATGTCATAATTTTCTAAGCCGTGTGCTTTGACGTAATCCTACCAAACCTTTCCTCCTATGTAGTAATCTTGCATTTCTTTATGAAGCTCAATACGACATATTTTTTCATAGTCATCTGCTTGTCACCTTCATTTGAACATGATGTTGAAGGCACGACTGAACATGGGAGCTCAGGGTCGATCTATTTAACAAATAGCCAAGATGTGGTTAATTCAAACGATAGGAGTCGCTATATTCCTTAGAATAGACTTGGAATATTCTCTAGAATATTCTTGGAATATGCCTTGTAGCCAAGTGCTAATTAGATCTAGATCTAATTACTCCTATAATTACCTCTCCTGCCCCCATTAGTGCTAATCACTACAAGTGGGGGGCCATGGGGGTGCTACTGCTGATGTAAACTGCTGCTACAACAGCTGTTCTTGCTGCTGCTGTTGCTGGAATGGGGGCAGCAGCTCACCTTCTACTCCCCATCCATCTATCCACCTATCCATCCAACTATCTATCTAATATATATCTACACATACCAATAGCTAACTAGTATCCTATTTCTAACCCCAACTTGGTATCCCAAACCAAGGCTCTAAGACGGATAAATATCAGGTGTCTGAATCTGAGCCACAAAGTCCTAAATAGAGCAATACAGGTCATGATATGCAAAATACAAGAGAAATGAAGGATACAATGCAATCTATATGATTTCTAGGTCAATCTAGGTCAAAGTCAAACTTGGTCAACTCTAGTCAACTCTAACAGTCAAACTAGGTCAACCTTAGTCTAGTTTGGTCAAACAAGGTCAAACTAGTCTAGGTTAGCCTCATCTAGACTAAAGTCAACTATTGGTCAAACATAGCCTATTAGGTTCAATACCAAGGCATTCTAGGTCTTGGGCTAGTCAACTAAAGTCTAATTAGGCCTAACCAACATAGCCTTATATGTTACCCTAGAAACAATCCTAATTGGGTAAACTATATATACAAGAGCCTATATACAAGCTATAAACCAAAATCCTATAATAACTTGGACTACCAATCACATGTATTCAAAACATCATATATATATATATAATTCATACCTTACATATAAACTTATCCCTCACATTCACTCCTAACTCCATACTCCAACCTCTCAACTCTCAACCCATGACTTCAAGGCTAACTCAGCCCCAATTCAACCTCTAACCTATAACTCACATCCTCATGTAACCATAATAGCCTATATATATCCAATAACATAAGGTTTACATGAATGATCAAGGAGGAACTAAACAAATGCATTAAAAAGGCTTAAAGACTGAACAAAACTCAGATCTATCTAACAAAACCATGTGTCTGTGTGTGTACGTGTGTCTGTGTGTGTACGTGTGTCCGTGTGTGTGTTCGTGTGTGTGTCCGTGTGTGTGTGTGTCCGTGGGAGAGGAGGAGGAGGAGGGGGAGCTTAGGGTTTACCTGAGCTCGAGGAGGAGGAGCTCGACGGGAGGGGGGGTCGTCGGGGAGAGGGATTCGCCGGTGGAGAAGGGGGGAAGTCGTCGGGGAGAGGGATTCGCCGGTGGAGAAGGGGGGAAGTCGTCGGGGAGAGGAGGGGACTCGTCGGGGGGGAGGGGGGACGGTGGAGTCGTCGGGGGGGAGGGGGGAGGGATTCGCCGGAGGAGGAAATCGGGTCGAGGGGGGAAAAAAATTTTCGTTCGAAAATTTTCGTTCGACTGAACTCTCTGCCCTAATTATAAAAGAGTTAGCGACGTCCTTATTAGCCGTCGCTAAACGTCGCCAAAATGGCGACGTTAAGTAAGTTACGTCACAAAACGTCGCTATTCAGCGACGTTTTTAGTCTTCTGTCGCAGAACGTCGCTAGTCAGCGACGTTTTACGACGTTTCCTTCGTGGCGTCGCTATATTTCAATGTTTGGCGACGCCACAAGCATCCGTCGCTAATATACGTCGCTATATGAGCAGATTTTAGTAGTGAGGAGGAGGTCCCTTGTTGGGTGCGGAGCAACCGGTTGTTCCAATGGCACCCCCGCCTCCAGCTCCTCTTGCACCGTCCCTTCCTCCGCCGCCTCCGCTCCATCCTCGCCCACGCCGTCGTCGCCGGCCTCTTCTGCAACCCCTTCGCCGCAAGCAGCCTCCCCCACCGCGCCGCCGACGCCGACCCTTCCTTCGCCGCCTCCCTCTTCTCCGCCATGACCAACCCCAACCCCTTCTCCTTCAACACCGTCATCGCCATATCCGCCGACCCACTCTCCATCTACTCCAAAATGCTCCTCCGTCGCGTCCCTCCCGACATCCACACCTTCTCTTCCTTGCTCAACACCACCATCGCCACCAGGTCGCTCCACGCACACGCCCTCCTCCTCGGATTCCGGTCCGACCCCTTCGTGCAGACTGTCCTGCTCACCGGCTACTCCCGACGCGGCTCCGCCGACCACGCCCTGCGGGTGTTCGACGGAATGCCGCACATGGACGTCGTCTCCTGGACCGCTGCCGTCTTGGGCCTCGCTGCCCTCGGACGCCCCGCGACGGCCCTGCGCATCTTCGCCTCCATGAGGCCCCACGCCGCCCCGAACGCCGCCACCGTGGTCTTTGCCGTGTCCGCCTCCGCCGGGCTCGGGTCCCTGGCGCTGGCCCGGTGCCTGCACGCCTACGTCGAGAAGGCCGGGTTCGGAGGTCGCATCTCCGTCCGAAACTCCCTGACGCTGGCCCGGTGCCTGCATGCCTACGTCGAAAAGGTCGGGTTCGTGTCCGTGCCTTTATGGCACGCGTTATCCACTAATATATATATATATATATATATATATATATATATATATATATATATAAAAGAGGATGTTAACTCGTCTCTCAAGAACATCAGTAACCGCAAGGCCAAAGGGGAGAAGCTGTTGTTCTTACCTCCGTTCTGTCGATTCGGTACTATTTTCTCTTTTCTACGACCATCTCCAATGGTGATTTCTAAAATTGAGTTCTTATCCTACTTGGCATTGTACTTTAAGGAGATTTCTATCCTAGTTGGAAGAGTTTCTACATAAAAATTGTACACATACAAAAAAATGCTCTCCAATGGTTCTCCATTTCTATCTTATGTGTCACATAGTAAAAGGACTAATATAATGGTGTGGGGCCCAATAATAATTGTCATGAGAGATAGGAGAATTTCTATGAGAGTTTCTACATGTAGAAACCCTCCTAGAAAGTTTTCATCCTACATCATTGCCACCTAGGATAGAAATGGTGATAGAAACTACCATTGGGAGAAGTTTTTTCTAAAATAGATATCTTCCATAGAAATAGGGAAGATAGAAACCCCCATTGGAGATGGTCTAAGCTCATCTCATTTGTCTACAAATCCTCTCCTCATCTCATGTTTGATATTAATTTTTTAATAAATTCTGCTCTGTTATTCACAGCATTCCTGCAGCGGTTAGGAGAATTAAAATTTGGCCGAGTGCGGGTGCAGCTAAGCAGGAAGTAGACCAGCGTTGGCGTTGCACTTGCAGGTATAATTTCAAACACAAATTAGCAATCAAAAATACCAAATATAATATGTAGATGTTAATAATGTTATTGTTGCTTCTGTATAGTTGTCACTCTGTCTCTGGGTGTACTCGTAACTCATCAGAGCATCCAAGTAGATGTCATTGTCTTCTAGAGCCTGGTTTACATTTTTTTAAGCATCCAGTAGATGCAATTTTGGACAAAGCAATTCATTAGTTGCTTCTGTATAGTTGGAAACATTTTTAGCACACTAAGCAACGATATTGTTTCTATATAGTTTGATTAATATGTTGGTTTCTATATAGTTGTATTAATATGTGGGGTTTCTATATGGTTGGATTCATATGTTTTGAATGTGGCAAATGACCTCTAGCCTAGTGGGTAAAAGAGATGCATACGGCCCAAGTGGTTAGGAGTTCGTGCTCCAGTGAAGGCGAGTTCGTCACAATTACTCATTGCTTGAAAAAAAATGTTTTGAATGTGACTACCAGACCTATCTTCAAGTAATGTTTCTAATTACTTAAAGCCATAGTTTCTAATTCCGTTGCTTAGTTTCTATTTTATTAGGATGGAAAATCAAGAAAAAAAAAAACTATTTTTCGTTCTTTAAAAGAAAATTGGAGAAAAACATGAACAATTGCTTAGTTTCATTTCGTGGTAGATTTTCTTTCCTGGATAGAAGTTGGGGGAGATTTTTGGAAGGCAGAAGCAAAGAAAGCAGATTCATGAGCCCTTATCTTTATTATAAGAGTTTTTTTTCTCATCTTTATTTATGTTTTGAATTTTCCAAATTGTTCGTCTTAAACAATGTCTACTTATGAAATTAATCATATGTAATTTGATAACTATTTTTTTGTTGGTAAAAGATATTTGAATCACACATTTGGATTATGATGGCACTCTAAAAACTAATTTTTGCATTGATTTTTTTAGTATATTAATTTTAAGTTCAGTCCGGGGTAAACTAAAATTCTGGTTCCACCCTTGGTTGAAGCTCGCGGTTTCTAGAGTTCATATCTTTGTTAATAATAGCTCTTTGTCACGGACTTAGGTTGTGTTTGGTTCACTGTAATGTAATCGTATTGGAATTGCGTTTGGAATGTAATTGAGTTTGTAATGTCATGGAATTACAATTACATTATCATGTTTGGTTGGAACATGTAATTAAACTATGCAATGTAATGCAAATTTTATTCAAGTGTTTGGTTTAACATGTAATGTAATGAAACAATAATTATTATTTATATTATTTTGACAAATATACCCTTGATATATATATATATATATATATATATATATATATATATATATATATATATTAAGCAATGAGTAATTATGGCGAACTCGCCTCCATCGGGGCTCGAACTCACGACCACTTGGGCCGCATGCATCTCTCTTAACCACTAGGCTAGAGATCATTTGCATATATATATATATATATATATATATATATATATATATATATATATATATATATATATATATATATATATATATATATATATATAGCAACTTCTTCTATATATATATATATATATATATATATATATATATATATATATATATATATATATATATATATATATATATATATATATATATATATATATATAAAAGAAAATATATAAATATATATATATATATATATATATATATATATATATATATATATATATATATATATTTTCTTTTATATATATATATATATATATATATATATATATATATATATATATATATATATATATATATATATATATATATATAAAAGAAAATATATATATATATATATATATATATATATATATATATATATATATATATATATATATATATATATATATATATATATATATATAGCAACTTCTTCTGGGGTCACACCGACGGAAAGGATAAACATCACTGGGCCAGTTGGGATTCCATGGTCAAACCTACCGAGGAGGGAGGTCTGGAATTCTGCAGACTTATCCACATCACCGACTCTTGCTCTATGAAACTTTGGTGGAAGCTACGATCGGACAAGTCACTTTGGACTAGGTTCATGATGGCTAGATATTTCAGATTCTCTCACCCCGCGTCTGCTGTTGCCAACTCTAGATCTTCAGCTTCTTGGCGGCGCATCCTTCATGGCCGGAGCCTCGTCGAACCCCTCATCCGACTCAAGCTCGGAGACGACCACTCGTCAATGTTCCACGAACGTTGGATTGGGGACGAGGTGGTCCAGCAGCCTAGGATTCACTTACATCCTCGTGCAATCCGGGAGCTGTGGGACAGTGCCTCTGGTTGGAGATGGGATAGGGTCCGCACTCGGCTTGGCGCAGAGGCGGTCAACGACATTGCGGCTGCAGACTTAAGGATCATAGATATCCCGAATACTCTGTGGTGGTCGCCCAACCACGACGGTACCTTCTCCTTAGCTTCGACTAGGATTGTGGCTAGAGGCATTGGTACCCCGGCCCCTTATACTGCTCCATTCTGGCAGGCGTGCATCCCTTTCAAATGGTCCATTTTGATATGGAGAGCCCATAGGCGAAAACTCCCAACCGACGATATCATAACATCCTTCGGCTTCAGCCTGGCATCGCGGTGCTACTGCTGCTCATCTCACCAAGTTGAAACCACGGAGCACATTCTTCTCGTCGGCGACCTCGCAACAAAGTTATGGACGTTTCTATCCTCCAAATGCCGGCAGGACTACCGGCCGGGTGGCCTCAACGATCTCAGGTACACTGGAGCAGATCTCATGATCATCAGATCGTCGCGGCCGCCGGTATTTGGGTTCTGTGGAAAAATCGGAACAAATGGAGATATGAAGATCTCCAATATAATTCAGACCTACTTATCAGGGAGGCCGCCACACAAGTGCCTAAAACTGCTCGGCGCTGCCGTCACTCACCGTCCAGCTTTTGGAAGGCTTTTAACTCCACTACCGCTTAGGCATGGCGCCGCGATGGCGACGTGTCGTTTTGGTCATCCTTTTGTGTTTGCGGCTTCTTTTTATTTTTGCTGTCTTCTCGCGCGTGGCGCGTGTACCTGTATAGGCTTCGGCATTTTGCGCCTTATACATCAATAAAAGTCTCTTCTTCCAAATATACATATATATATATATATATATTATATATATATATATATATATATATATATATATATATATATAGCAATAACCCATCCTTGGTATATATATAAAAGGACCAAAATGCAAACTATCTTTTACAGGTAAGTAAAAGCCATGTCAAACCCCAAATGAGAGAGACCAAAAATCCAGCCTCGGCAAAAACCAAGAGCTGGCCCCCAAAACCAATCAGTCAACGCCGCTCCTGAAAATGCCCCTAGGTACCCTATCTGGATGTGAACAGGTGTTAGAAACTTTCTGTATCTGTTTACCACATACCCGAATCAGCTGATCCCCATTGAAGGATTACTCCTCATATCTGAATTTGTTTCGGTTCTTCCGAATGATCCAAACAATTGCTGCTGCAACGATTTGAGCTTCGTGCCCGCGCCCCCCAAACATGTAGGTGTTCTAACAGATTGTCATCAACTTCTTCCCTCTCCATAACCTACAGTCTGCCATAGTAGCCCCATAATCTTCTAGCTAGCTGCCCGCTCAAAAAAATGAGGAATAGATTCACCTTGATGATCTGTGCAACAGTGACACTTAGAGATAGAGTTGTACCCAAGAGAGAGGATGACGTCATTTGCTGGAATCTTACGAAGAGTAACCCGCCACAGTAAGATGGACCATTTGGAGAGAATACACGAGTGCCAAAAAACCTGTCACGACCCGTATCCACTATGAAGGTACGAGTACGTAACAGCGTCCAGCCTACGTCGCAATGTCGGCGGTAGAACGCTGTCCTAGGTTACTATCTAACCAACAACTCACGCAATTGTATTGTACTTGTAAAAACTCAACTCCGAACAGAGGAAAAGTATAAGATATTGTAACTCAATCACAGTCTAAGCATGATAAGATAACACAGAAGAGATAACTAAGAAATATAAAGACAACTACTATAAATATAACAAAATCTCAACAATCTCAAATACAACACAAGTCTCCAATCAAATACAACAAGTTCAACATGAAAGACAGATGCAAGTCTACTAAATTAACTCCCGATCACTCCTGAGTGTCGGGGCCAAAGGTAGCCATCCCGTCTCCGGGTCCATAATACGTAGGGCAAGTGTCCTCAGGGCAATCATCTGTAAAATTTTCAACAGGTCCAGTCAAGACAGGAATGAGTACAACTCATCAAGAAATTCCAAGTAAATGACAGAGAACTATAAAGCAATTATAGACAGTTATATTGATGAATATGACAGTTTATACGAGTAATGATGTAAAGAACAGTTTAAGGTACAAGAAAAGTAAAGTAACTAAACAAGAAGAGAAATATGGCAATAAAGGCTGTAAAATATAATCTAGTTGAACTAGAGTAACATTATATAAGTCCAGACAGTATAATAAAAGTCATGTGTGAGTCAAGACAATGTAAATCTAATACCAGATGATTCCAGTACAAGACGAGTCAAGTATAAGGTGAGTCCAGTCAGTGATCAAAGATTCCAGGGTGAGTCCAGACTATACTCTAACAGTGTGTTTTGAAATACCGAGATCGACATGTAAACGGCTATAGTTAATACGGTATATCACACACCTGGCCGGGTGTGAGATGGCTATCATTCCACTAGATTCTAATAGATTCCAGTAGATTCCAGTTGGGAGATTCCAGATTTGGGGTATGTCTACATGTCTTACTCAAGTATTTTCCCTCCCAGCAAGTACAAGTGAATCCAGAATATGACACGAGAATCGAGATGAGTCCAGCCAAACATGTTGATACCAGCAAGTGATTCCAGGGTGATTCCAGTAGGTGATTCCAGTAATAGAAGCCAGATATGATGATACCAGTAATAGAGGCCAGACAATATGGTATGTGTGTCGCATACATGAATCCAAAATATCCATACATGTTGTAACAGAGAATCACATACAACTAACTAGAACTGAAGTACAGTAATTGACAAATAAATGAGAGAACTATCAGAGAATGTACTCGCCTGATACTCTGAAAAGAGTAGTATAATATCAGATGTCTGCGCCGGAGTCATAATGTCCTAAATAGAGCAGTACATGTTATAATATGTTTAAAATAAGGTAAATGAAGTTTATGATGCAATCTACATGATTTTAAGTCCAATCTAGGTCAAAGTCAACTCTAAATCAAACCTGGTCAACTGTCTAGGTCAAACTAGGTCAAAGTCAACTCTTGGTCAACTCTAGGTCAAACCAAGTCAACATCTAGTCAACTAAGTCAATCTAGGTCACACCTAGGTTTTTAGGACTATACCTTACCTTACCAAGGTATCTAGGCATCTAATATTGATACATATGTGGGTACTAAATCTTACCCTCCCCTTTAGTCTATATGATTACTCTTAGGAAATAATCAAGCCTCTATGTACTACATATATATAGACATACACTACACAACATTCAACCAGTCCTATATTCATATACTAATATCCTTCCTACAAGAAATTGTTTTATGGGTTTCTATCAGTTAGATGATTTCCTATCTAACCCAACATCACACACATGTGCCTAACTAAACACTCAAGCCTACACTCCTGCAATTCACATTGCCTATACTAGGCACACCTACTACTCCTCTAAACTCTATATTACTCTTCCTCTTTACTGATACCATATCTTAGTATTTGACCAAACCCTCTCTTACCTTGCCTACAAAGACTACCATCTTTACCTATACAATCTCAATTATGCATCCTTGTCCATTCTCTAATGTCTAAACATAAATCTTAACACTCACACCTACCACAACTGATTCTCACCTCCCTATACCCTTGCTATTCCTATGTCTAATACCTATGCTGCTATTGCTCTGCTTCCTCTTCCTCTTCCTCTTCCTCTATATACCTCATCCTGCATTAAACCCCTGAATCTCACTAGTGGCCACACTCACAGCATGCCTAAGCCCAACCTGCTGCTGCTACTGCTGTGCTTACCTGCTGCAATGCTAACACTAATATCTGAACACTCAAGGATACTCTAAGCAATCCTAATCCCTGATACTCGACCAAAACAGGACACTAACTCTCAAGCCTTACCCACAACCTCTAATACAATGAAATACTAACCAAGCTAACCCATATCCTAGCACTTGATACCCTCATAACATATATACATACCTACATATCTATAATATATATGTAACCTGAATATATATGGACCTACATAAGCAACCTGAATATATATATAACATCACAAGCATTGGAAAAAAAGGGGGTGGCTGAAACAGTGTCATGATTCCCAGGTTTATCAGTGTGAATATATGTGGGAAAACAGTGTGGGGAAAACAGAGAATGGGGGTTCCATTTCAGTCTCATGTGTGTGTAACCTATGTGTGTGAGTGATACATAGATGTAGGGATACATAACAGGTTTCAGAAATTCAGGAAAATAGTGTAAATATTTGATCAGCAGTGTGTTCGAGTGTCATAAGTGAATAAGTGAAATGAGAATAAGTTGACAGTTCAATAACAGTTCATCAATGTTTGAAATCCAGGTGGTTTCAGTCCCAAAGAAAATTTAAAATCCAATTTTCGTGCAAACATAAAACCCCACAAATTCAGTTTAGATTTAAAACTCAAATTTCACTTGAATCTCAGTTTTCTTTCATTCACAGGTTTTAACACAAATCATAACCAAATCACCATTTAAGTTTATATTTCAGTTGAAACCCAAATCCCACATGAAACCCAGATAATAACATATCATCATATTCAAAAATCTACATTAAAACATTATTTAAACATTCAAAAGGACTCGTGGAACAGTGTCAACTGTTCACTGTGTCAGTATTTATGAAACCCGACACAAACAACCCAATTTCGAATACCATATTAATTCAAAACCCAAATCAGGTGCATACGAAGATGAGTCACATGTGCACACGTGTCAGGAGGGTCATGCTCATGTCCCAAAACATGTCCAACTGTGTCGAATTAACCGACACCTAAGTGACAGTAAAACCGTGTGAAAATAACCATCGTGCTGCCATGTCGAATCGATTTGGGCTCGACCCAGAGATCGAGAGGCCACGTGATCGTGTCTAAGGTCAGGGGGAACATAGGGTTAGATATTAGACCCCCTGAATCGAGTCCAATCTGTGTCAGGACGCGACACGAAACGCGTATCCGACGCGTCTGTACCGCGCGCACGGTCAGTATAAAAACCAGTGTGGGTCGAATAACTCTCAAACCACTAGATAGAATCGTCTCAAATTTTATGTGCATGGTGTCAGTCATTTCTTGCACCCACACACCAAATTTCAGGTGTCGGGGTGCCGTGTCGTGTCCTATGTCGACCCTGAGCAGCAGGACAGTGCACGGTGTCCTCGTGCGTGTCCGATTTGGACACAAAAACTAACCTAAATCATGCTCAGTCACATATATACATAATCTACATATGATTAGCTACCCAAATATATAATTTGTTTTGAAAACTAAGAACAAAAAGTTCTAAGAGGCATTTTGTCAAACACATAAACATACACATAGACACGTGTCCGATACAGACACCAAACGGACACAAAATCCACCCAAATTCTAGGGACAGCTAGGGGACATCTAGATCTAGCCTAATATGCAAATAAATCAAAATAATAATGCAATTTTAGGGGTTTTATCTATTGGTGCAAATAGCAAAAAAAAGGCCCAAAATAAAGTGTTCCTCCTTACTAGCTCGGATCCCCAAATTGCTCAAAATCTGGGATTACTCTCCACCAATAGTAAATAAACAATAATTAGATCCTAATGCAAAATACTAGAGTTCAAAAGGAGTTGAAATGAATTTATTAGGATTTTAGGGAAATGGGGAATTACCTTTCCTTAAAAAATATAGGTCAAGCACAAAAGAGCCAAGAACAAATGGAAGAGGCATTAAATAGGGGTGGAAAATCCTAGGTTGGCTTCCATGGGTGGGTTTGTCAGGGTTTGGGCTTAAGTCATGGGCCTATGGCTCAACTACATAAGTCATGGATTGGAAAAATCACAAGTCATTGAGTTAAGTCATAAGTCATGAAACCATTTCACTTAAACTTAATCTTCCTATTTCAAAACTAATTTCTAATGACTAAAATAGGTTAACTTAAGTTAGACTAGGGTCACCATAGCTAGGGTTAGCTTCTAGGCTAGTCTACTAAGTCTCTATAAGTCAAAGTCAATGTATCAACCACCAATCCAATATTTTAATCAAATAATTCTAATAAGCCAAAATAACCAAATTACCCCTAGGCTAAAAATGTTAATAAATATCCCCAATCACATGGTTAGGCTCTAGATCAGACAGTCTCTAGGGTTTCACTAGCAGCACATCAAAATCACAAGTCACAGTTTTTAAATAGTTTAAAAATGATTAAAAATCACTAAAAATTATAATATGAAATAAATATCAATAAATAATAAATATAATTATAAAATTTTAAAATTATCCTTATTTCAGAAATTGGGTGTTACAAAAGCTTCATTAACTGAGACTCTGGTTGCCACTCACGTACCTGCATCCACGTCGACTTTAGTGAGAAAATGCCATTGTGGGCCGGCTTCCATCAAAGCACATCAGCCTCCTCGGAGACTCGTGCACCGGAAGACATAATGGATGTCACGCCCTCGTCACCAAAGAGTTTGGCAGCCTGTGCCATGTCCCAGTTTCTACCGCCGTTGTCCAGCATCCGTATACACGCGTCCTCAGGAATATCCACCGCCGGAGTGGGGTGGCAGAAGGGAGTCCCCAGTCCACCGCTCGAACAGGATACTGGCCGAGCCAGCCCCCACGGACAGCCGAAGGTGGCGCTCGACCAGGCTCCTTCCATAGAGGATTCTTCTCCATGTGAGCGGTGCTTTGCAATTAGCAATCGCCTTCGACGGATGTATGTGTCTAAAATACGTGGCTTTTAAGTATCTGCTCCACAGGGATTGTTGGGAACGAAAACCTACCACTACAACTTCATAGAGAAAGCATCGAAGATGTCATCGATGTTGCGGATGCCTAGCCCTCCCTTCTTCGTCATTTTCGCCATGGATTTCTAGCTCGCTCTTTGTCTTTTAGGACCACCCTCCTTGGACCCCAAAAAACCCTCGAGAATAGCCTCTCTATCGATCGTTGAACCTCCTTCGGAGGGGAGCATGCTGCCAATGTGTACAAGGGAATGGAACAGAGGACATGCTTAATGAGCATGAGCCTACCCCCGTTGGAGAGGATGTTGTTATGCCAGTCTACCCGTTTGTTTCTGATTTTGCCCACTAGTGAGTCAAACATCGCCACCTTACATCTCCCGTAGACCATCAAAACTCTGTGGTACATGAAGGGAGGGCCACTGATCGCAATGCCCGTGGTCAGAGTGTATGCCTCTTTCTGTGCTTGAGTAAGAGAATAATGCGTGTACACCATGCATTTTCTAGGAATAACCTTATGGCCCGATACCCTCTAATGTGGAGAGTGCACATTACCGCCTCAACCGAACCCGTATCCCCCACAGAGAAAATGAGAATGTCATCGATGTACGCCAGGTGGGTGATAATGGGGCAACCACTTGCCGTGTGGAATTGTTTGAACCTAGGAATATTGACCAAATTGTTGATATTCCTACTGAGTGCCTCAGTTGCGATGAGGAAGATGGCCGGGACAGGGGGTTCCCCTATCTAACCCTTCGAAGGGACTTGAAGAAACCCTTGCTAAGCCCGTTGATCCCTATGAAAAACTAGCAATTGGATACCGACCTCTAGAGAATATCAATCCAAAGGTTAGAGAACCCGATGTATGGAGGACCCAGATCAAGAATTGCCAGTCCAATCTTTCGTAGGCTTTCTATATATCCAACTTTATCGCAATGTTGCCTCCCCGACTTGGGAATTTGAAACAGCTGACAAGATCTTGCGCCAATAAAATATTATCTGTGATCACACGCCCCTTCACAAAGCAACTCTGCTCCATCGAAATAATCTTCGGGACAATGTCCGTCATTCTGATGGCAATGAGTTTTGAGATGATCTTATCAATGAAAGTGCACATACTCAATGGCAGGAAGTCGACGAAGGATGACGGATTGTCCGACTTGGGTGTTTGCAAAAACACAAAATTTGTTTTATTCCAAACTTATAAAAGAGTACAAAGTACAATAAATTTTGGAGAAGTACAACTTTAGGAATCTGATCAGGAGACGATCACTTTATCCCTTGGACTATGTGAACTTGAAGACTGTAGCCTCTAGAGAACGCAGCAGCAATTTTGCAAGAGTTCTTGATCTCTGTCCCTCTATTTGATGATGATTGGAAACTCTATTTATAGAGTTCAGAAAATAACTATTTTAGCAGTTATTCTGATGTGCGCGAGACTGGATTGTGCCATACAGGATTGCGCCTCCTGTTGTGCCAACCTCCTGTTGTGCTAACTTTCATTCAGTTGTCAATCGTGTACTAATTGTATTTAGACGTGTAGCATCATATGATTAAGATGTGCGTGGTCGTGTACAGGATAGTAGACACGTCTTGAGAGATTAGTGGCATGTGCACCACATCATCCTGCTTTAGAATGTAAGTTGTCTCAACTTTATCAGGTTACACGAGCTTCAGTCAACAAGTCAAACTGCGCTTGATTTGAGCTGCGCCTACACACATGGCAACTTCTGAGCAAAAGTCGTTCAGGTTGCGCCCAGGCGCAACTAAGGATTTTGTTTAGATTGCGCTTGAGCGCAACTCACGAAGTGTACATGATAACTGTCCACCAACTTCTCTTGAGTGGCACAATTCACAGGATTCGAAGAGATTTTTCTCGTTCACTATTGTGTCAGCCGTCAGTATTGTCAGGTAATGATGACCATTAAGTGTCAGATGCCACGTAGATTTTGGCACAAAAAAGATTGGGCGCAGTCTGATATCGGGTGCAATCTGATCGGTGGTGCAGTCTGTTCTCTGAGCTTCATATCAGTGGCACAACTTGATTTTTGGGGCGCAACTTGATCACTGATCAGTATATTCAAGGCACAACTTGATTTTTAGGCTCTACAAGACCCCCTTCAAAGTTTTCAAAACTTAAAAACATTACAAAGTTTTGGAATACTTTGAATTTATAAAAGTTTTGACTAAGTCAGGTTGTGCCGGTCAATGCTTGGTCATCATGATTAAATACCTTTCTCAAAAATACTCAATCCTCTCTTAGTCTTCCGAAGTTTCATTGATTACTTTTAGTTTCCCATGAAGAAGAAGAATACGAAGAGTCAATTTGTTAATATATATATATATAGTTGATCTCTGTACTTTGGTCTTCTGTTCTTCAATGGCCCCCAAGAAGAAAGTGATGGAGACCAATTCTGACACCACAATCAAGTCTCCTGACACGAGACATGATGTTGCACCTACAACTTTTTTGTTGGAGGCTGACCCAGCTTTGAGGGCAGTGAACTTTCTGAACTGTTTTAGTTTAACCCCGTCAGTCTTCAATCGCTCTAGTGGCGGATCATCCTCTGAGGAGCACGTCAATTCAGAGGGATTTCTTAACCTGATGCGTCGCTCGGGGATCCGCACCATACAAGAATTGGACGCCGCCCTCCTTCAGACTGATGAAGGCAAGGACAAGAAATAATGTTCTAGGTAGAACAACTTTTTTATTTTTATGTCCTTGACTGTAGGGGTCCACCCGTCTTTATGCAATGAAACCTAGAATTTTTGATTTTATGTGGTTGTGATTTCGAATGGTGCTCATGGACATATTCTTTTAACTAATTCTTCGTTTTATTGTTTCTTCTGAAGAACACGTGGCAGTCGTTACATGGTTTTAGATGCCCATTTTTAGTTCTTTCCCAAAATAGGATCCTAGAACGACGCACCAATCTCATCTTTAACCTCTTTAAAAAGGACATCCAGAAATAAAAGAACCATTCATACTCTCTCAAAACCAATGTCTTCCCATAAGATTTCACTTGCACCACTTCATTCTGATATTATTTGCTAGTATGTTGTGTCTTCAAAAAATGGTAAGTCTTGACGAAGAATCAATAATATGAGTATTATTCTTTCGTACCACTTCTGGAGACAAGTATTGATCTGCATGTTGTAGATACTATTGACATGCGCTAACTATTTCTGAGAATAGGTGCACACTATGGTCCAGTGTTGAGCTCTGATCAGAGGCGCGTATTGCTGTCATACGCTTGTTTGATCAGTGTTCAGTGCAGATATGCGCCTGCTTGTTGGCGCAATGCTGATGTGCGCCTGTTTGTAGGCGCATTACTGATGTGTGCCTGTTTGTAGGCACATTACTGATATGCGCCTGTTTGTAGGCACATTGCTGATGTGCGCCTATTTGTAGGCACATACTGCTGATGTGCGCCTATTTGTAGACACATTGCTGATGTGCACCTATTTGTAGGCGCATTGCTGATGTGCGCCTATTTGTAGGCGCATACTGCTGATAGATTTCTGCTAACTTCTCCTGTTTCATTGATATTTACAGGGACTTGGTTAGCGAGCTTCTTCAGAACTGGCATCGGTGATTTGGATGTTGCAGAGAACTTTCTTCTGATACCCACATCAGACAGCTCATGTGGTTCAGACACTCAAATCAGACAGCACAGGACTTCTCATGTTAGGAAGGGTCTTCCTCATATGGTAGAAAGAGCCTATACATATGAGAGTTGGATGGTGAAGACGCAGAACTAGGAATTGTATCACAAGGGTGATCTCGTTCCTAGTTCCCCTGGCGGGCTATCTTCTCTCCATCAGTTGTATTGATAGTAGCTCATCTTTGGGCTGCTGCACTCTGGGGTTCTCCTCTAGTCTTTCTCAGAGAGAAGACCAGAGTTAATTCCATTGTCGGGCTCATTTCTTCAGGTCGAGACGACAAGGAATTGCCACCAACAAATAAGAAGATCCAAAGATGTAATAGACCTTTATTATTGATGAGAAGATCCAAAGATGTAATAGACCTTTATTTAGAATGAAAATCCAAGATGTAATAGATTTTCATCAAGATGTATCTATGCTTTTAAAGAAGGAATAAAGAAATAATTGTCTCATTATTCTCTTTCTTTTTTTTTTTACAATTTGATTATGCTATGCTGTCATAGATAACAGAATCCAGAGAGGATCACGGATGTGACAAGTTGTTTTGATGTGAATATTTGGAATTCAAGTTCGTAAAAAGGCATGACCTCTCACTATGATAAATGAATGGGTGATCGTTCACTTCGATTTCCGAGGAAGAAATATTGAATGAATGAATGGCCGTTTAGACTTTCAAAGAAGACAGCGAATGGATCAAACACGCCAGTTTTGAAGAAGGGAAGATGAAGAGTCCGTTATGAATGAACCGTTAGAAATGAACAAACAGTTGTGCCTCTTTCCAAAAGTTGCATCACTTCTCAAAGCTGATTTCTTAATTGTTCTGCCTATAAATTGTCAATCCTCTTTTCTTCCTGTGCAAGAAAAAAAAATATGTCTTCCAAAGATTTGATTGCTCCGAAGACTATAGAAGAAACCAAGACTTCTCTTGCTGAGCCTCCAGTGCCTTCTCAAAAAGAAAGGGGCGAAGGTTCAACTGTTCCTCCTGCACCAGGACAGGATTTGATCTCCAAGTTAGTGAAGCATGGAAAGACTATCGAAGAAGAGGCTTTGAGGACGGCTGTTCGTGAGTTCCTGGTGTGTTCAGACAATGGGATGTTTGAGCCGTTGGCGAAATTTGTATTTAATCAGGAAGGGTCGGGGCCTCCTCCCCGTCCATAATATTATGTAATTCTATTCTATTTTTTTGAATAAAAATGAACTTTTATTTACATCATGTCTCTGAAAATAAAGTATATTTTATCTTTATACATAATATTTCTTGAGAAATTTGCCATTGATGGGCATCATAGCAACTCTGCCATCCATATCTGCTAATTGATAGGCTCCATTAGAGGACTTTATTTATCACATACGGTCCTTCCCATTTTGCCTCGAACTTGCCTTTGCTCATATGTGTCATAGTCATAGGACGTCTGACTGTAAGAACCAACTCGCCTTCTTGAAATGTTCGCACTCTGACTTTGTGATTGAAAGCATTTGAAATTTGGGCTTGATAAAGTTCGATATGCTATTGAGCTAATAGCCTTTTCTCGTCGAGCGCCTCCAATTCCTGAAGCCAAAGACGATCATTATTATCTGTCGTAAGCTCATTAGCAATGGCGATTCTCAATGATGGAATTTGAATTTCCAAAGGTAGAACAGCTTCACATCCATATACCAGAGAAAAAGGTGTGCAACCTGTGGGGTTACGGACAGTAGTACGATATGCCCTTAGACATTCTCCAAGTTTATCACTCCAACTGCGTTTGTTAATAGAGACAAACTTTTTAAGGAGTTTGATAATGGTCTTGTTGAATGCTTCAGCCAACCCGTTAGCCGCAGGATTATAGGCTTTAGAAGCGACATTATTGATTCTGTTGTCATCACAGAACCTATTAAATTTCTGGCTGACGAATTATGGCCCATTGTCATAAATGATTCGGCGAGGGACACCAAATCTATATATCACATGATGTTTGATAAAATTGATAACGCTACTAGTCTTTACTTCAGCCAAAGGTATAGCTTCTACCCACTTCGAAAAATAATCGGTTATGGCTAAGATGAACCGATGTCCTTTAGATGAAGGAGGATTGATAGGGCTAATTATATCCATGCCCCAAGCTTCAAAAGGCCATGAGGCAGCAGTTGGATAAAGAAACTCCAATGGTTGGTGAATAAAATCTGCATAAATTTGACATGCACGGTATTTCCTTGCATAATCAATAGCATCTGATACCATAGAGGGCCAGTAGTAGCCCAGACGTCGGATACGATCCTGTAGTTTAGGACCAGGTTGATGTGCTCCACAAATACCATCATGAGCCTCACGTAATATCTGTTTTGCTTCATCACCAGCGAGACACCTAGTAATCCATCAAAATTTCTTCGATATAGTGTCTTAGTAGTATGATTATAATAGAATCGAAGTGATTGACGACGGATACTTGTAGATTCTTTAGGATCTTTTGGAAAAATGTCATGCACTACAAAATCAATGAAAGGCACTCTCCAATACTCGCTAAGGACATTGACTTCAATTAGGTTGCTGAATTCAATGTTGTGGTTATTTTCAACACAAAATAATTCTCTATTAGAGATAACAACCATCTGTTGTCTTTTGACTGGAACTGCTAATACCGCAGCTAGGTTAGCTAAGGCAACAGCTTCTGTATTGCATGCCCGACGTACATGTTCGATAAAGAATCCTTTAAATGAAGAAGCTATCCTGGTTGTCGCTTCATGGTATGGTACTAGATCCTGATGTCGAATTTTATATATGTCTCTAACCTGATTAACAATCAGCTTAAAGTCACCATATACTTCGAGATATTCAATACTCAATTGTTTGGCTAATTAAAGTCCAATGAGCAAGGTATTGTATTCTGCCATATTGTTAGAGCATGACTCGTCTAAAGAATAAGCCCTTTGAATAGTTAATCCATCGGATGAAATAAGAACAATTCCTACTCCAGCCACAAGGGTACCTTCAGGTCCAATTCTAGAAGCTCCATCAAAGAACAACCTCCAAGTAGGAAATTCTTCTGAGATCATATTTGATTCCAATATTTCGTCCGGAATCTCATCATAGAGTTTAGATGTCTCAGGGACAGGATGAGCTGCTAAGAAGTCAGCAAGTGCTTGGCCTTTCACAGACTTTTGAGGAACATAAACCATATCATATTATGCTAGCAATATGGCCCATATGGTAAGCCTACAATTGAGTGTACTTGGCTTCTTTATTAGAACTCGAAGAGGATTGACTCGGGATATGACATGAATAGTTTGGTCTATGATGTAATGTCTTATCTTCTGAACAACAAACATTAAGGCTAAACATTCCTTCTCCACTGGGCTATAACGATGTTCAGCTCCAATCATTGTTCGGCTAAGATAGTAGATGGCTTGCTCACGGCCTTCCTTGTTCTTCTGAGCCAGTAAAGCTTCCAATGAATGATCCATTGCTCGGACATACATTAAGAAGGGTATTCCTGAGATCGGTGGTACAAGAACTGGTGGACTCATTAAATATCGCTTTATGTCATCTGTTCGTTGACATTCTTCTGTCCAAATGAAAGATACACCTTTTTTTATTAATTGAGTAAATGGTCTACAGCATCCAGATAAATTCAAAATGAACCGCCTGATGTAGTCGACATTGGAATCCTCGTAGCTCTTTTAGGTTGCGTAGAGGATGCATCTCTTGAATGGATTTGATCTTCTCGGGATCAATGTGTATACCCTTAGAGGTAATGACGAAGCCGAGAAACTTACCACTAGAGACACCCAAGAAAGACTTGGTGGGGTTCATTTTGAGTTGATGCTGGCATATTAGATTGAAGATAGTTCTTAAATCTTGAATGTAATCTTCTTTGAGACGACTTTTGACAGCAATATCGTCAACATAGCATTCGACAGTCTTTCGCAAATGATCTCGAAAGATAGTGCTCATAGTCCGCTGGTAAGTTGCACCTGCATTCTTAAGACCAAACGGCATGACCGTATAACAGTACACACCCTGAGGAGTACGAAACGAAGTATGTTTTTTTATCTTCAAGATCCATCCAGATTTGATTATATCCAGAAAACCCATCCATGAAAGACATTCGTTCGAATCCACATGTATTGTCGATCATAACATCAGTAATTGGGAGAGGAAATTCATCTTTGGGGCAAGCATTATTGAGATCCCGAAAGTCTATGCAAACTCGAACCTTTCCGGTCTTCTTCAGGACAGGGACGACATTGG
Source organism: Iris pallida (assembly GCA_029216955.1). NCBI lineage: Eukaryota > Viridiplantae > Streptophyta > Magnoliopsida > Asparagales > Iridaceae > Iris > Iris pallida. The sequence continues at coordinate 12,369,487 of JANAVB010021600.1, read as the reverse complement.
CCACCCAGTCAGGATGTTGTTCTTCTCTGATAAAACCGCAAGCTATAAGCTTTTTGACTTCATCATCAATTGCATCTATCATTTCAGGCTTGAATTGCCGTTGTTGTTGTTTGACCGTTTGGCATTCGATAAAATGTTAAGCTTATGAGTTGCAATTTGAGGATCTAATTTCAGCATCTCTTCGTAACTCCAGGCAAAGACGTCAATGTATTCACGAATAAGGTGAATTAATTTTTGTTTATCATCTTCTGGAAGATTCTTGCTAATGAAGATTGGTCGTGATGCACCTTTCTCTCCAATATCGATTTGGACCAGTTGATCCTCAGTAGGTGGTTCTCGTTGTTCAAAACTGATTGTCCATCCTTTGTGCCCAAGGGTCCATTTTACTACCTTCTTTAATGTCACTTTCGTCATCTTCTGAGAATTCGGCAGATACCATGTTAGAAGATACTATCACCTTATGAACATGTCCGATGCTGGTATCAGAATCCTATGAGATAGAATCATAAGAGTTTGAACGTTCTTCTTCATCAGATTCACAAGGTTTTGGAGTTGGAAGTGGTGACATATAACCTAGTCCTCGTTTCGTTTTACTATGGTATTGTTGTGATTTTCCTTTTGGAACAACAATACAAAGAGGGGTTCGCCTTCCTTTACCATTGTTGAGACCTGTTCTAAAATCATATCCCATTTTACGGATGATGGCTTTAGATTGTGGACTATAGCATCGTAATTGTAGCCTTCCTGTATCATCTCTATTATTATTATAGAGCATAATTTTTGGTTCTTCTCTTTTGTTGAAGAATATAGGCTTTTCATCTTTCTTTTGAGACGGTACTAAGAAGTACGACTCTTGTATTGAATCCAGTGATACCATGTTTCGTCGAGATGATACGACTTCTATTGTAAGTGGCTTAAAGCTATCTAACATATCCAGATAACTGCAAAGGAGATGCTTTATTGATTTTTACACCATCATTTACAACATGGACTTTAGCCTTAACAGGCTTAGTCAAATTGATGACAAGAGGGGGAGAAGAAGAAAGAGAAGGAGGAGGGAGCTTCTTGCAACGAAGATCGATTATAAGCGGCTCAAAAGAGGTAAGCTCCCTTTGTTCCTGACTATCACCTTTAGGTTGCTTCTTATGGGAAGGTAGATAGATAGTCAGTGGTTGGGAAGACTGAGGACAGGAGGTACGTCCTTTGACTGGAATCACCAGAGTATCATTAGGTATACTCTTCTGTTCTTCATCTGTGTCCATTGCTAGTACTACCTTCATGAATTCCTCTTTGTACATACGAGAATCGTTGCAATATGCTTCAATTCCTTTGAAAGGATTCAGATCTGCAACCTCTTTTTGGACTTCTCTATTACCATCCACGTATTTGAAACATTGGTAGAGCGTAGAGGGTACAATATTGTGTTCATGAAGGAATGGCCTTCCCAATAAAGCATTGTATGAGCCATGATTGTAAATAACATAGAAAGTTACTTTTATACGAAGATTGCCAATTTGAAGTTTTAGGCGTATCTTCCCCAAAGGTTCACTTCTTCCTTGATTGAATCCCAGGATGGTAGTGATAGTTGTAGAAAGATTATGTATTAGAATTTTCAAAGCGTCCAATAAGGACTTTGGCATGATGCTAAGTGCAGATCCGAGATCAATCAGAATACGGTCGACTTTCATGGTGTCCACATATCCCGTGAAATAGAGAGAACGATCGTGATGATTGTCTTCTAACAACATGTCATCTTGTGGAAAAGTGATATTGTGATTTAATTCAAATACACTATGACAATATGCACAGCTGACTGGCTCCTTTTTGGGCTTCTTGAGAAGAGTCAAATAAGTGTCAGCCTGTATCAAGGCTTCACTTAACATCTCACAATTTTTTTAAGAGACGTAAAAGTTCAAAGATTGACAATCTTGCTGGAGTATTGGCCAATTGAGCTAATATGTCAAAATTGTAAGGCTTTTCAAGTCCAAGAGATGATGACTTCTTCAACGCCTTATCAAAGCGAACATGTTGCTTTCCCTTGTCTGCTGATGTTGGTTTAGGAGGAGATGGTTCGACTACTGGCAAGGATGTAGACGGTGTATCTTCAGCAAGAGAAGATGATGGAGGAAGAGCATCCAAGGATGGAGCAGGATTCTCTTGATTTTCAGAATACTCCCGAAGATAGGGTTTCCCAGATCTAGTACCCATTAGGATTTTTTCTTCTGTTAATGGTTCAAAGGATACCATATTACAGTTCTTGGATTTAGACTTGGAATACTTCTTTTGCTTAGAAGAGGAAGGCGTTTTAAATTCTGCAACCAGATCTGGATGAATCCACCTAATCTCTCCTCTGTCAGTTGACATCGAAACAAGACCTTCATTTTGAGGAGACGGGAAATTCACAATTTCCAGAGTAGTCCTTGGAATAGGGACAACACCATCTTGTACAAATTATGGTGGAAATCACCGAATTGGAGAGAAACCACATTAGCCGTCACCATTTTCTCATCCTGCTGTAGAGTAATTGCTCCAGAGTTGACCAACTCCTGGATTTTGCCCTTGAGCACATAACATGCTCTGGTTGGATGCCCTATAAATCTGTGATAAACACAGTATTTAGGGTGATCAGTTTTACCAACTTCTTCTGGTCGCTTTGCTTATGGAAGCTGAAGCTTATTGCTTTTGATCAAACAATCGAAGATGCTTAAAGTATCATCTTCATCGAAAGAATACTCTTCTTTTGGACGAGTTGACTTTTGCAATGGTGCTGATGGGGTGGATGCCGTCTGAGTAACATTGACAGCCAAAGACTCTTTGCCTTTAAGATTGATGGCCAATGTTTCTTTATTCTTACAGTTATTCTGGCGATTACTATCTCCAGGTGTAGAATGTTCATCTTGGTTAGGATGGTCATCTGGACTCCTAACTGCTGAACTTTTTGGCACTCACTTCTGCCACCTTTGCATTAACAATGAAAGAAGGCCAATCTTAGAATTGTGTAGATCCCGTCCACATACTGATAATAGGCAACAAGTTTGATTTGCAAGTGTCTATTGTTACAGCAGATGGAGTACCTAAAGGCATTTTAAGTGCCTCTCGGCGGAATCTTTCAATGAAACTCTTTGTGGATTCATTGTGCCTCTATTTAATTTTAATGAGGGCAGACATCGTCATGTCGTTGAATCCCTCATAAAATTATTCCAAGAATATTTGCTTGAAACTAGCAAAAGAAGTGATACAACCATCAGGTCGACTACGATACCAGTCATATGGTGCACCGGCTAAACAACCGACGAACACTCTGGTAAGAAGAGCATCATTTGGCTGTAATTTATCAGTCATCACTTTGAAATGATTGATGTACTGACTTGGAGAAGTGCTACCATCAAACAGCATAATGGTTGGGAGTTTATATTTAGGAGAAAATAGAACTTCCTTCCACTCTGTAGGATATGGTTGCTTTATGCCCAATCTTTGTAGGCCATCCTTCTGCTTGAAAGCCTCAAACTGAGTGCGCAGAAGTTTCACAGCCTCATTTGCATCCCCTGATGTTTGAGAATTGGTGGGCTGGTTAGAAGTGTTAGGAGGAGGAACAGCATGGTAATTACCACCCCCAGTACTAGACTGACTTGGATCAGCTTAAATTGGCACAGAAGCAACCTGAGGGGCTGGTACCCCCAGATTAACAGGTACAGAAGATGCTATAAGCTCAAGATTTGTAACAGGGTTTAAAATCGGAGGTACTATATGTTGAGCTAGCATTATGGTGTGCATGCTTGCAACCATTTCTGCCATTGTTTTCAATTTGTCTCCTAATGCAACAATTCGTTGCTCTTGGCTGGTTGACGTAGAGGCATCTTAATCTTTTGTAATGTTATATGCTGTCACTTCTCTTGCTGCTATTGATGAGATAGTTTGTTCAGAACTTTCACTATCTGCATCAAACTCCGAAAGAGAGTCCTCTCCCACATGAGTGATAGGAAGATCTTCTTGATTAAAGACACCTTAGATCAAATGACGATTTCTCGATCTAGTGTATTGAAAGACACCTTCATTGGATGCATGGATCTGGTCTAAGTATTGTTGACTGGGATTACGGGATGCATTACGTCTTGGATGTTTCCCACCTCCAGTGCCTTGAGAAGTCATGTTAACAGAAGCATATAATAGTTTATCTTCGTCTTCTATTATATGTTCAGGAGTTGAAGCATAGTTCAGACGATCAAAAACAGATCGTCGAGCCGATTGGCAACAACAATTGATGACAACTTTATGTAGGCAGTGGCAATTTGAAGCGCGATTTGGAGGTGAGGAAAACATTCCCGTAGTCTCCCGCCTTTGTGTAAGACGTTGCCGGAGGTCAGTTACAACCACAGGACGAGAAGAAGTCGGAGGAACATATTCCTTAATGATGTTAGGAACATATCTCATATTCTTTAGGTGTTTAGTTCCTTGAGTGTACAAAGATGTACTCAACTCATTAGCATAAGTAGATGGGTCTTTCTTTTCAAACTTTGGCTTTTGGTGCAGATTGGCCTTTGGCATAGGGTTCTTGCGTTTTGCCAAAGTTGATATTGGTTGACGTCTATTGAGATAAGCGCGTAAATCTGAAAATTCCGTTTCCGGTGTCTCTGTTTGTGATACCTTCAATTTTCTTTGCTTGGATCTTAAAATTTGTAAGGTAGGAAGGTCTTGACCAAACCCCTTAGGGGTAGGTAAGATAACTCTCTGATCAGTATTCTTTCTGGTATCAGAGATTCGATGACCTCTGTTTACAGGAATAGAATCTGATACATCTTTCTCTGAGTCATAGACCAGGAAAGTTTGAGGAAAGACCAAAGGGTGCTTTCCTTTATTTTGAACAGGGTTTGCTAAGAAGCATTTTCTTTTGTTCTGTTGTGTGATCATTTTAGGCATAGATTGTGCCAATTGAGAAAATGCCATAGGACTTTTTCGTTTGTTCTGTCTAGTGTTAGCACTAGGACATGAATTCTCTAAGTTCAAAACTTGAGAATTGGAAGAGGGAATAGCCAAAAGACCAGTTCCCTTAAGTTGTGCCGGAGTAGCAGATTACGCCTGGGTTACCGATTGCTTGGGTTACGCCATAGTCCTACGGACTACTGATGGCGCCTTGGCAGCAACTTTGGTAGACTGTGCCTCGACAGTAGCTTGAACTGACTGTGCTTTGGCAGCAAAGATAGTAGTAGGCTGTGCATGGGCAGCAGAGTGAGCAGATTGCGCCCTAGCAACAGAAACAGGCTGTACTGGAGCCACTGAGGCGGATTGCGCCTTGGTTATTGAGCACTCAAGTTACGCCTGGGCAACAGCGACTATGGGAGATTTAGGAGTCCATACAGTCCTATTCTTGGTGATAGCCACCGTGCGCTTGTTGCTCTTGGTGTTGATCATATTCTCGTAGGCTGTCTGGTTGACTTGAATAACCAGAGTCTTCTGTGTCTTGCCGGTCGACGCAATGTCACATTGAGTTGTCACTTTCTCGTCGGAGGAGAAAGTCGTCTCCAGCAGAGTCGTCATTTTGTTTGCAAAACAAAAAATTTGTTTTATTCCAAACTTATAAAAGAGTACAAAGTACAATAAATTCTGGGGAAGTACAACTTTAGGAATCTGATCAGGAGACGATCACTTTATCCTTTGGACTATGTGAACTTGAAGACTGTAGCCTCTAGAAAATGCAACAGCAATTTTGTAAGAGTTCTTGATCTCTGTCCCTCTATCTGATGATGATTGGAAACTCTATTTATAGAGTTCAGGAAATAACTGTTTTAGCAGTTATTCTGATGTGCGCGAGGCTAGATTGCGCCATACTGGATTGCGCCAACCACCTGTTGCGCCAACTTTCATTCAATTGTCAATCGTGTACTAACTATATTTAGACGCATGGCATCATATGATTGAGATACGCGTGGTCGTGTACAGGATAGTAGACACGTCTTGAGAGATTAGTGGCATGTGCGCCACATCATCCTGCTTTAGAATGTAAGTTGTTTCAACTTTATCAGGTTGCGTGAGCTTCAGTCAACAAGTCAAACTACGCTTGATTTGAGCTGCGCCTACACACGTGGCAGCTTCTGAACAAAAGTCGTTCAGGTTGCGCCCAAGCGCAACTAAGTATTTTGTTTAGATTGTGCCTGGACGCAACTCACGAAGTGTACAGGACAGCTGTCCACCAACTTCTCTTGAGCGGCACAATTTACAAGATTCGAAGAGATTTTTCTCGTTCACTGTTGTGTCAGCCGTCAGTATTGTCAGGTAATGATGACCATTAAGTGTCAAATGTCACGTAGATTTTGGCGCAAAAAAGATTGGGCACAATCTGATATCGGGCGCAATCTGATCGCTGGTGCAGTCTGTTCTCTGAGCTTCATATTAGTGGCGCAACTTGATTTTTGGGGCGCAACTTGATCACTGATCAGTATATTTAAGGCGCAACTTGATTTTTAGGCTCTACATTGGGGATCAACACTAGGATGGTGCTCGATATCGCTTTCGGGTAGGCCGATCCCTGGAAGAATGCAATGGCCGCATCAAGGACGTTGGCGTCGACAATCTGCCAACAAGTCTTGAAGAAGGCACCTGTGAATCCGTCGGGACCCGGAGAGCTGTCTTGTAACCCGAGTTCTCAAAATTTCAAAAATTTTATTTAATTTAATTATTTTAAATATTTTGCTTTAGAGAATAAATTTGAATTTGAATTTCTACGAAGAAAATCTTGAATATTTTTCGATTTACAAAAGGGTTTACTAATTATATTTTCTAAAATTTATATTTGGATTTATAAAGATATTTTGAATTATTTTGATGATTAAATAATAGTTTGAATTATTATGGTAAGCAAGTAGTAGAATTATAGTTGATTTAGTTTTAATTGTTATTCTTGACCAATAAATATATTGCTATACTATTTAAATAAGATTATGTATTTATATAAATCATTTATTATTCAAAATATTTGATAATATTAAGTATTATTTTATATTATTATTGTTATGAAATATTTTTGTTTTCAAATATTTATTTGAACTGATTTATGGAGAGATTTGATCTATCTTGTTAGCTTTAAATTTATAAAAATTATTAAGTATAGTATTTGACAAATAAAATCTATTGTTATACTATTTTTCTATTTATGGAAAGATATTTCATAAATATTTGATATATATATATTAGTATCATTTTAAAACCATATTGTGATCCATTATTAATTTGGATTATGTCAATCTAGCATTAATTAGTTATTTGATTTAAATTATAGAAGGATTGAGTCATTGGATCCTAATCCTTCCTAATTAGGAATTCCTCTACCCTATATAAAGGAGGAGTCCTTCTTTGGTTCTCCACAATTCAACACAATTTCTCCACAATCCTATCTAGCCAACATCTACAATCATCCCACCGTGTCGTGCACCGTGTCCTTGTCATCTTTTTCCATCTACTATTTTTATTACATCTACATTCTTTCTTTCGTGTCCGACACACCGAACACCTTCTTGTGTCTCGCAGGACACAACCCCATCCTTCATGTGCCCGTGTCTCGTAGGACATGTCAGCACGAATCTAAAACCCTAAATTGTTGTCCTAGCCAAGCCTTCTCGCCACGAGCCCAGCACCACCTTTAGCGACACCTTAGTCGCGGCCATCATGACCAAGCACCATCACCGCCATCCCCGCTGTTGGCACCGCCTAGGGCCGCCCTCGACTCCTCTTCTTTCACGGCCAGATATCGCCACCACCATAACCTCGGCCACCGTCGCTACTAACAGGACCACCGTCCTTCCATCGCACGACCACCACCATAACAGAAAAAAGGAATGGAAAGAAGAACCCTAACCTAACCTTTCTCCGACGACCATCTCTGCCTTCTTAGTTGCCAGCCTCGATCTCGCTCCGCCGTGTGACGAGCCTCCGACCATCCTTGGGCCGCGCGTGCCGCCGGTGTCGACCTCCTTCTGTATCCACGGTCGCTTCCTTGCCGAGGCGCCGCCTGGCAAGCAGTCCTCACCTAGATCTGGCAGCCTCTTGGATGTCGTGGTCCTCCACCGTCGAACCTACCAGAAGCCCACCACTTCTCGACCACCCGGCCACCCTCTTCTTGAAGCGCCCTCCTCGTCGAGCCCCAACGAGCATTACAAGCATCGAGCCTTCAGTCCTGCTCGACCGCGTCGGCGAGCTCGTCTTCACGACGCCGCCCTTTCCATCTCTTCTGAGCTCCCTCGATCCTTTCCTTCGTCGCTCTGCCGCTCTCTTCTCACAGCGCTCCTCTCTCTTGTCTTCTTCTCTCCCTCTTTCCAATGGAAGAGCAGCAGTGCTCTCTTTCCAAAGAAAGAGCAGCATGCTCGTGAATAAATCCTTCTCCTCCTTATCCTTCTCTCTCTCTCTTTCTCTATCTCTCTCTCTTATCCTAACAATATACATCATATATTACAACATATATATATATATATATATATCCTTTATATCCTTGAAATTATTTTTTATTATATATTATCATTGTTACTAGTACCCTTGGTTGTTAATAGTTATTTTTGACTAAATAAAATATTTCATAAAACTATATTGTAAAATAGTTTCGGACATGGTATTAAAAATATCTTGTATTTAGTATGGACTTAGTTTTATTAATAAATATAAAAGGGTTATATACTTTTGGGACCTATATATGATTTGGGCCTTTTCATATATTTTAGATTCTAAAATGAGTTTTTATGAATATTTAGGCCAAACCCCACACTAGATTTATAGTTTTCATTTATAGATATGGGGCTTTTACTAAATGAATTAATTTGGTCATTTTGGGTTTTGGGATCAAGTAGATAAATATTTTCTTAAATGAGTTTTTTATATTTTCAAGTATTGATCCAAAACTATTTTGCTGATGAAAATATAGTTTTCAAATATAATAAATGCTTTAAAAAAATAGTTATATATATATATATATATATATATATATATATATATTTATTTATTTATAAAAATCCCTTCGATTATCGAATCCTGTTCATGACTAATTCCTCGTTTCCTATCCCTTTGTAATTCTTGAACCTCCTTATATCGTCCCTAGCTAATTCGACTATTCTGGACTCAAGGGCACAGTCCGTGCCATCATTAGAGATCATCATGCGTAGTTTTGATATCTGAGACTATTTCTGTGCCGACATGATCATATCGTGCCAATCAACTTCAAATCAAACCGAGGCAAGCACTTGTCGACGCTTTCATGTGCATTTACTTTATATTGTTATATTTTACTTATACATGATATTCTCGTGTCTTGACTGTTTACACATATGAGAATTGAGTGATTGACTAATATTTATGTTTTTTTATTGTTATCGTGATCGTTTTCGTAATCGTTATGGTGAGCGTTTCTACATGATTGTGAGGTATAGATATTGGAGGGGTACAATTACTAGGCACGTGGATAAAGTCCGATTGTATTATTGGCAACTCTCCCGTTTACGGGGACGGGCCGTTTATAACCTCATTGTTCGCCCAAGCCGTCCATGTGTAGGAATGTTGTACTTCTCATGACACGAGCACTAATATTGTTTACATGAGTCTCTGTCTTTCATACTTGCTACTTTCTTATTTAGTTTATCAACTTGCATATTTTCTTATTCATATTGTTCATGTTTATTGATCATTGCTTTCCAGGTTTAGTGTTATATTGCTTTATATTGCATTTGTATTGTGTTGGATAAACTTGTACTTGTTCCAATCCTGACTGGATATTTTTTTTTCAGTTGACAGATTCTTGATGACTTGCTATCTTGCTTTGGGTTCCTTTGGGTGGAGTTAGCGGTATCTTGGAGGCCAACCATAGATTCTAGTTAAAATAGATAGTTTTTGAATTTAATGTTTGGTGTAACGCCCTAGTCCCAAAATACGTAGGACTAGGAACGGAGACATGCCAACCGTATAATAAATATACGTAAGCTAAAAAATATAGTATAACCATGGCATACTAACCTCATCCACAAAATAAAGAATAATGATCTCATAAATTAACTATAAATTTGTCATTTACAAGTTCGTTGGGCGGAGACAAATCCACTGCCAACTAATTTAAAGGAAAAGTAATACATAAACAAGGAAATGATTTGGCAAGAGTAGCATGGAAGATCTAAGTGCAATCATCTTCGAAGGAATATAGAAGATCACGGCCTTGGCTGGAATACTTGCAGAAATTCATAAAGCACACACATGGAGAAATCACCAGGTCCTCAGGGGACGTAACACGATACATGAAGAACATGCCAAAACTGAATATAATCTGCTCAATAATAATAAGTCAATTGGATCATAACATTGTCAAATACTCCACCATTGAATTAGTGTACCATCCCCCAACCAAACAAGGACAGGAGATGGCCCCCTAATCCACGATGAAGTATCTTTCCATGCCGTGAATCCAATATGGTATCCGGAGCATAATAAGGTTCAGTACCTTTTCATCGAAACAATGAACCACACCTACAACCAAACAAGGACAACGTGTGGCAAACTAGTCTACGGCAAGTTATTATTCCAAGCCACGATCAGATATAAGTACCAAAACCAAAAGTACCTATACCTAACGGATAAGGTAGCCTAACCTAAGTGAAAGCATTTTAAGAACAACCCTTCAACGCATAGGCTCTCTGGCTAAAATGGGATTGGCATGGTTCCCTCTCTGGGCACCGGGGGCCAAGTAATAATGTAACAACATAATGCTTTACAGAATGCCAGTGGCCGTCAGTAACAATGGGTAGTTTCATTCGCGTCTCCGGTGGAGTTTACGGGTTACAAAAGGTAAAATATATAGTAGCCCATACGCTAAAGAATTTTCCTTCCCACCCCATGCCTATCTATGTTATATCCATAACATGTATAACCTCTATTAACCGCTAAGTCAAACTAATCATGCAACATACTATTAGCGGTTAATCATATTGCACGGCTTATACGTACCGGTGGCCAGCCTGCTACATATGTCCGAGTTCTATATGCGACTCGTGACTTCGTGGCACAACCGTGTTAAGGCCAATGAATGCAATATAAATGAGGGTGGTCTCTTAAATCTAAGTTTAATATGCATAAAAATAAATATAAAAATAATAAAGACAGAATCTAACAGTACTTACATCTAAACATGATTTAAAAGAAAGTTTTATATTACAAAAATTTAAATAATAAGTAAATGCATGAAATATGAGCCAAAGTAAATAGATAGCAAATGGCAAGGTATCTTGTCTGGAGGTGGTGTGCAGAAAATAGCATGTCCAAGTCACTCAGGTTGTCAGAATCAAGAACAGCGAAAAGTCAACTCCTATAAACGTTCTCGGATGCTGAAATAAACATCATGAACGTTTTTGGTATAAAAGAAATGCCTAAAAATACCTACCCAAAAGTTCAATTCTGGACAAAGGGGCAATCATAATTTTGGGTCAAAATGATGTCCGCCGTTGGACCTGCTTTACACCGAAAAGCGTGCCAGTACCTACGATCTCTAAAGTCAATAAACTATATGTTTATGGGTCTGATTGATGATATGAATCCAACCGTATGTCCAAAGTTAGATTCCGGTAGATCATGCACAAATTTGCCCGTTGGATCAGTTCGCAGGCCTGCCAAAATAGCATTCCGGTCAACCTTTTCAGATTTGGGCCAAAGTTGGCACACAGGACCAGAAAAATGACATGGTCCTGATGGCACAAGTTTTGTTTTGAGATAACGAACATGCACGAAGTTATATGGACTAATTTGCAAAGGGACTGATGCGGGATATCTCGACGAATACGCCTCGATTTTGTCACGCACAGACAACAAAATTGAGTTCCGCCGAATCCCACACGTCGACAATATCTACACGCGTCTTTCAATGTTCATGGATTGCAACCACGTCGCTCGATTTTTTGGGGCACACGCCATATCGATGAAAATTATGAAACTTTGAAGTTTGAAAACTAGTTTTTTTCCTAAAAGTTTGAAACTGATTTAATCACAATCTAATCAAGGAAAATAAAAGTTGGATTTCCATCTTGTACAAGTTGTCTGTGATCATGTTTAAACAAATTTTGAAATCTGTTGTTGAATCGACAGAAAAATGCCTTCCTAATCTAGGGTTTTTTAATGGTTCTTGAACTTCAAATTTGTGAATTTTCTTGTTCATTCAAGAATTTCCACCAAAATTTTGGAACAAAACCAATCAATCCCTTTGGAGGGTCTTGCAGGTGGTTAACTAGAGTCTCCGTAGAATTTTATGGATCGAGAATTGGTTATATATAATAGAAGAATTTCTGCGACAAACAGGGGTACCTCAGTTGAGTTTCCAAAACATAACCTGCTCTGTTTTTCCTCAATTTGCTGTTGTGCCATCGGCCGGCGGTTGCAGGTGGCCGGTGAGCTGCGCGCCGGCGTCAGCGAGGTCGCAGGAGGTTAGGGAGACTCAGGGGCTGTGCTGGGTTGGTCGCGATAGGGTTCCGTAGGTTTTTACTCTCGAGATGTCGACGGGTTTTGTGTAGCTAAGAGCAGTAAAATTTTGATTAAATCTTGGATTTAAAGCGATATTAGATTGGTGCAATCTAGTGGGATCTGGGATTCACATCTTCCAGATTTGATATGATAGGATTTTCTAGAAATTAAATCGAAGAAGAAACTTTGTTCGATTCCGCTTGGACCAAAGGTCGGTGCGGGTGTTTTTTGGGAAATAATTCTCGCGAGAATTCTTTTGAATTTCTCGCGAGAAATTCACTGTTTGTGTTTTTCTTCTTCTAGAGAAGTATATATATGTAATATAAACATTAAAATCCTATAATATATACACATACTAATAAAAGGAAAAAATAAATTCAAAATTCTCCAAAACACTCTAATAGTACTAGCAAATCTACATGTACAAAACTTCATGACAATATTTATCGTTTAGAAATAATTTATTCTATTAAAACTTTAATTATAAATATAACATAATTTTAGGTTTTACTGAAGTATTTATAATAAGGCCCCAAAATAAAAAACATTATTAACAACCAAAATATAAATATGTATATATTTATTTATTGGTAATAAAGGGCCCATAATAGCTATAGGTATAAATTATCTATTTACACAATATAACAAAACCTTAATACCAAGCTATTTACAAAAGAAAAATATGTACAAATCATTGTAAAATCTAAAAAAAAGTAAATGCTTGGTGGCACTTTCCTAGTTGGGGATAATTTACACATATATGTACTTATATATACATAAAAAATCATCTACCAATAACTTAACAAATGACAAGGAATAATAATAATAATAATAATCTAATATAATAATAATAATAATAATAATAATAATAATAATAATAATATATAATAATAATAATAATAATAATATTTCCATAAATTAGTATGCCTAGAATGGGTGGTACACTCCCACTACTACTATTGTTACTATATAAAATAAAATCTTTTTATTTCTTTAAAGTAAAAATAGATAAATATTTAAAACGGAAGATAACCAAAATATGATTTAAATTTAATCACACAAAATATTAAAAATAAATAAATCTAGTGACACCTACAATAATATGCTAGTCAAGCACTTGTCTGCACTAGAGTACTATATTGTCTAGTCAGTGTGTATAACAAAATTTAAGCATGACTAAGACATATAAATAATAAAAGGAATAATCCCAATAATTTAAGCAAATGTAAAATAAAAAATCTATTGAAATTTTTAGGGGTTTACATCCTACCCAATTAAACTACTCTCATAAACATTAAATTTAACTCTATATTCAAAATATTTATTCCTTTCATAAATAAATATTTATACATAAACTCTATAATTAAACTCTATATTAATCTATTACAATTAAACTACTTCATTAAACATTAAATTTAACTCTAAATTATATATTCAATGCATAAATAACAATTATTATAAATTACTTATTAGACCATATAAATTAAAAATATTACTAATATTTATACATGTACTTACTTTATACAAAATAATAAAATGGTCCTAGTCATACTTTTAGGAAAGTTTTTTAATAGATACCATTAAATACAAATGGCATTTAATATTATATATAACAATTATTTAGAAAATTATTTTTTAAACCCTTAAAATAATGTACGAGCTATAAATAAATAAAAAATAAATAAATAATAAATAATATATATATATATATATATATATTATAATTAGATTATATATATATATATAAACCCTTAAAATAATGTACGAGCTATATAAATATAAATATATATAAAATATATATATATATATATATATATATTATATATATATATATATCTATATATATATAATATATATATATATATTTATTTATATCGTACATTATTTTAAGGGTTTTATATATATATATTAGATATATATATATTCTATAGATATATATAATATTTATATATATATATATAGATATATATATATATATATAATAAAATATATATATATATATATATATATATATATATAATATATGTTGGGAAAGAAACGCGGAAACCTTTCCCCAAACCGGAGAGTACCTGCGAGAGGACCGAGCAAACAACGCACGAACCCAAAAACAAGCACACACAACAATCACGCAGACACAGAGAATTTTTGACGTGGAAACCCTTGCGGGAAAAAACCACGGGACGATCGGAGTCCAACCCTGAGAAGCCTCCACTAATGGAATAGAAGAATTACACCCTCTACAAACTCTCCCGATCCAAACGGATCCCCACAACACTCAGAGACAAGAACAATGATCACAAGGCTACGAAGAACGAGAACGACGAGTAGAGATTACCCGAAACACGATCTCCTTCAAAAACGACCTTCGATCCTCCGTCTTCTTCTCCGAAGTTGCAATGGCACTCTTGCCTCCTTCTCTCTCAAATTGTGTTGCCCAATACTTGCGATTATAAATTAGGGTTGAGAAAACTCAAATAACTCCCCAATCCCGCAACCAACCTGGACCGTTGGATTAGATCCAATGATGAAAACTCATCCTAAAATCCGCTTCAGCCCCGACGACACAGAATTCGGCCAGAACTCTGTGTCAAGCATCCAGAACCTCACCCCACAGTACTGGAGTGGCCAGACCGAGTTCGGCCCGAACTCGCCATGGGATCGAGTTCGGCCCGAACTCGGATCCCCTGTTCCAGAATCTCCCCCTGGGCAGCAACAGCAGCAGCAGCGACTCTACGTCGCCCACTTCCGAGCTTCTTCGACACACGAACGGCGCTCGTCGCACTCCGGGGTCTTCTCCACATAGGTTGGGAACCCCACCCACTCCAACAAATCTCCCCCTTCACAACTATGGGGAGGACGTCGTCATCCCGACGATCTGCCTGCAGTACTCAAACTTCCCCCTTGGTAGAATCTTCGTAAACATATCAGCTCCGTTGTCGTCTGTATGCACCTTCTCAAGCTCCGCGTCCTTCTTCTCAACCACATCCCGTATCCAATGATACCGGGTCTCGATGTGCTTGGACCGGCTATGAAACGTCTGATTCTTCACAAGGTGGATAGCACTCTGACTGTCGCAAAGCAAAGTATATGCTCTTGCTTCAGTCCCATTTCCTGCAACAGCTTCTTCATCCATAACAGCTCCTTGCAAGCCTCCGTCGCCGCAATGTATTCCGCCTCCGTCGGACAAGGCAACACACTTCTGCAACCGCGACTGCCACGATACTGCTCCTCCCCGCAAACATCATCACGTAGCCCGAAGTCGACCGCCTCGTGTCTACATCTCCAGCCATATCAGCATCGGTATACCCGACCAGCTTCGGCTCGTCACCACCAAAGGAAAGTCTCCAACCGGCAGTGCCCTGAAGGTATCGTAGAATCCACTTGACCGCACTCCAGTGTACCCTTCCAGGATTCGAAAGATACCTGCTAACCGTACCAACTGCATGAGCAATATCTGGCCTCGTACACACATAGCATACATCAGGCTTCCCACAGCTGAAGCATATGGAACCCGCTCCATATCTTCCTTTTCGTCCTCGGTAGATGGACACTGCTCCTCAGTGAACTTAAAGTGAGCGCGAGGGGGGAACTCACTTTCTTCGACCCGTCCATCCCGAAACGCTGAAGTACCCGGTGAATGTATTCGTTTGGGACAAGTGTAGCAGCTTGGACTCTCTCTCTCGGCTGATCTCCATCCCAAGAATAGTCTTCGCTGCGCCCAAATCCTTCATAGAGAAGGCCGCGCCCAGTTGGCGCTTCAACTCCGCTATCCTAGTGGCATTTCGACCCACTAATAGCATATCATCTACATAGAGCAATAAAATGATGAAATCATCCTCGGCAAAATACCTCACAAATGCACAATGGTCCGACGTCGTCCGTGCATAACCATGCTCCCCCATAAACGACTCGAACTTCTGTACCACTGCCTCGGAGCCTGCTTCAGACCATACAAGCTCTTCCTCAACCGGCAGACCAAATGTGACTTGCCCTTCTCACAGAATCCTCCGGCTGCTCTATGTACAACTCCTCCTCAAGATCACCGTGGAGGAACGCCGTCTTCACATCCATCTGCTCGACCTCCAAGTCGAAACTGGCTGCTAATGCTAGCACCACCCGAATAGACGAATGCTTGACGACAGGCGAAAAGATCTCATCATAATCCACGCCTTTCCGCTGACCGTAGCCCTTGACTACCAGCCTCGCTTTGTATCGAGGGCGAGTAGCATCATCCGTCTGCTTCACTCTGAACACCCATCGATTCTTCAAGCCTTCTTGCCCTTTGGCAACCGCACCAGATCATAAGTAGAATTGGTGTGCAAGGAACTCATCTCCTCCTGCATAGCCACCATCCACTCCTGCCTGTGTTCGTCTTCCATAGCCTCTGCGAAACTTTCGGGCTCTCCCCCGTCAGTCAGTAGCACATACTCATCCGGCGAGTATCTCGTAGATGGTCGACGATCCCTGTTGCTCCTTCTCAGTGGAGCCACTGGTGCTGGCTGTATACCGACAGCCTCCTCCCCTTCAGGAACTACCTCTCCGGCATGCTCATCCTCCTGAGGGACACCCTGACCACCATCAGCAGGCTGATGATCAAGGTTGGGAGCAACTCCATGTACCGGCTCCCCCATAACTGGATCCTCCGCGATGTCCTCTGGAAACTGCTCGAAGCGAAATGACTCTAACTCAGGCAATTCCTCAGCCTCAGAAGGCATCTCGGAGTCCTGAGTGTTGGTCATGGTCTGATCCTCGACGAACACCACGTCCCTGCTTCTGTAGAGCTTTCCTTCCACTGGGTCGTAGAGTCTATAGCCAAACTCATCCCGACCGTAGCCGACAAAGACGCATCGCCTCGTCTTCGGCTCAAGTTTGGTCCTCTCGTCCTTCGGTACATGCACGAAGGCTTTACAACCAAACGCCCGCAGGTGACTGTAGACGGCTCTTTACCGTACCATACTTTATCAGGCACATCACCCTGCAAAGGAGCACTAGGAGACAAATTAATAATATAAGCAGCTGTGAGAAGAGCCTCACCCCAATAACTGCCCGGCAAGTTTGCTTCTGACAGCAAACACCGCACCCTCTCCATCAGTGTCCTGTTCATGCGCTCCGCTACACCATTGAGCTGAGGTGTCTTTGGCGGAGTCTTCTGGTGTCGTATCCCTTGCTCTCTGCAATACGCATCAAAGGGACCGATGTATTCGCCGCCATTGTCGGACCGAACACACAACAACTTCTTGCCCGTCTCCCTTTCAACGGAGGCCTGAAACTCCTTGAAAGTAGGCAGCACCTGATCCTTGGTCTTTAAGGCATAGACCCAAACCTTCCTGGAACAGTCATCAATAAAAGTCACAAAGTAGAAGCACCACCAAGAGTTTTTACCTTCATAGGACCGCAGACATCCGAGTGAATCAACTCGAGCAACGCCGGCTTCCTCGAACTTGGGTGACTCTGGAAAGACACCCTATTTTGCTTCCCAGCCAAACAGTGCGTGCATTTCTCCAACTTTGTAGACTTGAGCCCCGGAATCACCTTCCTGTTCACCAAGTAGCTCATCCCCTTCTCGCTGATATGGCCGAGCCGCCTGTGCCACAACTCGGTAGACGCATCACTGACTGCGTTCACCTCCTGTGCCCCCTGTGCGCTCCCCTCCATATAGTAGAGACCGGACTTCTTGCTTCCTCTGGCAATCACCAACGAACCTCTGGAAAGCTTCCACTGACTATTCTCGAAGAGACTGAAGAATCCCTCGTCATCCAACCTTCCAACCGACACCAGGTTGAAACGGATATCAGGGACATGACGAACATCCTTGAGAACAAGAACCGCACCCGTCTTCGTTCTCAAATGCACATCTCCAATGGCAACCGCCTTCGACACATCTCCGTTGCCCATCTTCAACACGCCACAGTCGCCTGTCGTGTAAGTGGCAAACAGTGCCCTATTGTGAGATACATGTGCTGAAGCCCCTGAGTCCACCAGCCAAGAATTGTCATCGCAGGCGAGGTTAGTAATGACCTCATCACCTACGACGATCACATCGCCTCCATGCGTCGAGGCCGCCGCTGTAGTGTTCTCTTCTTGCTTCCCCTTGTCGCCCTTCTTCTCTCTCTTCCAAGCGAAACAGTTCCGCTTGATATGGCCCTTCTTACCGCAATGATAACACTCTGAGTCCTCGTACCGACCCTTGGACTTTCCCCTGCTCTTGTCTCTGCCACCACCTGGACCCCTGCTTTTGCCCCTTCCGCGGCTCTCTGAAACCAATGCCTCTGAGTGGTGGGATGTGGATGAAGTGCCCTGAGAACGTCTCCGCATCTCTTCATTCAACACCCCGCTCTTAGCAAACTCCAGACTGACCACGCCCTCTGGAGCAGAAGCGATCATAGATACTCGTACGGTCTCCCACGAGTCTGGCAAGGTACACAGCAGCCACAGTCCCTGAACTTCGTCGTCGAACTTGACTCCCATAGAAGATAGCTGGTCAACCACGCCCTGAAAATCACTCAAGTGATCCGTAATAGACGCCCCATCCTTGTACCGCACACCCATCATCGTTCGGATCAGGAACAACTTGTTTACCCCGGTCTTCTTCGCATACAAGGATTCCAGCTTATCCCACAACGTCTTCGCGTGCTCAATATTGGCAACGTGATTGTACACGTTCTCATCAACAAACTGCCGTATGTACCCACACACCTGTATGTGCTCGAACTTCCAGTCCTCCTCGGATTTATCACTGGGCCTCTCGGATGCAAACACAGGTAGATGCAGCTTCTTGACAAATTGCAAATCCTTCATCTTGCTCCGCCAATAATGATAGTTTGTGCCATTAAGGTTCACCATGCGCACCGGCTTCGCGTCCATCTCTCCTCTCTGGTTCCTCTGTCAACTCCTGACACCCTTTGAACCCAAAGCTCTGATACCACTATGTTGGGAAAGAAACGCGGAAACCTTTCCCCAAACCGGAGAGTACCTGCGAGAGGACCGAGCAAACAACGCACGAACCCAAAAACAAGCACACACAACAATCACGCAGACACAGAGAATTTTTGACGTGGAAACCCTTGCGGGAAAAAACCACGGGACGATCGGAGTCCAACCCTGAGAAGCCTCCACTAATGGAATAGAAGAATTACACCCTCTACAAACTCCTCCCGATCCAAAACGGATCCCCACAACACTCAGAGACAAGAACAATGATCACAAGGCTACGAAGAAACACGATCTCCTTCGAAAACGACCTTCAATCCTCCGTCTTCTTCTCCGAAGTTGCAATGGCACTCTTGCCTCCTTCTCTCTCAAACTTGTGTTGCCCAATACTTGCGATTATAAATTAGGGTTGAGAAAACTCAATATAACTCCCCAATCCCGCAACCAACCTGGACCGTTGGATTAGATCCAATGATGAAAACTCATCCTAAAATCCGCTTCAGCCCCCGACGACACAGAATTCGGCCAGAACTCTGTGTCAAGCATCCAGAACCTCACCCCACAGTACTGGAGTGGCCAGACCTAGTTCGGCCCGAACTCGCCATGGGACCGAGTTCGGCCCGAACTCGGATCCCCTGTTCCAGAATCTCCCCCTGGGCAGCAACAGCAGCAGCGACTCTACGTCGCCCACTTCCCGAGCTTCTTCGACACACGAACGGCGCTCGTCGCACTCCGGGGTCTTCTCCACATAGGTTGGGAACCCCACCCACTCCAACAATATATATATATATATATATATATGTACATGGACGTCTATGGACACACAACCTTTCTATATGGGTCTGGGTTTGATTCGGTCATTTTCAACTAGTTTGACACAACAATGTTTCCTAAAAATCAAAAAGTCCTAATAAATAATTAATTAAACCATTTATAGGGGTTAAGTCACAACTTTGATTTGTTTCTAGAAGGGACACACATATGGCTAAGCCGTCCCTACCATAGCTAATATACTTGTCAAAGCTCACGACTACACTAGTTGTGCCATAATTTCTAGTCATCTTGCACCCCAATCTTAACTATGACTAAGGCCATCTATATTAATAACTATTTATCTAAAAATAGTCATAAATTCAAAAAATTATGATTAAATCAAATAAATAATAAAAAATATTTTCAAAAATTCAGGGATGTTACATTCTACCCCCCTTAAAAAATTTCGTCATCGAAATCAAATAAGGCTCACTAACGTAACTAGGAATAGTTCAATAGGTACATTATGTCATTACGGTCTCTCCAAATCAAGCAAGTAACGATCAATCTTAAATAATTTTCCTATGCGACGTTCCTATCATAAAACTATAAATTTTTACTCATATTCGCTCGTCCAAGTGTAAATTTAAACCCAATCTCCTTCCACTCAATTTTGCAAATTCATAAAACTATCTTCAATCATTTCTATCACCTTCTATGAATCTCATTGTGCCTTGAGGACGTCTACCCACCTTTGGTCGTAGTACCCCTTCAAACACATGATGCCCTAAAAATTTATAACATTTGCACACTAGTTGCAAAAATTACTAATACTAGATATCTATGTCATATGACATCTCTAATCTCCTTATATCTATTAAGCAACCAAAATTGAATAAGTAAACTAACTTGCACTATAACTTAAGAATTTCTGATAAATTCTATATAGCACGATTATTCGTCACTTTGAAATAGAAAGGGACGAGAAGCAATGGGACGAGAAAGTAAAGGAAGAAAAGTTCAGTGCAAATACGAAGTTCAAGAAAGGTAGAGAAATTTCTAAAAGAAATATCAAGGCAGTGTGGATTAAGATTCCTAAGGGTTTACCCATATTCGCAGGCCCGCTCGGTACAGTAACATAACTGAAACGGCTAACTCGACCTGCATGGGCCACCAAAAAATATGTAATGTCCCAGTCCCAAAATACGTAGGACTAGGATACATATACATGCCAGCTACGTATCAAGTGGACTCTAGTCCAGCTCGAATACGTATAAGTTGTCTAAGATATGGTCTAAACTGGCAAGTCAATTATATCTCAATCCACAGATAATAATATCAAGTAGGAACCATTGCATTAGTGCTGATCAAACAATAACACACTGATGCTACTTGAATATAAATACAAGAATAGATAATTTGTAGTAAGGTTGGCCAGACCCTAATACAATCATCTGAACAAGCTCATAACAAAAATAAGTTTATAAAACTAGGCTATACAGCTGAAGATGTCATCATGAAATATTAAAGGCGAAAGAACGATAAAAATACTACTATCGATACCTGAATACGGGAGATACCATCGTCCACCAATCTATCCTTCTATTCTAGCAGTCTCAATAATTTCCTGAAACCAGCAATAACCTGAAGAGATCACAAGGTCCTCAGAGGGACGTAGCAACATACATAAAAACATACCAAATATAACAGTAAATAACATGCATGGAAAGAGAGAAAAATAGAACATAAAATAAATCAACAACGACGTCTCAATACCATAACTCCATAGGATGCTCCCGATCTCGAGACAAAAGATAAGTCGTTACTACCGTAATGCTATGGGACACTCCCGGTCCTAGAGACGGGAGATAACAGGTCGATAACAAGTCTCTAATACCGTAATAACATGGGACGCTCCCAGTTCTAGAGATGGAATAATAAGTCTATAAGGAGTCTCTATACTGTAACACCATAGGACGCTCCCGATCTAGAGATAACATAGGTCAATGACTAGCAATTGATCTTGGCTACAGGTCAAGTCAATATAATGGAACGGAGACTAAGGACTAGCAAATATCATCACGACACTCATAAGAAGTAAAGAGCAACACATGGGGAACAAATAAGGAACATGCACGTAAAATATGAAAATAGCAGTATCAGAACATGAATAACAGGTGACGAAATATGATTGAAAAGAAATAACAATATAGAAATGCATAAAAATAAACTGTACAAGTAGGCAAGGTATACTTGCCTGGTGTTCGTCCAATGCTGCGAGGATCAAAGATACCGTTGTCTGGTCAAGAGTCTATATATAATCCAAATAGATTATTATATACAACAACAAAGAATTATTTATTCAAGTTGAGTTGTACTTATTTATTGTAATTATTTACAATTTAACCTTATTATTCTTTATATATCTTCCAACTAATTCATCTATTATTTTAATTAATCTATTTAAATTAAATATATTTAATCCATTTTGTTAATTTTAACCACTAACCCAATATTAAGCTATTTTGTTATAACAAGGAATATGTTTACTTGGTTTACTTAGTAGTATGATTTGTAATTAAGATTGAGGGAAGAATGTATTTTCATAAATACCTAAAGTTCAAGGGGCTATGAATGAAATTACCTCCTAAAATTATGAAGCATACAATGAATGCTCCACGTGCCTTCATGCACAACATTCTTTCATCCTTCACATCTTTCTTATATTTGTTCGTAAACAGTAAAGAGGAGTAGTTTTTGTTGTATTCTAGCCTATACTACTATACAGCTATTAAGAGAACTATTAAGAGAATTGGAGAGGTGTTCAAGAATTTTACCTAGTGGCTCAATTTGATTATGATAGGCCTTCAGGAAGTTTATGTCTTAGCATGAAGAGTTCGATTTGGAAATTTTGGCAGTAGTGACGAAGTAGGCTGATCATACCGATGAGAAGTTGGCGCCACCGGCTTCCAAGCGGACATGAGTGCCATAACACGAAAGGTATGTAGAAGCATGGAAAAGAATAATAAATTCTTATGCGGCCCAGAAACTCCATGCGGCTCATAACTGGGGGGGTCTCATGCGGCTCAAAAATCCCCCAGAGCTTCATGCGGCTCAGATAGTTTTATGCGGCTCAGAAAAAGCCACGTGACCTTATGCGATTCAAAATAGGCTCGTACAGCTGGCCATAATTACTCCGTGCAGCTGGCCATTAATGCTCTGACAGAAAGCGACATCTCTGACATGATGGCTCTAACATAAAGAAGCGACGTAATATGCTTATAAAAATAAGAGAGAATCTTCATAATATCGGACACAGTTCACAAAGTCCAAAGAAAGTTCTCTATGTAGATCGCCTGTGTGGCCTTCATGCGGCTCAGAAATAAGGCTACCCTCATGCGGCTCGGTTGTGAGGCCACCCTCATGCTGCTCGGTTGTGAGGCTACCCTCATGCGGCTCGGTTGTGAGGCCACTCTCATGCGGCTCGGTTGTGAGGCAACCCTCATGCGGCTCAGATAGGAGGGATAGTCCTTCATGCGGCTCGCAACCTAGTGGCAGTTGGGACACGTGGCAGAAGTTGACTAAGTCTTAACAACTCAGATTTATTGCAACCAACAGATCATAGCAGTTCAGATTTATTTCAACCAACATAACAGTCCAGATTTATTGCGACAAACAGATAAAGATTAATTTTAACCAATCCCCAACCGCCCACTTCTCAAGGCGCAGTTACAAGGATGTGGCCATGTGACTGTACACCCCACTCATCACAAATTCCTATAAATAGCATGGGATTATTCCTTTTGCACACACACACAGAGTCATAAAGATACACACAGAGCATTTCTTCGCCGGAGCCGAGATTGCATTCGATCGTCCAAGGAGTAAGGCAGAGTTGATAACATTTTCCCGAGCCTCTACCGTCACCCCCCCAGAATCCAAATTAAACAATTATACTTAGATTGCTTTTTCAAGATTTTGTTCCTAGGCTCTCTTTTGTACAAGCAAGTTTGTAATTGTGAATCAAAGTTCAGTCCTCCCATAAAACTGTTCTGTTCTTAGATAATCAATGGCAAACACGATGGCGACTCTGCTGGGGACTAACTTCTCCACTGCTGAGAAGTTGGTGATGCAATCGAACGCAGCCAAGCTCAGCTCCACGCAACAGATGCTGGTTGATCGCTTCGACCAGCAAGCGTTTGAAGAGATGCTCTCTGACGGAAGCGCTAGCCCGGTCCAGAAGCGAGCCGGCACGAAGAAGGCCTACAGGGAGTGGAGGCCCAAAATTGCTGCTCCTCCCCAAGCTCTAGAAGAAGTGTTCTCTGCTACCCAAGACGGCGGAGAAGACTCACATGCGGTCCCAGTTCAGGCCACAGAGGACCCTGCTGTCCTCAAGTCTGGCAGAGGAAAACACTACGATGCTGGACTTACAGGAACAAATAGGAACTCTGTGCGGAAGCCGCATAAGGGTGCCAGCCGTATGAAGGCTCATGCGGCCACCAATCTCAGTCGCATGGAGAAGGCTCATGCGGCTACTAATTCCAGCCGCATGGAGAAGGCTCATGCGGCCGTAAATACCAGACACATGCAGAAGCCTCATGCGGCCACAAATTCCAGCCGCATACGGAAGGTTCATGCGGCTCCCACAACTTCCAGCCGCATGCAGGATGCTTATGAGGTCGCCAAGCACAGCCGTAGAGAGATGGCTTATACGGCATCCAATCCCGGCCGTAGGCCATCCACCCTTTTCGGCCCAGGTTCAGTCTTCGACCGCCTCTCATGCGGTCCTGACCTCAGATGCTCCCAGGCAGATGTGCCAGACTCTATGCAGCATAGCTTGGACTCTTCCTACTACGCACCCTTGGGTGCTAGAGGGAAGAAGTCTAGGACAGCGCGGGCTCGTCGAGCTCAGTCAGCTGTCCCAACTTCTGACCATCAGGGAGTCCCGCTAACTGTTATGCGGGTGTCACGACCCGGTCCCAATTACTTGAAACGAATCGGATCATGCCCAGCCTGCACCGTTGATGAGACGGCGTCAGTAAGCTGTAACTTCCATATGCAGGTAATCAACAACTCAAACTAAATTTGCCACAATATTTATTATTCGATAAATTAAAAACTTGTTCAGTACAAAGTACAAACATAAACCACCAACTTAAATAATATTGTTTTTAGACAAAACTAACAAACTGGAAAATAGCATCTAAAGAAAAGCAACATCCTCATCAAGTAAGCCATCCTCAGGAAGCACAGCAGGGTATAGCTCAGGGTCATAGTAGCTACTAATCAGTAGTTTTGTATCCTCAACAGAACCTAAAAATATAGTCTCCAGTCAGGAGGGAGCAAAGTACAAATTCATGATATTTTAACAATTAAAATTAATAATGAAATTATGCACTTTTAAACAATTTGAAATAAATGATTTTCCAACAGTTAAAACAGTACGATATGAATAGGTAATGAATATGACCGGATTGGGTTTGTTACAGTAATATCCTAGTGATATGGTATGGCTTATCCCCGTGTGTTTGAGGGGTAAGCTAATACATTCAGTTATACTAATTGGATGTGGTCATATCCACTACACTACTCCCCCAATCCCCAATAGTTACAGTAGTTACAGTCAATGCTCTCAAAGAGAGTTTCGTGTTGTATCGTGGTTTAAACTTGCATTGAAACAATTATTAACTAATTGTAATCTACCATAAAAATGTACTTGCCTCAAATGATTTGACTGGACGGGTCGATACGTCGGGATGGGAATTCAGGTTCTTCCTTGAGATCCTATATTCGGAAACTTGTCTCAGAAAACTAAAGTTGACAATGATGCTATACTAGTTGCAATCTCTAGTTGTGTCCTACTCAATTTTAGTCTTTATTTAGCGAACACAACCAAAACGCTATGCGTTGCAATTAAGAAACATCAATTTACATTTAATTTCGAGAAAAAATTGTATTTATCGGTTTATTTGGAAAAACTTGGTATTTTATAATTATATAAATATAAAACTAAGATTTTCCTTTTTAATGAGAAATACATGAATTTCTATTTTAAATTTACAACTTAATTGCTAAGTGACAAAACATTTATTATTATATTCTTTTTAAAATACAATAAATAATTATTATTTATACTACGTTCCCATGACTAAAATCATCCAGAAAAATAAAAGAAAAATAAAATAAAACCTATGCTATTACAATCTCATAACCAGAATAAATAAATAGGCTTATGTCCTTACAGACCAATTATATGAATTTAAATAAGAATAAAAGTTTGGTTAGTCCTAAAAATTATCCTACAATTAAATTTGTAAAATAAAATAATAATTTTAAACTAAATTGAATTTTGTTTTATGAGTCTCAGAATATTGGTCCAATCTTCAAAATAGCTAATGCCTCAACGTCCGGGCGAAACCGGTTTCGTTTGCATTTAGCCAGGGCCCATTGACCAATACGGTCGTCGCCCAAATAAATCCAAATATTAATATTTTCCGAAAATCATTTTAAAATATAACTAAATTTTTATGAAAAAATTCGGCAGCATTTCCTCTATTTTTGGTCAACCCAAAAATCGAAAAAATGCTAAACCAAACACCGATAACTGTCCCCAACCAGGAAACACAAATTTTTCCAACCAAATAATATTAAACCCGAATCAGCAATACGTTTCCAAAAATTTTTGGAAACCCAACTAAACTCGGAAATTCCGAAATAATCACCAGAACTCTTTCCGAAGAGTTCTCGGGAAAACCCGAAATCAACAAACCATCCGCAGAACCAAATATCACAGAACAAATGATCCAAAATTTCCGAAACAAAAAACGTAGCCGAAAACCGAATTTTTCGAAGAAAATTTGTAGACCAAATCTCATCATCGACGCCTACGAGGGACGAACTACTGAGATTAACAGAGGTTACCCAAACTTGACAGAATCTGAAGTGTACCCTCAGACTCGGAACGTGTCCAGCACTCGCGGACAGCAAGAAAAATAGCGAAACAGTAGATCTGGATCGGGGCACGCTGGCCGAGTGGAGCCGGGGTCGCGCGGGGTGGCTCGGAAGCGACTGAAAACAGCAGTGGTCGGCTGCGGAAACAGGGGCGCCGACTAGGGTTCGGTCGGGAGGGGTGCGCCGAACTCGGGGTCGGCCGAAACTCGGGCGGAGGGCGCTGGAGACGGGGCTCGTGACTCCGGTAGTGGAGCTCGGTCGCCGGGGCGTGGCTCAGGCGGGGGTTTGCCGAATTTGGGGCTAGGGCACGGTTAGGGTTCTGAAGAGTGGTAGGGATGATGAAGATGGTGATGGAGAGGGTTCAAATAGGAAAGAGTAAAGGGGTTACGGGAGGGGTAGAGTCGTCGAGAGGTTTCGGGAGGGGATGAGTCGGCCGAGCGGCCGCTCGGGAAATCGAAAGTGAAGGGCTCGACCGTTTGGCCACAGAATAGAGAAACTTGGTTGTCTCCATAATGGAGAGGTTTTAAGAGTGTGCTATTTTAGTAAAAATGGGTGAATGAGTAATTAAGTAATGAATGGAATAATCCATTCTATATAATGAATGAGTGTTTAGAATTTTTAATAAATAGAAAGAAAAATATATTAAGGAAAATTTTAGAAAATTAAACTTGGGTTCAAGACGAGTTTGGGCTGGGTCAGAACAGTTCAGAACCAACAATCTAAATCCAGGATTAAGTAATGTTTCAAAATATAATTATTCTAAATTAATTAATAATGATTTGAGACAATATTTAGCTAATTAATTAATTTAATTATTTAACTGAAAAATTTGAAAGTTTCTAGATGGGTTCGGGACTTGGGAACGAGTTCAAGTCTGGGTCAACCAAACAAAAATCCATGATTATTTATTTTAAAATTAGTAACTTTCTATTTAGTTTTTAATACTAATTTGGCAAAATATTAATTTAATAAACACTAAATTTTAATAATTTAGAAAAATAACAAAAATTGAATTTCTAGAATTAATTAATTAACTAATTCAAATAATAAACTAAAAATTACAGGTTTCACAACCTTCCCTGCTTAAGAAATTTTGTCCTCAAAATTTAAAGGATAAGGTTAGGAATTACCTCAGGTCTCAAACAAGTACGGGTACTGCTCCCGCATCTCATCTTCTCGCTCCCAGGTAGACTCGTCTGGGGAATTATGCCTCCACATAACTCTGACTATGGGGGTCACTGAAGTCCTGGTCCTCTTCTCGCCTCTATCCAAAATTGCCACCGGCTTCTCTGGCACTGTGAGGCTCGGTCCAATCTCTAGCTCCGAATGATCCAAAATATGACTCGGATCCGGGATGTAGCGTCTGAGCTGCGAAACGTGGAAGACGTTGTGCACGCCCTCAAGATTAGCTGGTAGAGCAATCCGATATGCCACTTCACCAATTCGGCTCAAAACTTCAAATGGTCCGATATATCTGGGACTCAGCTTCCCAGCTCTGCCAAATCGGATAGTTCCACTAGTAGGAGAAATCTTCACCAAGATACTATCTCCTTCTTCAAATTGTAGTGGTCAACGATTGCTATCTGCCCAATGCTTCTGCCTGTCTTGGGCGATCCTGAGCTTGTCTCTAATCACCTTCACCTTCTCTGCTGCATCAGTCACCATCTCTGGCCCCAGTAGTACTCTTTCTCCTACATCGTCCCATGCAAGTGGAGTACGGCAACGACGTCCATAAAGAGCTTCAAATGGGGTCATACCAATGCTAGCTTGGTAACTGTTGTTGTAGGAGAATTCTACTAAATGTAAGTGATCCTCCCAAGACCCTCCAAATTCCAAGACGCACGATCTCAGCATATCTTCAAGCGTCTGGATGGTCCTCTCAGATTGTCCGTCAGTTTGGGGATGATAGGCTGTGCTAAACTTCAGTTTTGTTCCCAAGCTATCATGCAAACTATTCCAAAAATGTGAGGTAAATCTAGTATCTCGGTCAGATACAATACTTACCGGTACTCCATGAATCCGGTAGATGTGCCGCATGTACAATACCGCCAACTTTTTGGTGAATAAACCAACCTTGAAGGGAATAAAGTGTGCCGACTTAGTCAGTCGGTCCACAATAACCCAAATGGCGTCCTTCCCTCCTTGGGATCGAGGCAGTCCTGACACAAAGTCCATTGTTATATGCTTCCACTTCCACTCCGGAATATCCAGCGGCTGTAAAAGTCCTGCGGGTCTCTGTCTGCTAGCCTTCACTTGTTGGCAAATCAAGCATCTAGCCACAAATCTGGATACATCCTTCTTCATTCCATACCACCAAACGATGGTACGCATATCTCGATACATCTTATTAGCTCCAGGATGTATGGAATACTGCGACTGGTGCGCTTCTTGCATTAGCTCATTCCTCAATTTGCCAGATGGTACACACAGCCTCGTACCATTCTTCAATGCTCCGTCACTGGCGATAGAGAATCCTTCAAGTGTTCCTGCCAGTACTTCATCTCTGAGTTTACAAAGCGTCTCGTCTTGGAATTGTGTCTCCTTGATTTTGTCCATCAGACTTGAACGTAATTGCAACTGCATCATGGTTGAGTCAGCTCCAGGTACATCAGCTTCTCGTCCCAGTTCCTTCATCTTCTCCTCAGGCAGTACAATCTCCAGACCAAGCTTCTCTATGTCCTCCAACAAGTGCCGTTCTTTGGTCAAAAACATCGCCACTGGATATCGACTAAGTGCATCTGCAACCACATTAGCCTTACCCGGATGGTACTGCAGGTCGATGTCAAAATATTTCATCAGTTCCAGCCACCTTCTTTGCCTCATGTTCAACTCCTTCTGAGTGAAAACATATTTCAGACTTTTGTGGTCTGTATATATTTCCACTCTCTCTCCATATAGATAATGCTTCCAAAGCTTCAATGCAAAAATGACTGCAGCAAGCTCCAGATCATGTATGGGATAGTTCTTCTCATGGTTCCGTAATTGCCTAGATCCATAACCAATCACTTTCCCATTTTGTTGAAGAACGCAACCCAGTCCTTTTCCAGAGGCATCACTGTAGATTGAGAAACCACCGGTTCCTGCGGGTAGCGCAAGAATTGGTGCAGTGGTAAGCCTCTTCTTCAGCTCCTCGAATGTAGCCTGACAATCTTCCGTCCAGATGAATT
Organism: Iris pallida; assembly: GCA_029216955.1. Taxonomy (NCBI): domain Eukaryota; kingdom Viridiplantae; phylum Streptophyta; class Magnoliopsida; order Asparagales; family Iridaceae; genus Iris; species Iris pallida. The sequence continues at coordinate 12,339,215 of JANAVB010021600.1, read as the reverse complement.
TTTCATTCTTCCGAGTGAGCTTCGTCATCGGTTCAGCAATTCTGGCAAAATCCTTCACAAACTTCCGGTAGTAGCCAGCCAAGCCCAAGAAACTTCTGATTTTAGCAACTGAGCTTGGAGTAGACCACTTCTCAACAGCAGCTATCTTCTTAGGGTCCACCGAAATTCCTTCTCCTGTGACAACATGGCCAAGAAAATCCACCTTGTCTAGAAAGAATTCACATTTGGATAGCTTACCATATAACTTCTCTTTCCTCAAAGTTCCCAGAACTTTTCTGAGGTGCTCCTCATGCTCCTCTTCAGTATTCGAATAGATCAGAATGTCATCGATGAAGACAATGACAAACTGATCTAGGTATTCATGGAAAACCTTGTTCATAAGGTTCATGAATACAGTAGGAGCATTCGTCAGTCCAAACGGCATGACCAAGAATTCAAACTGCCCATACTTGGTGTTGAACGTCGTCTTGGGAATGTCCTCTTTCCTGACCTTGATCTGATGGTAGCCGGATTTGAGGTCAATCTTCGAGAACACCTTGGCTCCACTGAGTTGGTCAAACAGGTCATCGATCTGGGGCAGAGGGTACTTGTTCTTGATGGTGATATTGTTCAGCGCCCGGTAGTCGATGCACATCCTCACAGTTCCGTCCTTCTTGGGAACAAACAAGACAGGTGCTCCCCAGGGAGAAGCTCCATCTCGAATAAATCCCAAAGCCTTCAGTTCATTGATCTGATCCTTCATCTCCTTGGCCTCCTTCGGGTTGACTCTGTAGCATCCCTTAGAAATAGGGAAAGAACTAGGGACTAGGTCAATGGTGAACTCTATGTCTCGATCTGGGGGTAACCTTGGAAGACTATCATGGAAGACATCCATAAATTCTGCTATGATAGGATGGAGAGGTCCGGATTCTTCTGTGATAGAGGTGTAGGTAACACACTCCATATCCTCCGGAGTTCGAGAGATTTCAAACTCCGGCTCTCCAGGTGGGCTGAAGACTACACATCCTTTGTGACAGTCTATCAGCGCATGCTGCTTACTCAACCAGTCCATCCCTAGGACTACATCATAATTGGGTAAGGGCATCACAAGCAAAGGTGCTATGAATTGGTGGCCTGATATGGTGATAGGGCAATTACAGGTCTCAGTGATAGGTAAGGGTCCTCCACCGGTCATGACTCTACATATCTTCTTGCTAAAGCCCGTATCTATGTGGTGTGCAGAGATGAATTTTGTGGATATGAAACTATGTGATGCTCCTGAATCAAATAAAGCTAAGGCAGGATAGGAATGTACATAAATGAAACCTGCGATGACATCAGCTGTAGGTTTCTGCTCTGGCTCTTGTTCCTCTGCTGCTAGGGCAAAAGCTCGCCCAGTCTTCTGTTGATGCTGCCCAAATTGTTGTTGCTGAGTGGGCAGAGGACCTTTCTGTTGAGTTGCTCCAGTCCGGTGGGCCGCCGAGGGACAGTCCTTCACTTGGTGGGTGGAAGACCCACAGACTAGGCAATGTCCTAGTCTCTTTCTGCAGATGTTTGCTTGATGCCCCGGCCTTTTGCAATAGTCACAGACAGAGATCTGCCTCTGAGGTGCCCTATCATTGTTCCTTGCCTGTTGGTTCTGCTGCTGGTGGTGGGAAGGCCGGTTGTTGTTGTTATTGTTGTTGGGCCTCTTCTGATTACCCTGGAAGTTGTTTGTTCCAGGATAATCCCTCTTTGAGCGAGCGGGTTGGCTCTTCTCTATATCTTGAGCTCGCTCCAGGATCTTTTCATAGGTCTTAGCACCATCTGAGATCACATGGGTGTGGATCTCCTCTCTCAGCCCATGTCTAAACCTTTCAGCACGATCTTCAGGGTTAGCCACCAGGTTCTTGGCAAAACGGCTGAGTTGGCCGAATTCTGTCGCATATTCTCCAACAGTCATATTTCCTTGCTTCAGGTTCTAAAATTGTCTCTCCATCTCCCGTAACTCTAATGTTGGGAAGAACTTCCTCTTGAACAACCTCTTGAAAGTGTCCTAGTCAATCTGCCTGTCCTGGAGTTGGGGTTCATTCCGATACCAGGTGCTTGCTACACTCTGTAGTTGGAGTCCCACTGCTTCAGCCTTGAGGTCTTCTGGAAGTCGAGCGACGCTTAGGAGATGCTCCATACTATCGAGCCATTCATCAGCATAGACGATTCTCTCGGTTCCCTTGAAAGGTCGAGGGTTCTGCTTCTTGAAACTCTCAATATCGCCCACCTTGGCAATATGATTCCCATTAATTTAAATGGCCTTAATATTATATAATTTAATCCTTAGATTTATGTTTACCTTGGTAGGCCTTGGTTCCTGTTGAGCTGCTTCTCCTCTCTCCTGTGCAGCCATTGCCACGCTATGGGCATTCTCCATGCCTTCTCTCATAATTGTCGTCTGCTCGCGATGAGCTTCAGCTTGAGTTCTCTGGGCTTCTAGCACTCCTATTAGCAGACTTATGAGGTCGGTGGGGTCCACAGGCACCGGTGGGGCAGCTGGAGTGGGCAAAACCACAGGGGGCTGCATCTTCGTCTGGGAAGATGATGGGTCCGCCGTTGTATTATGGGGACGGGCGGCCAGCTGCCGAGGTGTAGGATCCAGACTTGATTGGGGAGGTGGGGTATGATAGGGTGAAGATACCCCATCGCCAGCAGGATTGGTATTGTCAGTGGCCATTCTCTTGAAGGTTTAGGATATAAACATAAGCAAGGTAGCCTACCAATCTATAATCAAACAAAAATATTTACATATATAATTCGGACCTATTATTGTGACAAATCAATATTCTAGTGTTCGAATTATCTCTAGATAGGTTTTCCTAGATAGGTTTTCCTAAGTTGTTGATTCGACCTGCATGGGCCACCACTAAAAACATGTCACGACTCGGTCCCAATTACTTGGAACGAATATGATCATGCCCAGCCTGCACCGTTGATGAGACGGCGGCAGTAAGCTGTAACTTCCATATGCAGGTAATCAACAACTCAAACTAATTTGCCACAATATTTATTATTCGATAAATTAAAAACTTGTTCAGTACAAAGTACAAACATAAACCACCAACTTAAATAACATTATTTTTAGACAAAACTAACAAATTGGAAAATAGCATCTAAAGAAAAGCAACATCCTCATCAAGTAAGCCATCCTCAGGAAGCACGGCAGGGTATAGCTCAGGGTCATAGTAGCTGCTAATCAGTAGTTCTGCATCCTCAACAGGACCTAAAAATATAGTCTCCAGTCAGGAGGGAGCAAAGTACAAATTCATAATATTTTAACAATTAAAATTAATAATAGAATTATGCACTTTTAAATAATTTGAAATAAATAATTTTCCAACAGTTAAAACAGTGCGATATGAATAGGTAATGAATATGACCGGATTGGGTTTGTTACAGTAATATCTGTCACCCTCATTTCCCGTATTTCGTATTTTTACTCGTATCTGGATTTTGGCATGTATTTTATTTTTCTCAGCTTGTGGAATTTTGGTATTTCTCGTATTTTGGGTTTTTTTATGGCTCGGTTTTATTTGGGGATGGTTCGGTTTGGTTCGGTTTTATATGAGTTGGATCACCTTAGCCCTATGCTACACCCTCAACCTACCATAACTCCCCCTCTTTATATCCCCACCTACCACTCTCTCTCCTCATAAACACCATTAATTTCCTTCTTCTTCTTCTTCTCCTTCCTCCACAACTCTCCTAACCCTAGGCAAGTGCATCTTGCCACTACATGAGGACCCACTTTTCTTTGTCCATTTGCTAGTTTAGGACATGGAGATCAACATTAGTTCTTGGGTTTTTATGATTTGGAGTCTCTGTTGATGTAGATCTAAATTATTGCTATTTTCGGATTTTACATGTTTTGATCTATTTTGGTTGGTTTTCTTTGAGTTCTGATGTTTCCATGTGGAAGAGCATTCAATTCCACCCAAGATGGAGCCTTGGAACTCCGGATTTGGAGTTCGGATGGCCAAGTTATGATGCTTTGAAGCCTTGGGTTCATCTATGGTGTTCTTGCTGTTTGAAGTAGACAGTGAGCAGTGTGCAGGGGTGTTTAGCTTACGCACACTGAGCTACGCGCGCTCTTTAGCGCTGCGTACGCAGGCTTGAGTACGCTTCCTGTTGGAAGCGTGTCTCTTTCAGCGTGCGTGACTTTCACGTACACTGCTCCCTGTAGCGTGCGTGACTTTCGCGTATACTGCTTCCTTGAGCGTGCGTGACTTTTCACGCAGCTGCTCCCTTGAGCGTGCGTGACTTTCATGAACACTGCTCCCCTTGAGCGTGCGTGACTTTCACGTACACTGCTCCCTTCAGCGTGCGAGACTTTCACGTACACTGCTCCCTGTAGCGTGTGTGACTTTCGCGTACACTGCTTCCTTGAGCGTACACTGCTTCCTTGAGCGTGCGTGACTTTTCATGCAGCTGCTCCCTTGAGTGAGCGTGACTTTCACGTACACTGCTCCCTTCAGCGTGCGTGACTTTCAAGTACACTGCTCTCCTTGAGCGTGCGTGACTTTCACGTACACTGCTCCCTGTAGCATGCGTGACTTTTACGTACACTGCTCCTGTAGCGTGCGTGACTTTCACCTATGCTGCTCTCTCAGCGTGCGTGACTTTTCGTACGCTGCTTCCCTGACCCCCTTGCTTAACCCATTAGCTCTTGGAGTTTTGGTCTTATTTCTTTAAGATTGGCTTTTCTATAGTCCTGTATATTGTTATTTTATTAGATATTTTATGCCCATTTTATATCCTTACGCCTTTTGTCATGAACTTGATTTTGTTTAATATGCTTGGAATGACTATCGTACATGGCTTGGTATGACAAGGAACTAGCATAACACGACAGTGACCCGTAGTGGTGCACTTCTGACATGACCAACCTGACATGATAGTGGCCCGTCGTGGCGCACTCCTGACAAGTACCCTGACATAATTTATCTTGATAATTTAACTTGACTTGCCTTGACACCGTGGGTAGTTTTCTTGCTTGCTTGTTAAATCTACTTGTCCTGTCTTGCATCATGTCTAGGATAGAACTCCTAAGTACTACGGTCAGGAGTACCTACTAAAATGGATTAAGGCTAATAACTAGAATAACACAGTAGTCATGAAGAGATGACACAGCTACAGGCAATCCCGTTACCTGGGCGCTCTTGGGATCTGTAGCCTGCCGTCGAGTAGGGCACATTTCCAGCGCACCGTCGAGTGTTGCACCCTCTAAGTCACCTAAGGGTACATTTGTCTCCCGGGCGATGTACCCACCTGAATTCAACCCCTAATTTTCGACCTGGATAGCCTGGATGGTCTGCAGGGCTTGTGGCTGTGGAACAATCTCACTGCATCTTGTTAGTAATTAGGCCTGTGATAACCCTAGTTAGTTAAAGTAGTAAGCCGTAGTATCTGCTTGGCCGTGATTGATTGAATGAGGTATAACCAGTCTAGTCATGTCTTGATCCAGTACAAGATTGCTTCCTGTCTTAATTTCTTACATTACTTATCTTGCCGATAAATGGTGGGAAACCAAGCTCTGTTCAGATGAAGGGTTACAACCCCGGTCCTTGTTTGGTTTACGGGTTGTAACCTGGCTATCGGAATAGTTCCATGGTTATCTCGTCGTATATCATCCTGACATGTTTTCGTAATTTTAGTTTTAATATTAGATTTTCTTGTGCTGATTGCTGGCTTTTGTTCTTATTTCGTGGCCCCCTTGTGGCACTTGCTCTTTCTGGGGTTGACCCAGCTGGTTTTGTGTGGCCAGATTTCGTAGGGCGCAGGGATTGTGCCTGGCGTATGGAGCAGTAGATCATAGGATAGGGGCTTGCCCGAATAGGGGTAGTTTATCAGCATCCAACCCTTCTAGCTCTTCGGTGAGAGGGCCGGCCCCAGCACCAGTTCAGCAGCAGCAGTATCAGTCTTCGAGGCCCTTGCCGCCTCAGTCTCAGGCATTCCAGCAACAACACCCCCAGCAGTATGCATAAGCCCAAGCTCAGACCCAGAGTAGGCAGAGAGGTTTCCAGCAGAGGGGACCAGCAGCCAGAGGACAAGGTCAGGCCATGATGATGGCTATGTAAGAAGAAGTTGCACCAGGTGAGGTTGTGGCAGGTACTATTCTCGACAACTCCTTTCCAGCTTCGGTATTGTTTGATTCTGGTGCATCGTATTCATTCATGTCTGCACGATTCATGACACGGATAGGATTGAAGCCTGAGTCATTATTAGTGAGGCTTAATATACTTACTGGTAATAGTCTTGCGGGGGTAGATCGAGTGTTTTCCTCGTGTCGGATTGTAGTTAGCGGTAGAGAGTTCCCCGCTAGATTCATAGAGTTTTCTATGGCAGACTATGACGTAGTCCTAGGCATGGATTGGTTGAGGAACCAGTATGCTAGGATAGACTGCCATATTGGCAGAGTTGTCTTTAGTATCCCCGGCGAGCCAGAGTTTTCGTTTTCCAGAGGCGCAGTGGAGCCGTCTTCCCCAGCATTGCGGATGGCAGTAGCAGCAGTGCAGTTACCCCGGATAGTTGAAGAGTTTCCAGATGTCTTTCCAGAGGAGCTTCCAGGGATGCCGCCGGAACGGGAGATTGAGTTCACTATAGACTTGATTCCCGGGACAGCACCAGTATCAGAGAGAGTCTACAGGATGGCGCCTTCAGAGTTGGAGATTTTGTACAAGATGATTGAAGAACTGAGGACCAAGGGATTCATCCGTGCAAGTGGATCGCCTTGGGGAGCCCCGATGCTTCTTGTGAAAAAGAAGGATGGTACGTCCAGGCTATGTGTTGATTATCGTACCTTGAATTCGATGACAATCAAGAATAGATACCCTCTTCCGAGGATAGATGACTTGTTTGATCAGCTCAGAGGGGCTTCAGTGTTCTCGAAGATCGACTTGCGGTCGGGATATCACCAGATCAGAGTCAGAGAGCAGGACATCCTAAAGACAGCATTCAGATTGAGATATGGACATTAGGAGTTCCTTGTTATGCCCTTTGGAGCGACCAATGCGCCGGTCGTATTCATGGACCTCATGAATCATATTTTCATGCCTTACTTGGATCAATTTGTGATCGTGTTCCTAGATGACATCCTGGTCTACAGCAAGAGTGAAGCAGAGCATGAGCAGCATCTCAGAGTCGTCCTCCAGACGCTTCGGGAGCATCAATTTTACGCCAAGTTCAGTAAATACGAGTTCTGGCTCGATCGCGTATCATACTTGGGTCACATCATTACCCGAGGAGGAGTGGAAGTGGATCCCCAGAAGATTGTGGCTATCGAGTCATGGCCGGTACCCAGCTCAGTGGCAGAGGTTCGCAGCTTCCTTGGATTGGCCGGCTACTACCGGCGGTTCGTTTCAGATTTCGCCAGGATTTCAGCGCCGATGACCCAGTTGACCCGCAAGGATGTGCCATTTGTTTGGACAGCAGAGTGTTAGGAATCATTTGAGAAGTTGAAGCAAGGTTTGATAATGGCTCCCATTCTCACCCTTCCAGATGGGACCGGATGATTCACGGTTTATTGCGACGCTTCAGGCAGAGTATTGGGGTGTGTCTTGATGCAGCATGGGAAGGTAATATCTTATGCGTCACGCCAACTACATGATCATGAGAAGAATTACCCGACCCACGACTTGGAATTGGCGGCGGTAGTGTTTGCTTTGAAGTTGTGGAGACACTACTTGTACGGAGATAGAGTGGAGATCTTTACTGATCATAAGAGCCTGAAGTATATTTTCACCCAGAAGGACCTTAATATGCGGCAGAGAAGATGGCTCGAGCTATTGGTGGATTATGATGTGGATTTGCAGTATCATCCCGGGAAGGCCAACGTTGTAGCAGATGCATTGAGCAGGAGAGCCAGAGTTTATCTCCTGACGGCACAACCAGAATTATTGGCAGATCTTCAGAAGATGGGAATTGAAGTGGTTCTTCCTACCAGCGTGGCATTAATGGCCAGCCTACAGGTTCAGTCCAGCATAGTTGAGAGAATCCGGGTGGCACAGTCAACAGATTCCAAGATCTAGCGACTCAGAGCAGAGTATGAAGCAGGAAGGAGGCCAGAGTTATGTATCCATGAAGACGGTACCCTTCGGTACGGCAGTCGTCTTTGTGTACCTAGTGGAGATATCAGACAGGAAGTCATGGCAGAAGCCCACAGTTCACAGTATTCTATTCATCCGGGTGGTACGAAGATGTACCGTGATATTCGTCAGCATTTCTGGTGGAATGGCATGAAGAGGGAGATAGCCCGGTTTGTCTCTCGGTGTTTGGTTTGCCAACAGGTTAAAGCTGAACATCAGAGGCCCGCTGGACTTCTTCAACCCTTACCGATCCCAGAATGGAAATGGGAACATATAACCATGGATTTCGTGACCGGATTGCCCAGATCTTCGGCCGGCAGAGATGCTATTTGGGTTATAGTTGACAGGCTTACCAAGGTGGCACACTTTCTCCCATTCAGAGTTGGGCAGTCGACGGCGCAGTTAGCAGAGATGTACCTCAGGCAGATCGTCAAGCTTCACGTGTGCCAGTCAGTATCACCTCGGACAGGAATTCAAGATTCACATCACACTTTTGGCGCAGCTTGTAGGAGAGTTTGGGAACTCGCCTTCAGTTCAGCTCAGTATATCACCCGCAGACGGATGGTCAGTCAGAGCGCACAATCCAGACTCTCGAAGATATGCTGAGATCTTGCACCCTTGACTTCGATGGTTCATGGGAGAATCATCTGCACCTGGTGGAATTCTCGTACAATAACAATTATCAGGCCAGTATCCAGATGGCACCCTTCGAGGCTCTTTATGGCAGGAAGTACAGATCCCCGCTAGCATGGGACGATGTCGGGGAGAGGCAGATGCTCGGACCCGAATTGATTTCCCAGACGGTTGAAGTGGTCAGGAAGGTCAGAGATCACCTCCGAGTTGCCTAGGACCGCCAGCGCCATTGGGCCGATGCTTATCGGCGTCCCTTAGAATTTGCTGTCGGCGACCATGTATTCCTTAGGATCTCGCCTAACCGCGGCGTCATTCGCTTCGGCGTGCGGAAAAAGCTTAGTCCTAGGTATATAGGGCCGTTCGATATTCTAGAGCGAGTAGGAGATGTATCCTATCATCTCGCTCTTTTGTCGTCGGTAAGTGAGGTGCATGATGTATTCCATGTATCCCAATTACGACGGTATATTCCGGACCCGAGCCACATCCTAGACCATTCAGAATTGGTTGTTGGTACCAACCTTTCGTATGAGGAGAGGCCCGTGTCTATTTTGGACCGGAGGGAAAAGATACTCACGAACAAGACTATTAAATTAGTCCGTGTTGCTTGGGATCATCACTCTCTAGGTGAGTCAACATGGGAGCGTGAGGACGACATCCGATCGCGATATCCCTACCTGTTTGACTCGTAAGGTATAATGTCTTTCTTATGCCTTATATTTTCCCTTCCTTGCTTGTATTGTATGATTGTATGATTGAACTGCTTAATGTAGCTTGCCTGTGCTTAGTGTAGCTTGTTGTGACAATTTCTAGCTCCTTGATTAAATTCTGAGGACAGAATTCTTTTAAGGTGGGTAGAGTTGTCACCCTCATTTCCCGTATTTCGTATTTTTACTCGTATCTGGATTTTGGCATGTATTTTATTTTTCTCAGCTTGTGGAATTTCGGTATTTCTCGTATTTTGGGTTTTCTCATGGCTCGGTTTTATTTGGGGATGGTTCGGTTTGGTTCGGTTTTATGTGAGTTGGATCACCTTAGCCCTATGCTACACCCCCAACCCACCACAACTCCCCCTCTTTATATCCCCACCAACCACTCTCTCTCCTCATAAACACTATTAATTTCTTTCTTCTTCTTCTTCTCCTTCCTCCACAACTCTCCTAACCCTAGGCAAGTGCATCTTGCTACTACATGAGGACCCTCTTTTCTTTGTCCATTTGCTAGTTTAGGACATGGAGATCAACATTAGTTCTTGGGTTTTTATGATTTGGAGTCTCTGTTGATGTAGATCTAAATTATTGCTATTTTTGGATTTTACATGTTTTGATCCATTTTGGTTGGTTTTTTTTGAGTTCTGATGTTTCCATATGAAAGAGCATTCAATTCCACCCAAGATGGAGCCTTGGAAATTCGGATTTGGAGTTCGGATGGCCAAGTTATGATGCTTTGAAGCCTTGGGTTCATCCATGGTGTTCTTGCTGTTTGGAGTAGACAGTGAGCAGTGTGCAGAGCTGTTTAGCTTATGCACACTGAGCTACGTGCGCTCTTTAGCGCTGCGTACGCAGGCTTGAGTACGCTTCCTCTTGGAAGCGTGTCTCTTTCAGCGTGCGTGACTTCCACGTACACTGCTCCCTGTAGCGTGCGTGACTTTTACGTACACTGCTTACTTGAGCGTGCGTGACTTTTCACGCAGCTGCTCCCTTGAGCGTGCGTGACTTTCACAAACACTGCTCCCCTTGAGCGTGCGTGACTTTCACGTACACTGCTCCCTTCAGCGTGCGTGACTTTCACGTACACTGCTCCCTGTAGCGTGCGTGACTTTCGCGTACACTGCTTCCTTGAGCGTACACTGCTTCCTTGAGCGTGCGTGACTTTTCACGCAGCTGCTCCCTTGAGCGAGCGTGACTTTCACGTACACTGCTCCCTTCAGCGTGCGTGACTTTCACGTACCACTGCTCTCCTTGAGCGTACGTGACTTTCACGTACACTGCTCCCTGTAGCATGCGTGACTTTCACGTACACTGCTCCTGTAGCGTGCGTGACTTTCACCTATGCTGCTCTCTCGGCGTGCGTGACTTTTCGTACGCTGCTTCCCTGACCCCCTTGCTTAACCCATTAGCTCTTGGAGTTTTGGTCTTATTTCTTTAAGATTGGCTTTTCTATAGTCCTGTATATTGTTATTTTATTAGATATTTTATGCCCATTTTATATCCTTACCCCTTTTGTCATGAACTTGATTTTGTTTAATATGCTTGGAATGACTATCGTATATGGCTTGGTATGACAAGGAACTAGCATAACACGACAGTGACCCGTAGTGGTGCACTTCTGACATGACCAACCTGACATGATAGTGGCCCGTCGTGGCGCACTCCTGACAAGTACCCTGACATAATTTATCTTGATAATTTAACTTGACTTGCCTTGACACCGTGGGTAGTTTTCTTGCTTGCTTGTTAAATCCACTTATCCTGTCTTGCATCATGTCTAGGATAGAACTCCTAAGTACCACGGTCAGGAGTACCTACTAAAATGGATTAAGGCTAATAACTAGAATAACACAGTAGTCATGAAGAGATGACACAGCTACAGGCAATCCCGTTACCTGGGCGCTCTTGGGATCTGTAGCCTGCCGTCGAGTAGGGCACATTTCCAGCGCACCATCGAGTGTTGCACCCTCTAAGTCACCTAAGGGTACATTTGTCTCCTGGACAATGTACCCACCTGAATTCAACCCCTAATTTTCGACCTGGGTAGCCTGGATGGTCTGCAGGGCTTGTGGCTGTGGAACAATCTCACTGCATCTTGTTAGTAATTAGGCCTGTGATAACCCTAGTTAGTTAAAGTAGTAAGCCGTAGTATCTGCTTGGCCGTGATTGATTGAATGAGGTATAACCAGTCTAGTCATGTCTTGATCCAGTACAAGATTGCTTCCTGTCTTGATTTCTTACATTACTTATCTTGCCGATAAATGGTGGGAAACCAAGCTCTGTTCAGATGAAGGGTTACAACCCCGGTCCTTGTTTGGTTTACGGGTTGTAACCTGGCTATCGGAATAGTTCCATGGTTATCTCGTCGTATATCATCCTGACATGTTTTCATAATTTTAGTTTTAATATTAGATTTTCTTGTGCTGATTGCTGGCTTTTGTTCTTATTTCGTAGCCCCCTTGTGGCACTTGCTCTTTCTGGGGTTGACCCAGCTGGTTTTGTGTGGCCAGATTTCGGAGCAGCTCCCGAGGATCTACCAAGCTTCCAGCCCAATGGTGACAACTAGACGGAACCCGGGCCAAGAGTGGGTTTTCCTTTTTGTCTTGCCCACTTTATTGTAAAATTATTCTTTTGAGGCGTTTAGCCGACGAGCACCTGTTAGCTCGATGCACTTTTACTTACTGTCTGCCTACGGGCTGTAAACATGATTAACAAATCCTAGGGTTGATCATGTATGACTAAACTCTTGCTAGTCCTAACATTTTGTAATGACTAGCTTCATGATCAGCTGAGTATGTAATATTTGGGACGCCTTATTATTGTATATTCAATGATCATACATCTTGCGACTTTACTTACTTGTGGTGATTGAGACACTAGGCTTGTTCATGACCATAAGAGACTGTTGGCTTGTAGAAAACCCTCACATATCTAGACAGCCGTGACCGTATATCGAGGTGGTTTCCATTTCAATATATGTAGCTGGCTATGTCTGCCCCCGCTCTCCAGTATTCTGGTTCTGGGGCGTGACATGGTTTAAGTGGTGGCCCATGCAGGTCTTGTAAATCAAGATGTGTGAGGGTTTACCAGATAGATGTCTCAATCAGTATTCGTCCTTGATCTCTGTTCGTATCTTCTGAATCCTTGGATTCTTGCCCTAATCCTGTGCTTATATCATTGATCTGTCCTGGTCCTTTCCTTATTGTTCCCTGTGTCGTCTTCTTCAGCGGCACTGTACCTGGTCCTACCGATCGACGAGGTGGAGCGTTTCCTGTGGAACAGCAGCAACCCGGAGATCAAGCCCAGCATTCCGGGGTAGCCTCCAGAGTTGTGCCTACTGGAGGAGAGTCACCAGTTCGGCCCATCCAGCCCGCAGAGCCAGATGATGGCACCTTAGTAGGCCTCATCAGAACCTTGATAGCTTTCCAGGATCGTCGAAGCGACGCCCTGCACCAGACAGTTCAAGATGCTTTGACCCGAGGCGGACATCCAGGGAACCAGGCGGCGAACAGCTTCAAGCGATTGAACCCTCCTTTCTTCGACGGCACTGAGGATACGATTGCCGCAGATGCATGGCTTCAGGATACCGAGGTGATTCTGGAAGCAGCCAGGACACCTGATAATGAGAAGGTGGCGGTGGTACGCCTGCAGTTGTTGGACTTGGCTCGCAGTTGGTGGGCGACTCAGGCCATGGGATTAGTGGCACCCATTGCTTGGGCAGTGTTTAAGGAGAGATTCCAGACGAAGTACTTTGATGCTGTGGCTCGGTACGATCTGCAGACCAGATTTACCAACTTGAAGCAAGGAGGAGATCAGTCGACAGTTATGTATCGGAGTTTTCTAGGCTCAGTAGGTTTGCCCCCACCTTGGTGGCGACCGAGTTTGATAGGGCCCAGCGGTTCCAGCAGGGACTGCATTTGGAGATCCTGTTGGCGGTTGAGCAGTTCGAGCACCAGACGTTCGATGCATTCCTGAGAGCAGCTAGGAGGCATGAGTATACCTCCCAGAGGATCGTAGATAGGACCGGAGGTAGAAAGCGGTCCCATAGCCAGATGCACCAATCATCAGCTCCAGCCCCGGCAGCTAGGGGATTGACCATTGGAACTCCGAGGCGGGCGGCCTCAGTAACGTCGGTTCAGCATTCGACCCCGACGTACCCGCAGCAACAGAAGCAGAAGCAGACTTCCGCGATGGGATGTTCTCATTGCGGAAAGCCAGGGCATGTGGTGGCAGATTGTCGCAGGGCACAGGGATTGTGCCTGGCGTATGGAGCAGTAGATCATAGGATAGGGGCTTGCTCGAATAGGGGTAGTTCATCAGCATCCAACCCTTCTAGCTCTTCGGTGAGAGGGCCGGCCCCAGCACCAGTTCAGCAGCAGCAGTATCAGTCTTCGAGGCCCTTGCCGCCTCAGTCTCAGGCATTCCAGCAATAACACCCCCAGCAGTATGCATAAGCCCAAGCTCAGACCCAGAGTAGGCAGAGAGGTTTCCAGCAGAGGGGACCAGCAGCCAGAGGACAAGGTCAGGCCATGATGATGGCTATGGAAGAAGAAGTTGTACCAGGTGAGGTTGTGGCAGGTACTATTCTCGTCAACTCCTTTCCAGCTTCGGTATTGTTTGATTCTGGTGCATCGCATTCATTCATGTCTGCACGATTCACGACACGGATAGGATTGGAGCCTGAGTCATTATTAGTGAGGCTCAATATACTTACTGGTAATGGTCTTGTGGGGGTAGATCGAGTGTTTTCATCGTGTCGGATCGTAGTTAGCGGTAGGGAGTTCCCCGCTAGATTCATAGAGTTTCCTATGGCAGACTATGACGTAGTCCTAGGCATGGATTGGTTGAGGAACCAGTATGCTAGGATAGACTGCCATATTGGCAGAGTTGTCTTTAGTATCCTCGGCGAGCCAGAGTTTTTGTTTTCCAGAGGCGCAGTGGAGCCGTCTTCCCCAGCATTGCGGATGGCAGTAGCAGCAGTGCAGTTACCCCGGATAGTTGAAGAGTTTCCAGATGTCTTTCCAGAGGAGCTTCCAGGGATGCCGCCGGAACGGGAGATTGAGTTCACTATAGACTTGATTCCCGGGACAGCACCAGTATCAGAGAGAGTCTGCAGGATGGCGCCTTCAGAGTTGGAGATTTTGTACAAGATGATTGAAGAACTGAGGACCAAGGGATTCATCCGTGCAAGTGGATCGCCTTAGGGAGCCCCGATGCTTCTTGTGAAAAAGAAGGATGGTACGTCCAGGCTATGTGTTGATTATCGTACCTTGAATTCGGTGACAATCAAGAATAGATACCCTCTTCCGAGGATAGAAGACTTGTTTGATCAGCTCAGAGGGGCTTCAGTGTTCTCGAAGATCGACTTGCGGTCGGGATATCACCAGATCAGAGTCAGAGAGCAGGACATCCCAAAGACAGCATTCAGATCGAGGTATGGACATTGGGAGTTCCTTGTTATGCCCTTTGGAGCGACCAATGCGCCGGCCGTATTCATGGACCTCATGAATCGCATTTTCATGCCTTACTTGGATCAATTTGTGATTGTATTCCTAGATGACATCCTTGTCTACAGCAAGAGTGAAGCAGAGCATGAGCAGCATCTCAGAGTCGTCCTCCAGACGCTTCGGGAGCATCAGTTGTACGCCAAGTTCAGTAAATACGAGTTCTGGCTCGATCGCATATCATACTTGGGTCACATCATTACCCGAGGAGGAGTGGAAGTGGATCCCCAGAAGATTATGGCTATCGAGTCATGGCCGGTACCCAGCTCAGTGGCAGAGGTTCGCAGCTTCCTTGGATTGGCCGGCTACTACCGGCGGTTCGTTTCAGATTTCGCCAGGATTTTAGCGCCGATGACCCAGTTGACCCGCAAGGATGTGCCATTTGTTTGGACAACAGAGTGTCAGGAATCATTTGAGAAGTTGAAGCAAGGTTTGATAACGGCTCCCATTCTCACCCTTCCAGATGGGACCGGATGATTCACGGTTTATTGCGACGCTTCAGGCAGAGGATTGGGGTGTGTCTTGATGCAGCATGGGAAGGTAATATCTTATGCGTCACGCCAACTACGTGATCATGAGAAGAATTACCCGACCCACGACTTGGAATTGGCGGCGGTAGTGTTTGCTTTGAAGTTGTGGAGACACTACTTATACGGAGATAGAGTGGAGATCTTTACTGATCATAAGAGCCTGAAGTATGTTTTCACCCAGAAGGACCTTAATCTACGGCAGAGAAGATGGCTCGAGCTATTGGTGGATTATGATGTGGATTTGCAGTATCATCCCGGGAAGGCCAACGTTGTAGCAGATGCATTGAGCAGGAGAGCCGGAGTTTATCTCCTGACGGCGCAACCAGAATTATTGGCAGATCTTCAGAAGATGGGAATTGAAGTAGTTCTTCCTACCAGCGTGGCATTGATGGCCAGCCTATAGGTTCAGTCCAGTATAGTTGAGAGAATCCGGGTGGCGCAGTCAACAGATTCCAAGATCCAGCGACTCAGAGCAGAGTATGAAGTAGGAAGGAGGCCAGAGTTATGTATCCATGAAGACGGTACCCTTCGGCACGGCACTCGTCTTTGTGTACCTAGTAGAGATATCAGACAGGAAGTCATGGCAGAAGCCCACAGTTCACAGTATTCTATTCATCTGGGTGGTACGAAGATGTACCGTGATATTCGTCATCATTTCTGGTGGAATGGCATGAAGAGGGAGATAGCCCTGTTTGTCTCTCGGTGTTTGGTTTGCCAACAGGTTAAAGCTGAACATCAGAGGCCCGCTGGACTTCTTCAACCCTTACCGATCCCAGAATGGAAATGGGAACATATAACCATGGATTTCGTGACCGGATTGCCCAGATCTCCGGCCGGCAGAGATGCTATTTGGGTTATAGTTGACAGGCTTACCAAGGTGGCACACTTTCTCCCATTCAGAGTTAGGCAGTCGACGGCACAGTTAGCAGAGATGTACCTCAGGCAGATCATCAAGCTTCACGGTGTGCCAGTCAGTATCACCTCGGACAGGGATTCAAGATTCACATCACACTTTTGGCGCAGCTTGCAGGAGAGTTTGGGAACTCGCCTTCAGTTCAGCTCAGCATATCACCCGCAGACGGATGGTCAGTCAGAGCGCACAATCCAGACTCTCGAAGATATGCTGAGATCTTGCACCCTTGACTTCGATGGTTCATGGGAGCACTACAAGAAAAAGGGGTTTTAACCACACTCAAAAAGTGTCGTTATTTAGTTTCCATGGCACTTTTCAAGTGTCATGTAGAGGGGTGTCATAGAAAGTATTTTTCTGTCAACGGCACTTCGAAAGTGCCAAGTAATCCATTTATGATGACACTTTTTGAATGTCATATAATGTTCATTTTATGGCATGATGTTGGTGTCATCTTTATGTGTTTCAATGACAGCTTATAAGTGTCATCATAATTTTTTTTAGCTTTCAACAACACTCGAAAAATGCCATGTAATAACTTTATGACGACATTTTCTGAATGTCATATAATATTCATTTTATGGCATGATTACAGTGTCATCTTTATGTATTTCAATGACAACTGATAAGTGTCGTCATAATTTTTTTTTTAGCTTTCAACAACACTAGAGAAATGCCATGTAATCCATTTATGATGACACTTTATATGTGCCATCTAACACCCTTGAACGACACATTTTAATTGCTTCTAAAATGTCATTAAAATATATGAAATATAAATCATTTCATTTGTAGATATCACATTAACCAAAATCAATTTCACACATAATAAAATTTTAATGCCACAACATAAATATATATTAAAATATCTCAAATCCATAGAAGGTCCCAATATGTTGTTCTCAATACAACAAAGTCTATTACATAACAAAGTCTATTACACAAAAGATAATATTACTACTAGTACTACTTAGTCTCCAACTCTTTCCAGCATCAAACTCGAACATAATCCGAACTCATCAATTGACCTGCACACAAAAAGATGAAAATTAATACTTTATCTTTCAAACTGACAATGCAAATGCTAATGGAAGACAATATGAAACCAAACTATAGGTGTTTGCACTAGAAAAAACTATGAAGACACTTATAAGCTGATCTGCCATATTTTTAAGCAGGAAAGCGGTAGCCTCTAATTCTAACATGTAAGCAGGATATGAAGTTTCAATATGTTTCAATATGTTTCAGAGTGGCCAGAATCACCTGATATTTCCATCTTCCAAAAGATTGGGATATAAAATCATCTTATCCCAAGTTTACTCCACAGATATATAGCATCTCTGAAATTAAATTTGAACAGAATGGATACATCTTAAAATGTCCTGTTCTATGCAATCTTCAATCAGAATATAACGTCTCTAACAAAAAGAAAAAATCAAGACCAATTCCGGTATAAAATCTACGCGAAAGGGCAAAACAACTTAATATCCTTGTTCTCTTACAAAAGAGACCAACAAGCATTAAATGATTTTTTTTTTCAAAACATAGAATAAGAGAAGTTCTGTGGCATAAAAAAAGTACTCGAGGAGTCTTCTTCAAAAATCAAGATTGAAGTCTTCAAATAAGAAGCTATAAAATGGCCTGAGATGGAAAATCATCTACTCTAGTGACAACTTCTACACAAGAAAAGTTTATATTTTTTTACAGTAGTATATTTAGAACATGAGAGCATGATGGTATTATAAAATAGTGTAATATAAACATCAGAAATAGTTAAACGTGTACTATCAAATTGACTACGGCTACAATTCATGCAAACTAATGCTATAGAGAATACGAAACCAATGAACAATTACAGACTACTCGAGATTCCACAAGAGAAGCAAATAAAAACAAAAAAAATGTACAACTATATCTTCTTCAAATATCAAAACAAAAAAGATATATTACCAAGCAATAATAATTTGATAAAATATTTGAAGAATTTAAGGAATAAAAATCAAAAAATAACACGATTTTTCATTTTTCTTTTTATCACATCAGAAGATAGCATGCCCTACCCATCTCAAAATCACAGAAAGTAACTGTTCAACAAAGAAATTTCAAAATGCATTTTTCCACAGATCATTGACTAAAAACAATGAGTTGGAAGTGGCATGAGTACACAAATTTCACTGCCTGCATGGATTCTGAAGATTCTAATATCATTTATTAAATGTGGTGTTTATGTTGTCGTGACTTATTATGCTATCGGCTTTGATCAGGATGTCCAAAAGTAAGATGGGATTGAAATGGAGAATTTTTTATATTGAAATCAGAACTTTCAAGTATACCTCCAGCTTTATGACTCTTTAACTCCCTCCCCATTTTACAGGATGCTAAGACAGTTCCTCATCTGTGCATTAGTTAGCCAAGTGACTTCTGGACTCTTTCGTCAGATTGTTGCAACCAACAGATTGCGAACACCTTCAGTATATTGCTCCTGGTTCTGTCTTTTACACTAGGAGGCTTCGTCACATCCCAAAGTGAATATTAATCATTAAAATGTTATCTAAGAAGACAAGCTTGTTTCAGAACCAAAATTTATTTTTGTTTCTACAGACATCATCAATAAATGGTAGATATGGGGTTACAGGGAAGACATTGCTAGCCATAAGTACTGGTAGATGAATTTCTACTTGACAATCCAAAAATTAAAATATAAAGTTTGCTACAAAAATCTAGAAGCTTACACAGATTGGTCCAAAAGGACTAGAGTATAAGGATTTTGTGAGAGTAAGATACATCCTGTAACATATTTGCCTTTAAAGGGAGGAATAATACAGACACCCACAAGGTTTGTTGATCCAGACGCGGTTGAAGCAAAATTTGTTCAACAAGATCAGCAAGGTCATAAACTAACATGCCAGAAAATGAACTAGCTTAAGAACGTTAAAGCAGCTTCAATGAGCTTGCCTCCCAATGTGCATCATTGATGAGATAATAAAAAATATTGAAGCAGCTTCAATAAGCTTGCCTCAAGAATGTGAGCACCCCGAGATTACACAAGGGGTAAAACTTGAGATTAATTGAGCCCAGTCCAAGCCAATTAAAATCAAAAGTTTAGTTTAGCTAACATGATGAAGGAAAGAGGGGCATACAGTCAGTTTGGCTATTCATCCATTCTTGGTTGTCCTAACCCTTTGGCTTCTTTTCTATCAGTACACTTTAGATTTAAGACATGACCATAGGTCATTCAAGATTACCCATGTGTATACACTTGTTAAAAAGTAATATTTAAGGATGGCATTAATCAAGAGACCTCTGTTGCAATGTCAATTATATCAAATCAAGCTTGATAGTTGATTTAGCTACAATTTCTGAGTTGTGCCAGGAACTACTGCATGTGCCAGGAACTACTAGAAATGGGAAATTTTATGAATTGTATCTTAAGCTTGAGGATCCTCTTCCAACAAGAAACTGACACTGGAGTGAACATTACCTAAACCATTCTTAAAAAGCAATGAGCATATATAACATTCAGGGGACCAAAAAATGGATGGGATGTAGCATATGCAAAACATCAACAATACTATTTCAAAGCAAAACTGCCACATTAAAAATTCAAGTTATCAACTACATGCAGTAACATCAAAATAAGACTTGATTTAATACAGAAAATCATGTCGTACCTAAAACATCTTCGTCTCATCTTCGACAATACAACAGAAGAACTTTTACCAGTCAAGAACTTACCAACCTGTTGGTACTCACCTGAAATAATAAGCAAGAAAGATTCACTCATTACCACAGATGTATATATACTTGTCCTATTCAACAGCCTTCTTTATAAATATAATAGATGGACTTAATCAGTTAAACATACATATTAATTACCTGAATCTCCTTATAACTAATATACTTGTGTGGCCAAGCAATTGTACTTCCTATAGCATCATCAAGGGTAAAAAATTCTCTTGAGGCTCGGAACAAAGTAACATTTGGAACCAAAATTTCCTTAACCCAAACTTTGTAGCAATCTGGCCCAAGTATAACATGATGTACCATTGAAGTAGAATCTGTGGAAGCAATTTCAGCCTTTGCCACCACCTGCCCTGTGGCGGTCCAATTTAACAGTTTGTACTTGGCGCCCACAAGATTTCTATCATCACTAGCATGCACGCTCCCTTGTTGGGACTATAATGAAACAAGAAGCTAAAAGTAAATTTAATATTTTATTGTGTAATATCAATAGAATTACCACAAAATATACCTGTCGGCTTGAGAGAGATGGCAACACTCTTTCATTACTAGGCTCTTCTACAAACTGTAAAATAATATCATAACTTGAGTTCTATGAACCTCAAGATTGCATAATTTTTAGAAAAACAATAGAGTTGAATATTAAATTATCACAACTTACCATGTCTGGTCTAAGCTCTCTTAAAACTTTTTGTATAAGATATTGAGTTTTGCGAACCTCATTTAACTTATTCATAACAGATTGCATCCATGATTTATTTTGTAATTGGGCTTCTATCCTAGATGGGGTAACTCCAAATCCAAGCCCTCTTACAGAACCTGAGCGTTCTGGACCAAAATACTTGCTCACTGGATCCTCATTTATGGAGGTCAAATTCTCGCTGTCTTGAAGCTCTTTATATTTTTGCATTTCAAACTAAAAAGTAAAGGGTATTAGCAAACTAAGAAAATATTAAAAATACAATATAATAACAAATTTGAGACAAATAAGTTTTAATTACATACAATTGCCTTCTCTGCAGCATCGTTGATTGGTTCTCCCCTCTTCTCTCCCTTCCTTTTCTTATGTCCTTCGATCCATAAGTCTACCCTCGATATAGATTTGCCCGTATTCTCAATTTTCTAAGAAAAATTAAATTGAAACATTAATTAAAATATAGCAAGTTTATTGCATGCAAGAGAATTTTAAAAATATCAAAATTAAAAACAAGTACCCAATCATGCTCATATCTTGCATAACCTTTACGGCTCAGAGTGTAAGGTATCATCTGTCTTGCCCTTACAGCCTGCTTCGTTTTACTTATTTCCTACACAAAATAAGTTGTATTACAAATTCAATACAATACATATGATTCAAATGCACTTAGCTTTGAAATTTACCTTAAATTTATCTGAGGTGCGAATCTTTACAAATTCATCCCACTCACGGTCTATAGGTTCCTCCGGTTTGAGGAGGGTAATACGCCGAGATACATCCACACCAGCATCTACAACTGTTCTTATGCTTCTATATAGAGAGGATTTCCAATTTCGCCACGACTTCCCCATCAAACGTAGGATGAACTTCTTGTAACAATTCTCAATAACATATTTTTGCTACATTTACAAGTAAAATCAAGGATAAGTAATTTGACTAAATGTTTTACAAGGAACAAAAATAAAATACATAAATATAGTACATACCATCGTCAAACCCCATAATTTTTCTTTGATTCTCTTATCTACGTTGTGCCATGTATTTATATTTATTGGAACATTCTCTCGAACAATACACCCAACAGTCGTACTGAAACTAACTGATTTTTTTCCCACGAGTTGTCTATATTCATTCCACTCAATCATTATACGGTTCTTCTCACCAACTGCAATAACAGGGACTTTTGTTTTTCCTCTGGTTCTCTTTTCTTTACCACCAGCACTAGTATTTTCTTCTGGCGCAGAATCGGTATTTTCATCAGAACTATCATGGGGTAGCCTAGAGAAAGGTGGACTATCATAAATGACATGTGGTAATTTCCTCCCCATATCTCTGTAATTGAGAAAAATAAATTAAATTAGTATAAATATTGAATCCATTCAGAGTTGCTAATTAAAACGTTTGTTCTAAAAGTGTCATCATGTCATCTGTAAGTATAACATTACAACTATACAACAAATAGACTAATATCATTGGTAATTCCATAACCAAAATATTAAAACAGAGAATGTTGCATAGAGTATACTACTGAACAATGTATAGCCAATACGTCAAAAAAGGACAATTCTTACAGGATGCACTGTTTTGTCTTTGATGGCTTAGATGTTCAACATACATTTGTTCTGTGAGGACCCCAAAGTTGTCCTTCAATGAGGATTATGAGCTAATGTTGTGCCCCGGGCATAGGTCACTGCTCTAGATTCTAGTGGTCTATCAGCTGCTACCTGGGAAGACAATTCTCTCATGATCCACAATACAAAACCTGGTGGCACTGATGAACCTGGAAAATTTTAAGCGCAAGCTGATGATGTTCACTACTTCTGCTATGGCTATTACATGGCTCGAGAATGTGAGAACTTCTTCAGGGAGATACTCGACATACCATGTACATAAATGCAGTATCTCAAGTTTTAGTTCAGAATTCACTAAAATCTAAACCAATCAGGTGCCACACATTAATACACACATCATGAGAAGCTACTTTCCCTATGTTCATATAACCACATGTTTTATTATTCAGGTTCCTGTTGTCTATCTACTATCCCCACTTATCCTTGATATTGTTCCAAATTCAATCATAATACTCTATCATTATTAGCTTTTCTGTTCATTCTCTCTTTTAGCAAAAACCCATGACCTACAAATAACTGATATAATGAAATAAAAAGATGCAAATATTTGAACGTGTCTCCAAACTGATGAAAGCAGAGTAAACAACAATGGATCAGAATAGCTCTCCCCCACATAAAAACGGATGGTTGGCTTAGATTGTACCTCAAAGTGAATGTGGTTTCCTACAAACAAGATATTATAATTTATCAACTTACATCTCTTCATCTACTCTTTAATAGTCGAGAATATTTAGTTATTTGCAAGTTTCTAACTGGTTGCTGAGCTTAAACTTCATGACCAGAAACAATAGGCACATGTCATCTGACATACTGGGGAAAACCCCTCACTTGCTTGTTCTTGCCTGATCAAGAGTTTGGTACCAGCTAACTGAGAGTTGACAGCATAAAACTTCCATCTATTCTTTTTTAGCAGTTTGAATCATGTCTCAGTTGAATGGGACAAGGCTTGGATAATAAAGATGATGATTGATGTAATAGTAGTAAAGCACTAGAAAACTTGTTTTTCTTTTATATGATTATAATTCTAGCAACTGAACAATACAAAAAAGAACTTTGGCATGCTTGTCCCAAAAGTTCAGACGAGATTAGCAGATGACAAGCATGATGGATATCTCAACAAGTGGATTACAAGTTGTATGGGAAAGGAAAATCGTATGTGTAAGTCGTAAGCCATATAAGTGAAAGAGACCTGCTCTAGAGCATTGCAGGATGATCAAGAGGGGATGATATTCAGATTGGCTGACACATACGTATGTGTAAATCGTATGTGTAAGTCGTAAGCCATATAAGGAAAATCGTATGTGTAAGTTGTATGGGAAAGGTATGTTGAACATCTAAGCCATCAAAGTTACTTTCCTGTTCCTATATAATCCACAGGGGATGATATTCAGATTGGCTGATATCCCACAAGGGATTTGTTAATCACTCTTTATGCTAAGGAAAGACGAACAATCAAACCAGTACTCCATTGCCTTTTTTTGCTTGTCTGAGCCTTTCGACATTTTCCGGGTTATGAAATGACTTGCAGTTTGAATGCTACACAACCAAGTAAATGAAGATGAATTTTTAGTCAATGCCAAAATGATGCATACAAGAGGGAAAAAGAACACCTGACATCTTAAAGGAAACTGCCAAAAACCCAGATAAATTCCAACACAAGTAATAATGATCATATATTCGGTCTCAGATTCAGTTTTGAGCATTATTTATTATTCGGTCTCAGATTTATAAATTCTAACCAAGAACATCTGAATTGCAGTTTTGATCATTGTTTATTATTCGGCAAAGATAAACATACAATTCTAAATACTGGGTACTCCAAATCTCACGAAGATCAATTCACAATCAATTTTAACAGATAACCATACAATTGTTGCATTATACATTGCACAAGTATGGAAATCAATAGACATATGGCAGAGATAAAACATTGACTCCCATCCAAATTTTAACAAATAAACATAAAAGTTAGATGACACATTTGTCCAAAATAGAAAAAAAAACAGATTACTCAAAAAGAGTATCTCTATTACACCCCCATCTACTATAGTGACACAAGAAGACCTTCACAATCCCTCCTCTTGTACTGCTCATCACCATCCCTATGGTCTATCACAAGCGCAGAAACATCTTGTGGAGCATATGACGTATAAATACTTTCATCAAAGGTAGCCAAGTCATGAAAGCCTCTTGGTGGTACCTTTAATACTATATGCCAATTTGATCTTTCATTTTCTCTAGAGTAAAATACTTGCTTTACTTGTGATGCAAGAATGAATGGATCTCTTCCTACTTTACTTGATCCTTCATGAAGATTAACTAAGGTGAATCCATCCTCTTTCTTTATACCACCAACAATGTTGGCCCAATCACATCGAAAAATAGGAATTCGAAATGTGTTAAAGTCCAACAACAAAATATCCCTTATAACTCCATAGTAAGAAACATTTGCAACAACTTGCGTTGTGTCCCTGGCACTGGATCTACATATAGTCTCAGCCTCTATATAAACACCATAATTTTGGGTGGATCTCTCAATTTCTGTTGTATGAAAGCGTTTTCCATTGATCACATAACCCAAGTACGATGTTGCGACACGTCTAGGCCCTTGCACGAGCCATCTAAGTGTATCCGATATTGTGCTCGTTGGACTTTCAAGATTAACCTGTAAAAGCATAACTAGCATTAAAATTTGCCCCTTCTATATATATGTACGTATGTGTGTGTGTGTGTTTGACCTTCTCTGACATCCACGATATAAATGTTTCTAAATGTCTCTTCTGCAACAAAGTATTATCCCGTAACAAACACCGATCAGCACGTTTTAAATCTTCCATGTGTAATCTAATACAGACATCAAAGTTTATATAGTTAGTAATATATATATATATATATATATATATATATATATATATATATATATTTAATATATATATATATATATATATATATATATATATATATATATATATATATATATATATATATATATAGCTAAATAACCTCAATGCAACTTCTACTATTGAAATGTGTTGGTAGTATACTCACGGAATATATGGTTCAACTTCTGCACTATTTAGAAGAACATAAAGATGAGCAGCCTTCAATATTTCACTTGACAAGGTAATTACTTCTCCTTTTGAAATTGGGCGCCCCTCTATAATTGCGTCATCCTCAAAGTCTTCATTTCGATTTAATTTTATACCCAAAGTTGCTGCTTGTGGCATGTATTCGCTACAGAATCTCACACATTCATCCACAAGATAGCATTCTGCTATGCATCCTTCAGGTCGAGCACGATTTCTAACAAATCCATTAAGATACTTCATAAATCTGTTGGAGATTCAAACAAGGAGAGAAAAATATAAATGGTCAATGATCTGATTTAGGAATTTATTGTATAAACTATAAATTCTAAAATTATAACAAAGTTCTATTGCATACCTCTCAAAAGGGTACATCCATCGATAATGCACCGGCCCGCATAATCTAGCCTCTCGTCCTAAATGTATTGTCAGATGAACCATGATATCAAAAAAAGCTGGAGAAAAGTACCTTTCCAACATGCATATTGTCTCCACAATTTCATCCTCTAATACTTCCAATTTATTTTTGTCAATCACTCTTTGACAGAGTTCATTAAAAAACGAACACAAACGAAAGATTGCCTTCCTTGGTCCCTCTGGAAGAAGTCCTTTTAAAGCAACCGACAACAATTGTTGCATTAAAACATGATAATCATGGGACTTGAGACCAATAATCTTGCATTCTTCCAACTTGACACAATTACTAATATTTGAACTATAACCATCAGGTAACTTCAAATTAGACAATCGCTTACAAAAGATTTGTTTTTCATCTTTTGATAGTGTGTAAGGTGCTGGAGGAAGGAAAAATCTTTGCCCTCTTGGTTCTACATGTAAGTTAGACCTAATGTTCATGTCTGCTAAATCTCCACGAGACTGTAATCCATCTTTCGTATGTCCTTTGATATTCAATAGCGTTCCTAAGATGCTTTGACAAACATTCTTCTCAATATGCATCACATCCAAGTTGTGACGCAACAGCATACCCTGTGATGCAATCAAAAAATTGCACTAAGTTCGTAATAAATATTAATCTATTATAATATAACTAATTAAAAAATGACTATTGTAGTAAAAAAATAATTTACCTCCCAATATGGCAATTGGAAAAAAATTGACTTCTTTTTCCACATTTTTGGAGGATCGTTCTTCTTTCTTTTCTTTTTCTTGCTCTTTCCCCAGACATTTTGAACTTCATTTACGGCACATAATATTTCATTGTTAGTCAATGGTCTTGGTGGGAGTCCTTTTTCCTTACTTCCGTCAAACCACCTGGCCTTATCACGCCACAAGTGATTAGGTGGAAGAAATCGCCTGTGAGACATGTACACAGTTTTATGTGACTTCTTTAAATATCGTGAACATGTATTAGGACCACATATAGGACATGCAAGCTTTCCTTTTGTTGTACAACCCGCCAAATTACCATAAGCTGGAAAATCGTTGATTGTCCATATCAAAATAGCTTTCAGATTAAATGCAGACTTGGTGAATCGTCATATGCCTCCACGCCATTGGACCAAAGCTCCTTCAAGTCATCAATAAGTGGTTCAAGATATACATCACTGTCATTTCCAGGTTCATCTTTGCCAGGTATAAGTAAAGTCAACATCAAATTTTCTTGCAACATGCACACATTGGGGGGCAGGTTGTATATACACAACAAGACTGGCCACATACTGTATTGGGTACTGAGATTTTTGTAAGGATTAAAACCATCTGATGATAGTCTAAGCCTGAGATTTCTTGGATCTGAAGCAAAATTGGGCCATTTTCTATCAATAGAATCCCATACGACCGAGTCTACTAGATGGCGCATCGTTCCATCTTGACTGTGGTGGGTGGAGTGCCAAGTTAATTGTTCTGCCTTATCTTTTGACATAAACATCCTTTTAAATCTTGGTATTATTGGAAAATATCGCAAAACCTTAGCAGGCACTCCCTTCCTGATCTTGCTTGTGCGTGTGTTTACTTTCCATCGTGAAGAACCACATGTGGGACATATCTCCAAATGCTCTTTTTCTTTTCTAAACAAGCAACAATTATTGACACAAGCATGTATCTTCTCATATCCTAAATCAAACTCTTTTAGAAACTTCTTTACCGTGTATAAAGAATCTGGAATATTGTTTTCCTCTGGTAACATATCCTGCAAAATCTCAAGAAGTTCATTAAATGCTTTATCTGACAGCCCATTAGTAGCCTTATGCTTGTAAAGAGTAGTGATTGCTGATATCTTTGTATACTTAGTACAATTTGGATACAATGGAGCCTCAGTCTCTTCCAACTTTTTTCTAAAAACCTCATATGCACTCATATTTACTCCATCAGTAGCCTCTGCATCTCCACCAAAAGGAATGTATGCATCATGGTACATTCTATGAGCATCCGGCAACTGAAAATCCTCATTTTGTTCAAAACAACTTGAATGTTCCCCGTGGAGAACCCAAAGCTGATATGAAGGATCAAAACCAAATCGGACCAAGTGTTCATATACTAAATCATTTTCGTGTGACTTTTCAACTTTGCAACCTTTACAAGGACATACAATCCTATCAGGATTCCTAGCATACTTCTTAGCATTTGATATAAATTTTCTCACTCCTTCTAGGTACTCATCACTGGTCCTACAAATAGAAAAAGAAAGCTATGATTTATGTTATTATTCATATATCTGATAGCTTAAAAGTAAATAAATATCAAAAAAATAGAAGGACCTTGGATAACTAATCCAGGTTTTATCCATCCTTAACAACCAAATTTAGTAACTTTGTTGGCTGCTCACCACAACTACAATCCTGAAACAAAATGACCTATCATGGACATCAAAAATGAAAGTTAGCATATAAATATGGTATCAAGTTGTTTGGATAAAAAAATTTAGTGTATCAAGATCAAAATAGGAATAATTGATGGTAAGTACAACTTAAAAATATCAAAGTCACGTGTTCTTTGAGATCACTTGAATGAAAAATGGGTTAAATGTTCACCATTATTCCTCAAGAGCTCTCTTAATAATAATGGTTATATTTATAATAATTTTTAATGTTCACCAGATGGGACCATGTTGGCAGAAGGTAGATGTGGGTCGTATGAAAGTTGTAAACTTTTGATAGTAAACTTAGCATTTTACTAATTAGCAATGGTATAGCCAGGTATACAGGGTTTGTACTTGCCAAACCCTATTTTTGTATGGATAAGAAATGGAAACAAATACTTACAAAATTAAAAAAAACCACCCCGATAATTGAACCCCTTTTTTGCACAAATTTGTCCTTGAAAAAGCTAAAAAGTTCTAACATCTCGCCTTTCTTTTCCTGCAACTACAGTCTACAGATAGCATAAGTCATTTCTCTCTCTATTTCTCTCGATGTCTTAATTTGTTCCAACTGTCATGCTGAGCAAATATTGGTCAATCCTACAAGCATAATCGATGAACAAAAAAAATAGTAAAACTTAATCAACTCGAATTCGTAGTTAACATAGCAAATATGATACCTATGCCAAGAGTGCTAGTCATGGCCATATCTTCCATATAGGAGATAGGTACATATAAATTATTATAAGAGAAAAAAAATCTGGTATATATAGTGCAATCTTCTGTCTGAAATGTCCAGTTGGTGGATTAGTTGGTGGGAAGCAAAGAAAAGCAATGCTGATTAAAGACTTCATTAAGAAAAGTTTAAAAATAAACACTAAGAAAAGGCATCACTACATACTACTACCTAGCAATGATGATAGTTCACTAGTCCCACTAACAGCTGATCAATTACTGGGGATTGAGTTCCTCTAAAATCATTAAGAAATGACATTGCATTTTGACTATGTACAGTACCACTGTACCATGAATTCCTGCACTAGTGTATTACTAGATATCCAAGGAAAGTTAATATATAGATCAATATCTAAAATCATTAAGAAATGACATTGCATGGCCGAATCCTATTGGCCCCCTCCCCCTTTTGGCATGGGTCCCACGCCGGTTGGCCTGTCAATGGGACGGCGCCACATGGCATACGGGCTAGTCTGAAGCGGACAATGTAGCATGGCTCATTGTTATTTACATGTGTCCAAAAATTTAGAAGTAGATGTTTGATTTCTCTTCTTTTCATGAAAATTTGGATACTGGAACACTGTGATCCCATCTTACACTTTTTTCTATTGAAAAAGGAATTAATAAAGAGTAAAAGAAAGCAAAAGCTAGCTAGATATCTCAATCAAAATTAATACAAATTATTACAGATGTGGGAATAGAGACAAATTATTACAAATTACAAAAACCCTAATTATTAAACCCTTAATATTACAAAAACCCTAATTTCTTCCACTAAACCCCTAATAATCCAGTATCGAGATGAAAGAAAAATCTAGATAATGATCCATTCTATTCTGATAATGATCCATACTGTTTTTATCACAAATCAAACAAATAAAACTCATAAAAAATAAAGGACGGAGATGAAGGATCATACCTAGATGACGGCGTCGACGGTGGTGACGGGAGAGGAGTTCTGGATCGAAGTCAGCAAAGGAAAAAAGCAACAGTTACAGCATAGGAATCGAAGACAACAAAGGAAAAAAGAGAAGGGAAGGAGAGACATTCTGACCTCTTCGATGGAGAGGAGTTCCGAGCCCTTTAATGGAGAGGAGTTCTATCGAAGAGGAGTTCTGACCTCTTCGATGGAGAGGAGCTCTCAGAGGAGTTCCGAGCCCTTTGATGAAGAGGAGCTTCGATGGAGAGGCGCTCCGACCTCTTCGATGGAGCGCTCCGACCTCTTCGATGGAGAGGCGCTCCGACCTCTTCGATGGAGAGCTGTCGAAGCTTCTGACCTAAGGAAGAGACTCTGAAAGGAACTCTGAATGAAAGGAACTCTGAAAGAAAAATTTTAGATGGCCAATATATTTTGGCTCCAGCGCCAATATTTTGGCTATACCGAAAATATTTTGGCTACAGCACCAAAGTTAAATTTTTTTTAGGAAATAAAAGTTTAGACAACACTTTAAAAATGTGGTATTTTATAAATAATTATATACAACATTTTTAAAAGTGTTGTAGTTAATATAATTATTTATGACATTAAAAAGTGTCCTAAAATATGTCGTTTAATTTATATTTACGATATTTTTTAAAAGGTGTCGTAGACTATGATAAATACTTAATTACAACGACGCCTTTTAATAAAGTGTCCTCATTACATCAAATTAACGGCACTTATTTACAAAGTGTCGTAAAAAAAGTGTCATTATAAACCTTCTTTCTTGTAGTGGAGAATCATCTGCACCTGGTGGAATTCTCGTACAACAACAGTTATCAGGCCAGTATCCAGATGGCACCCTTCGAGGCTCTTTATGGCAGGAAGTGCAGATATCCGCTAGCATGGGACGATGTCGGGGAGAGGCAGATGCTCGGACCCGAATTGATTTTTCAGACGGTTGAAGTGGTCAGGAAGGTCAGAGATCACCTCCGAGTTGCCCAGGACCGCCAGCGCCATTGGGCCGATGCTCATCGGCGTCCCTTAGAATTTGCTGTCGGCGACCATATATTCCTTAGGATCTCGCCTAACCGCGGCGTCATTCGCTTCGGCGTGCGGGGAAAGCTTAGTCTTAGGTATATAGGGCCGTTCGATATTCTAGAGCGAGTAGGAGATGTATCCTATCATCTCGCTCTTCCGCCATCGGTAAGTGAGGTACATGATGTATTCCATGTGTCCCAATTACGACGGTATATTCCGGATCCGAGCCACATCCTAGACCATTCAGAATTGGTTGTTGGTACCAACCTTTCGTATGAGGAGAGGCCCGTGTCTATTTTGGACCGGAGGGAAAAGATACTCAAGAACAAGAGTATTAAATTAGTCCGTGTTGCTTGGGGTCATCACTCTCTAGGTGAGTCAACATGGGAGCGTGAGGACGACATCCGATCGCGATATCCCTACCTATTTGACTCGTAAGGTATAATGTCTTTCTTATGCCTTACATTTTCCCTTCCTTGCTTGCATTGTATGATTGTATGATTGAACTGCTTAATGTTGCTTGCCTGTGCTTAGTGTAGCTTGTCGTGACAATTTCTAGCTCCTTGATTAAATTCTGAGGACAAAATTCTTTTAAGGTGGGTAGAGTTGTCACCCTCATTTCCCGTATTTCGTATTTTTACTCGTATCTGGATTTTGGCATGTATTTTATTTTTCTCAGCTTGTGGAATTTCGGTATTTCTCGTATTTTGGGTTTTCTCATGGCTCGGTTTTATTTGGGGATGGTTCGGTTTTGTTCGGTTTTATGTGAGTTGGATCACCTTAGCCCTATGCTGCACCCTCAACCCACCACAACTCCCCCTCTTTATATCCTCACCTACCACTCTCTCTCCTCATAAATACTATTAATTTCCTTCTTCTTCTTCTTCTCCTTCCTCCACAACTCTCCTTACCCTAGGCAAGTGCATCTTGCCACTACATGAGGACCCTCTTTTCTTTGTCCATTTGCTAGTTTAGGACATGGAGATCAACATTAGTTCTTGGGTTTTTATGATTTGGAGTCTCTATTGATGTAGATCTAAATTATTGCTATTTTTGGATTTTACATGTTTTGATCCATTTTGGTTGGTTTTCTTTGAGTTCTGATATTTCCATGTGGAAGAGCATTCAATTCCACCCAAGATGGAGCCTTGGAAATCCGGATTTGGAGTTCGGATGGCCAAGTTATGATGCTTTGAAGCCTTGGGTTCATCCATGGTGTTCTTGCTGTTTGGAGTAGACAGTGAGCAGTGTGCAGAGCTGTTTAGCTTACGCACACTGAGCTACATGCGCTCTTTAGCGCTGCGTACGCAGGCTTGAGTACGCTTCCTGTTGGAAGCGTGTCTCTTTCAGCATGCGTGACTTCCACGTACACTGCTCCCTGTAGCGTACGTGACTTTTATGTACACTGCTTCCTTGAGCGTGCGTGACTTTTCACGCAGCTGCTCCCTTGAGCGTGCGTGACTTTCACGAACACTGCTCCCCTTGAGCGTGCGTGACTTTCACGTACACTGCTCCCTTCAGCGTGCGTGACTTTCACGTACACTGCTCCCTGTAGCGTGCGTGACTTTCGCGTACACTGCTTCCTTGAGCGTACACTGCTTCCTTGAGCGTGCGTGACTTTTCACGCAGCTGCTCCCTTGAGCGAGCGTGACTTTCACGTACACTACTCCCTTCAGCGTGCGTGACTTTCACGTACCACTGCTCTCCTTGAGCGTGCGTGACTTTCACGTACACTGCTCCCTATAGCATGCGTGACTTTCACGTACACTGCTCCTGTAGCGTACGTGACTTTCACCTATGCTGCTCTCTCGGCGTGCGTGACTTTTCGTACGCTGCTTTCCTGCCCATTTTATATCCTTACGCCTTTTGTCATGAACTTGATTTTGTTTAATATGCTTGGAATGACTATCGTACATGGCTTGGTATGACAAGGAACTAGCATAACACGACAGTGACCCGTAGTGGTGCACTCCTGACATGACCAACCTGACATGATAGTGGCCCGTCGTGGCGCACTCCTGACAAGTACCCTGACATGATTTATCTTGATAATTTAACTTGATTTGCCTTGACACCGTGGGCAGTTTTCTTGCTTGCTTGTTAAATCCACTTGTCCTGTCTTGCATCATGTCTAGGATAGAACTCCTGAGTACCACGGTCAGGAGTACCTACTAAAATGGATTAAGGCTAATAACTAGAATAACACAGTAGTCATGAAGAGATGACACAGCTACAGGCAATTCCGTTACCTGGGCGCTCTTGGGATCTGTAGCCTGCCGTCAAGTAGGGCACATTTCCAGCGCACCGTCGAGTGTTGCACCCTCTAAGTCACCTAAGGGTACATTTGTCTCCTGGGCGATGTACCCACCTGAATTCAACCCCTAATTTTTGACCTGGGTAGCCTGGATGGTCTGCAGGGCTTGTGGCTGTGGAACAATCTCACTGCATCTTGTTAGTAATTAGGCCTGTGATAACCCTAGTTAGTTAAAATAGTAAGCCATAGTATCTGCTTGGCCGTGATTGATTGAATGAGGTATAACCAGTCTAGTCATGTCTTGATCCAGTACAAGATTGCTTCCTATCTTGATTTCTTACATTACTTATCTTGCCGATAAATGGTGGGAAACCAAGCTCTGTTCAGATGAAGGGTTAAAACCCCGGTCCTTGTTTGGTTTACGGGTTGTAACCTGGCTATCGGAATAGTTCCATGGTTATCTCGTCGTATATCATCCTGACATGTTTTCGTAATTTTAGTTTTAATATTAGATTTTCTTGTGCTGATTGCTGGTTTTTGTTCTTATTTCGTGGCCCCCTTGTGGCACTTGCTCTTTCTGGGGTTGACCCAGCTGGTTTTGTGTGGCCAGATTTCGGAGCAGCTTCCGAGGATCTACCAAGCTTCCAGCCCAATGGTGACAACTAGACGGAACCCGGGCCAAGAGTGGGTTTTCCTTTTTGTCTTGCCCACTTTATTGTAAAATTATTCTTTTGAGGCATTTAGCCGACGAGCACCTGTTAGCTCGATGCACTTTTACTTACTGTCTGCCTACGGGCTGTAAACATGATTAACAAATCCTAGGGTTGATCATGTATGACTAAACTCTTGCTAGTCCTAACATTTTGTAATGACTAGCTTCATGATCAGCTAAGTATATAATATTTGGGACGCCTTATTATTGTATATTCAATGATCATACATCTTGCGACTTTACTTACTTGTGGTGATTGGGACACTAGGCTTGTTCATGACCATAAGAGACTGTTGGCTTGTAGAAAACCCTCACATATCTAGACAGCCGTGACCGTATATCGAGGTGGTTTCCATTTCAATATACGTAGCTGGCTATGTCTGCCCCCGCTCTCCAGTATTCTGGTTCTGGGGCGTGACAATATCCTAGTGATATGGTATAGCTTATCCCCGTGTGTTTGAGGGGTAAGCTAATACATTCAATTATACTAATTGGATGTGGTCATATCCACTACACTACTCCCCCAATCCCCAATAGTTACAGTAGTTACAGTCAATGCTCTCAAAGAGAGTTCCGTGTTGTATCGTGGTTTAAACTTGCATTGAAACAATTATTAACTAATTGTAATCTACCATAAAAATGTACTTGCCTCAAATGATTTGACTGGACGGGTCGATACGTCGGGATGGAAATTCAGGTTCTTCCTTGAGATCCTACATTCGGAAACTTGGCTCAGAAAACTAAAGTTGACAATGATGCTATACTAGTAGCAATCTCTAGTTGTGTCCTACTCAATTTTAGTCTTTATTTAGCTAACACAACCAAAACGCTATGCGTTGCAATTAAGAAACATCAATTTACATTTAATTTCGAGAAAAATTTGTATTTATCGGTTTATTTGGAAAAACTTGGTATTTTATAATTATATAAATATAAAACTAAGATTTTCCTTTTTATTGAGAAATACATGAATTTCTATTTTAAATTTACAACTTAATTGCTAAGTGACAAAACATTTATTATTATATTCTTTTTAAAATACAATAAATAATTATTATTTATACTACGTTCCCATGACTAAAATCATCCAGAAAAATAAAATAAAACCTAAGCTATTACAATCTCACAACCAGAATAAATAAATAGGCTTATGCCCTTACAGACCAATTACATGAATTTAAATAAGAATAAAAGTTTGGTTAGTCCTGAAAATTATCCTACAATTAAATTTGTAAAATAAAATAATAATTTTAAACTAAATTGAATTTTATTTTATGAGTCTCAGAATATTGGTCCAATCTTCAAAATAGCTAATGCCTCAACGTCCGGGCGAAATCGGTTTCGTTTGCATTTAGCCAGGGCCCATTGACCAATACGGTCGTCGCCCAAATAAATCCAAATATTAATATTTTCCGAAAATCATTTTAAAATTATTTTAAAATATAACTAAATTTTTATGAAAAAATCCGGCAGCATTTCCTCTATTTTTGGTCAACCCAAAAACTGGAAAAATGCTAAACCAAACACCGATAACTGTCCCCAACCAGGGAACACAAAATTTTCCAACCAAATAATATTAAACCCGAATCAGCAATACGTTTCCGAAAAATTTCGCAAACCCAACTAAACTCAGAAATTCCGAAATAATCACCAGAACTCTTTCCGAAGAGTTCTCGGGAAAACCCGACATCAACAAACCATCCGCAGAACCAAATATCACAGAACAAATGATCCGAAATTTTTGAAACCAAAAACGTAGCCGAAAACCGAATTTTCCGAAGAAAATTCGTGGACCAAATCTCATCAGGGGACCGAAAATTCGTGGACCGAATCAGCATTTCCTCTATTTTTCGTGGACCAATTCGTGGCCAACCAACATGGTAGTTCTTAAGAGTCTCCCAACAATGATCAGGGGCAAGTTCTTTTACTAGCCCCACGTCAGAAAGCAAACATGATACCAACACACTCGTGTGCTCGAGACTCCCGAGCCCACAAAACGAGTGTAAAGGTTGCTCGAGATGTACTTAACTTGTGATGTGATCCTTCACAAGTGCAAGGAAAGAGAAAAAACCTTGGTGTGTAGAGAGTCCTTCCATGGACATCACTACACTCAAGTCATTGTCAACTGCTACTGCAACAAAATAGCAGTATAAGAGGACCGGCAGTCCGTCTTCCAACGACTGCAGCAGCCAGGACCGGTCCTAGAACAAAGCTCGAGAGACGAGGTACTTCCTCTCACCTCTTACAATTCTACCCGAAAAGTCCCTACCGACAAGGGGAAAAAGAAAGTAAATGTCTCCAGCCCGATGATCTCAACTAGCGCGACTAAGAAACTCTCATCCAAGCGGTTATCCACAACCACCACAGGAGGAGTTTATCAAGGCACCCGCTCGAAGACAAAATCTTCAAAACTTGGAGATTCGTCATCCACATCCCTGAGGGTAGTCGAGGCTGGGGGTAGCACTCCTCGGAACATCCACGATAATTCGATGTTCCAAGAAGATGAACCAAGGGAGACAGTTCCTCCAATAGATGCAACAGAACCAGATACCCCTGGAAACGTCCATGGGAGCCAAGATGAAGCAACCTTCTATGCAGGGGATAGCACTTCCTCCGAGTCCGAACCGGAGGAGAACATTCCTACATATCCCGACGACTTCTCCATTCGGGGGTATGATTCGGAGAGCACATCCTCCACAGTTCCTTCCACTGTTTCCCGTGTGAGAACAATATTTATGACTGAGAATAACCAGGACGGTCCCAGCGATCGACAGTGCCTCGACACTCTTGAGTCCATACTTCATATCCTGGTCAAGTCAGTAGACGAGATCAAGGCGGCCCTGCCGACTCTCCAAGGAAGAACACCTGGCCAAACAAGCTTGGGTCCCGCCATCAATGCGGACTCAAACACAACCGCACCAACCCCTGGTGACAATCAACCCGGAATGTCGGCTCCCACTGCTGTAGCAGAGGCCAAGGATGCGAGAAGAGAAGTCCAGGAGCTCTGGGCCATGTTTTACGCTCGAGAAAACTCTCAGGACCTCAGGATACGACAGCCGTATCCCGCTGCATGGAGAGATGTCCCCTTTCCTCCTTGATACAAACCATTCAACATCAACCCTTATGACGGGAAGACATCTGCAAGCCGATACGTGACCTACTTTAAAGTCACAACAGATCATCTGCCGTATGACGATGCCATCCTTACACGATTGTTCGTTGGGGCATTGGAGGGAGTCACATTCGACTGGTACCGCAACTTGCCGGACAACTGCATCCATTCCTTCGCCGGCTTCAAACATATATTCTTGGAGAGGTTCTATAAGGTGGGACAAGATTTGACCATGTCAACCCTCATGGACGTTGTCCAAGGAGAGGAGCTGACAAGAAACTACATTGAGCGGTTTCGCCAAACCGCGATGAAGTTGCCTTTCGGTAACCCGGACTATTCCTTGATTGAAATCTGCCAAAAGCGGCTGCTCTCCACAATCAGCCTCTGGATGGGCGAAAGTCAATTTAAGGACTAGAAGACTTTCATCATCAGAACCACTAGTGCAGAAGCCAAGTTAAAGAAAGCTCGCCAGCTGGGATTGCACATCTCAGATGGGGAGGACAAGGGCAAGCGCCCTAATGTCAACAACAACAACGGCAGTAATTCCTCTAACAATCGAGACAACAAGGACAAACAGGCTATGGTGGCCGACACAGCCCCGAAGCTCGAATCGAAGCAGGCAAAAAAGCAGTGGTCGCAGATGACTTACTCCTTCGAGGATAGTCATGTCAAGCCCATCTTTGACATGCTCTTACAAGGAGACAGAATTTAGCTCCCTCCGCCAAGGCGTGAACCTCGACCTGCAGAGATGGAGAGCCCCAAGTACTGTCACTACCATCGCTACGTCTACCATGCTATACAAGACTGCTTCCAATTGAAGAGGTACATCCAGAACCTCATCGACTCCAAGGCCCTGGCTATTGATTTCGAGGAGGTGACGGTCGCTGCCAACATGGTGTCAGTCCAATTTGGCAGCTTCCCACCGACGAGGACGAAAGATAGCATAGTACCCGTTCTTCGGGCAAAAATGGAGGTCGCTAATCTTCCATCTCCCCGAGACCAGGCTGCTGGACTGGTACCCCTCACCACATCATGAGGAGAGGTCATATGGGTCCACCCGAACTTAGTATCTGAAGTAACCCAGCCAGTATCACCCTCTACTGGCAAGAAGAAGGGCAGGAAAGTCAAGTCCTGCCGCACCATCTCAACCGACGTCGAAGAAACGACAATTGTCGTTACCCGATCTGGTGTGCAAACTCAACCCATGTCGGGTAACTCGGCTGAAGAACGTCAGCCGGCCACTGCTGATGTCCCAGGACCTTCTCAGCCTCCGCCGGCTGATAAGTCCAAGCCAAAGGAGACCCGCTTTGACAAGCCGCTCCGGAAAGACACGCCTCAGGGGCTGGAGAAGCCCTACAATTTGGACATTTTGGCACAATTGGCCAACACACCAGCCAAATTGTCATTATATGAGCTCCTGAGACTCTCCAAAGATGTTCGCATCGTACTGAACGAAGCACTCCAGAATGACGACGCATATCTAGCTCAGGTCAATCTTACAGGAGAGAGCTCGTCGACGGACCTCCAGGACAGCGCTTGTACAGGTGCAATGCCTAACATTGTTTTCACTCCGCAGGATATGCTTATCAAGACCAACCTGCACGATCGCCCTCTGTATTATACTGGATACGTCGGCGACATCAAGGTAGATCGGATACACATTGATCCCGGTTCTTCGATAAGCATTATTTCGAAGAGCTTACTTCACCATCTGCACATCCCTATGCATCGGCTGACTCCTACCAGCACCGCAATTAGCGGTTTCAATTCAGGGAGAAGCTATCCCATCGAAAAGATTCGCCTGAAGTGCCAAATTGGCGACCTTCAGTCGGAAGTAACATGCTATGTCATCGACGCAGATACCTCCTACAACATTCTCTTGTGGCGTCCGTGGATACATGATTATATGATCGTGCCCTCCATATTGTACCAGTGCTTCAAGTACGTCGATAAGCACGGCTTCGTAAAGACGGAATTTACCGACATCGATCCCTTTAAAGGGGTCGAATCCTACTATTCAGATTCCTGCTTGTACGAGAAATCAAAGAGGCATCTGATCAAGGAGGATGGTCAAGAGCAGACGGAGGCCATTGCAGGGCCTGAGGAACCCTTGAGAATCCATCTCCAACCCCGTAAACCAGGCAGGACTGTACCTCTTACAGCCACTCTGTGTAGAGAAGCAACTAGTCTCCCAGTGCTCACTGCATAGAAAGAGCAGATGACAATCCAACTGCCAAGGTCTGACCAAGGGCCGAGACCTACTATGGAGCCGCTGACAATCAGGCTTCTTAGAGTCGATCAACAACAAATAGAAGAGTCCAATCCTTCTGTTAAGCCAATGGCGATTCGTCTTCCCAGGACAAATCGACAGCCGAACGCTAAGTCAGGGACTGCTAGTGAGCCAACCACTCCTCGTCCAACACCAAGCACTAAGCCGGGGGTCGCTAGTGCGCCAACGACTCCACGTTCAGCACCACCAGTGGAGCTCCTGATGATCAAGCTGCCCAGGTCATCCTCCCAGTCTTCATTAATACAGGAGGTAGCCGAAGAGGAGTTAGAGCTAGCCAAGTATATGGCTGCTCACACTGATGTTCCTTCTGCTGACGATGTAATTCCACCTGAAAAGATACCTTATTTTATCAATAAAGGGCTATCTTTGAACTACCTCGAGCTTAATAAGCTTTGTATAATATATACTATGGAACACGGTATAGGAACCTGCCTACACACACAAGTGACAACGTCTATACCACGAACCAACTCACTCTTGTGGAAGGCACTTGCTTCATAGTTGAGGGAGAGGACCATCCAATCATCTTCGGCCGGAAGAATGATCCACAGCCTTTCAGGATAGAAGAAGTTGATCTCGAACACGACACCGAAAGATTGCCCCTTTATCTGTGTAGCTCCCGATCCAAGTACCTCATGCAAAAATAGGCGTATGATATGGAGTCTACACCAGGCTTGAACTACGGCACTGGACGGCGATTACCTTTGTAATTGCTTGTCCCGACTAGAAAACTACGGGATTACTACAACAAAACCAGACGTGGTCATGGCTATGTTACACCTGTAACAACTCCTAAAAGCTCAGATGAGGAATATGACTGGCATTCACATTCGACCGGATCACCCACTTCTGATTCGGATGTCAGCATCGGGGACGTATTCAGGCAAGTTTTGTCTGTCAATATGGCATTTACTGACGCCTATGAAGAAGACGAAGATGTACCCGAGCTTCTCCAGTTAGAGCCTTGGGTTTAACAGCTAGATATGCAGTGGAAGAAGCATTTCGAACAGAGAGATCCTCCTACCGAAGATGAGGTCATGCAAGTTGACCTCGGCGATGAATCCTCTCCAAAGCTAATCTTTGTCAGCAAAAGCCTGATAGACGAAGAGCGGGAGGCGCTTTTGCAACTCGTCAGAGAATACATTGATGTGTTCGCCTGGAGCTATGAAGACATGCCAGGGCTAAACCTCGAGGTTGCACTCCATAAGCTCAACATTCAGCCGGACGCAAAGCCTGTCAAGTAGGAGCAACGACGGTTCCGCCCAGATATCATGAATTCTATCAAAGCTGAGGTCAACAAACTGATAGCCAGCAGATTCATCCGGGAGGAACAACATCCAGACTGGGTCGCCAACATAGTACCGGTCCTCAAGAAAAATGGAAAGATCCGAATTTGCATCGACTTCCGAAATCTGAACGAAGCATGTCCTAAGGATGAGTTCCCTCTCCCTATTACGGACATAATGATTGACAACACATGTGGCTTTGAGCGCATGTCATTTATGGATGGCTTCTCAGGATACAACCAAATCAAGATGTTTCCTGATGATGAAAAGCATACATCATTCTAAACACCGATTGGCGTGCACTATTACACAGTCATGCCCTTTAGTTTAAAGAATGCCGGTGCCATATATTAACGGGCTATGAGTGTCATCTTCAGGGACCACTTGCGTAAGACAGTAGAATGTTATGTCGATGACATCGTCGTCAAAAGCCGCTCTAAGGAAGATCATCTGCACGATCTGAGGACAGTCTTCGACCTGATACGAGCGCACAACTTGAAGATGAATCCCACCAAATCCTTCTTGGGCATATCTAGCAGAATTTTTTTGAGTTTTATCATTACGGCCTAGGGAATCCATATAGACCCTGAGAAGACGAAGGCAATCATGGAGATGGGTCCCCCGAGAAATCTCCGAGAACTCAGAGGCCTTCAAGGGAGGCTAGCTTATATCAGAAGGTTTATCTCTAACCTCTCCGGGCGATGTCAACCATTCACCTACCTCATGAAGAAGGGCGTATCCTTCGTATGGGATGAAGATTGCCAACGTGCCTTCGACAACATTAAAGAATATCTGTCAAACCCTCCAGTCCTGGTGGCCACGGTTGCTGGAAAGCCGTTCTTGCTTTACGTGCGAGCGATGCAGGGCTTGAACAGGCCATCTATTATCTCAGCCGAATAATGATAGGACCTGAGCATAGATACACCGTTGTGGAGAAGGAATGTCTTACTTTAGTGTTCTCTATCCAGAAGATGCGACACTATGCTACAGGATAAACCATCCATGTCATATTTCGAGTTAACCCCCTCAGGGTTCTCATGACCAAGCCAGGTGCACTCAGCTCTCGCCTT
This sequence comes from Iris pallida, assembly GCA_029216955.1. Taxonomy (NCBI): domain Eukaryota; kingdom Viridiplantae; phylum Streptophyta; class Magnoliopsida; order Asparagales; family Iridaceae; genus Iris; species Iris pallida. The sequence goes on along the minus strand of JANAVB010021600.1, from coordinate 12,297,446 downwards.
GCTACCTAGGCGATATTATTGTCTCCCTGCCACATGATCTTCGTCCCGCAAAAGGCTGTTAAAGGTCAAGCTCTGGCAGACTTTTTAGCAGCCATCCAGGTTCGGAGTCAACCAGAATATATAAAGAGATCTCGGACGAAGTCGCCAATTCAAACAAGGCTTCCCATGATACCGTCTAGCGAATGTTCTTCGACGGTGCTTCAAGAGCCGGGCCCAAGGGCAACATCGTCGCTGCGGTCGGAGTGGTACTGATTTCTCCCTCTGGCTTGGTGATCAACCGAGCATATTCCCTTACAAAACCATGCTCAAACAACGTGGCCGAGTACAATGCTTTGGTCATCGGCCTCCGACTTGCAAAGGAACTGGGGGTAGAATACTTGGAAGCATATGGCGATTCATAGTTAATCGTCAATCAGATCCGGGGTTCTTACGAAGTTCTTTATGAAGACAAGATCCCCTATCATCAAATAGCAATCGCCATCATCACATCCTTGAAAGGATTCTTCATAGAACATGTTCCCAGACTTCGAAACATTGAAGCCGACGTCTTAGCTGGACTGGCCGCTTCTCTGGCGGTTCCAAATCATACTCACCACTTAGTGGATGTAATAGGCAATAAATTGGTCTGTCCGAAGAACAACGTCCAATTTGCCGAGAGTTATTCTGCCCTTACGGTCGACGAGATGCAAGACTGGAGGCTCCCATTTATCGACTTCGCAGTCTATGGCATCTTGCCAAAAAATCTAAAATAAGCCACCTCTATTAGAAGACATTCTCTCAAATTCTTCTACGATACAGAGACAAAGATGATGTATCTGTCACGACCCGCACCCACTGTGAGGGTACGAGAACGTAACAACGCCCAGCCTACACCGCAGTGTCGGCGGTAGAACGCTGTCCTAGGTCACAACATCTAACAATATAAGGTACCTGAACAGTATATACACTCCGAATGGAGGTGACATAACAGAACAGTCTCAATCACATCTAAGGCAGATACAGAATAGTAAAGTTAGATATATAGATCAAAACCACAATGTCATACAAATAAGAGAGAGAGAATCTAAGTGTCTAAGATAACAACTCAAGAAACATCTAGCTCAATACAAGTCTCAAAATATATATAACATCTCAGAACAACAACTGAAGTCGAATAAACAATGCTGAAAAAGATAAAGCCTAGCTATCTAGTCTAGACTATGGGAGTAGCATCCTGTATTGAAGCTGGGTCCTCCAGAGGAACCAGGTCGTAGGTATCGTCTAAGCCTGCTCCGTAATAGGTAGTACATAGGGCCTCATCCTCATCCTCTGTAATAATTTTAACAGGTCCAGTCAGGACAGAAACGAGCACAATACATCTCACGTAGTTCATATCAAGTTAGGAAAAATAAAGCATGCAATAGAGTAAGATACATGACACGCTAAAAAGAGAATATATAAAGTAAAGGAGATAACTGTAAGGAAATATCTACTATAAATAGAGAAGTAGCAGTGACTAGTGAGTCAGAGTAAAATATAGACATGTGAATGGAATAGAAAGATTCATGACTACAGCTAAGAGTGATTCATGACTACAGCTACTTGGATATTATTCACATGCCTATTTCTACTCCCCATCCCCGACCAATACACAAGAATCTGTTCAAGTTATATTAAGATTCGTGAAACTTCATATGACTCATAAAATAAGTGATACGTGAAGGTGATTCATGATGGCTCTGTGAACATGAGAGTACATGTGTCACAAGAGATTCGTGAATCAGTGAAAGCATAGAGATATGTGATGATTTGTAAAACGCACAAACCATACAGCATCCGATGCTCCCGAGGGGGATAACATCTCATGAAAAGATCCATATAGTACCAATCCATGCTACCAATGTGTCAGCATCAAGTAAAGTAATCTAGAGCAAGAATATAAATCCTAGTAAGTATGAAACGGTCAAAAAATGTACTCGCCTGATAACTGAATGTCCGAAGAGGGTGTACTGCCAGATGAGAGGTGTCTGTCTCCTAATCAGAGCAACACAAGTTACAACATGTCTAAAATAATGAAATAGACTGCTACAAAGCATCTACATGATATTTGGGGTCAATCTAGGCTAAAGTCAACCTTTGGTCAACTCTAGTCTACCCTAACAGTCAAACTAGGTCAACAGGGTTAAACTAGGTCAAACTAGTCTAGGTTGGTCAAACCTAGGCTTAACAAGTCAATCTAGGTCAACTAACTAAATACCATACAAGTCACACTAGCCTAGTGATACACAAGTGTATCACACTGCATGCCATAGACTATTCTACCTAGGCCATGGGCCAAAACACATATAGGCCAACACACCCATATATCATATTAGGCTATATACACATTATCTATATAGGCAAATGCCATATCTACTTTACATCACCTAAACACATGCACATATCACATTGGGCTATACATATATCACACTCACTTACATATTCATATATGTTAGATAATATATATAATATATATATATATATATATATATATATATATATATATATATATATATATATATATATATATATATATATTTATAAATATATATATATATATATATATATATATATATATATATATATATATATATATATATATATATATATATATGTATGTATGTATGTGTATATATATATATATATATATATATATATATATATATATATATATATATATATATATATATATATATATATATGTATGTATGTGTATACATATATATATATATATATATATATATATATATATATATATATATATATATATATATATATATATATATATATATATATATATACATACACATATATATATATATATATATATATATATATATTTATGTGTAAAAAAAAAATATATATATATATACACATACACATAGACATAGAGAGTTAGATATGTAAATAAGGCAATGTGTGTGTGTGAGTGTGACAGATTGTGTGTGTGTGTCATGAGTGTCATATGTACAGGAAAATAAGTAGGTGTGTGTGGAATTGTTGACAGTATAGTGAAGCATGCAATTCAGTTTGATACCAAAACTAGTGTCTCAGTTCAGGAAACCCAAACAGTGCATCCCAATCTTAGGTTTCCAGTTAGGAAAAAGGAAGAAAATAATTCATGTTACAACTAAAATTAACTTCATTAAATCCTAAGGAACACATGTGACAGGAAATGATTTATAGTTTAACAGTAAAATAGGGAAAAACATGCCCAGGTTATATAATGACAGTAAAACATGGTGACAGTGTCATGTAGGGAAACAATGTATTATAGTGTCTCTGTTTTTGAAGAATCAGTGAATGTCAAGGTGGTCCTCAGGTTCATGATAGTCTCATAATTTAGAAGATCAATCTCAGATTTAAAAACCAAGTGAAACATTAATTAGGAAGAATCATTTCATGATTTATCTGACCCATCCATATGAATTTGAATATGTTTAACCAACTAATACCAAGAATTGAATCCTAACATGATATCTAATGTACAGTAAATTAAACCACAGCTAAAACACATGGCATTTAACATTAAAAGTAAATGGAAAATGAAGAACAGTGAATTAAAAGGTATCAGTGAATAACTCACTGATACATCACAGTATCAGCCAATGGGAAAATTCCCATTCAACCATTAAAATTAGCAATTAGCAATAGGGTTAAGGTTAGTAATTAACATTCAATATGTGCTCATTCTATTTGTAAAGTATCGTGTCCAAAAACAGGACACAAATGTGTCTAAAACACTCTCAAAAACTCAATGCACACAGACTGGGTTCAGTCGACAGTTCATGTGTCCAGTGCGGGTCGACTCCTGCACTCGACACGAACTAACAGGACACGTGGTCTTGGGGGTGTCATGTCAGACACTGCCCCAAGGCCTGTTTCAAAGGACACGTGTCCTCGTGCCCTACAACACCCGTACGAGCACCCGAGCAGCAGGGCACTACTGGTCGCGCGCGCGTGGCTGTGTCTACGAGTCCAGTGTGACTCCAAAATAACACAAAACCAGCTCAGACACGTAGAAAACCATAAGCGATACTAAAATGAGTATTCCTATTCAAACACAATATTAAAACATGATCGAAATGCCCTCTGCGGCATTTCGTCAAACACCTACGACCCTACACTGATACGTGCCCGATACGGACATGTAAAGGACACGAAATGGCACGAATCCTATTCCTACAGTTAGAGGACACCTAGGGCTTTGTATCCATGCAAAGAAATCGAAATTTGATGGAGGGAATAGGAAGTTACCTATTGGTGTTCTTCCTCAATAAAAACTTCAAAAATGAGATCTCCACTAGCTACTCAAGGCCCCAAATTGTCTCAAATCTGTCAATAGTCTCCATGAACAGTAGTGGAACACAATTTAGGTCACTATGGAAGAAGTTTGAAAGGAAATAGATTAATATTGATTAAAATAGGAAGAGATTTAATGAAGAACAAACCTAGCTTCTTGAAAATGAAGGGATGAATAAAAAAGAGGCAACTAACTTTGAGAGGGATTATATAGTGATAGGGGGGTTCCCTAGGCTGGACATAAAGCTAGGGTTAGGGTTTTAGGATAGATCTATGGCTCTCATTCCATCTAGCTAATCAATGGCCTACAACCTAGGTTTCATACTTGTCTTAAATGCAACCTAGTTAGCTCTAACTATCATGACTTAACGAAGACTAATCAATACTAACTAACACTAACCATGGCTAACTAAGTCTAGCTATGACTAATCTAGGTTAGGTCAAAACTAGGTTAGGGCTAAACACAACACAAGGAATCAATTAAATAATATTTAAATCACACCATTCAAAATAATATATATATTAAATTCCAAATAATTATAATAAATCACAATAAGCTCAAATAAATTCAGAAATGACCAAAATACCCTCTAGACTAAATGCACTAAATTGAACCTCTACCCACATGGTTAGACTCTAGGTCAAACAGTCTGTAAGGTCACACTAGCAACATCAAAATCATAGGTCATGACTTAAAATAGTTTTTAAATGATAAAAATTAACAAAAATCATATTATGATTTAAATACCATTATTAAATGATTAAAAATACAAAAGTTCAAAATTACTCTCATTTTAGAAAACTGGGTGTTATAAGTCTACCCTCCATAGAAAAATTTTGTCCTCGAAATTAAAATGGTAGTAATCCTTCTAGGTCAACACCCCACAATCAAAGTCTCAATACACACAATCCGATAATCATATACGTCTGTCCAAAATCATGATACTCAGAATCTTCGTCATGCTAGTGAGCAAGGCTACGATAATCACAGAGCTCTCGACTAAGGCACATACCTCTAGAATTATGGTATTTAAAATTTTTGTATTGCCGCATACTTGGCCGCGAAAACCTTAAATTCCTACACCTGAGAAATATATCCAAAATCTGACTATATGTCCTCACTATGCCAGCTAACATGACTATAGAAGACTCTAGATCCCATAACTTAGGCGACCTAGCCCATACGACATATCTCAGAAGAAAATCAAATAAAAGAGAATACCAGATCAAGACTTATCAACAAGTAAGGAAGCAGATAAGAACAGATGGAATTAAATTTCAAGATAAATATGATGAGGCAAGGTGGGAATAGAATCGAAAAGAACAGAACCTGCAAGCACCTCTCCCACTGCCTGAGCATCCTCGACTGTCATGGCGTAAGCTCGCCCCTGCTGGTCTCCTCCAGCCTGATGCTGGTACTGCACAAATCTTTGCTGCTGTGTCTGTAAAGGTCCCCGCTGCTGACCTACCGGAGCCTTGGCTCCTCCTCCTAGTGCTGCTCCCTGTGCTATTCTGCCTATGTACTGGGAACACTCATTCAGCTGGTGGTCCGCTGCTCCACATAGTAGGCATCTGCCCAGCCTCTTCCTGCACTCATCCCATCCATGCCCCGGCTTCTTGCAGTAGGAACAACTGACTGTCTACTGTCTAGGTGCCTGATGCTGTCTGGGCTGCTACTGTCCCTGTTGATGGCCTTGACCCTGAAACTGCTGCTGGGACGGCCGCTGCTGCTGAAACTGATGCTGAACGTGCGGCCTCTTGGCCGGTCCTCCGCTACCACTAGCTCCCTGGATGTCTCGCCCCCTCTTGAGCCTAAGCTCATGATCATCCTCCGTGGCTAATGCATCTACTAGGATCTCCTCAAAGGTAGCACGACGATCACTCTTGGTATAGGACTTAACCTCCTTTACCAATCCCTTCCTGAACCTTCGGGCCTTCGTCGCCTCGGACAACCCCTCCACAAATCTGCCCAGACGACAGAACTCCCCTGCGTACTCCTCCACAGACTGGCTCCCCTGGACTAGGGCCTCGAACTGAGTCTCAAGGGCTCCTAGCGCTGTATCCGGAAAGAACTTCTCCTTGAACAGCTTTTTGAATGCTGCCCAAGTCTGCCCCGGAGTACCAACCTACGGGTCGGTCTGGTACCAATTGCGGGCCAGATCCTGCATCATGCTGGCCGCTGCCTCAATCTGAATCCTCACCAGAATCTCAGCCAATCTGAATATCTCCTCCATGTGCTCTATCCACTCGTCGGCATACAGAATCCCCTCTGTCCCTCGGAAGTCCCCCGGGTACATCTTCTGAAAATCCTGGATGCCCTTCTCCCTCGGAGGGTGTGGCTGCTGGACTGCCGCTGGCTGAGCTACTACTCTCTCCACTGTAGTCAGGGCCAAATCAATGCCCCGACTAATCTCTGCTGTCTGCCTCTAGTGCTGGGCCTGCTGGCTCTCCATGAACTGCTGAAAGAACGTGAACAGCTGAACTGCGTCAACTGTCCCCGAAGGTGGCTGCTGCTGCTGAAGTACCTCTGGAATTACCGAACTCGGCCCATGTGCTACAGGTGAAGGGGCTCCTCCGAATGCAGCTGAAATGCCTACCCCAGTTGGCATGACTGGGGCTGCGGTACCAGGGGCTTGCTGCGGAGTATGAGAGGTGGCAGACCTCTTATCGGCGTCCCCCTGGCCCTGGCGATGTGATCTCGTCTCAACCAACATGGAGACAGATCAAAAGAAACAATTGCTGAGAATGATTTGAAATAGCAAAGGAGGACAGTTATATTCAAAGGAGAACAATATCAGCAAGAACTGAGATGGTATGAATTAGATAAGAGTTTTTCCTAATGTGATTGAGTACCTTCAAAATATCCTAATCCTACTGCAGGCTGTAGTGATACTCTAGTTCTAATATCACTATATAAACTCGACCTGTATGGGCCACCACTAAAAACGTGTCACGACCCGCACCCACTGTGAGGGTACGAGAACGTAACAACGCCCAGCCTACGCTACAGTATCGGCGGTAGAACGTTGTCCTAGGTCACAACATCTAACAATATAAGGTACCTGAACAGTATATACACTCCGAATGGAGGTGACATAACAGTACAGTCTCAATCACATCTAAGGCAGATACAGAATAGTAAAGGTAGATATATAGATCAAAACCACAATGTCATACAAATAAGAGAGAATCTAAGTGTCTAAGATAACAACTCAAGAAACATCCAGCTCAATACAAGTCTCAAAATATATACAACATCTCAGAACAACAACTGAAGTAGAATAAACAATGCTGAAAAAGATAAAGCCTAGCTATCTAGCCTAGACTATGGGAGTAGTATCCTGTACTGAAGCTGGGTCCTCCAGAGGAACCAGGTCGCAGGTATCGTCTAAGCCTGCTCCGTAATAGGTGGTACATAGGGCCTCATCCTCATCCTCTATAATATTTTTAATAGGTCCAGTCAGGACAGGAACGAGCACAATACATCTCACGCAGTTCATATCAAGTTAGGAAAAATAAAGCATGCAATAGAGTAAGATACATGAAACGCTAAAAAGAGAATAAATAAAGTAAAGGAGATAACTGTAAGGAAATATCTACTATAAATAGAGAAGTAGCAGTGACTAGTGAGTCAGAGTAAAATATAGACATGTGAATGGCATAGAAAGATTTATGACTACAGCTAAGAGTGATTCATGACTACAGCTACTTGGATATTATTCACATGCCTATTTCTACTCCCCATCCCCGATCAATACACAAGGATCTGTTCAAGTTATATTAAGATTCGTAAAACTTCACATAGCTCATAAAATAAGTGATACGTGAAGGTGATTCATGATGGCTCTGTGAACATGAGAGTACATGTGTCACAAGCGATTCGTGAATCAGTAAAAGCATAGAGGTACATGATGATTCATGAAACGCACAAAACATACAGTATCCGATGCTCCCGAGGGGGATAACATCTCATAAAAAGATTCATATATTACCAATCCGTGCTACCAATGTGTCAGCATCAAGTAAAGTAATCTAGAGCAAGAATATAAATTCTAGCAAGTATAAAACGGTCAGAGAATGTACTCGCCTGATAACTGAATGTCCGAAGAGGGTGTACTGCCTGAGAAGAGGTGTATGTCTCCTAATTCGAGCAACACAAGTTACAACATGTCTAAAATAATGAAATAGACTGCTATAATGCATCTACATGATGTTTGGGGTCAATCTAGGTCAAAGTCAACCTTTAGTCAACTCTAGTCAACCCTAACAGTCAAACTAGGTCAACAGGGTTAAACTAGGTCAAACTAGTCTAGGTTGGTCAAACCAAGGCTTAACAAGTCAATCTAGGTCAAGTAACTAAATACATACAAGTCACACTAGCCTAGTGATACACAAGTGTATCACACTGCATGCCATAGACTATTCTACCTAGGCCATGGGCCAAAACACATATAGGCCAATACACCCATATATCATATTAGGCTTTATACACATTATCTATATAGGCAAATGCCATATCTATTTCACATCACCTAATCATATGCACATATCACATTGGGCTATACATATATCATACTCATTTACATATTCACACAGGTTAGATAATATATATATATATATATATATATATATATATATATATATATATATATATATATATATATATATATATATATATATATATATATTTATATATATATATATATATATATATATATATATATAAATATGATATATATATATATATAAATATGATATATATATGTAAAAAAAAATAAAAAAATAAAAAATATATATATATGTATACACACATAGACATAGAGAGATAGATATATAAAAAAGGCATTGTGTGTGTGAGTGTGACAGATTGTGTGTGTGTGTGTCATGAGTGTCCTGTGTACAGGAAAATAGATAGGTGTGTGTGTGGAATTGTTGACAGTATAGGGAAGCATGCAATTCAGTTTGATACCAAAACTAGTGTCTCAGTTCAGGAAACCAATTGACAGGGTCTTAGGTGTTAAGGAAACCCAAACAGTGCATCCCAATCTCAGGTTTCCAGTTAGGAAAAAGGAAGAAAATAATTCATGTTACAACTAAAATTAACTTCATTAAATCCTAAGGAACACATGGGACAGGAATTGATTTATAGTTTAACAGTGAAATAGTAAAAAACATGCCCAGGTTATATAATGACAGTAAAACATGGTGACAGTGTCATGTAGGGAAACAAGGTATTATAGTGTCTCTATTTTTGAAGAATCAGTGAATGTCAAGGTGGTCCTCAGGTTCAGGATAGTCTCATAATTTAGAAGATCAATCTCAGATTTAAAAACCAAGTGAAACATTAATTAGGAAGAATCATTTCATGATTTATCTGACCCATCCATATGAATTTGAATATGTTTAACCAACTAATACCAAGAATTGAATCCTAACATGATATCTAATGTACAGCAAATTAAACCACAGCTAAAACACATGGCATTTAACATTAAAAGTAAATGGAAAATGAAGAACAGTGAATTAAAAGGTATCAGTGAATAACTCACTGATACATCACAGTATCAGCTAATGGGAAAATTTCCATTCAACCATTAAAATTAGCAATTAGCAATAGGGTTAAGGTTGGTAATTAACATTCAATATGTGCTCGTGCTATTTGTAAAGTATCATGTCCAAAAACAGGACACGAATGTGTCTAAAACACTCTAAAAAACTTAATGCACACAGACTGGGTTCAGTCGACAGTTCCTGTATCCAGTGCGGGTCGACTCCTATACTCGACACGAACTAACAGGACACGTGGTCTTGGGGGTGTCGTGTCAGACACTGCCCCAAGGCCTGTGTCAAAGGACACGTGTCCTCGTACCCTACAACACCCGTACGAGCACCCGAGCAGCAGGACACTGCTGGCCGCGCACGCGTGGCTGTGTCCACGAGTCCAGTATGACTCCAAAACAACACAAAACTAGCTCAGACATGTAGAAACCCATAAGCGACACTAAAATGAGTATTCCTATTCAAACACAATATTAAAACATGATCGAAATGCCCTCTGTGGCATTTCGTCAAACACCTACGACCCTACACTGATACGTGCCCGATACGGACACGTAAAGGACACGAAATGGCACGAATCCTATTCCTACAGTTAGAGGACACCTAGGACTTTGTATCCATGCAAAGAAATCAAAATTTGATAGAGGGAATAGGAAAATACTTATTGGTGTTCTTTCTCAATGAAAACTTTAAAAATGAGATCTCCACTAGCTTCTCAAGGCCCCAAATTGTCTCAAATCTGTCTATAGTCTCCATGAACAGTAAGGGAACACAATTTAGGTCACCATGGAAGAAGTTTGAATGGAAATGGATTAATATTGATTAAAATAGGAAGGGATTTAATGAAGAACAAACCTAGCTTCTTGAAAATGAAGGGATGAATAAAAAAGAGGCAACTAACTTTGAGAGGGATTATATAGTGATGGGGGGGATCCCTAGGCTGGCCATAAAGCTAGGGTTAGGGTTTTAGGATAGATCTATGGCTCTCATTCCATCTAGCTAATCAATGGCCTATAACCTAGGTTTCATACTTGTCTTAAATGCAACCTAGTTTGCTCTAACTATCATGACTTAACCAAGACTAATCAATACTAACTAACACTAACCATGGCTAACTAAGTCTAGCTATGACTAATCTAGGTTATGTCAAAACTAGGTTAGGGCTAAACACAACACAAGGAATCAATTAAATAATATTTAAATCACACCATTCAAAATAATATATATATTAAATTCCAAATAATTATAATAAATCACAATAAGCTCAAATAAATTCAGAAATGACCAAAATACCCTCTAGGCTAAATGCACTAAATTGAACCTCTACCCACATGGTTAGGCTCTGGGTCAAACATCTGTAAGGTCACACTAGCAACACCAAAATCATAGGTCATGACTTAAAAATAGTTTTTAAATAATAAAAATCACCAAAAATCATATTATGATTTAAATACCGTTATTAAATGATTAAAAACACAAAAGTTCAAAATTACTCTCATTTTAGAAAACTGGGTGTTACAGTATCGACGATCTTACGATGGACTACTGCTTCGGTGTCTGTCAAATACAGAAGCAAAAGAAGCGGTACGCGAAGCTCATGATGGCGTTTATGGGGCCCATCAACCTAGCCCAAAATTACAAGACCGCCTTCGCCGGATGGGTTATTATTGACCTACGATGGTGGCAGATGCGATAGACTATGCAAGAAAGTACAAAGCTTGTCAGGTCCCCGCAGATTTCATACACCAACCATCCGAATTCCTACATCCGACGGTAGCATCCTGGCCATTTGAGGCATGGGGAATAGATATTATTGGTCCAATCACCCCACCTTCATCCCGAGGATACCGTTTTATACTGGCGATTATGGATTACTTCTCCAAATGGGTGGAAGTTGTTCCTCTTGCAGAAGTGAAGACATCAAACGTAATCAGCTTCCTCAAGCATCACGAGGATCTTCCACGATAATGGTTTGCAGTTCGCAAGCCACACCTTCTATCGGTTTTGCGACAAACATCGGATCCAGAATGTTGCATCAACACCCTACAACCCGACGGCTAACGGTATAGCGAAAGCATTTAACAAAACTATAATCAAGCTTCTCAAGAAGTTCGTGTCCTCAAACAAATGCGACTGGAATGAAAAGCTTGGCGAATGCTTATGGGCGTACCATACTACAGTCCGGACGGTCACTGGGAATATACCATTCTCTTTGGTGTATAGAAGTGAGGCAGTTCTCCTACTGGAGACTCAAATCCCCACGCTCCGTGTCGCCCTCACTTATCGATTGACGACGGATGATAATTACCGTCGTCGGCTACAAGAGTTGGAGGCCTTAGATGAAAAGCACCTGTTAGCTCAATAACAAATCGAGCTTTATCAAGCACACATCTCTGGAGCCTTCAACAAGAAGGTTAAACTCAGAACATTCCAAGTGGGCGACCTCGTCTTGGCAGTTCGGAGGTCGATGGTTATGACTCACAAAACTGTCGGCAAGTTCCAGCCAAAGTGGGAAGGCCCATTTATCATCGAGGCAGTATTCTCCAATGGTGCATACCGTCTCACAAAGCAAAACAGAGACTTGCTTATGATGCCCATCAACGGCAAGTTCCTGAAGAAATACTATGTCTAAACGACATCCGCTGAATCAACCAGATTATTGAGTTATGTACCCTTAGGTACCGCTGAACTCACACTCTGGTCACTCCAAATAAATTTATATCGCGTCTTCTGGGTATTAAGTCATGTATGATCATACCTCTGAACTCCCTCCCTAAAAGAGCATTTTCCTCATAACCTATTACCCGCGCTTTCAGTGCATAAAAAAGGGTAACAGGTCCACCCAAATTCTCCAAACAACCACGTCGATGTCACCTCTGAGTTGTTTCACTTCCATCAAAAACAAACTACCCCTTACGTAGAACTTCTACGTCGATGTCACCTCTGAGTTGTTCTATGTACCCTTCGTGGAGTCCAATCCTGCCACGTCCTCATTACCTCTGAGTAGGAAGACTCCATTGAAAAAGTCCTCATATTTACCATGTCCTCATTACCTCTGAGTAAGTATGTCGATTTTCTCTCGACTTATTATCCATACCCAAAAAAAACCCCAGGGTACGCCAAGGATAATAGGCCCACAAATATCCACAGTTAACCACAAATATCCACAGTTGACCACAAATGTCCGCAGTTGACCACAAATGTTGTACTAGATTCTCTAGTACATGTGTCTCTCTTCTCATAATCTCATGCCTCTGGAACCCAGCTATTCCATGGCATTCTTTCGCCCGATACCAAGAACTTCCATATCCACCTTACCGCAGAGTTGTTCTAGGTATCTCTATCAAACTTATTATCCGTAGCTAAAACCTTGGTATGCCAAGGGTAATAGGTCCACAGAAAGTCCCCCAGTAGGGCAAACACATAATACCTAAGATGCAGTACAAGCACAACAGATAAAAGATGATACAAATAAAGTCATTTATTTAAATTAAAAGTACTACATTTTCTGGGACCATGTCCATGTCAAAAAGATGAAGAAAGAAAGGAAAAAAGCCGATCATGGTTTGGCGACACATAATTCTCGGAGCCGGTCCTTCAATTTGGACGTCGACCGCTCAATTCTCAGGGTGGCCCGGCGCTCCGCCACTTGCGTCAACTTCTCTGCATCCTCCAGATGCGCATGTGCCTGCCAGCCGTCTTCAAGCTTCTTCAGGGCACGGTCCAAGGCGTTTGAGGTTCGGGTGACCTTGTTGGTCTTCCAAAAAATTAGCTCATTGTCTTCGCGCGAGGCCTGCAGCCCAGACTCCAAAGAAACCAATTTTCTCTGAAGCTGGAGGATCTGCTTCTTGGTATCGGCTATCCCACGAGAGGCGGCCTCTTCCCGAGCAATGCAGTCCTCTCCGCTGCGGCTTAATTGATCGTACTTCAGTGACAAATCTCGGAGGTCCTTCATCAGAGCGGGCTTGGACGTCTTCCGTACCGTCCTTTCCTTTTTTATAGCAGTTAAAAGGAAGGCACGCTCCTGATCTATTGCTGAAGACAGATCAACTTGACGCAGTCCTTGATACTGAGCCACCAGCTGATCAGCTTCTAGTAACTTGGGCTCCAAAAGCTCGACTATTCCTGCCCCACCGGGGAGGGTTCTGAGAAGTTCAATCTGGCAACGAGCACATTAACGGGCCAATGCAAAAGATGTTCCCCTCTCCACGGCAGCCTCAACCCCTCGCTTCAGGTGGCTGTAGAAACTGTCAACCACGTCCTTCGACGATTCATCCAGAACTTTCGAAGAAGACGACGTCAAAGGAAGAGTAGTTGGCAGAGTTGAAGAAGATGTACCGAAACTTGACGCCCCTGCCACTATGGAGACAAGTTCCGAGCGATAAGATGCTTGAATAGCAGCCATCTCCTCCTCCGCCGCCCGAAGGATCTAGAGACTTGGCAGGACGGAAAGGTCGACCTCTGTAACCACATAGATCAAAAAGGGTGCAAGGACCATTTCTCTCTGTCCCGGCCGTTCCACTGCCTGATCTCCCGAACTATAACCGGCAGGAGGCGCCTCGATATAAGTTAAAGGAGGAGGAGGCATAATTTCTTCCACCGGATCCCTTCCGGTGACTTCTTCCTCGACGATGTCCGTCGTCAGCGGTAAAGGAACATGACCTGTATGTCCGGAGCAACCATCGATCAGCTTAACCCGAAGGATGTGAAGATAGAGCAAATGAACCTCCTCACTAGTCAAGACTTGACTCAGCTTACCAGGGGAGGGTTGCTGAGGCGGAGGCTCACTCACAGCTACCGTCTTCTCTTCACCAGCGACATCTGAGCCGAATACCGCAGTTTCCTCTGCCCCAGTCGCCCCGGAGGTAGACACAATTGGTTCAGCATTACCCGACTGGGATTCAGTAACTTCGAGGATGGGTTCAGTAGAGCCCACCTCGCCCTGGGTTGAGACGTCAGCAACTGGAGGAACCTCAGCCGTCGTCGAAAGAACCCTGGCGGAGATAATCTCGGCACTCATATCACTAATTAAAGTGGCTAGAGCCGGGTCAACCTCGGAGACAGTAGCCGGCTCTCGAGAGTCCACTTCTCTTGACGCCTACAAAGAAAAAGAGAATGATTAGATCATAGTGCAGAAAAGAAGAGCTAAAAAAGATGGTTGTAATTCGATTCACCTCCGAAACGGCATCAACATCCTCGCTTCTCTCCCTAATGATTGGCCTGCAGGGCTTGACAGCGGCCCATTTTCGGGAGTAAGTTATGCCGCCAACAGTAGATTCACGCCTGCTTCACTTGCATGAAGAACCAGGCACAATAGGGGGCTGATCTGCCACCACATCATCTGCGGGAGGAAGAGACAGTTTATCGGGGTCATCCTCTTCGTCCGTATTGGTGGACTCCGAGTCTGAAACCTCAACTACATTCCCTTTCTTTGTCCTCGTCTTGGACCCTTTTGGTCTTTCCTCCAAACCAGTACCAACAATAAAACTGGTACTTTGGGTCAAAATCGGTAGGGGGCTTGTTCACCATAACATGGTATAGAGCCGCCATGTACAAAATCTATACTGACTCCTTAGCATCAGGCACAGAGAAGCTGGTGTGGGTGTGAACCATGTTATAGTAGTGCCACGCCCTTATACCGTCAGGGACACTACCCTATAAACCCAGGCAGGGGCTGGGATTGTCCAAAAACAGCTGACTGTACCCAAACTGTCGGGAGAACCGACTGGGAAAGTAAGGCTCCAGAAAGACAGAGTTGCAGTTGCGATATACCAGGTGTGCAGGACGGATGTTCTGCAACCAGAGGAGCATCTTATCAGACAAGAGGTACGGGGGTCCAGTACCATCAGGATGTACACCATTCACTTCTTCATCTGTAAAAGGAGGGACAGACACGAAAAAGGTATATCTGTCCACTCTAGCCAGCACCATCCGACAGGCTGGCATTGTACTGCACTCCCAAGGTATACGACGATACTGGAAGATGAAGGCATCATCCCCAGTTACGCCGTCTTCTGGGCCAAGCCCTATTAAAGACTGGCAGTGTATCAACAGCCACCCCATCAGATAATGATAGGGTAGCTCGATCCGTTCAAAGTCTTTTGCCGTATCACGGGCAATGACCTTGGACGAGAAAGCACGGAGGCCGCGATGTATGCTGCACACCATGGCAGGGAGGAGAGCTAGTCTGGCCTCAAAGACTAGCTTCATCGCAGGAATGATAAAGTTACGGCTGATTCTCTCAATAGAGCCGGCCCCTCCCGAAACTATACAGTTTCGTAGCCATACCATCAGAAATTCTGCCAGAAGAGCCATCTCAGACAACTGCCGAGTGTCTTGATAAAAATAAGTAAAAGAGTTAGATTGACTCCCAAATCTGTCGTCAGCTGTTTTTTCCCTCTTGGCGGTCGACACCTGGTCCTGCATCTCCTCCCAAGTTCGAGGACTTCGGAGAGAAATCCGGCCTGAGGCACCGAGCTTAAAAAGGTAACTGAGCCAGGCCTTCGTATGAGGAAGGTTCCCTTCTGAGCTGTCGTTCTTCTTTTTCGACATCTGCTGGCACGTGCTGTGGTGACACAGCAATTCCCGGTAGACAGCAGCAAAGCCTGGGAACCTCTGCTCCAACTCCTCGAACTCTTCGTTCGTGGGGGTATACACTTCGAAGACTTTATTTTCCCAGGGCAGCCTGGAGACTTCATGTATCTCGTGGAGAGCGAGTTCCATCTTCCCTCCCGGTGTAAAGAAGGTCCCCGTTCGGCAGTTGTATATTTCAAGAAGAGCTATGAAGAGCTTCTTATTTATGGGCAAACCATAACAGGTGCCCCGAATGGCATGATACAAGCCGATCTCGCACAGGATATTCTCGTATGTCTGCAAAATCTACATGGTCAAGTTGGTCCATGAAGGGATGGGGTTCATCCAATTCAGCAGCGCCAACCGACTAATGGTGTAGGACCCCTTCTGAGCAAGCTGGTTCATGAAAGTGTTAGCTTGAGAGAACCGGAAGTTGGGACCCTACACATTTAAGAAAGTAGCCGGCGCCAACCCCATCACATAGCAGCTGATCGGCGTCCTGCTCGCGACCACCGACCCCAAGTTTTTGTTATAGTGAATATTACCCACAAATATCTCATGCCGGCTTGGAGTCAAGGAGTCCACCATCTTCCTGTCCATTGGCATCATGTTGAACCACGACAGTGGAAAGTGACGTTCCATCTGAGGAATATAGATCGTCATCCCGTCAGAAAAAACTCCAACTTTCAGATATATCCAAAATATTGGGGTTCTTCACAGTCAGGGCATCCCCAAAGAAGAACACAGGTTTCAGGTGTTGGCCCCCTAATTTCCTTGAGTTCATCAGGCCCGAGAGAAAGTAGAAGGACTGGTTCTTGATATCTCTCAGCCTTTCCTCAGATTCATCTTTAGGAAATTGGTTTGACACATAATCAACTATGTGGTCGAACCTCACACCTACAGCAGATTGGGCACGACCTACCAAAAGTTCTCCCGCAGGATTGACTGGCAACTTCACTGAAAAAAGACAAAAAAAATAAGTTAGAAGATGGCCATAGAAAACCACTTAGTGTGTTCTGAGCTTATGGGGCTCTGATTACGTGGGTCTTTATGCGGCCCAGTTTAAAGGAGCTTATGCGGCTCTGATTAAGTAGGTCTTTATGCGGCCCAGTTTAAAGGAGCTTATGCGGCTCTGATTAGGTGGGTCTTTATGCGGCCTAGTTTAAAGGAGCATATGCGGCTCTGATTAGGTGGGTCTTTATGCGGCCCAGTTTAAGGGAACTTATACGGCTCTGATTAGGTGGGTCTTCATGCGGCCCAGTTCATAAGAGCTTATGCGACTCTGTTTGGTGGGCCTTCATGCGGTCCAGTTCATAAGAGCTCATGCGGCTCTGTTTGGTGGAACTTCATGCGGCCCAGTTCATAAAAGCTCATGCGGCTCTATTTGGTAGGACTTCATGCGGCCCAGTTCATAGGAGCTCATGCGGCTCTGTTTGGTGGGGCCCATCTCCTAAAAGCTTATGCAACTCTGTTTGGTGGGTCTTCATGCGGCTCGGTTCATAAAGTGCTTATGCGACAACATGACGACTCTCATGCGGCTCGAACATGAGGCATACCCCATGCGGCTCGGACATGAGACGTTCATGCGGCCTATACAACACAGCATATGCGGATTCAACACACTGAACTTAAGCAGTTCAAAGAAGATGAATAGAGCATTATATGCCAAAGGCCCGCGCATAAAACATGCGACATAGCCATTATGGTTAGGGTTCGAATCCATACAGTTTTCCTCCAACATTCTTACCGTTAATGGCAGGATGAACGTCGGGGTGAACTGGGATCGCTGACGAGGAGGCAACTCCTTTTGCCCTTCGTCGCAGCACTGGAGGAAGCCTTGGAAGCCATTGATGATCGAAGGAGAAGAAGAGACGACGACTAGGGCACAAAAGTTTGAATAAAAAAGAGAGTAAAGAGAGTAAAGAACTTTTCTCTTCAAAAATTACTCATATTTATAGGCTAGCAAAGGGCGTGTGAACTGATAGACGCTTCAAGTTTAATGCTGCCTAGAAGTTAAAGCCGGCCCTTGGGATTCTATCCCCTGTCATGCAAAAAAGTATGCTCAGAATCATCAAGGCAAATCTAAATATTTAATGCCGACTCTTGGAATCCTATCCAAAAGACGGCTTTAAATCAAAAACAAATCAAAAGAAATTATAAGACGCCTACGTGGCACGAAGACCACTATGCGGCCAGAGAAGCCTATGCAGCCAGAGAAGCCTATACGGCCAGAGAAGCCTATGCGGCCAGAAAATCCTATGCGGCCAGAGAAGCCTATGCGGCCAGAGAAGCTTATGCGGACATACCCATGCTTCTTATTCAAAGTATTTCAATTTTATAAATTGAAAACTTTGAAGGAGGTCTTGTAGAAGCATAGAAAAGAATAATAAATGCTTGTGCGGCCCAGAAACTCTATGCGCCTCAGAACTGGGGGGGTCTCATGCGGCTTAAAAATTCCTCAGAGCTTCATGCAGCTCAGATAGTTCTATGCGGCTCAGAAAAAGCCACGTGGTCTTATGCGGTTCAAAATAGGCCCGTACAGCTGGCCATAATTACTCCGTACAGCTGGCCATTAATGCTCTGACACAAAGCGCCAGCTCTGACATGATGGCTCTGACATAAAGAAGCGACGCAACATGCTCATAAAAAGAAGAGAGAATCTTCATGATATCGGACACAATTCACAAAGTCTAAAGAAAGTTCTCTATGTGGATCGCCTGTGTGGCCTTCATGCGGCTCGGTTGTGAGGCCACCCTCATGCGGCTTGGTTGTGAGGCCACCCTCATGCGGCTCGGTTGTGAGGCCACCCTCATACGGCTCTGTTATGAGGCCACCCTTATGCGGCTCGGTTGTAAGGCCACCCTCACGCGGCTCGGTTGTGAGGCCACCCTCATGCGGCTCGGTTGTGTTGCCACCCTCATGCGGCTCAGACAGGAGGGACAGTCCTTCATGTGGCTCGTAACCTAGTGGCAGTTGGGACACGTGGCAGAAGTTGACTAAGTCTTAACAACTCAGATTTATTGCAACCAACAGATCATAGCAGTTCAGATTTATTTCAACCAACATAATAGTCCAGATTTATTGCAACAAACAGATAAAGATTAATCTTAACCAATCCCTAACCGTCCACTTCTCAAGACGCAGTTACAAGGATGTGGCCACGTGGCTGTATGCCCCACTCATCACAAATTCCTATAAATAGCATAGGATTATTTCTTTTGTACACACACAGAGAGGCAGAGAGAAACATACAGAGCATTTCTTTGCCGGAGCCGAGGTTGCGTTCGATCGTCCAAGGAGTAAGGCAGAGTTGATAACACGTTCCCGAGCCTCTACTGTCACCCCCCAGAATCCAAATTAAATAATTGTAGTTAGATTGCTTTTCCTAGGTTTTGTTCCTAGGCTCTCTTTTGTACAAGCGAGTTTGTAATTGTGAATCAAAGTTCAGTCCTCCCATAAAACTATTCTGTTCTTGGATAATCAATGGCAAACAAGGTGGTCGTCCGATACTTACTCTGAACTTGAGTACAAAGCTAGGCGAGTTTGTTTGCTAGCTACAACATCGGCCATGCCCCTGTTGTTGTTCGAGCACCACTACAAAATCTTATATCCTACTGCAGGTTTTAGTGATACTCTAGTTCGAGATCCACTATAAAATTGTACTAGTTGCGACTCTCGACCTGCATGGGCCACCACTAAAAACGTGTCACGACCCACACCCACTGTAAGGGCACGAGAAGTGGGTACGTCCAGCCTACGCCGCAGTGTCGACGGTAGAACGCTGTCCTAGGTCACAACATCTAACAATATATAACTGTACATGTACAATGATATACTCTCCAAAAGGAAGACAATATAAAAGGTATAACTCAATCACAGAATCTAAGATGGAATAAAGGAATAAATGATGGATAAAATCTCAACAAAGAACTACAACTGAAAGTTAATAAGTTTGGATGTTTAAACAATATCAAAATCCAAATAACTGAAGCACATCTCAAAGACAAACATCTAAACAAAGAAACTAGTCTAGAAGTCTAAACTAGGCAATGGGCAAGTCCTCAGCAACTGTTGGATCCTTCTGAGGGTCCAAGTCACCGGTGTCATCTAAGCAGTGCCATAATAGGTAGGTCAGAACTCCTCTTCATCACCTATAATATTTTCAACAGTCCAATCAGGACGGGAACGAGCACAATACATCTCACGCAGTTTATATTATGACAGAAAATATAAAGCATGCGATAGAATAAGATACGTGAACCGCTATAAGAAATAAGCATGAAAAAAAAGAGAAACTAATAAACAAACGCTATCTATATATGATAATAGAGAACTCTAAGTGACTATGTGATTTAGAGTATAAGATAGTTATGTGAACGGCTTGAGTTTATACATGATTACACTACAGAGTTTATACATGATTACACTACTTTGGAATTGTTCACATGACTACTTCTACTCCTCCGTACCCCAATCAATACACAAGGATCTAGACAGGTTATGTTATTGTACAGAAAAGTTTATACATGAAGCTCATAAGATCATGAGAGTACATGAGAGCACATGAGTGTGCATGAATAATAAGAGTCCATGGAATACATGATGTTCATGAAAAGTACATGACATGATGTATTCGATACACCCGAAGGGGATAACATCTCATGTAAAGATCAATATAGTACTAATCCGTGATAATATCATGTCAGCATCAAGTAAATTAGTCTATAACAAGAATATAATTCCTAGCAAGTATGAAACGGTCAGAGAACATATCCCGAATGTCTGATGAGAATATGAGTCCGAACCAGAGTATCTGAGTCCTATTTAGAACAACCATAGGTTACAAAGTGTCTAATATGAAATAAGAGTAATCTACAATACATTTTAAATGATTCTAGGTCCTTCTAGGTCAAAGTCAACCCTTGGTCAACTTTGGTCAACCCTGGTCAACCATTCTTGTCAAACTAGGTCAACCCTAAGTCAACTAGTCAATTATTCCAAGTTTAGGTCAAACTTAAGTTATTTAACCATTTCAAGTCCGTTTGAGTCAATTTGGATCAAGTTTGACCCAAAGTTAACTTTTGTCAACTTGGTCAACTTGCTACTCAACTTGGCTAAGTTAGGCCCATTGGTGTAGAAGCATAAATAAATTTTATAGACCAAGTCAAAGAAGTTGAGAGCTTTACGCAGGTCAAACTGAGTCAGATTCAAACTTTACACAAGTCAAACTGAGTCAGATTCAAACTTTATGCAGAGATCAAACAGAGTAAACTCTACGCGAACTACTTTACGCGAGAGCCATCCTCAAACCTTTACGCGGGAGACATGCTGTCCATATCGCATTTAATGCGCGTGATACTGTTCTGACAGAATGATTTTCTGACAGCAAATTACACAGAAGTCGAGAAAATATTTTACACCAAACCCAACACTTGTCGTTTAGTGTGCAGATAGGCTACTTTACGCTCAAGAGACTGCTTCTTTTACGCATAAAAGCTATTCGAGCTTTTACGCTCAAGGCTTTCGTGTGCGTAGAGTTTATTTGAGCTAATTATATGCTCAAGGCTACTTTTCAGCCACTTTACGCAGGAAGTCTATTTTGGGTTATTTTACGCCCAGTCTGCTACTTTACGTAGGAAGTTTATTTTGGGTCATTTTTACGCCCAATCTTTTTTGGCTATGTGAGAACATGGTCTACATACGTGGCTTTCATGCCACACTTATCGAGGAACGTGTGTACGTGCTCTCCCCATTTCTTTGAAGTTGTGGGACACGTGTCACCATGTGTAGAGATCAAAACTCTATATGGGACACGTTTCATCACGCGTAAAGGTTGATTTTCAATCGGGGGTGATAGTTACTTGCGTAGAAGCCCAATTATGTTGCTTTTTACGCACAGAGGGTCTAGCCTATAAATAGACTTATTTTTAACAATGGAGATATCATCAAGAGAGATATACAGAAGAGGAGATTCTGAGAAAACTCATACTTTCAGAGTGATATTCCCAGAAGCATTTCTTCAATTTTTTCTCAAGAACAGGGTGAAGCAAAGCAGGAAAGCATTCGATTGTGCCATCAGTACCGTTGTGTCGATACCTTTCTGGTGACTTAGTTCTTCCGATTGTTCGTCTTCCTCAAGCAGTTTTCTTCATCATCATCGTATGGTCCAAGGAACAAAGTGATCGCTCTCAGATCAGACTTCCATAACAATACTTCCCAGAAATAATTTGTACTTTTGTACTTTTTCTCGTTTTCTTTCAAAAGCCAATTTTAGGCATTTTGTTAAGTGAAACAATTGGGTCAATCCTAAACTGACTCACATATCTATAGGCTAATATCCTATAGTAACAATAATATATATACACATTTACATTCAAAATATTTACATTTGGATATAGACACACACACACACACACACACACACACACACACACACACACACACACACACATATATATATATATATATATATATAAAAAAAAAATATATATATATATATATATTATATATATATACATATATGTATATAATACAGAGATAGAAGAAAGTATGTGTGTGTGTGTGTGTGTGTACTGTTGTGTAGGGGCTGCTGTGGTGCTAAATTTCATAAAACTGAGATTGGCAAGAGGGCCAAGTAAAGCCTATGTATACACAAGCTATATGTGTATAACTCTAATGTGTACTCTAATGTATAATTATATACATAGAAACTATATATACAACTATCACCTAAAACTCAACCAAATCCCAATGTAACATGTAAACCCACACCAATGTTCCATCTTAGGAAAACTGAGATACAACTTAATTTCAAACCTAAACTCAAAATCTGTACTAAATTCACATTTATACATATAACTATATATATACCTACTAGTTATATGTATATATATAGGACTATATAATCAATTATCAACCTAACTCAAATCCAACCTCTCAAACTGGACTGGAACATAGTCCTAAACTCGATATAAATCTCAGAAACTGAACACCCAAACTCAAACTCAGAAATTGAGTTTGAAACTCAATTCAAAATTCAACTTTGAATGCAGACCCAATACCCAAATTCAACTCAACGCACAAAATCTGATATACACAACTAGAACTCGAAAAACTTGGCAAACACGAAGGTATACACGTGTGTGTCATGCTCGGGTACTCACAGGGTCGAACCTGTGTCCGTATTGTGTCCAGTCAGTATGTATCGGAAGAGTCCCTATACGCGTGTATTGACATGTGCTCTCAATAGAACACCACACGCAACACGAGGAGCCTCGTGCTCGTGCATATAGCTAGACGGGGTCTAGGTGTACAATATACTGACATGTCACCACGTCGTGTCTACGTGTCGCAGGACACGCGTATCCGCGTTGCTGTACGCTCGTGCCCGGCCTCGTGGGCGCGTGCCGATCCCCGTAGCTCGCGATACGAGCTACGTCGTGTCACAGGGTCAGGTCCCTGGGTAGCCTAGGTCTAGGGCTTCATGTCCGTGCTCCTGGAACGAGTCCTCGTGGTGTCGTGTCCGCGAACGAAGGCCGTGTCAGCGGTAATTTCTCGCGCACGTGCACAGTCCAGCCGACCAGTGTGCGTTGGATTTCTTCGCGCACACTCCATAAAATTCTGTGAAATTTTAGGAGCACGTAGGCAGAGGTTGCCCCCATGTGTGCATCAAATTTCACGTGAACCCGTATCCTGTGCGTCGAGTTATGACACTCGAACAGCAGGACACGCACGGGGATGTGCATGGGCCTCGTGTACGCGTGTCCGTGTCCGATTTGGACACCAAAAATATGTCAAATCAAGATCCGTCTCCACGAAAGTTGTTTCAAATATACACAGCAACAAATTCGTGAAAACAAAATCAAAAAATATGAACTTTCAATTCTAAGCGGTATTCGTCGAACATGTGTCCCAATACACCGATACGCGTTCGATATGCCTATCAAACGGCTACAAAAACCTACCAAACTTCATGTACAGGCCCGGGGTACCTATATGAATGCATCTACAAAGAAAAATCAGAATTTACAGGTGTTTAACGGGGTTTACCTATTGAGAGTCAATATCTCAATGAAACGAGCCTCCAAACACGTCGATGCCGATTTTTTTCGATCCAACGCCTCCGATTCCTTGCTAGCAAGTCTCCAACAGGTTCCTCTCCTCCCAATGATCGCAACGCACTTTGTTTGAATGGATTTGGATGAAAAATGAGAAAGTTGGACTTTTGGAGGAGAAGGGAGATTCTAGGGTTTGGAAACTTGACGGCTACAATCTTTTTCACATAAAGAAGGGGGACTGCTATTTGTGGCCGACCAGGGGTTAGCTAGGGTTAGGTTAGGGTTTGCTATCGGCCATCATGCAAGTTAAATTCCATATAAAGCCCATTAGAAAAAAGGCCAAAAAGCTTCATATTAAAATAGCCTAAAAATGCATTAAATTGTTTCCTAAATTGGACTAATGCTCTAATTTAAAATCTAATTAGCTAACTAGGATTATAATCACATGGTTAGTCTTGTAATCCAGGTTGACTAAGGTTAAACCATTTACTACTACCAAAAGCACTAATCAAAGGCTAAACACCAATTAATTAATAATAAAATAAAAAAAAATTAAATTATCACAGTATGACTAAAATATCCCTAATTAAAAAAGTAGGAGTGACGAATCTACCCTCCTTAAAATAATTTTTTCCTCAAAATTAAAGACAAAACTGAACAGATGAGAAGGATAGAAAAATTATACCTCAAGATTGAAAAAGATAAGGGTATTGCTCGCACATCTCATCCTCCCTCTCCCAGGTAGACTCACCTGGAGAGTGATGCCTCCATGCGACACGAACCAAGGGTATCTTCTGGTTCCACAATACCTTCTTCCGTCGATCCAGAATCTCCACAGGTTGTTCTGAATAACTAAGAGTAGGACCCACCTTAATCTCGGAATGATCCAGTACATGGCTGGGATCTGCCAGATACCATTTCAACTGCGATACGTGAAATATGTTGTAGACTCCCTTTAATGTAGGTGGCAAGTCCAGTCTGTATGACATGTCACCGACACTTCCGCTGATAATGAAAGGTCCGATGAAGCGCAGGCTAAGCTTTCCACATCCACCGAAGCGAATAGTGCCTCGTGTCGGAGATATCCTCAGGAACACCAGATATCCAACCTAGCACAAATATGGTCTCAACTTAGCTATAACAATCACTTGATCAAACAAAATCATAAAACAATAAAATTCTAATCCTAAGTCTAAGCTGTACCTCAAACTCTAAAGGTCTCCGGTGGCTATCAGCCCAATGCCGCTGTCTGCCCTGCGCCACGCGAAGTCAATCTCTGATGAGCTTCACCTTCTCGACTGCGTCAACAACCATCTCAGGTCCCAATAAAGCTCGCTCTCCAATGTCATCCCAAGACAAAGGAATACGGCGTCTACGTCCGTACAATGCCTCGAATAGTGATATCTCAATGCTGGCCTCGAAACTATTGTATGCAAACTCCACCAAGTGCAAATAATCCTCTCAGGAACCTCCAAAATCTAGGACACAAGTCCGTAACATGTCCTCGAGTGTCTAAATAGTCCTCTCTGACTGTTCGTCCGTCTGAGGGTGGTATGCAGTACTAAACATGAGCTGAGTGCCCAAACTAGTATACAGACTCTGCCAGAAATAGAAAGTAAAGCGACTATCTTGATCCGAGATAATGCTTATCGGAACTCCATGAAGTCTGACAATCTGACGCACATACATCCTTGCTAGCTTCTCTATAGACAAACCCACTTTAAATGGCAAGAAATGAGCTGATTTGGTCAACCTGTCTACGATGACCCAAATTGTGTCTTTCTCTCCTGGTGTACGTGGCAATCCTGAAACAAAATCCATCATAATGTGCTCCCACTTCCACTCCGGAATGGGCGATGGCTGTAAAAGTCCTCCTGGCCTCTGCCTTAACCTACTGACAGACTAAACATCTGGTTATGAAGCGTGCTACCTCCCGCTTCATCCCATTCCATCATACATGCTCATTCAGATCCCTATACATCTTGTTGGCACCTGGATGCATAGAGTACTGAGAACGGTGGGCCTCCTATATAACCTGCTCCCGAAGGTCTCTACTAGGCACATACAGTCTGGAATCGTGCCTCAAAGTGCCATTCTCTGTAATGAAAAACTCATTCGTAAGTCCCGTTCGAACCTGCTCTCAGATACACCATAGAGCAACATCGTCGAACTGAGTCAACTTGATCCTCTCCATCAAGTCCGACTGGATTTGCAGTCCCTACATCTACATCTCAACTCCCGACACTATCATCTCGATCCCCAAGCTCTCTAGATCTGCTAACAAGTGACGATTCGTTATCAAACACATAGCTACCGGATATCTGCTTAAGGCATCGGCAACCACGTTGGCCTTTTCTAGATGATACTGCAACAAAATATCGAAGTCCTTCATCAACTCCAACCATCTCCTCTGCCTCATATTAAGCTCCTTCTGTGTAAACACATACTTCAAGCTCTTGTGGTCTGTAAAGGTCTCCACATGCTTTCCGTATAGATAGTACTTTCACAACTTAAGAGCAAATATAACTGCCGCTAACTCCAAGTCATGGGTAGGGTAGTTATTCTCATACGGACATAATTGCTTGGATGCACAGGCACTCACCTTCCCATGCTGCTGTAAGACACAACCCAGACCCTTCTCTGAGGCGTCACTGTAGATAGTGAACCCGCCTGATCCTGATGGCAATGTCAGAATTGGGGCTGTCGTCAGCCACTTTTTTAACTCATCGAAAGCAATCTGACACTTCTCTGACCAAATAAACTCTACGTCCTTCTGGGTCAGCCTAGTCAACGGCTCTGCAACCGGGGAGAAATCCTGAACAAACCTTCTGTAGTAGCCTGTCAATCCCAGGAAACTCCTGATCTCTGCAACTAAACTCGGAGCTGTCCACGCGTCAACTGCTCTCTTCATCTTCGGGTCGACAGAGATCCCATCCCCGGTCACAACATAACCTAGGAAATCAACTCGATCTAGGAAGAACTCATACTTTAAGAACTTGCCATAAAGCTTCTCCTTCCTAAGAGTCTCTAGAACCACTCTCAAATGCTTTTCGTGCTCCTCTGGGGTCTTCGAGTACACCAAGATGTCGTCGATGAACACCACCACGAACTTGTCTAAGTACTGGTGGAATACCTTGTTCATCAGGTTCATGAACACCGTCGGGGCATTAGTTAACCCAAACGGTATCACCATGAACTCAAACTGGCCATATTGTGTCCTGAATGTTGTCTTCGAAATATCCTCCTTCTTCACCTTCACTTGATGGTAACCTGGCCTCAGATCAATTTTGGCAAATACCTTCGCTCTGCTCAACTGATCGAACAGATCATCGATCCTCGGCAGCGAGTACTTGTTCTTGATCATGAGGCTGTTGAGAGCCCTGTAGTCGATACACATCCGTACCGACCCATCATTCTTCAGTACAAAGAGTACCGGTGCACCCCATGGTGAAGAACTCGATCGGATAAAACCTTTATCCTGCAACTCATCCACCTGCTTCTTCAACTCTACCAGCTCGTTGTTGTTCATTCTATAGACGTGCTGAGATATCGGCTCTGCATCGGGCACCAAATCTATAGAGAACTCCATATCTCTGTCCGAAGGTAACCCTGGTAACTTCTCCAAAAATACATCCATGAACTCAGCTATCAATGGATGTGGCACGCTCTGCTCCTCTACTAAAACTCTGCAGAAGACTCTTCTGCTCTGCTCCGTCTCCTGTCTGGTGAACTCAAACTCTGGCTCTCCTGGCACTCTGAAAAGAACTCTACCACCGGGACAATCTATACTGGCATGGTACCTGCTCAACTAATCCATCCCGATTATAATACCGTAGTTCGGTAATGGCATTACGAGCAAACTCACATCTAGTTCTCGGCCTCCCAATACTACTCTCTGATCCTTACAAATTTTACTGATGAGGATGATACCACCCCCAATCGTGATCTTCCAAGTCCTAGGAAACGATTCAGAAGAAAGATGGTGTCTAATAGCAAAAGATACATACACGAACCTATGGGAAGCCCCCGAATCAAACAAAGTGAATGCAGGAAAAGAGTCAAGAAGAACAGAACCTGCTATCAGATCTCCTACTGCCTCTGTATCCTCTGCTAACATGTCGAAAGCTTGCGCCTGCTGACCTCTTCTGGCCTGCTGCTAGTGCTGAATGAACTTCTACTGCTGAGTTTGCAATAGTCCCTTTTGCTGACCTGCCGGAGCCTTGGCTCCTGCTCCCTGAGCTGTACGTCCCGAAGACATGGGACAGTCCCTCAGCTGGTGCTCCGATGAACCATAAAGTAGGCACTTGCCTAGCCTCTTCCTACAATCATTTCACCCATGCCCTGGCTTCTTACAGAAGGTACAACTGATGGCTAGCTGCTGCCTAGGTGTCTACTATATATGCCTCTGCTGAAAAGGCGTACGACCCTGACTATGGAACTACTGTTGCTGGAACGGCTTCTATTGGTGCTGCTGCTGAAAATATGGCCTCTTGGTCGGGCCTCCACTGCCGTCGACTCCATGTGAATCATGATCTCTCTTCAGCTTTAGTTTGAGGTCGTCCTCCGCTGCCATAGCTCCCAACAGAATATCCTCAAAGGTAGCATTTCTGTCACTCTTAGTCAAGGACTTGACTTCCTTGACCAAGCCCTTCCTGAACCTTCTAGCCTTCGCCGTCTCGCTATGGCCCTCAACGAATCTGCCCAGATGGTAGAACTCTCTGGCATACTCCTATACTATCTGGTTTTCTTGAACCAGGTTCTCGAACTACGTCTCCAAGGCACCAAGTGCTGTGTCAGGGAAGAACTTCTTCTTGAAGAGCTTCTTGAAAGCCTCTCATGTCTGCCCTTCTGTACCAACCCTAGGGTCAGTCTGGTACCATATGCGGGCAAGGTCCTGCATCTGGCTGCCTGCTGCCTCTATCTGAAGTCTAGCTAGTATCTCCGCGAGGCGAAAGATCTACTCTATATGCTCGATCCAATGTCGGCATATAGGATACCCTCCGTACCTTTGAAGTCTCGCAGCCGCATCTTCTGAAAGTCCTGAATGCCCAGGGTCCTCGGATGGTACAACTGTATCTGCCCTCCATACGGCTGGGTAGTCACCTTCTCCACTGCTACCATGGCTAGCTGATGGGCATTGTCAATGCCCTGCCTCATATCCTCCGACTGGCACTGCTGAGCCTCCATCATCTGCTGGAAGAAGGAAAATAATTGCTCCATATCAACTGTCACCTGAGGCAGTAGCAGTAGCGTCTCCTGAATCCTCGGGGTAGTCCTCGAAACCGGTAGGGGAGCACCCCCAAAAGCTGCAAACGCTCCCATCTGAGCAGGAACGAGAGGTGCTGCGGTCCCAGGATCCTACTGAGTTGGACGAGAAGTGGCAGACCTCTCAGTGGTATCCCTTAGGCCAGAGCGATGCGATCGTATCTCCACCATCCTGAAGACAGATCAAACAAGGAATCAATTAAGGAGAAGGAAGTGATATAATCAAAGGAGGACAGTTATTTCAAAAGAAGGTAATTTATAGCAAGAATTAGATAAGAGTTTTTCCTAATGTGATTGAGTACCTTAAACTTATATCCTATATCCTACAGCAGGCTGTCGTGATACTCTAGTTCGAGCACCACTACAAAATCGTACTAGTTGCGACTCTCGACCTGCATGGGCCACCACTAAAAATGTGTCACGATCCGCACCCAGTGTAAGGGCACGAAAAGTAGGTACGTCCAGCTTACAACACAATGTCGGTGGTAGAATGCTGTCCTAGGTCACAACATCTAACAATATATAACTGTACCTGTACAATGATATACTCTCCAAAAGGAGGACAACATAAAAGGTACAACTCAATCACAGAATCTAAGATGGAATAAAGGAATAAAGGATGGATAAAATCTCAACAGAGAACTACAATTGAAAGTTAATAAGTTTGGATGTTTAAACAACATCAAAATCCAAATAAGTGAAGTACATCTCAAAGACAAACATCTAAACAAAGAAACTAGTCTAGAAGTCTAAACTAGGCAATGGGCAAGTCCTCAGCAACTGTTGGATCCTTCTGAGGGTCCAAGTCACCGGTATCATCTAAGCTAGTGCCATAATAGGTAGGGCAGAACTCCTCATCACCTGTAATATTTTCAACAGTCCAATTATGACAGGAAGGAGCATAATACATCTCACGCAGTTCATATCATGACAGAAAATATAAAGCATGCGATAGAGTAAGATACGTGAACCGCTATAAGAAATAAGCATGAAAAGAAAGAAAGAAACTGATAAACAAAAGCTATCTATATATGATAATAGAGAACTGTAAGTGACTATGTGATTTAGAGTATAAGATAGTTATGTGAACAACTTGAGTTTATACATGATTACACTACAGAGTTTATATATAATTACACTACTTTGGAATTGTTCACATGACTACTTCTACTCCTCTGTACCCCAATCAATATACAAGGATCTAGATAGGTTTTGTTATTGTACATGAAAGTTTATACATGAAGCTCATGAGATCATAAGAGTACATGAGAGCATATGAGTGTACAGGAATAATAAGAGTCCATAGAATACATGATGTTCGTGAAAAGCACATGACATGCTATATTCGATGCACCCGAGGGGGATAACATATCATTTAAAGATCCATATAGTACTAATCCGTGATAACATCGTGTTAGCATCAAGCAAATTAGTCTATAACAAGAATATAATTCCTAGCAAGTTTAAAACGGTCAGAGAATGTACTCGCCTGATATCCCGAATGTTTGATGAGAATATGAGTCCGAACCGAAGTATCTGAGTCCTATTTAGAACAACCACATGTTACAAAGTGTTTAATATGAAATAAGAGTAAACTACAATACATTCTAAATGATTCTAGGTCCTTCTAGGTCAAAGTCAACCCTTGGTCAACTCTGGTCAACCCTAGTCAACTATTCTGGTCAAACTAGGTCAAACCTAAGTCAACTAGTCAATTATTTCATGTTTAGGTCAAAGTTAAGTTATCTAACCATTTCAAGTCTGTTTGAGTCAATTTGGATCAAGTTTGACACAAATTTGTCTTTTGTCAACTTGGTCAACTTGCTAGTCAACATGGCCAAGTTAGGCCCATTGGGTCAATCCTAAACTGACTCACAAATCTATAGGCCAATATCCTATAGCAACAATAATATATATGCACATTTGCATTCAAAATATTTACATTAGGATATATATATTATATATATATATATATATATATATATATATATATATATATATATATATATATATATATATATATATATATATATATATATATATGTATATATATATATACACATATATGTGTATATATATAAAAAAAAAATGTATATATATATATATATATATATATATATATATATATATATATATATATATATATATATATATATATATATATATATATATATATATATATATATATATAATATATATATATATACATATATATATATATATATATACATATATATATATATATATATATATATATATATATATATATATATATATATATATATATATATATATATTATATACATACATATATATATATATATATATATATATATATATATATATATATATATATATATCTATATATATATATATATATTTTATATATATTTTATATACATATATATATATATATATATATATATATATATATATATATATATATATATATATATATATATATATATATATATATATAATACAGAGATAGAAGAAAGCATGTGTGTGTGTGTGTGTGTGTACTGTTGTATAGGGGCCGCTGTGGTGCTAAATCTCAGAAAACTGAGATTGGCTAGAGGGCCAACTAAAGCCTATGTATACACAAGCTATATGTGTATAACTCTAATGTATATGTATACTCTAATGTATAATTATATACATAGAAACTATATATACAACTATTACCTAAAACTCAACCTAATCCCAATGTAACATGTAAACCCACACCTATGTTCCATCTCAGGAAAACTGAGATACAACTCAATTTCAAACCTAAACTCAAAATCTAAACTAAACTCACATTTATATATATATATATATATATATATATATATATATATATATATATATATATATATATATATATATATATATATATATATATATATATATATATATATATATATATATACCTACTAGTTATATGTATATATATAGGAACTATATAATCAATTATCAACCTAACTCAAATCCAACCTTTCAAACTGGACTGGAACACAGTCCTAAACTCGATATAAGTCTCAGAAACTGAACACCCAAACTCAAACTCAAAAATTGAGTTTGAAACTCAATTCAAAATTCAACTTTGAATTCAAACCCAATACCCAAATTCAACTCAACGCACAAAATTCGATATACACAACTAGAACTCACAAAACTTGGCAAACACGAAGGTATACACGTGTGTGTGTCATGCTCGGATACTCACAAGGTCGAACCCGTGTCCGTATCATGTTCAGTCAGTACGTATTGGAAGAGTCCGTACATGCGTGTATTGACATGTGCTCGTGGGCACGTGACGCGCTCAATAGAATGCCACATGCAGCATGAGGAGCCTCGTGCTCGTGCACGTAGCTAGGCAGGGTCTAGGTCTAGGTGTATAACACACTGACATGTCACCACGTCGTGTCCACGTGTCGTAGGATATGCATATCTGCGCGGCTGTGCGCACGCGTGCACGCGACCTCGTGGGCACGTGTCGAGCCCCGTAGCTCGCCACTCGAGCCACATCGTGTCACGAGGTCAGGTCCCTGGGTAGCCTAGGTCTAGGGCTTCTTGTTCATGATCCTGTAACGAGTCCTCGTCGCGTCATGTCCGCGAACGAAGGCCGTGTCAGCGGTAATTTCTTGCGCGCGTGCACAGTCTAGCCGACCAGTGCGCGTTGGATTTCTCTGTGCACACTCCACGAAATCTCGTAAAATTTTAGGAGCACGTGGGAAGAGGTTTCCCCCATGTGTCCATCAAATTTCATGCAAACTCGTGTCCTGTGTGTCGAGTTATGACACTCGAACAGCAGGACATGCTCGGGGCTATACACGAGCCTCGTGCACGCATATCCGTGTTCGATTTGGACACCGAAAATGTGTCAAATCGAGATCCGTCTTCACGAAAGTTGTTCCAAATATACACAGCAAGAAATTCGTAAAAAAGGAATCAAAAAATACAAACTTTCCATTCTAAGCGGCATTTCGTCGAACACGTGTTCCAATACATCGACACGCGTTCGATACGCCTATCAAACGGCTACAAAAACCTACCAAACTTTATGTGCAGGTCCGGGGTACCTATATGAATGCATCTACAAATAAAAATTAGAATTTATAGGTGGTTAGAGGTGTTTACCTTTTGAAAGTCAATATCTCAATGAAATGAGCTTCCAAACGCATCGATGCCGATTTCCTCCGGTCCAGCGCCTCCGATTCCTTGCTAGCAAGTCTCCAGCAGGTTTCTCTCCTCCCAACGATCGCAACGTACTTCGTTTGGATGGATTTGGATGAGAAATAAGAAAGTTGGACTTTTGGAGGAGAAGGGAGATTCTAGGGTTTTGAAACTTAACGGCTACAATATTTTTCACATAAAGAAGGGGGCCACTGTTTGTGTCTGGCCAGGGATTAGCTAGGGTTAGGTTAGGGTTTGCTATGGGCCATCATGCAAGTTAAAGCCCATGTAAAGCCCATTAGCAAAAAGGCCAAAAAGCTTCATATTAAAATAGCCTAAAAATGCATTAAATTGTTTCCTAAATTGGACTAATGCTCTAATTTAAAATCTAATTAGCTAACTAGGATTCTAATCACACGGTTAGTCTTCTAATCCAGGTTGACTAAGGTTAAACCATTTGCTACTACCAAAAGCACTAATCAAAGACTAAACACCAATTAATTAATAATAAAATAATAAAAATTCAAATTATCACACAATGACTAAAATACCCCTAATTAGAAAAGTGGGAGTGACAATTTCTAGTCATCTTGCACCCCAATCTTAAATATGACTAAGGCCATCTATATTAATAACTATTTATCTAAAAATATTCATAAACTCCAAAAATCATGATTAAATCAAATAAATAATAAAAAATTATTTTCAAAAATTCAGGGATGTTACATTCTACCCCCTGAAAAAAATTTCGTTCTCGAAATTAAAATAAGGCTCACTAACGTAACTAGGAATAGTTCAAGAGGTACATTATGTCATTACGGTCTCTCCAAATCAAGCAAGTAACGATCAATCTTAAATATATTTTCTATGCGACATTCCTATCATAAAACTATAAATTGTCACCCCTATTCGCTCGTCCAACTGTAAATTTAAATCCAATCTCCTTCCACTCAATTTTGTAAATTCGTAAAACTATCTTCAATCATTTCTATCACCATCCATAAATTTTATTGTGCCTTGAGGACGTCTACCCACCTTTGGTCGTACTACCCCATCAAACACATGATGCCCTAAAAATTTATAACATTTGCACACTAGTTGCAAAAATTACTACCACTAGATATCTATGTCATATAACATCTCTAATCTCCTTATATCTATTAAGCAACCAAAATTCAATAAGTAAACTAACTTACACGATAACTTAATAATTTCTGATAAATTCTATATAGCACAATCATTCGTCACTCCGAAATAGAAAGGGACGCGAAGCAATGGGACGAGAAAGCAAAGGAAGAATAGTTTAGTGCAAATACGAAGTTCAAGAAAGGTAGACAAATTTCTAAAAGAAATATCAAGGAGTGTGGATTAAGATTCCAAAGGGTTTACCCATATTCGCAGGCCCGCTCGGTACAGTAACATAACTGAAACGGCTAACTCGACCTGCATGGGCCACCAAAAAAATATGTAATGTCCCAGTCCCAAAATACGTAGGACTAGGATACATATACTTGCCAGCTACGTATCGAGTGGACTCTAGTCCAGCTCGAATACGTATAAGCTGTCTAAGATTGGGTCTAAACTAGCAAGTCAATTATATCTCAATCAACAGATAATAATCTCAAGTAGGAACCAGAGCATTAATGCTGATCAAATAATAATACACTAATGCTACTTGAATATAAATACAAGAATAGATAATTTATAGTAAGGTTGGCCAGACCCTAATACAATCATCTGAACAAGCTCATAACAGAAAATAAGTTTGTAAAACTAGGCTATACAGCTGAAGATGTCATCATAAAATATTAAAGACGAAAGAACGATAAAAATACACTATCTATACCTGAATACAGGAGATACCATATTGTCCACCAATCTATCCTTCTATTCTAGCGGTCTCAATAAATTCCTGAAAGAAAACCAGTAATAACTTGGAGAGATCACCAGGTCCTGAGAGGGACGTAGCAAGGTACATAAAAACATGCCAAATATAACAGTAAATAACATGCATGGAAAGAGAGGAAAGTAGAACATAAAATAAATCAACAACGACGTCTCAATACCATAACGCCATGGGATGCTCCCGATCTCGAGACAAAAGATAAGTCTTTACTACCGTAATACTATGGGACACTCCCAGTCCTAGAGACGGGAGATAGCAGGCCGATAACAAGTCTCTAACACCGTAATGACATGGGACGCTCCCAGTCCTAGAGATGGAATAATAAGTCTATAAGGAGTCTCTATACTGTAACGCCATAGGACGTTCCTGATATAGAGATAACATAGGTCAATTACTAGCAATCGATCTCGGCTACAGGTCAAGTTAACTCAACTCAATGGAACAGAGACTAAGGACTAGCAAATATCGTTATGACACTCATAAGAAGTAAAGAGTAACACATGGGGAACAAATAAGGAACGTGCATGCAAAATATGAAAATAGCAGTATCAGAACAGGAATAACAGGTGACGAAATATGACTGAAAATAAATAACAGTATAGAAATGCATGAAAGTAAACTGTACAAGTAGGCAAGGTATACTTGCCTGGTGTTCGTCCAATGCTGCGCTGAGGATCAAAGATACCGTTGTCTGGTCAAGAGCCAAATTATAACCCAAATAGATTATTGTATACAACAACAAAGAATTATTTATTCAAGTTGAGTTGTACTTATTTATGATAATTATTTACAATTTAACCTTATTATTCTTTATATATCTTCCAATTAATTCATCTATCATTTTAATTAATCTATTTAAATTAAAGATATTTAATCCATTTTGTTAATTTTAACCACTAACCCAATATTATGCTATTTTTTTATAACAAAGAATATGTTTACCTGGTTTACTTAGTAGTATGATTTGTAATTAAGATTGAGGGAAGAATGTATTTTGGTAAATACCTAAAGTTCAAGGGGCTATGAATGAAATTACCTCCTAAAATTAGAAAGCATACAATGAATGCTCCACGTGCCTTCATGCACAACATTCTTTCATCCTTCACATCTTTCTTATATTTGTTCGTAAACAGTAATGAGGAGTTTTTGTTGTATTCTAGCCTATACTACTATACAGCTATTTAAGAGAACTATTAAGAGAAATGGAGAGGTGTTCAAGAATTTTACCTAGTGGCTCAATTTGATTATGATACACAAGTCAGCTTCACGGTGGAGGCCTTCAGGAAGTTTATGTCTTAGAATGAAGAGTTCGATTTGGAAATCTTGGCAGTAGTGACGAAGTAGGCTGATCACACCGATGAGAAGTCGGCGGCCACCGGCTTGCAAGAGGACATGAGTGCCATGACATGGAAGGTGGTCACCCGATACTTGCTCAGAACTTGTGTACAAAGCTAGGAGAGTTTATTTGCTGGCTACAACATCGGCCATGCCCCTGTTGTTGTTCGACCTGTCGGAGGAGCGTGTCTCGGCAAACTTCGACGATGGCAAGGATGAGGTTCTCCGCGCGTCTCGCACCAGTGGCAAGTTCGACAGCCCCCATGCAGAGGCTACTGGAAAATATGTTAGTGCTTTCTTACTCGTGTGCGCGCTTGGCAAGGTGAAGGAGGATTCGGCTTAGGTAGGCGCGATCGCCGAGGTCAGGGCTGTGCACAACGCCGATTGGGTGCCACATCGGCTTTCCGCAACAAGGCCTCGAAGTCGTTGGCGAACCTGACCATGCGATTACGGAGGGCTGATGGCTACATGAGCGTCGACAGAGGAGGCGTGTATGGGGAAGCATCACATTGACGAGTTCGGCAAGACTCTGCCTGGAGTCGAGGACGGGAATAATTCTCGGTGTGGAGGCATTGATTTGGGTTGGGTCGCGCATTAATGCCTGGGTGGTGAAGAGGAGTACATGGAAGGAATTTATCTAGGCTTTATATATGGAGTTTAGCTTGTAGGTATCAGGTGAGCATCGAATTTGGATTAAAAGAGAGTAATTTAAAATAGCTTAGGCATATATCGACTACTATTTTGATTTATTTTAGAATAGACGTGTATATTTCTTTGATTACCAAATAATAGGGTGGCTCCAGCTAGATGGGTTCAAATTTGGTTAAAAAGTCTTCTAAAATAATTTAAAATATTTAAATTCGTGCCAGCTAGTTAAAATAATTTAAAATAGAATCTGAAAATAAATTTGAAATATTTTCATATCAAAATCTAAAATCTTTTAAAATCATTTTGAAGATATATATACTTCCTATTTAATGTTTAGGGCACAAACATTTTATTTTTAACACTAATATCATTACCCTTATTATTATTAAATTATTTGTATGTAGAACATTTCTTAAATAATCCAAGGAAAATCCTTAAACCAAAAATATTTATATAAAAAGTTACTTTGTAATATTTATGACAACGAATTTCTAGTTATGCTTAAATATTCAAAATATTTATTCCTTTCATAAATAAATGTTTATACATAAAACTCTATATTTAATCTATTACAATTAAACTACTCTCATTATATATTAAATTTAACTCTAAATATATATTCAATGCATAAATAACAGTTATTTATAAATTACTTATTAGACCATATAAATTAAAAATAATTTACTAAATATTTATATACATGTACTTACTTTATACCAAATAATAAAATGGTCCTAGTCATACTTTTAGGGAAAGTTTTTCTAATAAATTATCCATTCAGTATCAATTGACATTTATATACTATATATATATAGCTCGTACATTATTTTAAGGGTTTAAAAATTAATTTATATATATATATATATATATATATATATATATATATATATATATATATATATATATATATATATATATATATATATATATA
Source organism: Iris pallida (assembly GCA_029216955.1). Lineage (NCBI taxonomy): Eukaryota > Viridiplantae > Streptophyta > Magnoliopsida > Asparagales > Iridaceae > Iris > Iris pallida. The sequence continues at coordinate 12,258,694 of JANAVB010021600.1, read as the reverse complement.
TATATATATATATATCTACATGGACGTCTATGGACACACAACCTGTCTATATAGGTCTAGGTTTGATTCGGTCTATTTCAACTAGTTTGACACAACCGTGTTTCCTAAAAATAAAAAAGTCCTAATAAATAATTAATTAAACCATTTATAGGGGTTGAGTCAAAACTTTAATTTGTTTTTCTCGAAGGGAGCCACATATGGCTAAGTCGTCCCTACCATGGCTAATATACTAGTCAAAGCTCACGACTACACTAGCGGTGCCATAATTCCTAGTCATCATGCACCCCAATCTTAACTATGACTAAGGCCATCTATATTAATAATTATTTATCTAAAAATATTCATAAATTCCAAAAATCATGATTAAATCAAATAATTTTTTTTTTAAAAAAATTCAGGGATGTTACACAATTTATAAAAATTTCCTCCTCGAACTTAAAATCAAATTCAATATAAAAATAATAATGAGGCTGAATACGAAGGAAGAAGTAGTATCTCAAATCATAACCTGATTTCCGTAAAGATGGGGGGATAGTTATAGGAGAAATCCAAACTGACACCATGTTCTATAAGATAGAGTATTCTTAGTCTTGCAAGGATTATGGATATTCAGTTTGTTTGAGAAAATGGGTCGATATTGCATTGTTAAAATCAAATGGAATGAAAAGTTGTCATCTATGGATTGTTCTAAAAAATATGTCATACATATAGTGTAATTGGAATGGAGCACATGATGGTGTGTTTGTGTGGGACATGTATGTAGAGTGGCTTGTCTAGTTCATAAGGGTGGAATTTGTTGGAAGAAAATGGTTAGTATTGTGCTCCAGATATCAAAGTCACGGTAGAGGTATCAAAATGATATGGATAATAATTGACGTTATAAACCGCTGATTTATTAGCCCAATCGGAGAAAATGTGTCAAGTTCGAAGATCGTTCCTTGATTTTTGAACAATGGAGAAACGATTTTGTATGTAATCTTTGCGATTCTAAGTTGGCGAGGAATGCTACGATAACACATGTACTGAGAAAATTGAATGTTTCACCCGTCTATAGCACAAGAGAATTATTGATGGGGGTCACAAATTCTAAGGTACGTTATGCAAAATCTCTAACGACTAAGTCATAAATTTCTATTCGTGATAGGTGTTGGCCCATTGGTCATGGTCAAACCTGATTTTAATAATTGATCAAACTCTGTCTCGATATATGGATGTTTACTAAAGATATTTTGGACACTGATCAAGATCGAATTTCTACTCAGTTCAAGATCGAAGCTGTGTTTGCCACTCGAGTCTGTATTTCTTTATGCAATATATTTTTACTTTTATTGAGTCTAGAAATATGTTGTTACCGAGTCGTACTGGCAAATAGGCTATCCAAAATCATTTTAAAAAATGACCTATGTTTTGAAAAACATCCCTTATTTACAAAAGCTTCTGAAGGATTTCAAAAAGCCTGAAAATTATTTTTGAAAAACCCTGACCAACCCTGACAGAACTCGGCCCGAGTTCGGTTAGTGACCGTTTGATTTTTGAACGTTGAAAACTTGGTCTCCCTTCAGTTGCTGATTTTTTTCATAGAGTTCTGTCCGAATTCTATCCGAATTTTGCCAGATTTCTGCCTTTGAAAAAACTATAAATAGAGAAGAATTATGATCATTTCAATCACTCAATTCACTTACAAATATTTACAAGATTCCTGGATATTGTAAATCCTCTGTCTTCATTAGGCAAGGAATACAGTAACCATGAGAAGATTTTTAAACTTCTACGAGCTCTCACGAAGAACTGGATTCCAAAGGCTACAGCAATTATTGAAGGAAATGACCTCTCAAATATGTCTCTGGAAACACTCATGGGTAAGCTACTCACTCACGAGTTGGAACTTCAAGACTTTGAAGATGCTACATCAAAAGAGAAGTCAGAGAAGTCGATCGCTTTCAAAGCCCAACAAAGAAGAACTGTCGAAGATGATTCTGACGACAGCGACTCTGACTCTGAAGATCAAGCTCTTATGGTAAGAAAATTCAAAAAGTTCATGAGATTCAACAGAAGAACAAAAGACAGCAACAGCAACAACAACAGCAACGAGGAAGATCCTATTTGCTACAGATGTAAGAAGAAAGGAAATATGAGGAAAGATTGTCCAACAGCATCATCATCAACTAGAAAAAGCTGCAAATACGACAAAGGCTATCTGAAGAGATCTACATCAAGGGAGTATGCCAATACAAGAATATGACATGAGAGTGAAGCCAGGGACTCAGAAGACGAACAATCGGATGATGCTACAAATATATGCTTGATGGCTTGCGATCAAGTAACAACTAATCCTCTGTTTGATCCTTATGATGATTTTACCTTTGAGCAACTAGAAGAGGCTTTTAGTGACCTGTTAAATGACTACAAAAAACTGCATAGTAAATATGAAACATCTAAGAAGGTACTTAAAGAATACAAAGGTGAGATAGGAAGACTTACAGACCAACTAGCTGATGTTAATGTTTCTTGTATTGAGTCTGGTGAGCTTTCTTCTATTAAGCTATTGTTACACGAGACTACCAAGTTATCCGAAGAAAAAGACCAAACTATCATCCAGCTAAAGGAAGACCTATCTAAGGAGAGAAAGAGTCTCCAGTGTGCACAAGTTAGAATGGAAACACTTACATATGACTATACTAGATTATATGACACATCCAAAAAGTTGGAAATTAGTTTAGGAAAAAAGCCTGAAGTTGTTGCTTCCTATTCTAACACTTGTCAATTATCGAATCATCGGAACACGCCCAAATCAAACACTGTCAGAACAAACCATACTAAATGTCATGTATCCTCTGTACAACTTTCAACACTCAACATACAAAATGTCATTATTGTGGCCTCATTGGTCATATATCCTCTGCATATAAAATCAAAAAGTTAGTAGATTTAAATATTTATGCATGGATACCGAAGACTAACTTGTCAGGACCCTGCAAGAAATGGGTACCAAGAGTTTCATCTGCAAATTATTTTGTAGGTGGGACATCCTTCACATGCTAAAAGCAAATGGATCCTCGACAGCGGTTGCTCATAGCACATGACTGGTGATGCATCATTATTTACAACACTGTCGAAGAAGAATAAAGAATGATACGTCTCCTTCGGTAATAATTTGAGAGGGTACATAATCTGTATCGGTGACATTGGTAAGGCTTCCTACCTTGTGATTAAAGATGTCTGTCTAGTTACCGAATTAAAACATAATCTGCTCAGCATAAGCCATTTAGCTGATCACAGTTATGGCATTAACTTTGTCAAAGATAAATATACTATAGTTGATAGCTCAACTGGTAGTACTATCTTTGAAGGTATCAGGGAAGACAATATATATGTTTTCTATCTATTAGAAGATGCTAACAAAGCAGGTATATGCTTGACGACCAAGAGCATTGAGAGTCAACTATAGCATATAAGACTCGGTCATGCAAACAAGAACACAATTTCAAGACTATCCACAAAGAAGTTGGTATGCAGCTTACCGGACATATCTTTCAAGAAGGATACGATATGTAGCGAATACGAAAAAAACAAAGCTACCTGATCCGTCTTTAAGTCCAATAACGCTGTAAGTACCACTAGACCTCTACAGTTATTGCATATGGATTTATTTGGACCTAGTAGAATTGCTAGTCTAGGTGGTAAGTTTTATGCATTTGTCATTGTAGATGATTTTTCTAGATACACGTAGGTATATTTTCTTGCACGCAAAAACGATGCTTTGTCAGAATTCGTCACCTTTTGCAAGAAAGTACAGAATGAGAAAGGTTTCATGATTACTCGCATTCGTAGTGATCATGGTGGCGAATTTGAGAATGCAGAGTTCAAGCAATTCTGTGACACACACGGTTATTTGCATGAGTTTTCCTGCCCAAGGACTCCACAACAAAATGGAGCTGTAGAACGTAAGAACATGACTCTATCTGAAATGGCTAGAGTAATATTGAACCAGTTTAGTCTACCTAGATACTTTTGGGCTGAAGCTGTCAATACAGCGTGCTATGTTATCAATAGGGTTCTGATTCGACCTATATCGAAAAAGACTCCCTATGAGTTATGGTTTGATAGAATACTCACAGTTTTATATTTCAAGATATTTGGTTGTAAATGCTTTATTCTTAATACTAAAAACTGTGATAAAAAGGTCGATGAAGGTATCTTTTTAGGTTATACGGCAAAGAGCAAATGGTACAGAGTCTTCAATAAGAGAACTATGATCATCGAAAAATCAATTAATGTCAAGTTTGATGAACTAAATCAACATTTAGTCGATGACGATAATGAAGACGTAAGTATACCGAGTACATCTACTGCAAAACCTTCACACAAAGATGCAGAACCTTCACACCAAGCACCAGCTGAGTCTTCAAGCAAATCACATATAGAACCAGAAGTCGGAACCAATAATCATGAGGATATGCCAAAAGAGATGAGATTCTTGGCAAATCATCCAAAGGACTTGGTAATTGATGAGATTACCAAGGGTGTAAGTACTCGTTCCTCTAATAAAGATATAGCTTCCTGTGTTGCTTTTATCTCACATCTTGAACCCCAAAACATTGAAGAAGCATGTAGTGATAATTTTATGTTAGATACTATGCAAGAGGAATTAAACCAATTCAAACGGAATTAAGTTTGGGAACTTGTTCCTAAGCCCATTGATCATTCGGTCATTGGCACCCGTTGGGTATTCCGAAACAAATTGAATGAGAATGGTTTAGTGACTCGTAATAAGGCTCGACTCGTAGCTCAAGGATACAATCAAGAAGAAGATATCGACTACGATGAAACTTATGCCCCAGTTGCGAGATTAGAATCCATTCGTATATTATGTGCATTTGCATGTTTTTATAATTTCAAATTATTTCAAATGGATGTTAAAAGCGCATTTTAAATGGTTTTATAAAAGAAGAAGTTTGTAGCTCAACCTCAAGGTTTTACTGATTTCAAAAATCCTAATTATGTTTTCAAGTTGAACAAAGCCTTATACGGTTTGAAACAAGTACCTCGTGCTTGATATGATCGTGTAAGCTCTTTTCTACTTAATAACTATTTTTCAAAGGGAAAGGTTGACACTACATTTTTTATAAAATCTTTGAATAGCAATCTTCTTTTGATTCAAATCTATGTAGATGATATTATTTTTGGATCTACTGATGAATCTCTTTGTCAAGAATTTTCAAAGTGTATGCAGAATGAGTTTGAGATGAGCATGATGGGAGAGCTGAAATTCTTTTTCGGACTGTAAATCAAACAAACCAATAATGGGACGTTCATAAATAAATCAAAGTACACAAAAGATTTATTAAAGAAGTTCGACCTAGAAGCAGTCAAACCAACAATGACAACTTGAACCAAGCTTGATATTGATGAACAAGGCAAACCCATCGACATACGTAAGTATCGAGGTATGATCGGTAGCTTACTGTACTTAACTGCTAATCAACCTGATATTATATTTAGTATTTGCTTGTGTGCACGTTTTCAAGTCAATCCTAATGAATCACATCTGTGTGCAGTTAAGCGTATCTTCCGATACCTTAGAGGCACTTCTTCTGTCGGCTTATGGTATCCTAAAACCATGTCGTTTGACCTAATCGGTTATTCTGATGCTGATTTTACTGGATACAAAGTAGATAGAAAAAGTATCAGCAACACATGTCATTTTCGAGGAAAAGCACTAGTATCTTGGTTTAGCAAGAAGCAAAATTCTGTCGCATTATCAACAACTGAGGCTGAGGCTGAGTATATCACCGCAGGACGTTGTTGAGCACAAATTTTGTGGATGAAACAAACTTTAGAAGGCTTTGGCTTACACTTATCACACATACCCATTTTCTGTGATAACACTAGTTCTATTAATTTGAATAAGAATCCAGTATGTCATTCTCGTACTAAGCATATCGAGATTCGACATCATTTTCTTAGAGATAATCAACAAAATGGAGATATAGACCTTGTATACATAGACACACAGAATCAATTGGCTGACATTTTCATAAAATCTCTAGCGGAAGATTTTTTCAATTATTTACGTCGAGAATTAGGAATTTTAGATGTCAATAATATTAATTAATTTTGTTGTATTAATTAATTTTTCAATACTCAATAACTATTTTCGAGACAAGCCTACAAAGAGTCTATCTGTCACCACGACTATGGTCGAAGCGAAACGGTACTTAATTGTTCTCCGGTGAACTCCCGTTAGCTGGAGCAGTACTCCTACAACTAATCTGAAACAAACACTGAGTAACGAAATTTAATTTATAAAATAATATTAATTATATTATTTGAAGTTTAAAATTACTAAACTTTGAATTAAATATTTGAAATGAATTGATGAAAAGAATGTGGCACAAATTTTTTTTTAAAATCCCAGGAGAACCCTAGGCGAATTCGGTCCGAGTTCGGTCCGACTTCGGCCAGAGTTCTGCTGGTGCTGTGCTCTTTTAAGCCAGAACCTGAGGCTCCCTCATATTCATCTTTTCCAAATCACCTCAAAACAGCGGCAACAGTCGCTCGAAGTCCCCCAAACCCTAGTTCTTCTCCACCTTATTGCTTCCAATCTACGTGAAAAATCCATCCAAACTTTGGATTTGTGTGGAGATTTCATCCCTCTACAATATACTTGAATTTCAGAAGGTATAACTCCTTCTTCCCTCCACTTTCAATTTTGTAGGGTTATTTAGTTTTGGGAAAGAATGCCTAAGGGATTCAATCCTTCCAAGAGGAAGAAGACTAATGCCAGTGAAGAGGCATCATCTTTAGATTCGAATACGAATTCCCTCTTTTCCCTGGTCCAATCGGGTGACGGCGTGTTTGATGAGTTTTACTTCAAAACTCATGACCAAGCATTGCTATGGTATGCCGATTTTGCCATGTGTCACATATGCACCGGCGCTCCGATCAAATGAACTGTATTTCTAGATCACCGTCCCTTGTTTGAGGCATTAGGGTTACATCGTCTCGTTACCCATAAATTCTCTACATCTACTAATGTCCTTCGACTATTTTACTGTAACGTCGTGTTAGACACATTTACCGCATGAACTCGTGTTGGCGGGATCGATATCGAGTTCGATGATGTGTTGCTAGCAGAAATTCTTGGTATTCCAAACGAAGGTGCCCCGCTCGATGATATCACCGATTTCGACTTTCCCGAGGGCACGACTCTTGTTAGTTTCAAGAATGAGCTTTGTACGCCAGCACGTGCTCGTCCTGGAAAGTTCAAGGACAATAACTTGAACTTATTTAACTACGAGTTACATCGCATCATCTATTCCACTATTCTTCTAAAATCTACTTCGAAAGATAATGTCACTTTACTTGAGCTATCTGCCCTCTATCATATTCTTAAGGGGATTCCTTTTTCTGCCTCAAAGACTATCATCCAGATGATGGAAAGATGTCGCAAAAGAGACCAAAATCTCTCCTATGTAATATTTATCCCTCGCATCTTTCAGCGTTGTGATATCGATTTATCCACTTGCGCTCTGGACCCTGAGCCCAAGTATCTTCAACTTTCATGTCGTAGGTCTGTCGCTGCTCTTGCACCTGCTCCTACTGCCCCTGTTCCTCCTCAGCCATACCCTATGACTTTTGAGGGTATCCATCAGCACCACTCGAACATATAGACATTCTTTGTTGACACTTCCAGGGAATATGAGTTCCGTGATGTGACTCGGTTCCAGGCTCTTGCCAACTCGTTTGCTGACCTCAGATTTGCATAGACTGGTCATTCTGCCTGTTCTCTTCCTAGAGACCACGCTGTATCTGGTTACCGTATTGAGGATGAGGTGGTACACTCTCTGTTCTAGCCCGGTAATGCTTATGATTGGTACCGTGGTCCTGGAGCTACTCCGTATTCTTCTGGAGCTGGTCCTTCTGGACATGGTGGTCGTGCTGGGACTACTGCTGATGATGAGGATGAGGATGATGATGATGAGGATGAGATGTGATTTAGACATTCTTGTCTAGTTGTCGTACTATTGAGACTGTTTCTATTGTCTTTGTTTACTTGGAAATGCTCTGACATTCCAAGCTATTATCAGTACTTTTATTATTTGCATGTGTGGTTGTGATTTCTTTTGTGACTTTTGTCTGATGAACATTTTTTTATTATTCTCTGTTTCAGAGATTTATATCAGTTCAGATTTATTTAGTATATCTTTTATTTATTATGCTTCCATTTAAACTGCCTGTGAAATTTTAACTGCCTGTGATACATATTTCATATATCTTTTTGTATGTTTCTTCACTGACTGATACTTATGCATATATTGCGGAGGAGCTTTCTCTTTTGCAAATATTTTGCTAAGTGACAACGGGGGAGAAATAAGATCGAATATCATCTCTTGTAAGAATATAGGATATGAACAATCTACAGGAACAACTTTTTCGGTAGAAGACCAAAGATGTTATATCGGTCAAGGTTTGTCAATTATCAAAATAGGGAAGATTGTTGGCCCATTGGTCATGGTCAAACCTGATTTTAATAATTGATCAAACTCTGTCTTGATATATGGATGTTTATTAAAGATATTTTGGACACTTGGACACTGATCAAGATCGGATATCTACTCAGTTCAAGACCGAAGCTGTATTTTTCACTCGAGTCTATATTTCTTTATGCAATATATTTTTCACTTTTATTGAGTTTAGAAATACGTTGTACACCGAGTTGTAATGACAAATAGGATATCCAAAATTGTTTTCAAAAATGACCTATGTTTTGAAAAACATCCCTTATTCACAAAAGCTTCTGAAGGATTTCAAAAAGCTCAAAAATCATTTTTGAAAAACCGTGACCAACCCAGACAGAACTCGGCCGGAGTTCGGCTAGAGTTCGGTTAGTGACCGTTTGATTTTTGAACGTTTAAAAACTTGGTCTCCCTTCAGTTGCGGATTTTTCTCATAGAGTTCTGTCCGAATTCTACCCAAATTTTGCCAGAGTTCTGCCTTTGGAAAAAACTATAAATAGAGAAGAATTCTGATCATTTTAATCACTCAATTCACTTTCATCTCTTCTCTTCTAAGATTACGTTTCTATTCCAAAGAGTTCTAAAAAGATTTTTATTTTCAAATTCTAAGCCAGTTACAATTCTCTAGTCAATTTGTCGGTACGGTGAGGTCTAGAAGATTTCAGAGAAATTGTAATCAGAGGCTTGATTGAAGAAAGACTCTTCAAAATTGAAGTTGGTCGAGTTCTTCGTATCAAAGCTCGCGTCTGTAGAAGTTGCAAGGACTTCGTATAAAAACTTACGGAATTTTCCAATAGTGGATTCACTGGAAGCTAGAGTTCTTCCGACTGGACTAGTCCTCACAAGAGGAAAACCAATATACATCGTTGTGTTTGCATTTTTCTTCTGATCTTATTTCTTTTACAGTTATTGTTTTGTGATTATTGATTTAATTCTGTGATCTTACTGCTAACAAGTTTTTAATTAGCAATATTTTGCTGCCTACTCTATTCACCCCCCTATAGAGTATTCTGCTTTACGACTTCGTTCCTACAATAGGCCTGCTAGACTATGGTCATAAGGGTTCTAATGGTGTCGAAGGTAGTGCTCATGCATTGTTGTCGATAACTCGTAAATCATAGTAAGACGAAGTATTATGCTATGTATATTGACTAAGCTAGTGAGTGTGTTGTTCTTATGCTTAGCCATGTCTTAAATAGTAAAAATGGGATAACTAGAATAATACCTGCTGGATCCCTAATCTCGGGATGGAGGTTTATTACTGCCATGGTAAATGCTTGTCCTTACCTTTGTATATTCATATCCTATCTAAACTGTGATGCTTGGTCAGGTAAGGGTTTAGAAAATAAATGATGGTAACGATAAAATGATTTAAGATCGAGGGAACATGAATCTTTAGAGAGAAGATTGTATGATAGTCATCTAAGTTAGGGGTACGATTAAGGAAATGATTAGAATCATTATCGAGTTTCAAAAATAATTAGAAGGACATGGTAATAGATCTAGGGTTGAGGAAAGGAAGAGTAACTCAAGGCGTGATTGTAGTCACATGACTTGGTCGATGGCTAGCCGTACTTATGTATATACAACTATCTTGGCCATATGCGGCATGACAAGCTAAGTAGAATACTCTGCGTCTATCTAACCTCAAGCATGAACATTTTTTTTAATTCAAAAACAAAAAGAGTTCAAGGGAGATGTGAGTGAATACAATTACAAAGTTTAAAGGCGATTTGATAGTTCAGAAAGGGAGTTTGTCATTTGTGGATGAGATCCTAGAGGGTAAGTTAACTATATCTCAATCCACGTAGGATAATCATATGGAGGGCGAACCAAGTGCACTAGGTTGATCAAACCATCATGCACCGGTTCTGATTAGACAATATGGTAGTGGGTGTCCCTAACAACGTACGTCCTGAACAAGCTTGATAAAAGAATAAGCTTATAAAACTAGGCTATAGTAGAAGCATTAGTCAAGTTAGCCCAAAATATAAGTACGCATGATAATGATGAAAGAAAATATAAATAACTCAAGTTCCTTAAAAATCTAAGTCTTGTCCAGTGTTCGTACCTATACAGTCATCCTACTGTCTCTTGTCTAAGGCCTTGGTCGACCAGAGGGGTATGGACATCTAAAACTCTATAGCCTAGGTAATATACCAGTGTTATTCAACTATATTTCCTTAATGGGTCATAAGGACGATGGAATGGTAGATTGTGAGGTACTACCCAACTTATAAGAGTTGAACTAATAGTATGATGGGACAATGGAACATGTCTTACCTAATATGAGTCACCTTTCTAACCTCTATCAAGCACGAAGGAAAGATAAAAATTATGATAAAAAGGATCTAGCAAGATGCAATTAAGAAGTCAAGCGAGAGTTCAAAAAATGGAATCGAGGAAGCATGTCAAGTATGTGGATGAGATCCTAAACTCTAATCCTATATGCAGGTCCGTTCGGTACAGTAACGTAACCGAAACGGCTAACTCGACCTGCATGGGCCACCACAAAAACATGTAACGCCTCAGTCCTAAAATATGTAGGACTAGGAACGTAGACATGTCAGCCGTATAATAAATATACGTAAGCTCTAAAATATAGTATAACAATGGCACACTAACCTTATCCACAAAATAAAGAATAATGATCTCATAAATTAACTATGAATTTATCATTTACAAGTTCATTGGACGAAGACAAATCTACTACCAACTAATTTAAAGGAAAAGTAAGACATAAACAAAGAAATAATTTGGCAAAAGAAGCATGGAAGATCCAAAAGCAATCATCTTCGAAGGAATATAGAAGATCACGACCTTGGTTGGAATACCTGTGAAAACTCATAAAGCACACCTACATTGTCTAATACTCCACCATTGAATTAGCGTATCACCTCCAAACCAAAAAAGGATAGGATATTGCCTCCTAATCTAGGATGAAGTATCTTTTCTTGCTATGGTATCCGAACCATAATAAGGTTTAGTACCTTCTTATCGAAGCAGTGAACCACACCTACAACCAAACAAGAACAAGGTGTGGCAAACTAGTCTTCGACATGTTGCTGTTCTAAGCCACAATCAGATATAAGTACCTAAACCAAAGTACCTATTCCTAACGGATAAGGTAGCCTAACCATTCTAAGTGAATGCAGTTTAAGAACAACCCTCCAACGTATATGCTCTCTGGCTAAAATGGGGTTGGCATGGTTCCCTTTCTGGGCACCACACTACAACAAATATGGCCTACAATAGCATGTGCAGAATGCTATAGAAAGCCTTCTATAGCATATTCTGTCTGCTATGATCGCCCACGCTATAGTATGTCCAGACATGTGAACGCTATAACATTACAGCGTTCATGAATGCTGTAGAAGGTTTATAGCGTTCGTGTATGCTGTTGATGGTTTATAGCGTTTATGAATGCTGTAAATACTTTATAGCATTCTAGAACGCTGTAGATAGTTTATAGCGTTCATGAGTGCTGTGGATTACTTATAGCGTTTATGAATGCTATGGATTATTTATAGCGTTTGTGAATGCTGTGGATGATTTATAGCGTTTGATGAATGGTTTGATTTATTATAGCATTCATCATATGCTATCGTGGTAGCAGCAATTTAGACGTTTTGAGTGCTATAAACCTGCTACAGAATTTTATATTATTTCATATCTGCTACAAAATTTCATATTTCATAACCTATTTTGTATCACATATAAATAACAATAATCGCAAACAATTTCAATCGCAACTTACATTTCGATCAATCAAGATATAGTAAAGATTTGCCAAAATATGAAATGTTTCATTAGAACATTCAAGATGTACAAAAAGTAGTAGTCATTAAAACATTCAAGATGTAAAAAAAAGTAGTTGTACGCCAAAATAAACCATTCCATTTACAAAGTATCTGTAGTCCAAAATAAACCATTCCATTTACAAATATCTATAGGCCAAAAAACAGCTCGATCGCCTCTTTCCTTCTAGCAGCTTTCCACAACCATCAAAAACATATACACCAACCTACACAAAATTGAGAAGAAAACACATTATGATATAAAAAATAAGATAGAAATATTTGACACCATGAAATGAACTAAGAGATATCTAGCAGATACCTAGCAGTTTTTATAATAGAGTACTTAGATTTCATACTTCAAGTATCCTAAGGATCTTTTTCAGTGAGATTATCGTTTGTTGTCACATGACTATTCAAGTAGGCTCTCTCTTAAGGATCCTTTTTCTTAGATTCCTGGCACAAAAACTATGATGCAACAGAAGCTCTGTTGCTTCAACTCCATGAAATGCATGGGGACAAGTGATCACAATGTTCACCATGTAGCTCTGCTCTAGACTAAAAAAATATACCCCTGTAGATGATCAGGAGTATATACAACTAGCAACAGACTCCTAGAAGCAGACATCATCCTAGAAGCAATCATGACACTACAGACATCATCCTAGAAGCAACAAATTAATAACAAAATCTATATCAAGAAGAACAAGAAGAAATAAGTCGACAATTGAGCTCTACTTGGACCACCAGAAGGTGACTCATGTAAAGCATGATGACTGTTATTCATTCAAAATTGCATGTCTTTATATTTTTCCAAGGAGAGACAATTGCTTCTATAGATATATGCAGATAGCTTCATTACTCCAATTTCAATCAGTAGACAATTATATATTCTAAAGTTCCTGGATAGCTAGTTAGCACAACTACTTCAGAAATTTCTTTCATTTTTTAGACTTACTATCACTAGAATTAAAGGGTTTGACCTGGATCATGTGGCCTATTACACTTGATGGATGCTAGCTTGATGACCTTGAAAAGTTTCCTCTAACTGGATCATGTGGCCTATTACGGTTTGCCAATTGCTGGGATAATTCACACTACAGGCAACTACTTGAAAGATTGATGTAGATGTAAATCCAATATATGATACAAGAACAAGTGCCACACCCTGACCATAAACTTTTACATGTGATAAGGGGTTTAAACCCATAAACTGGTAAAACCTTCTTCAGCACAAACAGATCAAAATATATAAAAAAGGAAATACAGATCTTCTATTCAGGCTAATGAAGATCCACAGACTGACAGAGATAGGACCCAACTAATGCTAATTAACCTTTTACTAAACAATTGTAATTGGATTTTAGATTCAAAATTGTATTTCTGTAAGTTAATCTATACAGTTATGGAATAATTAATAGATGACTATTCTGAACAAGTGGCTCCAACTACATCATGAATCATTTAATTCAGCAGCAAGCATGGAGACACATTATATTACAAGAAATCAAAATCAGAAGTAAATATCATAAGATTGACAAATGACGGCAGCGAGTCATGTTTGAGAAAACAAAGCAATGTCTAAAAGGCATCTAAAGTTAAAAATTACAAAGACACACCTGGAGATGAAATCATCCATAGTACCATTCCCTTGAATAATGTTTGACAAGATGTCCAAGAATTTCTTCATTTGAGGCCTAGCATGTGCTACTTGAGGAGACAAAATTTTTTTAACAAGTGCTTTCATCCCATAAATCTACAAAAAAGACGGGTTTGAAACTTGTGCAATCTTAAGCTAAAAAAGGACCGGTGCATTATAGGAAGTGACAAAGTAAAGCAACAAAAATTCCATTAGATATTGTATGACAGATAGGGCATATGAGTATCAAACTTTAAATCTTAACAAAAGAATCATGTGTTGTTAAATCTTGTTAAAGGATCACATCATACAGCTAGCATGCCCTTCCTCGATACAACTCTGGAATGGAGGCTGAAATGTGTTTGCCATGTCTTGCTCGCCAATAAGAGGTTTGAGGGTGAATAATAGTATTGGAAGTGCTTACTTTTTTCTAATACCTGCAGCAGAATGATATATAATAATGTTTCAAGAAATAGTTGATCGTTACTAAAAATATTTTATAACCAGTATTTAAGTAACTGGCATAGATTCCTCACATTAGACTAGCTAACAGGGAGTTTTTCAAATCCGATCCATGGTACTTCAAGCCTCCCTATTATCGATAACAAAACATATGTATAGTTATATTAGATTTTGAAGACATTGTTTTGTGAGTGACAAACTGACAATTGCAGAAAATTTTAGCAATTATAAATGTATAATTATATCAGTAGAAAACATAGGAATGCCATATTTTGACATCATGAAGAATTAGAGGAATTTCTTCGCCAATTACCATAGACACAGAATTCAAAATATATGAATAGCCAAAGTTTATATAGCATTAAAATAAAAATAAGAGGATGCAAAAGGTGTGGTAACCTATATCAATTATCAACATGTCTATGTAACTATCTTAGCTTTTTTAGAAGGTATATTTTCTTTACTTACTAGCAATTATTAGCTCTGCACAAGATGAATTGTTATAAACAAGTATCCTAATCCCCTCTAATAGGTAAGCATGGGCACTTTAGATAGGTATTAACCATCGATGAGATCGCAAAATATTTGAGTTACCTAGCTCCACAAGGCAAGCTGAATGACAGAGCCTGCATCAAATCTCTGAGATAATTAGAGTACCTTGACACTCCCCTGCCACGAGGAAAGAGACTTTATTTTCTGCTTTGTAATGTTTGTAGAAATTGAGAAAAATAAGGGTGAGAAATCTAATGATTCCTGGCATGTCTTCTAACAACATCAAATTAGGCTCAAAGCACCATCTTAAGATAACATTTAAGTTATAAACATTAATAAGTTGATATTAAGGTCTACACAGTATGACTGGTTGGAACAAAGTTAAGCAACCAATGTAGTCAAGGTAATCAGAAGCAGGATCATGATATCTCGAGCCCCCGAAGAATCCAAATACATAAAGGCCATCTATCCTTATCACATAGACGAAGAAACATATTATGACAATGTTTCAAAACTTATTCAAGCATATAATATAGCTAAAATAATTGAAGAATTCTGAGATCCCTACCAAACTGAAAGGCAAGGTAATTGGAAGAGCCAGAGCATTAGGCGCACAAAGATATGTTGCGGAACCTTACCAGTATCCAGAGACAAGCAGCTTCCCTCCTACAACTTTAGGAGGCTTACCCCATATGTGATCCTTGTGGTTCTTCTTAAATATATGCTTTTGTTCGTTAGCACCTCTGAATACTAGATAACTACATAAAGGGCATAGAAGTTCGCAACTATAATATTTCTTAAAATTAACTTCTCATATGGGCCTTCGATAAGGCTAAAGTCAGAAAGATATTTACATACAGTGTTGAAAAGAGAACCCACCCAATAATAAAAACTAGGCAATTGACAATAGCAGCTGCTTTTATTTGTTCCACTTTGTTTCTCAGAAGCCACTAACCCTGAACCGATATGAGACGGTCAGCAGGATAGTAGACCATGAAAGGAAATGCTAGTTGGCATATTTAAGGAAGTGAGTCTATTCTAATAGGTTCAAAGAGAAATATTTGCTTATCTTGATATATATACCTGGATGCTGAATGTGAAGGGAATGAAAACCAGATCTCCAAAAAAACAACATGAAGCCAAACCTCTCTGCAATAATGTCTCATCTATAACAATACAAACTGATTGCATTAGACAAAGAAAACTAATCGAGTGCAAAATAATGACGATGAAGGTTGCACACAACAACTGAATACATAAAAATGGTTCAGGAATGAAAGTACTAAGCATGTTCCTACTACAATCTCATCTCAAGGACAGAACTTCGGCATGTTTTACTTGTAAGTTGTAACTAAGGACAAAAAAACAAATGGACTAAATAAAGGTAATAACTGTATTCAGCTAAAACTATATAGAGGAAAACCACAGTTCACAATTGAGACCTCTTGATAACTCTACATAAAAAAAGGCTAATATTCAGTAGAAATTGAAGAACCAACGTATCTATTTTACCCCCATCCAGCCCCAAAAGTTGAAATCAACAGTTTCTGATTTCATATCAGAAAAAAAAATATTAGAGGAAGACATCCTCTTCATCTTCTCAAAAATAAAATAAAAACTAGCTATGTAGTTGTGTTCAGCCTTCACTTCTCACAGAGATATTTTATCAAACATGTATAGGTCACCACATTAGGGGAACACACACTCTCCATCTCCTTAAAAATTTCCTTCATAGCATCAAGATCCCCATGACCGTACGCCCCATCGAGTACGACGGAGTAGACTGCGACGTTGGGCTCGTACCCGTCAGCCCACATCCGGGAGAGAAGGCTGCAGGCACAGCCAACCACTCTCGCGGAGAAGAAGATCGAGGCAAAGAGCATATAGGTAATTATATTAGGATGTAGGCCAGAGAGGGACAGTTCTTGGAAGAACTATGCCATGACGGTTCAAATACCACTTTTAGATGCTAACGAATCAACAAGTAATTAGAAATTGAGATTTTTACTCTGTTGTTGATCGACGACGTTGACGATGACGACAAGCTTCCCGAAGTCCTTTCTATAGTTGACGAGGGCAACCCTCCCGATGTCTACGTACCTCTTGAACAACTACATCGAACCATAGAAAACAAGGAAGAAAAAACCTTAATTAGAACGAATTAAAAAAAATAGTAAGAGAGATCGATGGAATAGAGTCAAGGAGTGGGGATTTTCTTCTCCTTCGAGAGCAACTAGTTTCTGGGATAGCCCAAGAAACTAAAATCCTACCGAGAAAGAAAGTGAGAGAGATCTGGGAATGAAGGATCGGGTTAGGGCTCAAGAAAGTTTTTAGAAGAAGAAAATTAACTTAGGGTTCCAGCGAGAGCATGAGCGGTAGGAGGAGGGGGAGGGGGAGGGGGCAGAGGTAAAAAGAAGGGGAAGAACGAGAGCGGGAGCGGGTGGAGGCAGGGCTTTGAGCCGGAGCTAGTCGTCGGCTCCATCGATCCGAGCCAAACTGGAGGAAATACGCCGAGGAAACCCTAGCTTTCCTTAGCTTTAAAGAGTTTTAGGCACAGACTTAATTTTGTGTGAGAAGTGAGAGAGAGAGAGAGAGTTTTATGTTTGTGTGAGAAGTGAGGGAGGAAGAGAGATTGGGGGAAACATTTTAATCGGGCTGGGGGGCTGGGCGCCAAAATGAAAATTTTGGGGGAGAGAAATAATTTTGTTTTGATACTGTAAAGATGAATGTTATACATTCTACGGCATTCAGGAAATGTTATACATATATATTTTTTATAGCACTGCATAAAAAATGCTGTTGTTGATAACATTCTATAGCTGGGACACTTGAACGCTATAAAAAAACTGCTATTGTATGCCCTATTTGTTGTAGTGCCAGGGGCCCAATAATAATGTAAGAGCATAACATTTTGCAAAACGTTCGTGGTCGTCAATAATAATGGGTAATCTCACCCGTGCCTCCGACAAAGCTCACGAGTTTCAAAAGGTAAAGTGTATAGTAGCCCATACGCTAAGGAATTTTCCTTCCTACCCCATGCCTATCTATGTTGTATCCAGGAGTGTATAATCTCTATTATCCGCTAAGTCAAACTAATCATGCAACATATGTCACGACCCGCACCCACTGTGAGGGTACGAGAGCGTAACAACGCCCAGCCTACGTCGCAGTGTCGGCGGTAGAACGCTGTTCTAGGTCATGAACTATAACTAACATAATATGAATGCTCTCCATAAGGAGGCCAACACAGAGGTACAACACAATCACAATCTAGAGATAGAATATGGTACGATAAAATAGATAAGAGAATCCTCAACCGAGGTACAACAGAAATGAAATACAAGTCTCAACATCTCTACAATATACAAACTCTGAATCAAGAACAACAACTAAACATAAAAGGAAAACAGTCTAAACTATCTATACTAAGCAAGGTATCGTCCTCAGCAGCTGCCTGAACCTCCCCTGGGGTCCAAGTCGCGAGTGTCAACTAGGCAAACTCCAAGTAAGGGTGCAGGGTGCCTCATCATCCTCTGTAAAATTTTCAACAGGTCCAGTCAGGACGGGAGCGAGCACAAAACATCTCACGCAGTTCATATCATGTTAGGAAATATAAAGCATGCAATAGAGTAAGGTACATGAAACGCTGAAAGTAAGAAGTATATGAAAAACAGTAGAGATTTGATAACAGAAAATATCTAAATATGATAAATAAGAACTGTAAGCCTACTGTGATTTAGAGTACAATATGGTTATGTAAACGGTCTAGGAAAATGCAATGGTAACTCCATTGTACGTGGGTGTACAATAGACATATACAATAGTTATACAATGTTGTACAATAGGATTTGATTACATAACCAGTTCTACTCCCCCTCTCCAAATCAATACACAAGGATCTACTCCGGTTACGTTATCTTGCACAATAGTGTACAATGTTATACAATAGATGTACAATATTATATAATAAATGTACAATGTTATACAATGGATGTACAATGTTATACAATGGATGTACAATATTATACAATAGATGTACAATGTTATACAATAGTTGTACAATGGTCTATCCCTGGGACTCATGTGATACTGAGAGTACAATATGCACAAGGAGTATACAAGGATATGGGTATTCAATAAATACAATATGTAAGTGAAACGCACATCATAATATGTATTTAGTGAATACAAGGAGATAACATCTCAGAAGAAGATCCGTATAGTACCAATCCGTGATAATGATCGTGTCAGCATCAAGTACAGTAATCTAGAGCAAGAATATAAATCCAGACAAGTATGAAACGGTCAGAGAATGTACTCGCCTCGTATCTAAATGTCTGAAGTAAATGTACTATCCGATATGAGGTACCTGACTCCTAGTTAGAGCAACACAAGTCAAGATGTACACAGGGAATGATAAATATAATCTACAATGCATCTGCATGCTGTCTAGGTCAAACTAGACTAAAGTCAACACTTGGTCAACTCCAGTCAACTAGACTAGTCAAACTAGGTCAACTAGGTCAAATCCTAGCCCAACAAGTCTAATAAGTCTCACTTGGCCTAACCAAGACTAGTCTAGCAATCACACACCAATCACAAGACTATACAAGCCAAACACAAGCCATCACATTCAATATTATACATAAGAGAAAGGAAGCTAACATGTAAAGCTATGTGTGTGTGTGAACATGGAGGTGTACATGAAAAGAGAATTCAACACTAGGCCCTATATCACATATATGTATATATAACTATAGGAAAACTCTATTTACCACATTAACACATTTAACCATGTATAGTATATATATATATAGAGAGAGAGAGAAGAGCATGTGTATGTGTTCATGGGTGTGTGTGTGTCATGAAAGTGCACAAGAACATGTGTGTGTTATCATGGAATGAGTGTTAGGCAATGTGTGAGTGAGAGTGTCAATGAGTGAGGGTGTGAGGGTTATATAGTGTAGTGTGCATTGTGTGTGGAGTGATAGTGAGGCATGACAGTTGTGTAGCAAAGTGTCAATAGGAAGTTAACATTCACATATATGAGTTCTCATGTATCTCTTATTTAGTGAAACAAAACTAAATTCCAGTTTTATTCCTAACAAGGCTACATATATTACATCTATTATTACATTACATTCATGCTTGCATTCATTCATCATTCATTTATTCTCTTGCACCACTATATGTACCATACATTACATACTATGGAACCTACATATTCATTACAAGCCATACTTACACATGCTTACATTAGATATGATACTTACACCTCATATATCATTTATTTAAACATTTACTCATGCTTGCATTCTCTATTTAATTACATAATGTATATACATTAACATGGGTTAAAATCAAACAGAACATTATATTACAAACAAGGGTGCACAAAATGCATATGCCGAATAGTAACTCCTACTAATAATCAAAACTGTACCATCTCAGCATGAATTAAAATCTAGGATTAAAGAATGTTATAGATCTATGTGTTAGCTTTTCGAAACTTCAAACGGATCACGTTTTTGTTTCCGAAAACTCCCGGAATCGCAAAAACACCGAGAACGCGTTTGTCTTTCGTACAGCTGACACTCAAATAATTCTCCAGAAAGTTACAGAAAGAATTAGGTCTATTAATACATGTTTTTGGAAAGCTAACTTCAATATGCTTCTTTAAAAAAAACGGGAGATTAAACTGAGCTTTGAGCTAGAAGTTATGACATTTCTAAGTTAGGGTTGAAATTAAAAACGTGGATAAAAATCATGACGGATTTGGGTAGTTTGAGACAAAAGAACACAAGTATATAACATAATATATCAAGAACTCACTCTCTACACTAATATATATATATATGAGACACCATAGAACACATCTCCAATACAAAAATATGAGATTAAACATGTAATAATTCATTCATACATAACAACAACACATAGTGTGTCCAAATTTGGGATTTTCCCACATGGACACAACCATAACACAAATGACACTCCTATGACCTCCAAATAGGCACGAAATAGACACAAATGGAGATACAACCATGGGGTCAATCCTATGGGTTCAAAATAGACCTATATGCATGAGGAAATGAAAAGAAGAAGGGATTTATACCTCCCGGTAGATCGAATCGAAGAAAAGCCTTCCCGGAGCGACACCGACACGTAGAGATTCCAAAAGGACACGAACGAGCTTCGAATCCTCCCAAACTTGGGTAGCTTCCTCCTTGGCTAGAATGGAGAAGGAAAGAAGAAGATTTAGTGGCGAAATGGAAGGATTTGGTGGAGAAATTGCTAGGGATTGCTCTCTAGAAATTTGGGGAAGAACAAGAGAGAGAGTGTGGATGAGAATAATGAAATGAACTTGAGCCTATCCTCTCCCAAAGTGGCTGGCCATATGGGGCTATTTGTCCTATTATGGTAAGGTCCAAAATGCCCCAACTAACCTATTCTATGAGTATTAGGAAAGGGCTAATTGGTTGGGGCTAAATTAGTCATTCTAAAGTCTCTAATCACACTAACCTTATCCAAAATAATTAGTCTAACCTCTAACTAAAATATTTTTATCTTGTGGACTAAATTTAATATCATGTGGGCCATGCCTAACTATTGTGTGGGTCCCACTAGAGTCAAACTACCCCCGGATCCCCGTTTCAAGTCGGATTGAGTTGAAATTCGAACCCGACTCAAATAACCCCAAAACAATATCATAAATAATAAAATGATATCAAAATAATTCAAAGAGGTCAAATGCAAAAATATTCTTAGGCCAAAAATAACATTAAAATATCATAATCACATGGTTAGGCTCTAGGTCAAACAGTCTCTAGGGTTTCACTAGCAAAACGTCAAAACCACAAGTCATGCATTTAAATAGTTTAAAATAATTTAAAAATCACTAAAAATCATAATATGAAATAAATATCATTAAATAATAATTATAATTATAAAATTTCAAAATTACCCTCATCTGGAAAACTGGGTGTTACAATCCTATCCACCTTATAAAAATTTTATCCTCGAAATTAAGATGATCGCACCCTTTTCTAGGCCGAACATAGACAAGGGTCAATCACTAGTCAATTTCCTCAACATCCTAGTACTTGGTCATCAGCTGGTCAACTTTTTAGGACTTTTACCTTTGCAAGCTACCTAGTGTTGGCAACTAGGGATTAGCAAAGAAAACTCTATAATAGACTAGCTCTTAACTTCCAAATCCTATCAAGTCACCCATAACTAATTACCCACAAGCTAAGCACATCAATCCCAAATACCACATATATATATATATGCTCAAGAACAACAACCCATCACATATATCCTAAGTATATCATCTATATATATAGACCTCTTAGTCCTAGGTGAAACTACAACTATGCTCAAGGGCAGGCTCTGGTTACTGGGTGCCTTACTGGAAGGGTAAAGGAAAACAATAAATAATCATCAAGGTTGTATGGCATACTAACATCCTATACGGAAATGGTTGGTATCATAATAACAGGGAATTATCTGCAATGGGTTACTATTCTAGCACCAATGCTAACTATCACCTCTAGGGTACAGACACTCTACAAGTTACCATATCTATATACTATGAAGGAACTACCTATGAACAAGCTCTACAATCTAAATATCCCTACTACTAAGTCATTTATAACAACAAAAAGGGTATGATGTTTTAAACCTTCTCAAGATACAATCTGCTAATCATATGCGTCTGTCCAAAATTATGTTGTCCAGAGTCTTCATCATGCTAGTGAGCAAGGCTACGATAATCACAGAGTCCTTGACTAAGGTACGTACCTCTAGGTTCATGGTATTTAAAATTTTTGTATAGTCGCATGCGACGGCGAAAACCTTAAATTCCCATACCCAAGAAATACATCTGAAATCTGACTACATATCCTCACTATGCCAACTAACATGACTATCGAGGATTCTAGATCCCATGATTTAGGTGACCTAGCCCATATGATTTTCTCAGAAGAAAAAAAAACAAACACAACAAAAGAGTAACATGACAAAATTAATCAATCAATAAGGAACAGATGGAATCGGATTTTAAGGTAATTATAAAAGACAATTGCGGGAATGGAATTGAGAAAAATGGAACTTGCTGCAAGATCTCCAACGGTCTGTGCATCCTCGACTGGCCTGACGATAGCTCGCCCTGCTGGTTTCCCCTGGTCTGCTGCTAATGCTGCATGAATCACCGCTGCTGAGATAAATCAGAAATAATGGAAGAAAATCTCTGTACAGATAGAGGTGCACCTCCAATGTAGCAGATACGCCAACCTGAGTCGGCACGACAGGAGCTGCGGTCTCGAGACCCTGATGAACAGGACGAGAGGTGGCCAGCCTCTCGATAGTATCCCCCGAACCGAAGTGATGAAATCCTGTCTTCATAACCATCATGAAAACAGATCAAAACAAGGAGCAATTTCTGAGAATGAAGCAAAAATTCAAAGGAGGACAGTTTATATTCAAGGGAAGTCAATAAGCAACAATTTTAGACAAAGGAATCTGATTAAGAGTTTTTCCTAATGTGATTGAGTACCTCTAAAAATAATCCTAATCCTGCTGCAGGCTGTAGTGATACTCTAGTTCGAATACCACTACATAAACTCGACCTGCATGGGCCACCACTAAAAATGTATCACGACCCGCACCCACTGTGAGGGTACGAGAGCATAACAATGCCCAGCCTATGCCGCAGTGTCGGCGGTAGAACGCTGTTCTAGGTCATGAACTATAACTAACATAATATGAATGCTCTCTATAAGGAGGCCAACACAGAGGTATAACTCAGTCACAATCTAGAGATAGAATATGACATGATAAAATAGATAAGAGAATCCTCAACCGAGGTACAACAGAAATGAAATACAAGTCTCAACATCTCTACAATATACAAACTCTGAATCAAGAACAACAACTAAACATAAAAGGAAAACAGTCTAAACTATCTATACTAAGCAAGGTATCGTCCTCAGCAGCTGCCTGAACCTCCCCTGGGGTCCAGGTCGTGAGTGTCAACTAGGCAAACTCCAAGTAAGGGTGCAGGGTGCCTCATCATCCTCTGTAAAATTTTCAACAGGTCCAGTCAGGACGGGAGCGAGCACAAAACATCGCACGCAGTTCATATCATGTTAGGAAATATAAAGCATGCAATAGAGTAAGGTACATGAAATGCTAAAAGTAAGAAGTATATGAAAAATAGTAGAGATTTGATAACAAAAAATATCTTAATATGATAAATAAGAACTGTAAGCCTACTGTGATTTAGAGTACAATATGGTTATGTAAACGGTCTAGGAAAATGCAATGGTAACTCCATTGTACGTGGGTGTACAATAGACATATACAATAGTTATACAATGTTGTACAATAGGATTTGATTACATAACTAATTCTACTCCCCCTCCCCAAATTAATACACAAGGATCTACTCCGGTTACGTCACTACCAAAATATATGTATTTACCGACGGCCTTATCCGTCGGTAGTCCGTCGCCAAAAATAAATACTGACGGATTACCGACGGATATTTTGGTAAAACAGCCGTCGGGAATAACCTCGTCGCTAAAACATATCCGTCGTTACTCCGTCGCTCAGCGACGACTTAGCGACAGAATACCGTCGGCGCATTTAAATATATATAGCGACGGATTACCGACTAGCTTTCGTCAAAACATGTATCAGGATATAGGATTAGCGACGGAAAACTCCGTCGCTAAAGAGTTGGCAAAACCGTACCAGTAATTTTCTGATACGCAATATCCGTCGCTAATCCGTCGTAAATTTGTCGGTAAAAACGTATCAGAGATTTTCCCATACGGCAGGTCGTCGTTATGCCGTCTTTCTAAATATAATTCACCTTGCGATGACCACAGGCCGTAATCACGTACGAAACCCTTACGGGTCAAATGATCTCTCACAGTCATCACTTCTTCGAAACGTCTATTGTGACAATTAACACATGGACACTTGATTTTGTTATCGTCCATGTACTGAGTTTTGCTCATGGCATACTTAAGAAATACTTCCACACCTGCCTGAAAATCGTCACTCATACCAATTCTGCTCTCGTGTTGTCGTTTGTACATCCATGTACGATCAACAAAGTAACGATTCATGCTCGATTTGATGTGAATATCTGTATCGTAAGACAAACTAAATATAAGAATTAATAGCCCGATACCGATACTCATATCGTAAGAAAAACTAAACTTGTGGATAACACGCTAGGCCTACGACGAGGCTACTTAGTATCACAATCTAACATAATTAGTATATAATCATGTAACTGGTGGATCCGCTAGCTAGTAAGCCGGAAGTACTTAATATCAGAGAGTATCAGATTAGTATCAGTATATAGGTTAGGTAGACCGTATCAAACGCATATCGGAATAGTAGGCCGAATAGGAGGCCGAGATAGTCGAATGAGAAGAAGGGAAGAAAGGAGGAGCAGATGGGTCCAGAGCCATGGTGGAGGAGGAGAAGTAACATGAGAGCAGTTTCCACCGTAACATCTCCTGGCTCTGCTGGCAACTGAAGTCCAGATGCTACAAAGGACGATCCTTCGCTGAAATTGACTACAACACCCATCAGTTCAAGTTCATTCCTATATGAGTATATTCCAATGCCATAGAGGAAGGTCAACAAACTGATGGCTTCTATGGCATTGGAATCTACTCATATAGGAATGAACTTGAACTGATGGGTGTTGTAGTCGATTTCAGCGAAGGATCGTCCTTTGTAGCATCTGGACTTCAGTTGCCAGCAGAGCCAGGAGATGTTACGGCGGAAACTGCTCTCATGTTACTTCTCCTCCTCCACCATGGCTCTGGACCCATCTGCTCCTCCCTTCTTCCCTTCTTCTCATTCGACTATCTCGGCCTCCTATTCGGCCTACTATTCCGATACCGATACTTTGAACCTTGATCTTAACCCAAACCTATATACTGATCGATACTAATCCGCTACGCCCGATACTAAGTATATACGGTCGATACTGATAGCGATAGTCCGATATCGATAGCGATAGTCCGATACCGATAGTTCGATCGATACCGATAGTTCGATACCGATAGCGATAGTCCGATACCGATAGCGATAGTTCGATACCGATAGCGATAGTCCGATACAGATACACATGGACCTACATATCTATATATCACTAGTAGCCATACTCCTCTACATACTACTCTACACTAGGATCTAGTAACCATATACTACTCTACACACTAGCTACGTAGTCATACTCTAAAATAAGGTAAACTAATTTACCCACACATTAAAACCAACCCAATCAAATCTTAGGCAAACTATTCATATGATATCAATCGAAATACAAATAGGTCAACTAGGCTAGTTCTAGGTCAAATTAGGAGTCCAAGTCAACTCTGTCAAAACTAACCTTAATTAGGCTAAACTTCTACCTTAGCTAATCAAATATATATACTAGACTTCACGACGTGTGTCTGTGTATATATATATATATTATTAATAAATTACTTAAAATTATGCCTATATATATATATATATATATATATATATATATATATATATATATATATATATATATATATATATATATATGTGTGTGTGTCTGTGTGTGTGTGTATCCGTGTGTCTGTGTCCGTGTGTGTCCGTGTGTGTGTGTGTGTGTCTGTGTGTGTGTGTCTGTGTGTCCGTGTGTGTGTGTCTGTGTGTGTGTGTCCGTGTGTGTGTGTGTCCGTGTGTGTCTGTGTGTGTCCGTGTGTGTGTGTGTGTGTGTCTGTGGGAGAGGAGGAGGAGGACTCCTGCGCGGGGACTCCAGAGTCCCTCCTATGCCCCCCCTGTCCCGACCCCCCCCAACCCCTGCCCGACCCCCTCTCCCACCCCCCTGCCCCCCCTGCCCCGACCCCCCCCCAAACCCCTGCCCGACCCCCCCAACCCCTGCCCGACCCCCTCTCCCACCCGCCTGCCCCCCCTGCCCCGACCCCCCCAACCCCTGCCCGACCCTCCCCCAACCCCTGCCCG
Organism: Iris pallida; assembly: GCA_029216955.1. Taxonomy (NCBI): domain Eukaryota; kingdom Viridiplantae; phylum Streptophyta; class Magnoliopsida; order Asparagales; family Iridaceae; genus Iris; species Iris pallida. Next base: position 12,231,761 of record JANAVB010021600.1, on the reverse strand, counting down.
ACCCCCTCTCCCACCCCCCTGCCCAGACCACCCCCCCACCCCTGCCCGACCCCCTCCCCGACCCACCCGCCCCCTCTCCCACCCCACCGTTGCCCCGACCACCCCACCCCCTACCCGAACCCCCCCTGCCCAGACCACCCCCCCACCCCTGCCCGACCCCTTCCCCGACCCCCTGCCCCCGACCACCCCACTCCACCCTTGCCCCGACCACCCCACCCCGTACCCGAAACCCCCCTGCCCCATACCCTCTCCGACCACTACGACAGCCTCCCAACCCCCCAAATCGTAAAAGAGAGAGAGAGAGAGAGAGAGAGGAAGATAGAGAGAGAGAGGGGGGGAGAGAGAGCATGCCTTAGAGAGAGAGAGGGAGATCACCGGTCGGAGAGAGGGAGATCGTCGGAGAGAGGGAGAGGGAAGAGAGAGTGTTTTGGGGAGGAATGAAAATTTCCCCCCCGTCGGTTCAATTTAAGTTAGGGTACAGAAATTAGCGACGGAGTAGCGACGGATTATTCCGTCGCTAAGTCGTCAGTAAATCTCGCGCCAATATTTTAGGCTTAGTAGCGACGGATTATTCCGTCGCTAAGTCGTCACTAAATCTCGTGCCAATATTTTAGGCTTTTTCCGCCAAAATATGCGACGTTCTAGCGACGGATATAAAACCGTCGCTACTTGGCCGACGACCTATCGACGGCGTAGCGACGGATATGGACATAAAAAAATAAAAAAATTTGTCCACTGCTTTCCGTCGGTATTCCGTCACAAATCCGTCGGTGATCTGACGGTAATAGCGACGGAAAATTTTCGTCGCTAAATGGCCGTCGCTAAAATACTGTAATTTGGTAGTGCGTTATCTTGCACAATAGTGTACAATGTTATACAATAGATGTACAATATTATACAATAGATGTACAATGTTATACAATGGATGTACAATGTTATACAATGGATGTACAATATTATACAATAGATGTACAATGTTATACAATAGTTGAACAATGGTCTATTCCTGGGACTCATGTGATACTGAGAGTACAATATGCACAAGGAGTATACAAGGATATGGGTATTCAATAAATACAATATGTAAGAGAAACGCACATCACAATATGTATTTAGTGAATACAAGGAGATAACATCTCAGAAGAAGATCCGTATAGTACCAATCCGTGATAATGACCGTGTCAGCATCAAGTATAGTAATCTAGAGCAAGAATATAAATCCAGACAAGTATGAAACGGTCAGAGAATGTACTCGCCTCGTATTTGAATGTCTGAAGTAAATGTACTGTCCGAGATGAGGTACCTGACTCCTAGTTAGAGCAACACAAGTCAAGATGTACACAGGGAATGATAAATATAATCTACAATGCATCTGCATGCTGTCTAGGTCAAACTAGACTAAAGTCAACACTTGGTCAACTCCAGTCAACTAGACTAGTCAAACTAGGTCAACTAGGTCAAATCGTAGCCCAACAAGTCTAATAAGTCTCACTTGGCCTAACCAAGCCTAGTCTAGCAATCACACACCAATCACAAGGCTATACAAGCCAAACACAAGCCATCACATTCAATATTATACATAAGAGAAAGGAAGCTAACATGTAAAGCTATGTGTGTGTGTGAACATGGAGGTGTACATGAAAAGAGAATTCAACACCAGGCCCTATATCACATATATGTATATATAACTATAGGAAAACTCTATTTACCACATTAACACATTTAACCATGTATAGTATATATATATATATATATATATATATAGAGAGAGAGAGAAGAGCATGTGTATGTGTTCATGGGTGTGTGTGTGTCATGAAAGTGCACAAGAACATGTGTGTGTTATCATGGAATGAGTGTTAGGCAATGTGTGAGTGAGAGTGTCAATGAGTGAGGGTGTGAGGATTATATAGTGTAGTGTGCATTGTGTGTGGAGTGATAGTGAGGCATGACAGTTGTGTAGTAAAGTGTCAATAGGAAGTTAACATTCACATATATGAGTTCTCATGTATCTCTTATTTAGTGAAACAAAACTAAATTCCAATTTTATTCCTAACAAGGCTACATATATTACATCTATTATTACATTACATTCATGCTTGCATTCATTCATCATTCATTTATTCTCTTGCACCACTATATGCACCATACATTACATACTATGGAACCTACATATTCATTACAAGCCATACTTATACATGCTTATATTAGATAGGATACTTACACCTCATACATCATTTATTTAAACATTTACTCATGCTTGCATTATCTATTTAATTACATAATGTATATACATTAACATGGGTTAAAATCAAATAGAACATTATATTACACACAAGGGTGCACAAAATGCATATGTCGAATAGTAACTCCTATTAATAATCAAAACTGTACCATCTCAGCTTGAATTAAAATCTAGGATTAAAGTATGTTATAGATCTATGTGTTAGCTTTTCGAAACTTCAAACGGATCGCGTTTTCGTTTCCGAAAACTCCCGAAATCGCAAAAACACCGAGAACGCATTTGTTTTTCGTACAGCTAACACTCAAATAATTCTCTAGAAAGTTACAGAAAGAATTAGGCCTATTAATTCATGTTTTTGGAAAGCTAACTTCAATACGCTTCTTTTAAAAAAAATGGAAGATTAAATCGAGCTTTGAGCTAGAAGTTATGATATTTCTATGTTAGGGCTGAAATTAAAAACGTGGATAAAAATCATGACGGATTTGGGTAGTTTGAGACAAAAGAACACAAGTATATAACATAATATATCAAGAACTCACTCTCTACACTAATATATATATATGAGACACCATAGAACACATCTCCAATACAAAAATATGAGATTAAACATGTAATAATTCATTTATACATAACAACAACACATAGTGTGTCCAAATTTAGGATTTTTCCACATGGACACAACCACAACACAAAGGACACTCCTATGACCTCCAAATAGACACGAAATGGACACAAATGGAGATACAACCATGGGGTCATTCCTATGGGTTCAAAATAGACCTATATGCATGAGGAAATGAAAAGGAGAAGAGATTTATACCTTCCGGTAGATCGAATCGAAGAAAAGCCTTCCCGGAGCGACACCGACACGTAGAGATTCCAAAAGGACACGAACGAGCTCCGAATTCTCCCAAACTTGGGTAGCTTCCTCCTTGGCTAGAATGGAGAAGGAAAGAAGAAGATTTGGTGGCGAAATGGAAGGATTTGGTGGAGAAATTGCTAGGGATTGCTCTCTAGAAATTTGGGGAAGAACAAGAGAGAGAGTGTGGATGAGAATAATGAAATGAACTTGAGCCTATCCTCTCCCAAAGTGGCTGGCTATATGGGGCTATTTGTCCTATTATGGTAAGGTCCAAAATGCCCCCACTAACCTATTCTATGAGTATTAGGAAAGGGCTAATTGGTTGGGGCTAAATTAGTCATTCTAAAGTCTCTAATCACACTAACCTTATCCATAATAATTAGTCTAACCTCTAACTAAAATATTTCTATCTTGTGGACTAAATTTAATATCATGTGGGCCATGCCTAACTAGTGTGTGGGTCCCACTAGAGTCAAACTACCCCCGGGTCCCTGTTTCAAGTCGGATTGAGTTGAAATTCGAACCCGACTCAAATAACCCCGAAACAATATCATAAATAATAAAATGATATCAAAATAATTCAAAGAGGTCAAATGCAAAAATATCCTTAGGCCAAAAATGACATTAAAATATCATAATCACATGGTTAGGCTCTAGGTCAAACAGTCTCTAGGGTTTCACTAGCAAAACGTCAAAACCACAAGTCATGCATTTAAATAGTTTAAAATAATTTAAAAATCACTAAAAATCATAATATGAAATAAATATCATTAAATAATAATTATAATTATAAAATTTCAAAATTACCCTCATCTGGAAAACTGGGTGTTACAACATACTATTAGCGGTTAGTCCTATCGCACAGATTATACGTACCGGTGGCCAGCCAGCTACGTATGTCCGAGTTCTATATGCAACTCGCGACTTTGTAGAACAATCGTATCAAAGCCAATGAATGCAATATAAATGATGGTGGGCTCTTAAATCTATGGTTAATATGCATATAAATAAATAGATAAATATAAAGACATAATCTAACAGTACTTGCATCTAAACATGATTTAAAAGGACATATTTATATTATAAAAATTTAAATAATAAGTAAATGCGTGAAATATGAGCTAAAGTAAATAGACAGCAAATGGCAAGATATCTTGCCTGGAGGTGGTGTGCAGAAAATAGCATGTCCAAGTCACTCAGGTCGTCAGAATCAAGAGCAGTGAAAAGTCAACTCACGCAAACGTCCTCGGATGCTGAAATAAATATCACAAATATTTTTGGTATAAAAAAGTCTAAAATGTCTATCCAAAAGTTCAATTCTGGATACAGAGGCAAAATCGTAATTTCGGATCAAAATAATGTCTGCCGTTGGACCCACTTTATACCGATAAGCGTGCCAGTATCTACGGTCTCTAAAGTCAGCAAACTTTATGTCTACAGGTCTGGTTTGATGATACGAACCCAACTGTATGTCCAAAGTTGGATTTTGGTGGACCGTGCACAAATTTGCCCGTTAGTTCGGGTCGCGGGCCCACCAAAATAGCGTTTCAGTCAAACTTCTCAGAATCGGACCAAACTTGGCACACAAGACCAAAAAAATGACATGGTCCTGCTGGAACAAGTTTTGTCTTGAGACAACGAATGTGCACGAAGTTATGGGCAAGTTTGTAAAGGGGCCAATACGAATGTGCCAGGCGCATTCGCCACCATCGGAGTAGGGCGTCCCCCCTCCAGTCCCCGGCACCCCTATCACCCCCGCCCTCGTACTCATGTAACGGCTGTCATCGGGCGGCCGGCTCGGGATGCCGCGCATGAGCCTGGAGGTCCCCCTCTCCCTAGCCGCTCACATCCGGTCTGGACGGCGGAGCAGCTGGCTATCGTTGGCATAGCCCCCGCCAGGCTTGCTCGTAAGCTGCACTGGCCCCCCGGCATCTCCTCGACCCCTTCGACTGTCAAGGGTGTAGCCCCCCCTCTTCGATGGCCCCGAGTCGGTTGTGGCAACGCAACCCCGACATCTGTGTTTTTTCGCCCACTTCCTGTAGTAAACCACCTGGTTTTGAATTCAAATTTGAATTAGAAATCGATCTCGACGCCACACCCCCCTCGGTTTTCGTGGACGGGTAGTCATGCGCCCGCATCTTAGTTGGCGGGGCATGCGCCCACTTCATGTCGGCTGGCCATGCGCCTCCTTCTGCTCGCCTATGCGCCCGTGCGGCCAGCTCGAGTGGAGTAGGCTATGCGCCCTCGTCCAGCGCTGAGGGGACATGCACCCGCTCCGCTGGTTTTGGCCACGCGCCTACTTCTGCCAGTCTAAGCGCCAACGCTGGTTTAGGCCATGTGCCCAACGCGGGCGGGTGAGGCCATGCGCCTGTGTCTCTGGTTCCCGACACTAAGGTGCCCGCTTCGTGGGGTCAGGTCGTTGTACCCCCAGCCCGACCGTCTTCCTATACGCCTTCCTCTATTCTCCCCCGTCCTCGCTCGGCCGTTCTTCTTTCTCCCGACCGGAGCTCCTCTGACAGGAGGGAGGCCTCGGACGCGCCTGAGGCATCGGTAGGTCGCTATGTGCCACCGGCTAAGGGCGCATCTGGCTGCATCTCATCCAACTCCTTTCCTCCCGGAGCTAGCAGGGCATCCGGTGTAGGCAAAGTTTCATTGGCAGAAACTTTCCCCCTCCCCGCTACAGCCCTACACCCCCCCCAACCCGCATTGCCTCCTCCTGCACAGGTTGGTGGACCAGTCCAGCCGGTTTCTTTTGCAGATGCCTTGAGGCCTGATCGCTTAGCTCGCTTGGATTCCCAGTTAGGGGATGTAGAGCTCTGCGACGTCGAGTTCCAGGTCCCGTCAGACAGTCAGGCCATTCAAATCCCCTTCTCCCCAGTTGAGATTTCAACCCTTGCCAGCATCTTCGCGAAGATTTTGTCTTGAAGTTCCAGACGGGTTGCCCGAAGCTCTCTATTGTTCTTGAGGCCATTGCCGGGTAGGGGATCATCTCGGCTTACCAGGTGGCTCCGCTGGACCCAAAACATTGTTTCCTCCACCTCTCATCCGAAGAAGACTACTCGAAAGTTTGGGTAAAATGCACCACAACCGTTGGATCACATAGTGTTAAAATCGTCAAATGGTCTCCCAATTTTGACCCTAAGATCGACTCGTCCATCATTTCAACATGGATCACCCTCTCCAACCTGCCTCTTATCTGCTTCGCACCAGCGGCTCTCAAAAGGATAGCCAACTCCTTCGGATCCCTAGTGGCCATAGCAGAAGAAACTCGAAACCTGTCCAACGGAAACTTCGCAAAGATTTACGTGGAACTGGATCTTTCATCAGACCCCCCAGATCATATCGAGCTCCTACTCGGGGGAAGATCCCACATGCAGGCGCTGGTGTATAACAATAACATTATTTTCTGCAAGTACTGTCAGTTGAGAGGGTACCTCACCAGACACTGCTACAAAGCACACCCGGAACTGAAGAAGCCAGCCGCCGGCAAGACACCATCATCTAAAAAGGCACAAGTCTACCTAGCAACACCCATACTGCCTCTTCCTAACTCCCATAGCTTCTTTGCAGACAGCAAGACCTCTTCCAGCCCTCGCATGAATTCCCTACCCGCTCTGGATACAGTTCCCTTTGACTCCCTATCCACCCAAAATATTGTTTCCTCCGCTCCCAAGGACATTCACCTTCATAACTCCTTCGATATTCTCGTCCTTGCAGAAGACACTCCCTCGGAGGACAGCGAATTGAGTGGAGAACAGCACCATCCAGTCGTAGACTCAGTGTGGTGGACTAGCACGGAGCCCGAGGACACCCCCCAAAATTAGAGAAGGACAAAATCTTTACACCCTCAGTGGACATCCTCGCCATCTTGGGCACAGACTCAACATACAGGCTTCAGCAGGCTCAAGAAGCAGGTTTCCTTGACCTCACAAATCCCCTCTGCGTGTTGAGAGAGATCGAGAAAGAGGCACCCACCCAGAAGATAGACCCCGAGCCTATGGCTATCGGGCAGAGCAAAGATTATGGCAGATCCTGCAGCAGCCACCCCAAAAGGCTCCAGAAAACCCTACAATAAAAAGAAAAAATAGGCCAAAAAATCCACGACCATGAACACAAGATCAGCTGCGAAGCTACACTACCCCCCACCCCCACTACACTCAATGCTTAACATCCTTACATAGAATGTTCGTGGGCTTGCTAACAAACCCACCATGAATAGACTCATCACCCTCAAGAAGATCCACCGCATAGACATCTTAGTCATCATAGAACCCAAAATTCCCAAAAAAAACTCAAAGCCCTCAAGCTCACTCTCGGCTTCCCGGCCGCGGTAGCCGGGTGCAACGACATCTGGATATTCTTCGGCCCATACATCAATTTTAGCTCCATTCAACACTCCAGACAGGCTCTCTCTTACTGGGTTGAGCACCCCACTCTCCAGAGCCGATCCCTTTTATTCGTAGTGCACGACAGTTGTGACATTCTCGAGCGTAAGGTGCTTTGGGATACTGTCTGACACTCACCACCTACACAACAACCTCCCGTGTCTATGCGTTGGAGACTTCAACACCATTTCTTGCAGAGAGGAGAAGTCTGGTGGTCGCCCCCCTCACCAGTCGGCAATGAATGATTTTAACACCTTCATCTTCACCGCCCACATGACCTCCCTTCCTTTCACAGGCAACGAGTTCACTTGGTACAACATGAAGGAATGTGACAGACGTCAGTATTCTCGTTTGGACAGAGCCCTGATCAATAATCTCTGGTCCGACACGGGCCTCATATCCAACCTATCCCACCTCAACACTACTGAATCTTATCACTCTCCGCTACTGCTTAAGATTAGAATCAATCCTAATCCGATCAAGAAAGCGTTCATATTCCAGGACTTCTGGAGCTTCCATCCGCAATTCAGGAGCATCGTCGAGACCGCTTGGGGTACGCATACTGAGCCAGAGCCACTGTTTCGTGTCGCTGCTAAACTCAAAGTTACCAAAAAAGTGCTAGTCACCTGGAGTAAGAACGCTTTCGGCAACATCTTTCAGGAAATCAAGCAGGCGGAGGACGACGTCATCCGGACGGAGGTTCTGTTCGCCTCTAACAGATCACAGGAGTCCTGTGCCACGCTTAACCTCACAAGGGCTATCCTTAAATCTCGGTTGAAGGTGGAGACAGAATTCTGGAAGCAAAAAGCCAGGCTGGCTTAGGACACTGAGCGAGACAGAAATTCGATTTTCTTCCACTCCTATGTTAGAGGTCGGAGACAACAAATGAACCTTCACCAAATTTTCGAAGACAATGGCCTCATCCTGAGAGATCAACGGAGCATTCAGGAGGCAGCCGCCAGATATTACACCAAATTATTCACCAAAGACCCCATCTTCAAAGACACCGATCTCCTCTCCACGATCCCTAACACGATCAGTAACAGAGAGAACGAGCAGCTTCAGGCTCATCCAACCGTGGATGAAGTCAAGACGGCGGTGTGGGCTCTTAACGAGCACAGCGCCCCCGATCCCGATGGTTTCTCCAGGGTATTCTTCCATACCTGCTGGGACATCATCGTCTACGACTTCCTTGAGGCGGCTATTGCCTTCTTTCAGGAAGCGAGATACCCCAGATCCGTCTCTTGTGCTAACCTCATTCTTATCCCCAAGAAAGACAACCTGGAGACATTCAGGGATTTTTGCCCCATCATCCTTTGCACCTTTACTAACAAAATAATTTCTAAGATAATCGCAACTCGCATGTCCACCTTACTACCCAAGATCATCTCCGAAGAACTGAGTGGCTTCGTCAATATCACAGACGACATCCTTCTAGCCCAAGAGATGATCACGTGCTTGAAGTTCCCCTCCAGGGGAGAAAATATGGCCATCAAGTTGGACATGGAGAAAGCATACGACAAACTGGACTGGCAATTCATGATATGGGTTCTCAGGGCCTTCAGTTTCTCCGAGACATGGACAAACATCCTCTTCAGATCCATCAGTAACTCTTGGTTCTCCAGCATCATCAACGAATAAGCAACCGGATTCTTTAAAGCGAGCCAAGGGGTCAGACAGAGGGACCCTCTTTCCGCCACCATTTTTATTATAGCGGCCGAAGCTCTCAGCAAAAACTTGAACAAACTAGCCGATACCCCCAGATTCCAACATTTCTACACCACCACCGGATGTCCCTTGATCACGCATCTGGCCTATGCTGATGACATTCTCATCTTCTCAGCGGAAGACATCGGGTCAGTAGAGGCGGTCCATAGAACGCTAGAGAGATACACCAGATGCTCAGGGCAACGTGTTAACCCCAACAAAAGCATCATCTATACCCACCACAAAGGAAACAGGAACTACTCCGTGAATCTCACCAATCTGACCTCCTTCGCCACAGCTTACTCGCCATTCACCTACCTCGGTTGCCCGCTAGTTTATGGGAAGTCTAATTCAGGCATTTTTGAAGGCCTTGTGAGAAAAGTCAGGAATAAAATTGAGGGATGACACAACGCTACCCTTTCTCCGAGGGACAAGATGATCATGATCAAGTATGTGCTATCTTCCATCCCTATATACACCCTGGCGGTTTGCTCCCCCCCGAAGAAGGTCATCACATCGCTAGAGTCCCTCCTATCCAACTTCTTTTGGGATCACAGTGATGGGAAAGACAAGCACCACTGGGCCAGCTGGGACACCATGGCCAAACCCACCAGGGAAGGCGGTCTGGGTTTCTGCAGATTAGCACACATTGGTGCTGCTTGCTCCATGAAATTGTGGTAGAAGCTTCGTACGGAGAACTCGATCTGGGCCCGTTTCATGGAAGCTAGACACTTTTGACACTCCAACCCAACGACAGTTACTGCTAACAGCAGAGCTTCGACGAATTGGCAGTGCATATTCCTCGGTCGTAGGCTCGTGGAACCTTTGATGGTTAGGGACATCTCCGGCGCATTGCGATGGTCCCCGACCAATGATGGAGAGTTCACTCTAGCATTGTCCAGACTCGCGACAAGAGGCGACGGCGAGCCTTCCCCTTTCATCGCCCTTACTAGCAGTCCTGCATCCCCAACAAATGGTCGATCCTTACTTGGAGAGCGCAGTGAAGAAAGCTTCCTACTGACGACTCCCTCACTTCCTTTGGATACAGCCTTGCGTCGAGGTGCCACTGTTATTCCTCACCAAAGTTAGAATCTGCAGAACACATACTTCTCTCTGGAGACCTAGCCTCTCAGCTGTGGACCAACCTTTCCAGAAGATGCCTTCCGAACTCTCGGTCTGGGGGCTTCAACGATCTTCTTGCCAAGTGGAGTCTTTCCTACGGGCATCAGAACATTGCAGCCGCCGCCATTTGGGTTCTATGGAAGAATAGGAATAAGTACAGATATGAAGGACGCCAACTCAGTTCTTCGCAACTTTTAAGAGAAGTTCTCAGACAAATTCACAAAGTCAACATTCGCTGCTCTCACTCCCCGAACAATTTTTGGAGGATGTTGTATTAACCTTCTGCCTGGTCCAGCTAGTGGATTTCATCGCTGACTGGTGCTTTTTGAGTTTTTCTTACTGTAGCACGAGTCGCGCTCTTTTGTATAGGCTTTGGCATTTTGCGTCTGATACATCAATAATTTGTCGACCTCCTGACCATATATATATATATATATATATATATATATATATATATATATATATATATATATATATATATTCAAAAACCAAAGTCCGTGGACTAAAGCCACCGAGCCGGGCTCGATCATGAGACCTCCCCCCAACATGCCAATGGTCTTACCGCTAGACCGCGTACCATTGGCACACACACACACACACACACACACACACACACACACACACACACACACACACACACATATATATATATAAATATTTTTTTATATATATATAAATATATATATATATATATATATATATATATATATATATATATATATATATATATATATATCCTTGTAATTATTTCTTATTATATATTATCATTGTTACTAGTATCCTTGGTTGTTAATAGTTAATTTTTACTAAATAAAATATTTTATAAAACTATATTGTAAATTAGTTTCGGACTTGGTATTAAAAATATCTTGTATTTAGTATGGACTTAGTTTTATTAATAAACGTAAAAGGGTTATATACTTTTTGGGCCCTATATATGATTTGGGACTTTTCATATGTTGTAGATTCTAAAATGAGATTTTATAAATATTTGGCTAAAGCCCACACTAGATTTATGGTTTTCAATTATAGATATTGGGCTTTTACTAGAAGTATTAATTCGGGCATTTTTGGTTTTGGGTTCAAGTAAATAAATATTTTCTTAAATGAGTTTTCTATATTTTCAAGTATCGATCCAAAACTATTTTTCTAAGAAAAATATAGTTTTCAAATGTAAATATTTTCAAAAATAGTTATATATATATATATATATATATATATATATATATATATATATATATATATATATATATATATATATATATATAAACCTCCTTATATCGCCCCTATATCGCCCCTAGCTAATTCGACTATATATATATATATATATATATATATATATAAACCTCCTTATATCGCCCCTAGCTAATTCGACTATTCTGGACTCAAAGGCACGGTCTGTGCCATCATCTGAGATAATCTTGCATAGTTTTGGTATCTGAGACTATTTCTGTACCGACATGATCATATTATGCCAGTCAACTTCAAATCAAACCGAGGCAAGTACTTGTTGACGCTTTCATGTGTATTTACTTTATATTATTATATTTCACTTATACATGATATTCCCGTGTCTTGACTGTTTACACACACAAGAATTGAGTGATTGACTAATGTTCATGTTATCATGATCATTTCGTGATTGTTATCGTGACCGTGTCTACATGATTGTGAGGTATAGATATTGGAGGGATACAATTACTAGGCACGTGGACAAAGCCCGATTGTATTGTTAGCAACTCTCCTATTTACGGGAGTGGGCCGTTTATAACCTCATTGTTTGCCCAAGTCGTTCATGTGTAGGAACGTTGTACTTCTCACGACATGTGCACTAATATTATTTACATGAGTCTCTATCTTTCATACTTGCTACTTTCTTATTTAGTTTATCATCTTGCATGTTTTCTTGTTCATATTGCTCATGTTCCATTGACCATTGCTTTCCATGTTTAGTGTTATTTTCCTTTATATTGTATTTGTATTGTGTTGGCTAAACTTTTACTTATTTGAATCCTGACTGGATATATTTTTTTAGTTGATAGATTCTTGATGACTTGCTATCTTGCTTTGGGTTCCTTCGGGTGGAGTTAGAGGTATCTTAGGGGCCAACAATAGATTCTAGTTAGAATAGATAGTTTTTGAATTTAATGTTTAGCGGGTTGTTTTCAAATATAATTTGCTTGTATTATTGGATTGTAATTTAAATATTTATTGTGAATGAGCAAGATAGACATTATTTTGTTGTGTTTGAGATTTATATTGAGCTCCAGATGGCATATTACCGCCGATGCTGCGACGTAGGCTGGACTTGGCCACGTACTCGTATCCCGAAAAATGGGAGCGGGTCGTGATATGTCTTGGCCGAGAGATCACTCCATACTTCTCATCTCCTCCAGCGAAGGGAGCCTCAATAGCGTCTCGTTGTCCTAGTCCGAAATCAACGCCGGGATCGCCGTCATAAAGCTCAGATTTGGAGCGATGGTATCCTTGGTAAACACAAAGGTGAAGTATCTGATCGCAGCCTCCTGAATGTGATTTTGGCTGTGTAAGAAGGAGCCCGCCTCATCGTGGATACTAAGAATGGATAGTCGCTTCCTACTGCCCCTGATGCACACGTGGAAGTACTTGGAGTTGCGCTCTCCCTCTGTGTCCGAAGTAACTCTCGCCTTTTGTCTCCAGAAATCATCTTCCGTTTTGAGTCTGCGCTTTAAGTTAGCCCTGGCGAGGTTGATAACAGCTTTGTTGCTGATGGAAGCTTTCGCCTCGAAGATGGACTCCACCCTTGTAACTTCGTCCTCCCCGAGACGCACTTCCTGAAAGATATTGCCGAATGTGGTTCTGCTCCAGGTGGAGAGGGCACGTCATGTCTCCTTTAATCGTATGGCAATCCTGATAAGAGGGTTTTCATGATTCTTCACAATCCAAGCTTCCTCGATCACACTCATGAAGCTCTGGTGCCCAGTCCAAAAGTTCAGCAATCTAAACGGTTTTGTCTTGATCGCGTCTCGGGTGAGGAATTCCACCAACAATGGCGTACGGTTGGATTCAGTAAAGTTAAGGTGCTTCAAACTAGTGAGCAGATCCGAAGATGACCAGTGTTGGTCCACCAACACTTTGCTAATACGCGACTGTAGACGGCGATCACCATCCTGCATATTACTCCACGTAAAAGCGCTACCCGTGAAGTTGAGGGACTGGAGACCCGTTTCCATGATGAAGTCCATAAATTCGTGCATGGACGAGTAAGATAGAGGATGGCCTCATTCTTTCTCCTCTTCCACGGTGATGATGTTGAAGTCCGCCCCCCATCTAAGGGACGTCCAGGTGATCGGCTTGAATGTGTAGCAGCTGCTCCCACAGAACTCGCCTCTCCCCTGCACACAACTGCCATGGACCATCGATATCAAGGAGGGCCTTGCCATCGTCGACTGCTCCAGAGAGACAGTTAGAGCTTGATCAGAGTCAGAGACAAGATTGATACTAACGTCGGGCTTCCAAAAGAGCCATTTGTCTTTACGCCCTGCCATCGTCGACATAAAGCTCAGCTGCATCTTGATGTGGTTGAGTTTCTTGGTATGACCGCAAGAACTGAAGTTTTGTGCATCTTAGTGAGGTACTTGATTCTTCTAATGGTGGGTTTATTAGCCACCCTACGCACATTCCAAACGAGGATGCTACACATTAAGGGGATGAGAGTAGTGACGTCGAAACCCTTCCTTTCCTGAGGATCACAGAATCATAGAAGAAGGGATGGACCCCTTGCTCTTAGAAGAATTACTATCGGCTTGACGAGGGGGGAGGTATGGGGGGAAGAGCAAGCACCGACGCACACCCAGGAAGACACCGACCATCAAAGTGTCCATATCCTCCGCATGTAAGTAATCAATTTTATCAATCTTCGCCAGGATGCCAAACCCCTCGAGGATAGTCGTACCCGACGATACCCCTTTATTGCTGCTGATAACCGCCACGTATGAGGGAGAGTCTCATTATTCTCGTCGCTTCATCACACTCTGTCATCTGAGCCGAGTGTCCAAGAACAGGAGCAGGGATGTCTATTTGCTTGCTGGTAACTGGGACGTAGCCTCCATTAATGGCTAAGATCGACCGGGCAACTCTGTGTGGAACAACCTTAGGCCTCGCACTAGACTGTATAGTAGTCTATAACTCCTTCCCCTTTGCCGTAGGTGGCTAAAGCACAACGCCAGCACTCGCATCTGAACAAGATGCTTTGTCACCGCCTATGGGAGCAATGAGAGGCTTTGGTATTCTCTTGCATGCCGACGTTGCATACCCTTGATGACAACAGAAAGAACAATAAGCCGGTCGATATTCATAATCCACTTCATGCACTACAAGAAAAATGACATTTGTTGACGATTTTTTATTGACGGTCAGTAATCCTCATCAACTATTCAGTTTTCTTAATGGATAAGGCCTTGTGTCAACTAAACCCCTATTTTGTGTTAAATATACAATATTATACCACTTTAGTTAACGGGTTTGGTAAAACCATCACATAATCCACCACGTTTAATTGACGGCGAGTTTAAAGCCATCAAGTAAAGTTGGGGGGAGTACCCGCGACTATTTCAGATGCCATTATCATAATTTTTTCAAATTTTTTGGCCTAATGACAATTTTTATGTTTAATCCCCGCTACTCAAAGGCCGGATCTCTTTCTAAAAGAAAAGAAATCCCTCTCCCAACACTCTCGAAACCCCCTTTCTCTCCCGTTCCTCTCAGAAAATCCTATTTCCTCTCAGAGATCCCTCCCCTCCATTCCCTAAAACTCTCTCCTCGGCGTCCACGGTCTCCTCGGCGGCCTACGTCCCCTCTCAAAGACCCTATTCTCAGCAGCAAATTCACCATTCGACAATTTTGGTCTTCACCATGCGGTAGATTGCAATTTTATTCCATATTTTCTCTCTGCAATTCAATTTTATGGTAGTGCTAGTTGAAGTTAGGGTTTTTTGTGGATTTTTTTAGAGTAGAGTTTTTTGACGGTATAGTTTTTTGTGGATTTTAGTGAGAGTAGGGTTTTATGTGTCTGGCTACTGTATTGTGTCCTAGTTGTGAATCAGTAAGGTTTTTAGGTCAAATTTGTCATGAAGTGGGTTTTGTGTATGGCTACTGTGTCGTATGCTAATCACAGGACTGTGTCGTGTCCTAGGATTTGTGAATCAGTAGGATTTTTGGGTCAATTTTGCCATATGATGTGAGTTTTTGTTTATTCATAAAAATGTCCTGTCCTAGGGATTTTGATTTTTCACAGAATTATGTCGTGTCCTAGGATTTGTGAATTAGTTGGGCTTTTTGTTAGTTAACTGTCGTGTCGTAGAATTTTTGTTTCTTAACACAAAACTAAAAATGATCTGCTGCAATACACTAGACGAATATACTAATGACCTGATGCCTCATTCTTATTGCAGGGAAGGAAGGAGCACCCAGCTTGAGGTCGGGATTACGATCATCTACAGCTGTTGCTCAGGCAGATTTATAACCTGGTTATATAATCTGTTTTGATTGTCGGGATTACAACCATGTCTAAGTCATGCATGTCGAAGGATAGAATATGTGGTGAATATGAGGAAGGAGTAGAAGAGTTTCTTAAGTTTGCAAAGCTCCATTTAGATAATCCTATTTCTATTCGATGTCCATGAAAAAAATGTAGAAATTTGATATTCCAAAATCTAGGGGACGTAAGAAAACACTTGTTTAGTAGGGATATTGATCGAAGTTATGCAGTATGGGTTTGGCTTGGTGAAGAGCACCTTAGCAGAGGATCGACAAGCATTGCAGCAAATGATGAACAAACACCTAACTATAATGGGTTTGTCTCTTTTCAAGATGGTGGCTCCTTTGAAGATGGTACAGATGCTGTAGAAATGGTTAATGCGGCATATGAACATATTTTTGGTGACCCAAAGGCATTTAAATCTCTACTTGAAGATGCCGCAAAGTCCCTTTATCTTGTTTGTTCTAAGTATACAAAGCTATCGGTCTTGATGAGATTGTATAACATTAAAGGAAGATACGGGTGGTCTGACAGTAGCTTTTCTGAGTTGTTGAAAACACTTCATGATATGTTACCAGCACAAAATAAAATACCTTCATCAATGTAAGAGGCTAAAAATACAATAACTACTCTAGGTTTGGAATATGAGAAGATTCATGCATGCCTCAATGATTGCATACTTTACAGAAAAGAGTATAGTGATTTATCTGAATGTCCCACTTGTGGAACGTCAAAATGGAAGAAGGCAAATGATGGTTCTTATCAAATTCTGATTAAAAAAATACCTTCCAAAGTTCTATGGTATTTTCCCCCATTCTTCGGTTTAAAAAGATGTTTCAATCCTTATATATAGCAAGGGACTTAACTTGTCATGCTTCTGAAAGAGTAGTTGGCGGCAAACTTTGTCACCCTGCAGACACCTCATCATGACAGCTAGTTGACCATAAGTGGCCAAATTTTGGAAAAGAACTTAGAAACCTTCGACTGGCGCTTTCAGCTGATGGCATAAATCCACAAAGGTCCCTTAGTAGTAAGTACAGTTGTTGGCCAGTTATATTGGTGACCTATAATCTACCACCGTAGTTGTGCATGAAAAGAAAATTCATAATGTTGTCGCTATTGATATCAGTAGATCCTCACCAACCAGGCAACGATATTGATGTTTATTTAACACCATTAGTTGAAGACTTGAAACTTTTATGGGAATCGGGAGTTGAAGATTATAATGCACAAAAGAAAGAGTTATTTACTTTAAAGGCTATATTGTTGTGGACCATGAACGATTTTCCTGGATATGGAAATCTATCTGGTTGCACTACTAAGGGGTATTATGTTTGCCCCATATGCGGGAAAGATACTTATGCGCCTAGACTCAAACATAGTAGTAAAATGTGTATACTGGTACAATGAGGTTTCTCCCACGCCACCATCCGTATCGTAGTCAAAAGAAAGTTTTCAATGGCCAGCAGGAATTTCGTGGTCCTCCAACACTATTGAGCGAAAAATAGATATTAGAATAAGCTAGCCAAATTTCGAACTCCTGGGGTAAGATACATGAGAAGTGCAAAGCATCAAAGTATACTGGAAGAAGATGGTTGAAGAAGAAGTCAATATTCATCACACTTAACAATTGGGAACACTTGCATATTCACCACACTCGATGTTATACACATCGAGAAAAATGTTTGTGAGAGCATATATGTTACATTGCTTAACATTCCTGGAAAGGCAAAGGATAAAGTCAATGCTCGTCTTGATCTTGTGAAGAGGGACTAAGGAACGAACTACAACCTGATTTTGGAAAAAAAAAGCATACTTATTTGCCGCGAGCTTTTATACATTAACAAAGAATGATAAGAAGATATTTTGTCAAACATTGTTCGACGTAAAGGTTCCTGAAGATTATACTTCTAACATTAGAAATCTTGTCTCAATGCAAGATTTGAAGCTTTATGGTCTCAAATCTCATGTTTGTCATGCACTAATGCAACAACTACTACCTGTGGCAGTCCGTTCAGTTCTGCCTAAGCCGGTTAAAGTTGCTATTACTTGGTTTTGCTTCTTCTTCAATACAATATGTAAGAAAGTGGTAGATTTGAATATGCTAAACGATATTGAAAATGATCTTGTGGTCACATTATGCATGCTGGAGAAGTACTTTCTACCATCTTTCTTTGACATTATGGTCTATTTACCTCTACATCTTGTTGAACAAGTCAGGATTTGGGGACCCGTTTTCTTGACATGGATGTATCTTTTTGAAAGTTGTATGAAACCTTTGAAGGTTTATGTGTATGGGCCCCCGAACCAAAACTTTGCTATTATTAATTTCTTCTTTTCTTCACTAACTAAAACCATAATTACACCAAACTTAGTTATGTTTGAACAGTGTTTCCAATCAAAATCCTAGAAGAAATAAGTTAATTCTATATTGGGCTTTACTTAAAAAGAGAACCCATGCAAGTCAATACTATGAGAAGGGCTTGGTTGCAATTGTCCCAATTCAAATTCGAATACCTGGCCGACCCCAACCAAGTTCTGTTCGGAAACAAAATGGATAGGAATATGAGTTTTCTCAAATCCTTCGTTTGGATCTTAGTCCGATCCAAAACCAAATTTAATCCTATCTAGAAGCCTTGTATATAAGCTTAAGAGATCGACCGACCTCTTTCCAACCCTAACTCTCCTGCGCTCTTGAGAAAGAGACGTCTGTTGTTCGAAAAGGTGATCACAAAGATGAACTCTTCGAATCAACAACAGGTATTTCATTATATACACAACCAAAAACCTTTTTACTTTAGGAATTACAATTTAAACTTTGTTATCTTCAAGAATGTAAAACAGATGAATGGCATAATGTCTAAATAGAGTCAAGTACAGACTTAGGCTGGCATGAAACATAGAGATTACCTTCCCTGTTCAGATCTGGATAGACAAAACAGAGGGTAGGGATCACACATCGATTTTATATGATGTATCATGAGGGTGACAAGGGATAGAGAGGATCAGTACTAGGCTAGTATATAGAGGTGAAGACAGGTAGTAGCAAATAACAATGAACCTTGGTTGACATAGACCCATATACAATAGGTGGGGTATTTGAATATCTAAAGTATCATAGGTAGTCTCGAGATGGTAGCATAAGAGCTAGGTTATGGTATAGAAGATCATCAACTGGTTGTGGTGTACAGCAGTTTGGTTTGCTGCAACCATTAGGTAAGGAGTCAGGGTATTCCTGGTTAACATCAGAAAGGCAAGATCAAGGCACGCAATGTATCCATGGGTTAATAGAGGGTACTACCTACAGTACTATAGAGATAAGAGGACAAAGCCACTTGGGCATATCCCATAAATGTGATGTGTATCTTACTCCTACTATTTATGTGACTGCTACCATGAGAACATGATCTATGTTATAGGTCCTAACAAGGTAACTATAGCTACAGGAGGGTTACACATGTTAGAGTCCATGCTTTGGGTCAGTCGATACATGGGCATTGTAAGCCTTTGGAGTATCAGAGATTTGGAGATGCTAGTGTAAACAAGTCATTCTTTGTCAGACTTGGTTATTGTCGAGCGTTCCCCCTGTATAGAGGGTGAAGTGCAGTAGTGGAAAGCTCTAAATGATTGGTATCTGGGATGTTAAGGTTATAATGATGGATAAATTGAGAACAAGAAATAAAGTGTATCAGTATTACACTCGACGTATCAGGAAAAAATTGGATTAGAATCAGAATTTCTCTTGATATCAAGTCCAACATTGATATCAGAGTCTACTCTTGATATCATACCTGGCCATTAGTATCAGAGACTGGAACCCACACCTTACCAAAACAGAGACTAAATCCATTGCCTTAGACTAACCCCGCAATATGTTTGTTGCTGCTATTGATGCTATAGTTTTTTCCCTATCTACTTGTCATAAGGACTAGAGCATATCATAAAGGGCATTTTGAGTCGACTCTTAAATAGGACAACCTGGGCAGCGTTGAGCAATCAGAAGTGAGGTTTGGAGGGCATAGGATTTAAGTGTTAACAGAAAAGAAACTTAGTGTACCTTCAGAATAACCTTTAGGAGATGAGGTATCCTTTCCCTGAATTTTAAGGATACTGAAACCTCACCTCCTCAAACCAGGACCTTAATCTGACACCAAAGACCACTCGACAGCAGTATTGCTACTACTATTGCTGATGTTTCCTTTCACCAACCCTATTTCCTTAAGGGTGTGTTCAAGTTGGTAAACTCTGACTTGAATTTCAGATTTGGGCAACCTGCCTACATATGGGCTAGAAGGATTGGTATTAGGTTTGATTCTTGTATCAAGTTGTACACCTTGTATCTGACCATACCCCTTATTGCAGTATCGAACAAAAACTGTGAGTGCAGGAATAGGGAGCGCGCCCAGTGTAACAACTGAAACTGTAGTTAGTAAGCCTATCTAGGTTAAATAAAAAGCCCAATGTATGGGATGGCAACAGAGAATTTTAACTATGGTACTTCCTATGTGAGTGTCTATTTGGGGGACTTGGGTACTTCAAACCACAGATAAGCAGGAATGCCAAATTGCATGCCCTTGTCCACGAATTCCAGTCTATTTAGAACGTAGTGAGAGGACCAGTAGTTGTAACTCAGTTGGTTAGATAGGAAAAACCGAGGAGCAAGTCCCTGTATTATGTAGTATCTTAGATACTAATAATAAATATGTGTGGGACAGGAGTCTGTCCTTTTAGATGCAAATATTTAGAATGTGCCATATGTGGCAGCAATGCTATGCAATATAGAGAGCAGATCCCCTGAACCATAGGATCAAACCTACTATGTATCGGAGCCTAGGTGCCAGAAACAGACCTCCATCAATATGAGATGGGGTTCGAGCCCCTGAATATGCCTAACAAGGCTAGGGTAGTCTACTAATGGGTGTAAATACATAGGCTAGACATGAAATAGTGAATTAGGGAGTAGCAGATATATGTATGGTATGTTACCAGTAAGCTAAGCATGGGCCTGTTAATGATATACCAAGTACATACATGTTCAGGTTAGTAACAACAGTAGAAAAACCATATACTTAAGAATGCAACCTTGAGGGGTCCTCATGAATGCCAGTGAGGTATAAATCCTTGAATACGGGTACAGAAGGTAAGGAGACCCCCCAAAACAACTTATGCATATATGTAGACCTGTTAAAAAGTAACTTTAAATAACAGATAATGGACGCAATAACTTAAGGTAAGGGTGAGAGCCTAGAAGAAAGCCAATAACCTATTAATTAGTTTTATTTTGTACTCTAAATTATGTATTGATATGGAAATTCACACAATAGGTTTGTTGGACTTTGATTCATTGATTGACCCGTACCCGCTGCTCAGGATCACAAGCAAGTGCACTCTCTGATTGCTTCCAATTCTTATAGTTTTGTTCAGTACATATTATACATATGCTCCTTGCACACGATGGACATACGAGATAGTATCATGGACCCCATTTATCATGTTCTTGTCTTATTTTATCGTTGTGTTTCATAACTTGTCTGCGCCCATGTATACTTGTCGGGATGGGAAATATCTTAGTAGACGTGTGAACTACCCATTCCATCCCAATATGTCTAATCTTGACTGATAGCAGCTACACATGACACGTGCCGGGTGTCGTATTTACCCTTTAGCCGTTCACATGTCGAAAAGGATATTTCAACACACTTAGATAGTTGTCTTTTATTATTTCTTTACATTTTACCAATTGCCATGTCACTATGCTTTTACATTCTTTTTAGTTGACATACCATGTGCTGCGATTCATGCTTTCATTCTAGATATACCATATCATCAGCTTACCTTTTTGTTTCTTCCACATATGCTATATTCATGCACTGTCGAATCTATTATGTTGCGAATAGCTTTTCAGTTTGTGTGCTTGTTCCATTCCTGACTGGAAAACCAATATTTTTAGGTGATGAGTTAGAGGATTTCTGTACTATATATTATGAGCATACTACATATCCCAATTTTGGCGCACAGGGCGAATTGGAGGCTGCTTTTATGGAGTTACCTGCTACAGATGATTTCTTGGAGATTTATTTGGCATTCTCACAGACTGGATTAGTTTGAGACTTTTAGATGTTATTTCTATTTGTGATTTATGAGTTGATTTGTGACTGTTCACTAGTACATTTCATCTTTGGAGACTATGTCACTTTATACTTTTGATCTATTTTGGAGTTTGTCAGAATCATTTATCCTTCTCTCCAAACTGTGGTTATTTTATAAAATTTATCTCGTTTTGACCTACTCTGTGATGTGGTTTACATTGTGTAAATGTATATAAACTGCATGGTTGTTTTTATAAATATGGAGATGACTAGACAGTGTACTACCGCCGACTCTGCGGCGTAGGCTGGACGTGTCTATGGCTCTTGCCCAAATACTGGGTGCGGGTCGTGATACATTTTTATGGTGGCCCGTGCAGGTCTCGAACCTACAAAAACTGTAAAACTCGTGGTAGTACTCAACTTAGATGTACTACTGCGGGCCTGCGAATCATATTAGATTCAAGGACCATCTCCACATGTTTTTAAACCATTTTGACTTCCCTATTTGATTTCAATTACTCCTTTGATCTGCATCATGTTTGAATCTTCATACCGACTAATGATTTTCCTTTTTGTGATAGATAGATGGATTCTCAAGGCAGGAACACCACTCCTTTGAACACCCCAGCAACCGTCGGCGGATCTTCTACGAACGGAACCCCACCGACCTACGGAGGCCATTTCACGTATCTAGGCGAGATGCCCCAGCCGCAGACTTCGAGATTTTGCCGAGATGACATTCCACCACCTCCCCAGTTCCCTCCGCCGACTCTGCCACTAGCACAGTTTCTTCCACCAGCACCCGTCCAGCATCCAGTACCAGTTTTGTCTCCAGCACCTGCGCTGGATAATGCTACGCTCCTTGGGATTTTCCAGCAGCTCATCACTTTCCAGATGCGGTAGGCTGACATCTTCCGTGTTACCCTGAGGGAGGCTCTTCAAACTAGGGAGGCTCCTCCACTGCGTCCTGGAACTTCCAAGAATTTTATAGACGTTAGGCCCAGGGAATTCATAGGAACGGAAGGGATCCTCTACGCAGACGACTGGTTGGAGAACGTGGATCGTAATCTTCAGATGCTCGAATTCCTGAAGACAAGAAGGTTGAGACAGCTAGCATGCAGCTCTATGACATCGCTTGCACGTGGTATAGATACGAGCCTCGATTCACCGTGACAGATGTGACTTGGAAAGAATTCAAGAAGCTGTTCAAGACGAAGTTCTACCCCGACGCGGCCAAAGAAGAGTTAGAAAATGAGTTCAAGAGCCTGGAGCAGGGCAACCTCTCCATCGATGAGTACCCCATCGAGTTCTCATACCTCAGTCGCTTCGCTGATACCTTGACCCCTACAGCCAAAGCCAAGAAGTTCAGAAAGGGGCTATCACATGAAATTCGCATAGCCATCACCACCAGCCAAGCGAACACATACGAAAGAATCTTGAAGGTTGCACAGGACATAGAGAAGGAGCAGAAGCGCAAGAAAAAGAGAGATAGAGACGCATACGGAGGGAGCAACGACCAGTCAGGATCGGCGAAGCGGTCCAATGCTCCAGGGAAGACCGCGGCACAACAGCAGCCACAGCCCCGTTTCTAGCAGCAGTACCAGCCTCCAGCTAGAGCCCCTACCTCACAGTAGAATCATTTGAGACAGCCGACTCCCACCTGTGGCCACTGCAGAAAACCGAGATATACGTGGGAGGTGTGCAGGAGACGACTTGGAGTATGCTTATTTTGTGGTTCGAGCGCACATCAGATGATGGAATGTCCAGCAGCGCAGATTTATGCAGCACAGTGGGTAGCTCTTGTCTCGGGAGCACCGACGAAGCCCACGATACCCCAACAGCAGAGAGGGCCCCTTCCCACATAGTAGCAATGCTTCGTCCAGCACCAACAGCAGGGCAGAGCTTATGCCATGGCGGCTGAGGAGAC
Organism: Iris pallida; assembly: GCA_029216955.1. Taxonomy (NCBI): domain Eukaryota; kingdom Viridiplantae; phylum Streptophyta; class Magnoliopsida; order Asparagales; family Iridaceae; genus Iris; species Iris pallida. The sequence goes on along the minus strand of JANAVB010021600.1, from coordinate 12,207,909 downwards.
ACTAGCATCTCCTGACGTGATAGCAGGTTTTGTTCTCCTTGAGTCTTTTTCCGTTAATGCTTTATTCGATTTTGGCGCCAGTCATAGCTTCATATTTGCAGCTTTTATTTTTAGACATAGTATTGTATTTGAGCCTTTAGACTGCACTTATAAAACCTTGACTGGCAAAGACATCATCTTAGTCAAGGATGTTTACGTCGGATGCCGTATTACCATAGGAGGCCAAGAAATACACACTAGTTTACTCATATTGCCACTCCCGAGCTTTGACATAGTGCTCGGCATGGACTGGCTGAGTAAACATTATGGCAGCATTGATTGTCACCGTGAATGTGTTGTGTTTAGTCCGTCCGGAGAGACCGTGTTCAAGTTTGCTAGAGAAGCAGTAGAGCAGCTTAGCGACACCATTTGTGGGACCATGGTAGCGGAGAAGGAGCTACCTCATCCCATCATTGCAGAATTTCTCGACAAATTTCCAGAGGAGCTGCCAGGGCTGCCGCCAGACAGAGACGTTGAGTTTTCCATTGATCTTGTGCCAGGCGTGGAGCCAGAGTCGCAGCGAGTATACAGGATCAACAACAAAGAAGCCGTAGAATTGAAGAAGCAGATCGACGAGCTACTGGAGAAAGGGTTCATTAGATCGAGTTTATCACCTTGGAGTGCACCGATGTTGTTCGTGCCAAAGAAGGAAGGGACCGTGCATATGAGTACCGACTGCCGGACCTTGAATGATAAGACGATCAAGAACAAATACTCGCTACCATGAATTGACGATCTTTTTGATCAGTTGAGCGGTGCACGGGTATTTTTAAAGATCGACTTGAGGTTGGCGTACCACCAAGTGAAAGTAAAGAAGGAGGATATCCCGAAGACAGCTTTCCAGACTAAGTACGACCAGTACGAATTTATGGTGATGCCGTTTGGGTTGACCAATGACCCGACAGTCTTCATGAATTTGATGAACAAGGTATTCCATCCATACCTTAATAAGTTCGTAGTGGTCTTCATCGACGACATCCTTATTTATTCGAAGCCGCCGAAAGAGCACGAGGAGCACCGGAGGATCGTGCTGGACACCCTCAGGAAGGAGAAACTCTACGAAAAGCTTTCAAAGTACGAGTTTTTCTAGACAAGATAGAATTTCTCGGACATGTGGTAACAGGAGACGGTATATCTATGGACCCGAAGAAGATTGCTGCTGTTGAGTCATGGGCTACTCCAACTTCTATGGTAGAGATTCGGAGCTTTTTGCGATTGGCGGGGTACTATAGGAAGTTAGTACAGGACTTTGCTTGGATTGCAGAGCCGATGACTCGGCTCATTCGGAAGGACGTAGAGTTCGTGTGGACAGAGGACTGCCAGGCTACGTTCGATGAGCTGAAGAAGAGGCTGACGAAAGTTTCCATATTGACGTTGCCATCCGATTCCGGCAGTTTTTCTATCTTTAGCGATGCTTCAGGGAAGGGCTTAGGATGTGTTTTAGAGCAGAACAAGAAGGTGATAGCATATGCATCCAGACAGCTGCGACCACATGAGAAAAATTATTCCACCCATGATCTAGAGCTGGCAGTAGTCATATACGCCCTGAAGCCGTGGAAACACTACCTGTACGGAAAGTGTGTGGAAATTTATACTGACCACAAAAGCTTAAAGTACATTTTTACGCAGAAGAAGCTGAATATGAGGCAACGCAGATGGCTGGAATTGATGAAGGATTTCGATATCTCATTACAGTACCATCCAGGGAAGGCGAACGTAGTTGTGGACGCCTTGAGTCAGTATCCAGTGGCTATGTTCTTGACGAGAGACTGGCACTTGTTAGCATACTTGGAGAGCTTAGGCATTGAGGTCATCATTCTCGGAGTCGAGATACAGATGATTGGTATACAGATTCAGTCTAGACTGATGGACAGGATACGAGAGGCATAGCACCAGGACGAGCAGATGAGGAGTATTATCGCGCAGGCGCAGGCCGGTTTACTAGAGGACTTCACCATTGCGGAGGATGGCTCGTTGAGGCATGGGACAAGATTATGTGTACCTAGTGGAGAGCTGAGAGAGGAGGTCATGCAAGAGGCACACCGCTCTCAGTATTCCTTGTATCCAGGAGCCAACAAGATGTACAAGGATATGATAGCCCACGTATGGTGGTACGACATGAAGCGAGAGGTGGCGTGCTTCATTTCTAGATATCTGGTGTGTCAGCGGGTCAAAGCCGAGAGGCAGAGACCCGGAGGTTTACTTCAGCCGTTGCTGATTTGCGAGTGGAAATGGGAACATATCACTATAGATTTTGTTTTCGGTCTTCCACGATCGCCAGACGGGAAGGATGCGATTTGGGTCATCGTTGACAGGTTGACCAAATCGGCCCACTTTATACCATTCAAAGTGGGACTATCCACGAAGAGGTTGGCAGAGTTGTATATGAAGCAGATCGTCAGGTTGTATGGCGTTCCAGTGAGTATCTTCTTCGACTGTGATAGAAGGTACACGTCTCACTTTTGAAGGAGTCTGCAGGCTTGCTTAGGCACATCGCTCAAGTTTAGCATGGCCTATCATCCACAGACAGATGGACAGTCGGAGTGGACCATTCAGAATGCTCGAGGATATGCTGCGGACATGCGTACTAGACTTTGGTGGCTCGTGGGAGGATCACCTTCACCTTGTGGAGTTCTCCTACAACAACAGCTACCAAGCTAGTATCGGGATGTCCCCTTTTAAGGCTTTGTACAGGCGGAGATGTCGTACCTCACTATCTTGGGACGACGTGGGTGAGAGAGCACTGTTGGGGCCCGAGATGATCGTAGATGCTACGGAAAAGGTAAAGCTGATTAGGGAGCGACTTCGTTTGGCTCAGGACAGGCAGAAGCACTGGGCCGACAGTCACCGAAGACCGTTAGAATTTGAGGTATAATTTTCCATAAGCTGAGACGGTATGTGGCAGACCCCAGCCATGTACTAGGTCACTTAGAGATCGAGGTAGGACCGAGCCTTAGCTACCAGGAGTAGCCCGTGGAGATCTTCGATCGCAGAGAGAAAGTGCTGTGCAATCAGACGATTCCGTTGGTGCGTGTGGCTTGGAGACACCATTCTCTGGGCGAAGCCACTTGGGAGAGAGAGGACGAGATGCGAGAGAGCTATCCTTACATTTTCGAGGCATGAGATATAATTCTACAATTGTGTCCATCCTTTAATTTCGAGGACAAAATTATTTTAAGGAGGATAGATTTGTGGGCCCCCGAACCAAAACTTTGCTATTATTAATTTCTTCTTTTCTTCACAAACTAAAACCATAATTACACCAAACTTAGTTACGCTTGAATAGTGTTTCTAATCAAAACCCTAGAAGAAATAAATTAATTCTATATTGGGCTTTACTCAAAAAGAGAAACCATGCAAGTCCATACTATGAGAAGGGCTTGGTTACAATTATCCCAATTCAAATTCGAATACCTGGCCGACCCCAACCAAGTTCTTTTCGGAAACAGAATGTATAGGAGTAGGAGTTTTCTCAAATCCTTCGTTTGAATCTTAGTCCGATCTAAAACCAAATTTAATCCTATCTAGAAGCCTTGTATATAAGCTTAAGAGATCGACCGACCTCTTTCCAACCCTAACTCTCCTGCACTCTTGAGAACGAGAAGTCTGTTGTTCGAGAAGGTGATCACAAAGAGGTACTCTTCGAATCAACAACGGGTATTTCGTTATATACACAACCAAAAACCTTTTTCCTTTAGGAATTGCAATTTAAACTTTGTTAGCTTCAACAATGTAAAATAGATGAATGGTATAATGTCTAAATAGAGTCGAGTACAGACTTAGGCTAGCGTGAAACATAGAGAGTACCTTCACTGTTCAGATCTGGATAGGCAAAACAGAGGGTAGGGATCACACATCGATTTTATATGATGTATCGTGAGGGTGACAAGGGATAGAGAGGATCAGTACTAGGCTAGTATATAAAGGTGAAGACAGGTAGTAGCAAATAACAATGAACCTTGGTTGACATAGACCCATATACAATAAGTGGGGTATTTGAATATCTAAAGTATCAGAGGTAGTCTCGAGATGGTAGCATAAGAGCTAGGTTATGGTATAGAAGATCATCAACTGCTTGTGGTGTACAGCAGTTTGGTTTGCTGCAACCATTAGGTAACGAGTCAGGGTATTCTTGGTTAACGTTAGAAAGTCAAGATCAAGGCACCTAATGTATCCAAGGGTCAATAGAGGGTACTACCTACAGTACTATAGAGATAAGAGGACAAAGCCACTTAGGCATATCCCATGAATGTGGTGTGTATCTTACTCCTACTATCTATGCGACAGCTACCATAAGAACATGATCTATGGTATAGGCCCTAACAAGGTAACTGTAGCTACACGAGGGTTACACATGTTAGAGTCAATGCTCTGGGTCAGTCGATGCATGGGTACTGTAAGCCTTTGGAGTATCAGAGATTTGGAGAGTTAATGCTAGTGTAAACAGGTCATCATGTGTCAGACTTGGGTTGTTGTAGAGCGTTCCTATGTGTAGAGGGTGAAATACAGCTGTGGAAAGCTCTAACAGATTGGTATCAGGGATGTTAAGGTTATAATAATGGATAAATTGAGAACAGGAAATAAATAGTATCAGTATTATACTCGACGTATCAAGAAAAAATGGATTAGAATCAGAATTACTCTTGATATCAAATCCCACCGGTTATATCAGAGTCTACTCTTGATATCATACCTGGCCATTAGTATCAGAGACTGGAACCCAAACCTTACCAAAATAGAGCCTAAAGCTAGCGCCTTAGACTAACCCCACAATATGTTTGCTGCTGCTATTGATGCTATAGTTTTTTCCCCATCTACTTGTCATTAGGACTAGAGCATATCATAAAGGGCATTTTGAGTCGACTCTTAAATAGGACAACCTGGGCAGCGTTGAGCATAGGATAAGCTATGTATCATAACTGAGTGTTAGAGGGCATGGGATTTAAGTGTTAACAGAAAGGAAACTTAGTGTACCATCAGAATAACTTTTATGAGATGAGGTATCCTTTCCCTGAATTTTAAGGATACTAAAATCTTACCTCCTCAAACCAAGATCTTAATCTGACACCAAAGACCACTGGAAAGTAGTATTGCTACTACTACTGCTGATGTTTCCTTTCACCATCCCTATTTCCTTAAGGGTGTGTTCAAATTGGTAAACTCTGACTTGAATTTTAGATTTGGGCGACCTGCCTGCATATAGGCGAGGAGGATTGGTATCATGATTGGTTCTTGTATCAAGTTGTACACCTTGTATCTGACCATACCCCTTATAGCAGTATCGAACAAAAACTGTGAGTGCAGGAATAGGGAGCGCACCCAGTGTAACAACTGCAACTGTAGTTTGTAAGCCTATCTAGGTTAAATAAAAAGCCTAATGTATAGGATGGCAACATAGAATTGTAACTATGGTACTTCCTATGTGAGTATCTATTTAGGGGACTTGGGTACATCAAACCACAGATAAGTAGGAATGCCAAATTGTATGCCCTTGTCCACGAATTCCAGTCTATTTAGAACATAGTGAGAGGACCAGTAGGGGGTAACTCAGTTGGTTAGATAGGAAAAACCGAGGAGCAAGTCCCTGTATTATGTAGTATCTTAGATACTAATAACAGATGTGTGTGGGACAGGAGTCTGTCCTTGCATATGCAAATATTTGGAACATGCCATATGTGGCAGCAATGCTATGCAATATGGAGAGCAGATCCCTTGAACCATAGGATCAAACCTATTATGTATCGGAGCCTAGGTGTCAGAAATAGACCTCGACCAATATGAGATGGGGTTCGAGCCCCTGAACATGCCTAACAAGGCTAGGGTAGTCTACTGAAGGGTGTAAATACATAGGCTAGGCATGAGATAGTGAATTAGGGAGTAGCAGATATATGTATGGTAAGTTACCAGAAAGCTAAGCATGGGCCTGTTAATGATGTACCAAGTACATACATGTTCAGGTTAGTAACAACAGTAGAAAAACCATATACTTAAGAATGCAACCTTGAGGGGTCCTCATGAATGCCAGTGAGGTATAAATCCTTGAATACGGTTACAGCAGGTAAGGAGACCCTCCAAAACAACTTATGCATATATGTAGACCTGTTAAAGAGTAACTTTAAATAACAGATAATGGACGCAATAACTTAAGGTAAGGGTGAAAGCCTAGAAGAAAGCCAATAACCTATTAAATAGTTTTATTTTTTACTCTAAATTATGTATTGATATAGAAATTCACACTATAGGTTTGTTGGACTTTGATTTAGTAATTGACCCGTACCGCAGCTCAGGACCACATGTAAGTGCACTCTCTGATTGCTTCCAATTCTTATAGTTTTGTTCAGTAAATATTATACATATGCTCCTTGCACACGATGGACACACGAGATAGTATCATGGACTCCATTTATCATGTTCTTGTCTTATATTACCGTTGAGTTTCGTAACTTGTCTGGGCCCATGTATACTGGTCGGGATGGGAAATATCTTAGTAAACGTATGAACTACCCATTCCATCCCAATATGTCTAATCTTGACTGATAGCAGCTGCACATGACACGTGCAGGGTGCCGTATTTACCCCTTAGCCGTTCACATGTCTAAAAGGATATTTCAACACACGTAGATAGTTGTCTTTTATTATTTCTTTACATTTCACCAATTGCCAAGTCACTATGCTTTTACATTCTTTCTAGTTGACATAACATGTTCTGCGATTCATGCTTTCATTCTAGATATACCATATCATTAGCTTACCTTCTAGTTTCTTTCACATATGCTATATTCATGCATTGTCGAATCTATTATGTTGCGGATAGCTTTTCAGTTTGTGTGCTTGTTCCATTCCTGACTGAAAAACTAACATTTTTAGGTGATGAGTTAGAGGATTTATGTACTACATATTATGAGCATATTATAGATCTCGATTTTGGCGCACAGGACGAACTGGAGGCTGCTTTTACGGAGTTACCTGCTACAGATGATTTCTAGGAGATTTATTTAGCATTCTCACAGACTGGATTAGTTTGAGACTTTTAGATGTTATTTCTATTTTGTGATTCATGAGTTGATTTGTGACTGTTCACTAGTACATTTTATCTTTGGAGACTATGTCACTTTATACTTTTGATCTATTTTGGAGTTTGTCAGAATCATTTATCCTTCTCTCCAAACTATGGTTATTTTATAAAATTCATCTCATTTTGATCTACTCTGTGATGTGGTTTACATTGTGCAAATGTATATAGACTACGTGGTTGTTTTTATAAATATGGAGATGACTGGACAACGTATAACCACCGACTCTGCGGTGTAGGCTGGACGTGCCCACGGCTCTTGCCCAAATACTGGGTGCGGGTCGTCTTAGTCATGCTATGTCATCTAGGCACGACTAATCACAAGGAATTCAGATATGATTTAGGAAATCAAGTCATGGTTGGAAAGAGTTCAGGCACGAGTGTTTAAAATCCAAAGATGAATAAAATCGAAAGTTAAAGCACGAGTGGCAATAGCATTGAAATCCAAACAAATTTAGTCTCGACACAATCTAAGTTGATCAATTCCACGTAAATCAGGATTTGGGCAAGATGCAAAACAAGGTCATCAAAATCTGAGCATGATCATCTAAGGATGGAAATCTAGATCATAATTGAATTTAATTCAATTGGCTACGATCTAGGATATTGGTATGTTAAGAAAGATGACCAAAGTTGATTGGTCGTAATCAAGGAAGTTAGGGCTGAACAATATTGAAAACTTAAAGGATAATTCAAGGATGTGGAATAATTCAATTTTTCTCTTTTTGATAGGGAAAGCAAAAGACAAGGTTTCATAGGGAAGTCAAGTCAATCATCTCTCTCTTATACTATCAAGTTTAGCTGATCATCATTTTCCAATCATATCTTTATCTCACAAGTCCCAATATAAAAATCAACCTTTATATGACTATCACCAAAATTATACCCTTCCGTCCTGAAGATTGGACCTTGTCATGATCACCATAGGCTTAATTTCCTAAATTCTAAAACATTACTCATGAAGCATACCCTTCTTATTAGGAATCAACACTAACAACTTAATCATCATAAATACAAATTCTTCCACCTTGTCCTAAATTGGATCTGAAACCTTTAAATCCGTTTTATAAAATCCTGGAACTTGTTCAAATTACTCTCATTATATTATTCAAATCTAAAACCACTAGGCCTTACAAAACTTATTCTCCATTATGAAATCAACCTTCATATTTCCTTCAACGTACACCTTCAAATATTATTCTCATTCAATTTAAAATTTTCATAAAATCTCTAAATTTTTATAAATCAAAATTCTTGTGTTCTCTCTGTTCCTAGCCATTTTCTTACAATATTTTGTTCAATTTCGTATCGTCATCGATACAGTTAAAATTCCTTCCCCATTACTAAATCTCTAAGTTTAACATCATAGCCTTAAAGTGAAACGTCTTAAGAATCAATAACCGAAAATTATCCAGTCCTCAAAAACTAAGTTGATCTCGAATATCATCATCAGTTATGAAATATATCTATGAATTATTCATACCCAAAATATTTCTCTAACTGTGATCGTTTCTAAATTGGTAATATAAATCTCTTAATTTCATCCTCAATCTCAGTCGCATCTCTATCCCAAACCTATATCAAGGTCCATCATATTATATTCCAACCAAGATTATCATAAGATAACAAATCAAGTCCTTTCCGAGTTAGATGATTTACGCTACTTCCTCATCCTTTCAATTCAAGGATATCAAGTGTAGCTGATAGAAATAGTTACGAGATAGGTGATTGATGTAATTGGGACAGAGTTAATTAAGATAAGAAAAAATGGTAATACAAGAAATAATGGCAAGAAAGAAATAATGATAAAATTTGTTCTTGCTCCTCTTCTCAAAAGAAATGAACCAATTTAACATATAATTTGATACCATACACGTCTTCCTGAAATCATGTTGTCAGAATTTTGCCACGCCAGTAAGCATAGCTGCAATAAACGATAGAGTCCTTAACTAAGGTATACAATCTAAAATTATATTATCAAGAATTCTTACCACGCCAACTGGTATTGCTGCAAAAAATCTAAATTTTCATAACTAGGATAAGTATATCTAAAATCAGGCTCTATGTCCTTGTCATGCTAGTCAATATAACTGCGATAAATTCTAAACTCCATAAATAAGGCAGACATTTACCTTCTCACTATCCATATCAAATATGTTATCATGTTATACCTTAAATAAAATATATTTAAATATAAAAATCAAAATCAAAACGAACATCAAGATTCAAAATTTAACATTGAATCCATCAAAATCAAAATCAATAACAAGGAGTAAGGGAGAATCAAAACAAGGAAAAAAAATTTAAAATCGAAGCTCAAAATAAGATTTCCAAGGGTCGTCCCAGGAATCTCTTGAGGAATTCTAATAGTGATTGAGTATCCTCTCATTCTGTCACGACCCGCATCTAGTGTAGGGGCACGAAAAGTGGGTACGTCCAGCCTACGCCATAGAATTGGCGGTAGAACGTTGTTCAAGGTCGCTAACTAAATAACTCATGCAATATATATAATGTACCTGTCTTAACTCCAAACGGAGGACAAGTATAAGATATGATATAACTCAATCACTGTCTAAGCACGATAGGATAAACAAAAGTTTATACTAAACTCAAAGAAACAACTTAAATAAACTTCTAAAATAAAAACATCTTAAACAATCTCAAATACAACTCAAATCTCTACTTATTACAATACAAGTTCCAACAGAGAAAACTAAACCATAAACTAGCAATCTACTCCAAGCTCTACTAGTCCTCTAGACTAGCTGTGAATCTCTATGTTACTTGTAATATTTTCAACTGGTCCAATCAGGATAGGAATGAGCACAATACATCTCATACAGTTCATATCATGACAGGAATGTAAATCAAGCAATAGAATAAGATACATGAAATACTGTAAAGAAATGTATATGAAAAGTAAGAGAGATAGTTGTAACTGGAAATATCTACTATAAGTAAAGAACTGTAAGTGACTAGTGATGTAGAGTACAAAAAAGACATATGAACGGCTTGATAATTACATGATTACACTACTGAGTTGTACATGATTGTACTACTTGAAATTGTTCACATGACTACTTCTATTCCCCCGTACCCCAATCAATACACAAGGATGTAGACAGGTTATATTATTGTATATGATTATCACATGGGGGTTCATAAATGAGTGCACATGAAGTTATACATGAGGGCTCTGTGAACATGAGAGTACATGAATCACAAGAGTATACATGAATAGTGAAAGCACAGGAGTGCATGATGAAAGTAAAATGCACATGACATGATGTACCCGATGCTCCCGAGGGGGATAATATCTCATGAAAAGATCCATATAGTACCAATCCGTGTTACCAACATGACAGCATCAAGTAAAGTAAACTAGAGCAAGAATATAAGTCCTAGCAAGCATGAAATGACCAGAGAATGTACTCGCTTGATATACTGAGCAACTGATGTATATCGGTATTCGAACTGGAGTCACAGAGTCCTGTTTAATGAGATACAGGTTACAATGTGTTCTATAATAAATAATTGAATTATACAATGAATCCTAAATGCACTAGGCCTCTCTAGGTCAAAAGTTAACCCTTGGTCAAAGATCTAGTCAACTTAGTCAAACTTGGACTAGGTTTAGCCAACAACAAATCTAACCAACTCCTATATTTATATACCATATTATACTAAGCTAGCTAGTATATAGGACAAGGCCTATATAGGATACCTATAACCCAAAAATATATATACCTATCTATATAACCCTTCCATAATCTAACATCACCTACTCAAACTCAAACAGTTAGACACTAACCCACTAACACTATGATACCATATCAACCTTGGTCATATTGACATCCCAATACCAATACCATGGTTGGAATCCAATACCTTAACTTGGGTAAACCTATACCTTACCTTGGTATCTTGATGTCATACCTTGGTCATAAGGTAAACTAATCATTTACCTTGAAGGTAAATATAATTCATATTTACCTTAAGATACTAACTTGGTATCATGAGATACCAAGATACCCCTCAATTATCTAATTAACTAATTATCTAATGTACTAACATAATATCTTAACTAATATCTAACATATAACCTATAAAGACTAACTTGCTAACGTACCGATATCTAGAACTAACATAACCTACTAACATATCAATATCTAACATACTAGATATCTAACATCAAAATATCTAACAACATATCAAATATCTAACAAAATACTAACCTCTACTATCTAACTAACACTCATACTAACAAATATAACTTACACTAACATATAACAAACTCTAATATATCTAATCCTCTACTAACCAACATCTAACAAACATGCTAACATATATAACTTACACTAACATATAATAACTATAACATATCTAACCCTCTACTAACCAATATCTAACAAACATACTAACATATATTACAAATATACTAACATATATTACATATATATATATGTACTATATCATACATATACTCGACAACCTATGATACCTACATTCACTTAATATCCATACTACATAGGCTCATAGGTTACAAAAAATGTCTATATCGTATAGTCACTCTTCTACTTAAAATCAATACTGTACCAATTGGACCTTCACTAAATTCTAGGATTGAAGTAATTTGTAGCCCTTCGTATTAGCTTTCCAAAACTTCAAACGGATCACATTTTCGTATCCGGAAGCTCCCGGAATCGCAAAAATATCGAAACACGTTCGTCTTTTGTACAACTGACACTCAAACAGTTCTATAGAAAGTTCTAGAATGCATTTGACCTATTAAAATGTGTATTTTGAAAGCTAACTTCGATACGGTTCTTTTAAAAAAATGGAAGATTAATCGGAGTTCTAAGCTAAAAGTTATGACATTTCTAAATTCCTATGGCTACTAAAAACGTGGATGAATATTCTGACCAATTCGGGTTGTTTGGACAAAAAAAATACATCTCACTCTCCACACCAGCCAAGACACACATCAAACCACACCCCCTCTCCTCTAACACAAACACACCACTAACATAATATCCACACACATCTAAATATATAAAATATATCTAACATACCTATTATATATATACAAAACAGTCTATTATATAAAGAGACACTAAAATGACAAGTTGAGGCTAAAAATATGACATGTAATCTAAACCACTTAGATCTAACCATGGGTATCCAAATGAAACTCATTCTAACCATCCTAACTAACATCAATCCATCCTCTAACATATCTAAAACTGAAATTAAAACACAATTAAACCTATTAGACATTAAACCAAACACATGAGGTGTCCTAATTTGAGATCTAATAAGTATGACACAAGACACAATTCTAACTTGCTCTAGAGAGATCCAAATGGCCTCAAACTTGAATCTAAAGTTGGTACATGCATGTGGGTGGATCCTATGGATTCAAAACTAACTAATATGTATTAGAAAATCAATTTAGAGGGTTGGTTTTACCTATTGGGAGTGGAATTCCAATGATACTCCCAAGGACACGGCTCCGACACGAAGATCTTCCAAAAAGGACACTCCTCCTTGCACTTTGCTCCAAATCTTTGCTAGCACCCTCCCTTGGTAGTATGAGAAGGTTGGATAGAAGTTTTGGTGGAGGGATGTAAGGATTTGGAGATCAAATCAAAGAGGGAAGCTCTCAATTTGGGAAAGAACACTTGTGAAGGAAAATGGAGGCTTGATGGAATGAAATGAAAGGAAGGGAGGCTAACCTACCTATTGTAGCTGCCATTAAACCCTATTTGGGCCTTGAGGGAAAGCCCAATAAGGCCTCAACTAGTCCTTTTGGTTAATTTTAAGTTAGATTCAAGTTTGGGATCAAAAGGGTTAAATTTAAGCATCTAACTTAATCAATCTAACAAGTGGGATTAGTCTAAACTTACTAACTTAATTAGTGGGGTTTGTAGGCCATGACTAACTAATCTTGGGGTCCCGTCTAGATTCCAAGCTACCCGGGTCACTAACACAAGTCGGAACGAAACGAAACTCAAACCCGACTAAACAAATCCCGTAAAATCAATATTAAAATAAAAAAATGACCAAAATCACAATACATCAATTTAAATATTATTAAAATAATCTAAAATTCACCAATTAATCAAAATCATAAATAATTTAAAAGTCATAAAATGACCAAAATATTCTTAGCCTAAAAAGTTGTAATTAGTCATTCTAATCACATGGTTAGGTCCCCATGGTCGTGGTTAGTCTGTAGGCTCAACAGTTCTAGGGTTCACTAGCTAACACATCAAAATTATAATTCATCAATTTTAAACAGTATTAAATTAATTAAAAATTCCCATAAATCATAAATTCTATTATTAAATAATAAACTTTTACAAAAGTTTAAAATTATCCCCATTTCAGAAAAGTGGGTGGTTACACATTCTAACACCTTACTTCCTATACTCTATAGCAGGCTCGTTGTAGTACAACTAAGTCGTTGTGCTACTACGATATCGCACAAATGCGAATCTCGACCGGCATGGGCCACCACTAAAAACGTGTCACGACCCGCACCCAGTGTAGGGGCACGAGAAATAGGTACGTCCAGCCTACGCCGCAGTGTCGACGGTAGAACGCTATTATAGGTCACAATCATAACTAATACTATATGATATAATCTCCAAACAGAGGACAATCTCAGAAGGATACAATCTCAATCACAAAACTAGAGATAGATAATCAGTACGATGAAATAGATAACATCCATAAGAGGGATACAACCAAAAATGAATAAGTCAAGTGTTTAACAAACACAAAATTTCAATATCTAAAATAAAATACATCTCCAAGATAAACAAGAAATAAAATAAACAAAACTCTAGCCATGTACTCCAAACTCGAAAGTGTCCTCTAGGCTTGCTGTGATCCTCCAAGTTACCTGTAAAATTTTATCAACAGGTCCAATCAGGACAGGAACGAATACATATCTCTCACACAGTTCATATCATGATAGGAAATGTAAAGCAAGCTATAGAATAAAATACATGAAACATTGTAAGAAATAAACATGAAGAGCAAAAGAGATATCTAGTAGGCTGGAAACATAAATATAGAAAAATAAGAACTGTAAGTGACTAAGTGATTTAGAGCATAAGATGGTTATGTGAACGGCTTGAATTTGCACATGATTGTGCTATAGAGTTTGCTCATAATTACCTACTTTGGAATTGTTCACATGACCACTTCTACTCTCCCATACCCCAATCAATACACAAGGATCTAGACATGTTATGTTATTGCACATGAAGGTTTATACATGAAGCTCATGAGAACATGAGTGTACATCAATAGTTTATACATGAAGCTCATGGATCATGATAGTACATGAGAGCACATGACTGTACATGAATAATAAGAATCCAAGGAATACATGATATTCGTGAAAAGTACACATGACATGATGTATTCGATTCACCCGAAGGGGATAACATCTCATAAAAAGATCCATATAGTACTAATCCGTGATAACATCGTGTAAGTATCAAGTAAAGTAGTATATAGCAAGAATATAAGTCCTAACAAATATAAAACGGTCAGAGAATGTACTCGTCTGATAACCTAAACAGCTAATGCGAATAGATATCCAAACTAGAGTCACAATGTTCTATTTAGAGCAACACAGGTTACAAAGTGTCTAACATGAAGTAAAAGAAGTTTACAATGCACTCTATATGATTCTAGACCATTCTAGGTCAAAGTCAACTCTTGGTCAACTCTGGTCAACCATTCTAGTCAAACTAGGTCAAAGTAAACTATAAGAAATTTTGAGTGGTACCCCACTTATTTTATGCTTATTTAAGGTGCACCCTATAAGTTTACATGAATGTATGACATCCCCCACTTTTGACAGTTTACATGAATGTATGGCGACGGTGGGGGCTAGGGGGGAGGGGGGAGGGTGTCAGTGGTAGTGATGATGGTTGATGGTGGTGGTGATAATGATGGTGGTGGTGGTGGTGGTGATGGCCGAGGGGGTGTTGGGGGGGAGCGGAGGCACGCCGGCGAGGTGATGGAGAGGGGGGTAGCCACGGGGTGACGGACAGGGAGGGGGGCAGCCATGTGTGACGGGGAGAGGGGACACACAAAAGGAGACGAAGGCATTTTCGTCCAAAAAAATTGGTCAAAGGGGTTGACCGTTCGTTTTGGACGAAAACCGTCAAAAGTGGAGGGTATCATACGTTCATGCAAACTTGTGGGATGTACCTTAAATAAGCATAAAATAAGTGGGGTGCCACTCAAAATTTCTCGTCAACTATTGGTCAACTCTGGTCAACGATTCTAGTCAAACTAGGTCAAACCTAAGTCAACTATTCTAAGTTTAAGTCAAACTTAAGTTAACTAGTCCTTTTAAGTCCATTTGAGTTAATTCTATGTCAAGTTTGTCCCACAGTTGACTTCGGTCAACTTGGTAAACTTGCTGGTCAAACCTTGCCTAATTAGGCCTATAGGTCCATTCTAAACTAACTAACTAACCATAGGCTAATATCTTTGTAGAAGCATGGAATTTCACAACCAGAAAGCCCATGCGCCAGACACTACATGCGCCAGAACTCAGACGAAGAACTTCACAGCAAGATCAATAAAGATAGACATTCGAAAGAAGACTTTTATATACAGAAGTCTATTACATGTCTAAGAAAAGGTTGTACAAAGGAGAATTTCTACAAAGGAAAGATCCTAAGTCTACAGCCAGCGGCTACCACGCGCCTCCAGATAAGCGCAGCAACCACCATGCGCCATCAGTCAGGCGCAGCAAACATCATGCGCCTCCAACCAGGCGCATCCTACCATATCTTCAGCAGCTCAGTTATGTGCATCCAGCCCAGCTATGTGCATCCCTTCAGCCAAATTCTTCCAGCCAGGCTCACCTGGCCGAGCAGAGCCCAGTTATGCACCGCTCTTCCAGCCAGAATCACCGGATAAGTGCTTCCATAAAGCATTTAACCCTCTGGCTGGAACCAAGGAAGAGAGGAGCACGGCAAAGCTGTGGCCAGGGGAGGCTTCCAAAGCCCAAGGAAGACCGTGATCGAAATCATGGCACAAGGAAGCTCTCAACACAACCAGAGTGGGCGACACCCACTTTGAAGGAAGAGAAAGCCTAGCACCGCCATTTCGATCTACGGCTCTTCCCGAACAACGGAGACGAGGCCCGAGCATCCCTATCTTTGGATGCAACAGGCACCTTCTGCCTGCCTCGGAAGCCCTCGACTCCGTCTTTTGGATGTAACAGTCACCTTCAAGTGCATCGAAGACAACACAGCGTCTCATCTTCACCCTCGGGAGCACTTCGTCAACAGAATGCACCCGCATGTTCAAGTTCATATTGGAAGTACGTGAGGGAATGAGAAGCAAACCTTCTTTCCATGCCACTATTTATAGGCCGGGCAGATCAAACCCACGCGCCAAGTGGATGGCCCTCCGAATTTCGTGCAATGAATTTACATTAAATGGATGAACCGGACGCCTCGAATTCAGCCAAACGGCTATTCATAGCACTCGAAGAGCGAGACAGCCGCATCATTAAAAGACATGTCCGATGCGCCAGCCAGATAGCACATCACACGGACGCGCCCTTCGGCATCAGGCGCATCACACAGACGCGCCCTACAGTACTCGACGCATTACAGAGGGTGCGCCCCCACACATCTCCATACCGAGTGGAACGCCAACCGATGCGCCCACTCAGCTATCCATCGAACGTCACCAATATTAAATGCTGAACTGACAGAGTTGGCAGCACGCCTCCCAAAGTCTGAATAGTCGACAGCTTTTTTCAGAAAATGAAGCGTCGACAACGTCAGCATCATCATGACTTTATTTCGATGGCTACTGCCACGTGGCCACTCCACCATCAGCATGCGCCTCTACGGCCATGCGTCCAAATCAGCATGCGCCTCAAAAGCCATGCGCCTCAGACTGCTCTCTGATCCCGAAAGACAGAAGAAAAGTCGCCTGCATGCGCCTCAAAAGCCATGCGCCCCAAATGGTTTGTAACTCCTAAAGGTTATGAGCCGCAGCCTCCTCCTGTGCCCAATCCAAGGCGCAGCCCACCAGATCACTCCTCTCCACCATATCCGAGATATTCAAACCATGAGTCGACGACACGTGTCCTTTGACTCAACTCATCCAAGATTTCAGCAACGGAAAGATCTTCTCTCTGCTACGTGCCGGCTCACAACAGCAGTATGAAGAGTTCTTCCCCTCGATCAGGGCGCAGCATCCATGCGCCTCCATCAGCAACCTCCACGTGGCGTCCCCACACCGGCGCATCCTACATGCGCGCATGAGCAGCCAGCCTGCAAAACTATAAATAAAAGGATCATCTCCTTCACACAAAAGAGGCTCACAAAAAGACAGAAGACTCACAACACAAAGAGAATCCACAACAGAGAATCACCGGAGAGACAGTTCTAGACACTCAACGTCTTCCTCCTCTCAGCAAGCTCCAGCACCCAGAGCAATCAACACCTTCAGAGAACCGATAACCGTCGTCAGCCGGTCAACGGAGTCAACGCATTACCACTCGCTCCATTGGCACTAAGGACCCAGCTTAAACAAAAGTGTACTCCTAGGACTACATCTAAGTCCTACATTGTAACACTGTTCTGTTTGTATTAAAGTTTTCAATCAAACAATTTTAATGGCAAACAAGCTGGCGACTCTGCTGGGGACTTCTTTCTCCTCTACCGAGAAAGTCGTGTCACAGGCCGACGACGTGAAGGTGGGCTCCTCCCACAAGATGCTGGTAGTGCGCCTCAATCAACAGGCATACGAGGAGTTCATTTCTGAAGGAAGTGCGAGTCCTTCGAAGCGGCTGTCGAAGCCGAAAAAGACCCGCACAGTCTGGGTGCACAAAGTCGACGCCTCGGGCACCACCGTTGAAGGGGATGCGCCCGTCCAGCCTTCCCTTCCTGCTGACGTCCTCAGCGGTCAAGGTGCGCCCGCTGATGCAGCGCATCTCTCGGGGAAGCGTGCGGCTGACCACGTTCCCCAGCCATCTTCCTCTCAGGCGAGGAAGATACGTCGACGGAGCAGGGGCGCAGCCAATGCCCCGCGCATCACTTCTGATGCGCCACAAAGAGCCTCTGTCTTTGACAGACTCACTCACTGTAATGGCGAGGAGAATTTGGATGCTGAGTACTATGCGCCCCAGCGGGCTGGTACGAAGAAATCCAAGGCGGCATGGGCCATGCGCCACAAACGTGCTATGCCAGCAGCCGGCCAGAGGCACGCGCTTACAATCACGCGCGCTGCCGATGGCAAGCTGTACAAGGTTGACTCAAGTGCTTCTGCACCAACAACGAGTCGACCTTCAAAGTCCTCATCTCGCTTGGGCGCATTCACTGCGTGCACAACCAAGCCGAGAGAGGCAAACTCAGTGGTCTTGAACTCCCGCGCCTCCTCTGGTTGTGCGTTTGAGGTCCGTTCAAGTCACTTCAAATGCTGTGGTTCCCCCACTACTGATCGTGATGCCTGCTTGGTATTAGATCAGGGGGCGCAGCACTCACCCGACCACCCCGACGCTTGGCCCTGCCATGCGCCTGAGAGGGGTGTGAGGGTAGCACTCTCCTCTAACGACCTGCGCAACGTGATCACTCACAAGCGCCGGTCAGGAGAGTTGACCAACAAGCACGATGCGCCTCTCACGGGGCACACTTGTGCAGTGGTCACCATCAACTGCTATTGCAAGACGGCAGTACCGCCAAAGCAGTCGGTCTTCCAACGGCTACAATCATCGACACCCCTCCGACATCGCCTTGGGACGAAGGTGTCAGCAGAAGAGGAGCTAGAGGTTGCTTCATGCAACGTGATCTCCAACTCCTCATCTGTCCGGAAGACGACTGCCAATTCCTCGTCTTCATCCAAAAGCCAGCCGAGGAAAACCAAGGCAGCTGTCTCGACCTTTGGAGTGTTCGAAGGCACTCGGTCGAGGAAGAAGTTCTTGGAGGAAGCTGGGGGTAGCCAGACCCTTGTCGAACCTCCTTCCGAAGACGAAGATGTCCAAAGCACAGCTGCGGTGGATCTTCATCAAGGCGAAGATGGCCTCCCTGAAGCCCCTCAAAATGACGATGTCCTTCAGGACACCGCCGGGGGTAGTGCTGGAAACGAAGAGGCCCTTCAAGACAGAGCTGAGGGCAGTCAGGCCCTTGCAGATGCGCCTGTCGAAGACGAACTCCAGAATGTGGCTGGGGGTGGCCAAACACCAGGAGAAGTGACTCCTCCACATGAGAGCGAGGCTGAGAGCGAAGCCTCAACTAATCCATCCACTTCCGGCCGTGTCATGACAGTATACATGACCGGGGGTGACCTTGAGACTGATGCGCCGTCACAGGACATTATCCAGCGCATAGACTCGCTAGAGGGAGGACTCAAAACCCTCTCTGCCTTAATGCAAGCACTGACACAAGCAGTGTTTGAGATACGGTCGGCCTTGATCAGGACACCTTCAAATGGTCCCGACCTAGGAGCCAATGGAGAGTCGAGTGTGCCCCTCCAACGGACACCCTCAGACACAGAAGCACCCCGGACGTCGGAGCCCTCAAACGCTCCACTCCGGGTGGTACCTCCTTCCCCGACTCCTAGCTCCATGGAGGACGTGGTCGAAATGATCAAAGATCTGCGGGAGCGCTTCGAGTCCAAGAACAGGCAGGAGGAGCGCCAGAAGATGGGCATTCCCCAGCCTTATCCCCTTGAGTGGAACAAGGTGGTTTATCCCCCAAAGTATAAACCACAAACACTCACGCCGTATGACGGGAAGGACCCTCCACGACGGTACCTGACGTACTTCCAGTCGCAGACAGGGCATCTTCCGAAGGAGGACGCGCTCCTCACCAGCATCTTTGTTGGGGCCCTGAAAGGGGTGGCGTATGACTGGTACTGCAGCCTCCCCGATAATTCCATATCGTCCTTCGACGACCTGACACGCCTCTTTCTCGACCGCTTCTACGACGGTGGGAAGGACATGACGATGGCATCTCTCATTGAGATATGCCAGAAGGACAAGGAAACGGTTCGGGCATTCATCGAACGCTTCCGTCAGGCCTGCTTCAGGCTACCTCCAGGCATGCCAGAGCATGCGCTTCTCTCCGCTTGCAGTATGAACATGCTGCCTGCAGTAAAGCTCTGGCTTAACTCTACTCCCCCTCCCGACTGGAGCTCCTTAATCATCGAAGCTGAAGCTGCAGAGAAGAAGGCGGCCAATGCACGTCTTCTGGGTGTTAGCTTCCCCGTCTTTGACGATAAGGGGAAAAAGTCCGCAATCAACAACTCCGGACGAGAAACAAAGGGGAAACAGGCATTGACTGTTAATGCCTCGAAGGGCGCATCTGCGCCTACTCAAAAGCCTCCACTGGCACCGAGACCCAAGGAGGTTTATTCATTCAATGATGACGACACCCTGCAACTCTTTGAGATACTGAAGCAGGGTGACAAGATCAAGCTTCCGGACCCGAAGCGGCCCGATGAAGTCGGGAAAGTGGACAACCCGAGGTACTGTCACTACCATCGATTTGTCGGACACCCGACCAAGGACTGCTACGTCCTCAAAAATTACATCCAGCGCATGATCAATGCGGATGTAATCTCCGTCGACTACAAAGAGAAGACGATGTCAGCTAATGTGGTGTCACTTCAGTTCGGCACCTTGCCGCCGACTACCACACAAGATGGCGTCGTCACCATCCCTAAGGCGACAATGGAGGTGGTGAACTTGCCACCCACCCGTGACAATGTGAGTGGACTTGTCCCACTCACCACATCTCGAGGAGAGGTCCTCTGGGTTCACCCCGACCTCGTCTCCGAGGTAACTCAACCGGAGGTATGCCCTACCTCCAAAGCAAAAGGCAGGAAGATCAAGTCTTGCCGCACGGTCTCTTCCTCAACGGAAGAGGCGCTTCCTGTGCAGACGCGTGCACAACAGAACTCCCAGCCCGGTGAAGCTGCCGCCGAAGTGGTGCCTCCTGGCACCATCCCTGAGGAGGGTCCATCCAAACCCTCAGCAGCCAATAAACAAAAGCAAGAGGAGGCACGTTTCGACAGACCTCTGCGGAAAGAAAATGCTTCGGGGCTAGCCAAGCCCCACAATTTTGACATTCTGGCACAACTGGCCAGTACTCCTGCACGCTTGTCTTTGTTCGAGCTCCTGCGTCTCTCCAAGGACTCCCGAGAAGCTCTCTGCGAAGCTCTGAAGGATGCCGAATCCTTTCTCAGTCAAATCAAGCAGCCTGAAGACCTTCCAACTACTTGTGCACACTGTCATTGTGCGGATGAAGTTATCCCAAACATAACTTTCACCCAACAAGACATGCTGCTCAAGCATCACCGACATAACCGACCGTTGTATTACACAGGGTACATCGGTTCGGTAAAGGTGAGCAGGATTCAGATCGATCCGGGGTCTTCCCTAAGCATCATTCCAAAGGCGCTGCTATCAAAGCTGGGGATCCCAATGTACCGGCTGGCGCCCTCCAATACGACCATCAGTGGCTTCAACGCTAGCAAGAGCGAGCCACTGGACAAGATTCGGCTGAAGTGTCACATCGGCAGCCTCAAAACTGAGGTGACTTGTTATGTGGTGGATGCCGAGGTCAACTACAACATCTTACTCGGACGACCATGGTTACATGAGTACATGGTGGTGCCCTCCACGCTCCACCAATGCATGAAATATGTATCCACCAACGGTGTCATCCGGACGGAGTTTGCAGATATCGATCCCTTCAAAGGGATTGAGGCCTACTTCACCGATTCCGACTTGTACAAGCCACTTGACGAGGAGGAAGCCAACGACGCCGATGATGAAGCAGAGACGGCAACAGAGCCGGACTTGGAGCCCGAAATGACTCCCGACGCCCCCTTGAAAATCCGATTGAAGGGCAAGCCTCCCCAGAAGGCGCCTCCAATGAGCATCAAGCTATCAGGGAAAGCACCGACTCACGAAGCTCCCCTGAAGATACGCCTCAAGGGAAAGCCACCTCAAACAGCGGCTCCCCTGGTGGTAAAATTACAAGGGAAGGCGCCACTCATCGGAGGCGCAACCGAGGCACCTCTCAAGGTGCGTCTTAAAGGCAAGCCGCCGCAGTCATCCAAAATGCCGGAGAGGGCTCACATAACCCTCTCAGACCCCAAAGTCAGAGCGGTGGAGGACTCTCCTGATCCGGCCCCAGTGCTTACAGATGAGGAGCTTGGCGAATATATCTCTGCTGATGTAGACGCACCCTCCTTAGACAATGTAATCCCAAGGGATAAAATCTCGCACTTTATCAATAATAGAGTGTCTTTCAATTATTCTTGTCTTTCACACTGGAATGCCATGTATACATTAGACAATGCTCTACGGTTGTTGCAAACACAAATAACGACCGTCCACCATAATCGAGTGGCCCCGTCTCAAGGAGTCTTCATAATCCCCCCACGAAGCCGAGACGAAGGCACCATCATCTCGGGCAAAGTCGAGCGTCATCAGGACCTCCCGTCAATCGAGCCCGAACCTGATACCGGCAGAGTACAAGTCTATCGGTACACGGATACGGCAAAGCGCATCATCCAAAAGATGGGCTACGACCTGAAAAGCAATAAAGGCCTAAACTACGGCAAGGGTCGGCATCTCCCTGTCCGGCTTTCGATGCCCAATGGAAAGCCACAGGATTACTATAATCGGACTCGACGGGGGTTAGGCTATGTCACGCCGCCATCAACTCCAGAGAGTTCAGACGCAGAAGACATAGAACATTCCCACTCGTCTGAAGCATCGACGTGGGATTCCGATACCAGTATCGGATCAGTCTTCAGGAAAGTGCTGTCAGCTAACATGACATCGGCGCAACCTCAGAAAGATAAAGGCGAAGACCAACCGCCGAAACCCTTCAAAGAGGAACCCTGGGCTCAACGCCTAGGAGAACAATGGGAGTCTCGTTTTGAGTTACGAGAACCTCCCACCGAAGACGAAGTCGAGCAGATCGACCTCGGGGATGGGTCTTCTTCTAAACCCATCTTTATCAGCAAAAGCTTGGAAGGAGAAGACCGAGAATCTTTAGTCCAACTGGCTAAAGAGTATATTGACGTCTTCGCCTGGAGCTACGAAGACATGCCGGGTCTCGATCCACAGATCGCGATGCATAGGTTGAACATCTTACCAGATGCCAAACCTATCAAACAACAACAGCGACGCTTCCGCCCGGACATCATGAATGCCATCGATCAGGAGGTGGACAAGCTCTTGACCAGTGGCTTCATCCGTGAGGAACAACACCCGGACTGGGTAGCCAACGTCGTCCCTGTCACCAAGAAGAACGGGAAGATACGAGTCTGTATCGACTTCAGGGATCTCAACTCTGCTTGCCCGAAGGATGAATTCTCGCTCCCAATCACCGATGTAATGATCGACAACACATGTGGCTTTGAACGCATGTCCTTCATGGACGGGTATTCAGGCTACAATCAAATTAAGATGTTCCCCGATGATGCAAAACACACGTCATTCAGGACTCCGAAAGGTGTTTTCTGCTACACAGTAATGCCCTTCGGCTTGAAGAATGCCGGTGTAACATACCAACAAGCGATGAGTACCATCTTCCGTCAACATCTTCGCAAGACAGTTGAGTGTTATGTTGACGATATCGCAGTCAAGAGCCACCTCAAAAGAGATCACCTACAGGACCTGAGGACGGTCTTTGATCTCATGCGGGCACATCAACTCAAAATGAACCCCGTTAAATCCTTCCTGGGGGTTTCTAGCGACAAATTCTTGGGTTTTGTCATCACGGCAAAAGGCATTCATGTCGATCCCGAGAAGACTAAAGCCATCCTCAACATGGACCCTCCGAAGAACCTTCGAGAACTTCGGGGCTTACAGGGACATCTGGCATACATCCGGAGGTTCATAGCAAACCTCTCCGGTAAATGTCAACCCTTTACTCAGCTCATGAAGAAGGGAGTCTCTTACGTCTGGACAGAGGAGTGCCAAAAGGCTTTCGACGACATCAAGGCTTACTTGACAAGCCCGCCAGTCCTAGTGGCACCTGTCGCCAGCAAACCATTCCTCCTCTACGTCCGTGCCATGGATCATTCCCTCGGCGCTTTACTGGCTCAAAACAGCGATGCAGGCTACGAGCAGGCAATCTACTACCTCAGTAGAACACTCATCGGGGCCGGACACCGGTACAACCCCGTTGAAAAAGAGTGCTTGGCTTTGGTGTTTGCCATTCAGAAGACTCGTCATTACGTCTCAGGCCAGACAATTCACGTCATCTTCCGAGTCAATCCACTCAGAGTTCTCATGACGAAGCCAGGATCATTAAACTCCCGGCTGGCTACATGGGCGATCCTACTAACGCCATACAACATGGTGTTTGTCCCGCAGAAGGCGGTCAAGGGTCAGGCTCTGGCTGACTTTTTAGCTGCATACCCCATTCCAGAATCTTCAAAACTCTATGAAGACATCCCGGATGAAGTCCAAGAATCAAACGTCACTGAAGGAAGCCCCGTTTGGCGGATGTTCTTCGATGGAGCTTCAAGAACGGGCCCCAACGGCCAAATCATCGCAGGAGTGGGGGTAGTCTTGGTCTCTCCCGATCAGCTGGTCATCCAGTGCGCATACTCTCTTTCGAAGCCGTGCTCCAACAATGTTGCTGAGTACAACGCACTCGTCATGGGACTCCAGCTAGCACAACAGCTGGGGGTGGATCATCTGGAAGCCTACGGCGACTCGAAACTCGTCGTAAACCAGATTCGGGGGCAATACGAGGTTCGCCATGAAGATTTGATCCCTTACCATGAAGTTGTATTGAGCATCATTTCAACCTTCGCTGGGTTCTTCATCGAACATGTACCCCGTCTACAAAACTTGGAGGCTGACGCTCTGGCTGGCCTCGCAGCCTCATTGGCCGTGCCCCTTGGGACTCAACACTATGTCACGGTAACTGGCCGAGACTTGATTTGTCCCAGAAACAACCTATGTTTGCAAACGGCTCACGCCGTGCCGACAAACACCGATGTTAATGTCCGAGACTGGAGATTCCCATTCATCGACTTCGCCGTCTACGAAATCCTTCCGGAAGACCCGAAGGAAGCCGTCTCAGTCAGGAGACGCTCTCTTCGATTCTACTACGATACAGCCACTAAAACGCTGTACCGACGCTCCTTCGACGGGCTTCTCCTTCGATGCCTGTCTAACGAAGAAGCGGCCGAAGCTCTTCGAAAAGCTCATGACGGAACTTGTGGAGCTCACCAACCAGGTCCTAAGTTGCAAGATCGACTGCGACGTATGGGCTACTACTGGCCAACCATGGCCGCCGACGCAGTGGAATATGCTAAGAAGTGCCATGCATGCCAACTTCATGCGGACTTCATACATACACCGTCTGAACCTCTACATCCTACAGTCGCCTCCTGGCCATTCGAAGCCTGGGGCATGGACATTGTAGGACCAATCACCCCTCCTTCATCAAGAGGACATCGTTTCATCCTGGCCATCACCGATTGCTTCTCCAAATGGGCGAAAGCAGTCCCACTAGCGGAAGTAAAAAGCTCCAGGGTGGTCAGCTTTATCAAACACCATGTCATTTACCGTTTCGGAGTACCCAAGCGAATCATTCATGACAATGTCCCCAGTTCATCAGCCACATTTTCAGCAGGTTCTGTGACAAGAATCGCATTCAAAACGTGGCCTCAACCGCCTACAATCCGACAGCAAACGGATTGGCCGAGGCGTTCAACAAAACTATCGTCAGGCTGCTCAAAAAGGTCGTGTCATCCAATAAACGCGACTGGGACGAAAAGCTCGGCGAATGTCTTTGGGCCTACCGCACAACGGTACGGACCCCAACAGGCAACACACCATTCTCCCTGGTCTACGGGAGCGAAGCGGTACTGCCTCTCGAGATCCATATCCCCTCACTCCGAGTAGCGATCACAAACAAACTCACAGAAGAAGACAATCAACGTCGTCGTTTGCGGGAACTGGAGGCACTTGACGAAAAGCGTCTCCTAGCTCAACAACGCATCGAACTTTACCAAGCCCGTATATTACAGGCTTTCAACAAGAAGGTCAAGCAAAGAACTTTCCAAGTTGGCGACCTGGTTTTAGCAGTCAGAAGGCCAATGGTGTTAACTCACAAGACACCAGGGAAGTTCGAGCCCAAATGGGAAGGACCCTTCATCATTGAGACGGTATACTCAAACGGTGCTTACCGCCTCGCCAAACCCAATGGGGACTTGTTCATGATGCCCATCAATGGCAAGTTCCTAAAGAAGTACTATTCTTGACATCCTCCAAGATATGTATTTCCCCAAACAACATCTTTTCACAAAATCAAACGCTTCCGGAACCCAGCTGTTCCGTGGCATCCTTCCGTAGAAAGATAACCACGTCCACATTACCTCTGAGTTGTCTCTCTACATCCTACAAAGCGGAACCTTACATTTCGTGAGCTTACGCTATCCTTCATGTTTACCACGTCCACATTACCTCTGAGTAAACATCCCGTACAAACAACTCCTGTGTTGTCGTACATTGATCGCAGAACTTCCACGTCCACATTACCTCTGAGTTGTTCAGCGTATCCCCCAGGATCATTCCTACCACGTCCATAAATACCTCTGAGTAGGAAGATTCTATCATTTGAACCTAATGATTGCCATGTCCACATTACCTCTGAGCAAACATGTTGGTTCCTTCAAACTTATTATCTGTACCTAAAAACCAAGGTGCGCAAAAGATAATAGGTCCACATAAATCATCAAGTTCATGAGATCAAAAATGAACACATCACAAAAAAAAAAGATAGTATATTTCTTTATTTTTCAAAAAAAGGGAGTACAGAAATACGCTATTTCCCCAGCAAGAGTTGCAAAAACACATAAAAAGAAGAGAAACTACAGTCCCCGATCCTCTCCAGGGTGGGATGAGAGTTCTCTGACTCGGCGTCTCAGGTCCGCAGTGCGAGTTTCTACAGTCGCCTGGACTCGGAGCTCGGCTTCTTGACGCATTAATCCGACAGCCTCAGCGGAAGTTTTACTCTCATACTTCTCATCAAGCTGTCGTCGCTGCTGAGCCAAAGCAAGGGTCCGCTGAGTAAGAGTCTCTTCCTCCTGCTTGAATGCCACGTGTTCAGCCAGGACACGATCAGCTTCTAGTTGAAGTTGGGCCCGCTGGTCTTCAAGACGGCGCATCTGAGCATCAACCTCTGCGATGTTAGCATCCACCGCAGCCCGCTTCTCCGTCGTCTTCTTCATAGATTGAGACAACTGCTCCGCCGCAGTCTCAATCCCAGCCACTTCACGCTCCCAACTGCTCACATCGGCTCGATGGGAAGCCTCGATTTCAGCAATCAACTTCCCTATCTCTGCATCTATCAAGACAGAGAGGTCATTTCGTTGGATGCGCTGCAGTTCCGCGAGCCGCTCGTCCAGCTCAATCACCGAAACCTCCAGAATTTCGACCATATGGTCATGGCCTTGGTGAACGCAGATCAGCTCGATACAAGGCATTACCAAAGCTTTTGCTGTCGCAAAGCTCCCCTTGGCATCCATCACTGCAGATACACCTTTCTCCAGTATTTTGTACACTCCTTCGACAAGGAACTTCACATACTCGTCGGCATCCGCCAGCACCTGCGGCGTCATAGCAGGAGTTGGGGGAGCTACTACAGTTTGCGGACCGGAGGAAGATCCGCCAACCTCGATCTGAGAGGTTTGAACCTCGGCAGCAATAGGCTCTTCATCAACAGGGGCCAGACTGCTAGCCCGAGGAGCCGAAGGAACAGAAGGAGCCGGCACATGCGTCGTGATAGTACCCCAAGTGGAAGGAGCAACAGAGGGTTCCACATCCTTACCCTTCTCAAGCCCGGAGAAATCACCGACGTCAACGGCCACCTCTTCTACCCCCGACGTTCTATCAGCATCAGCTATCTCCCACGACAAAACGGGGAGATCAATATTTATCTCCTGGCCAGCCCCAGGAGACAAGACCGGCAGAAGGGTCTCATTCTTCTCAAGTCCCTCTACAGGGACAAAATCTGTCGCTACCGCCTGATCGGTAGCCATCTCTATGTCCATGGTTGAAGCCAAGGAAGGATTTGGCAATGATTCAGTCAACCTCCCTTCATCATGACAAGGAGGGGAATCAACCCTCTCCTCTATCCTCACTGCTTCTGCTGCCCCCGCAACAGACTCCTGCAGCTCCGGAGCGATGTCATCGGAAGATGATGAACTCCATTCCTCTTCATCACCAGGAAGCTGCGCACTTGCTAAACCTTCGATATGTGAAGCCTCCGCTGTGGCCTTCGTCACCTCGGAAGCTGCTGCACTATCAGGTTCCCTCCTGACATAACCCGGGGATACCGGAACCTCTACGATGACAGTATCCTCCGGATCTTTCTCCATGAGAGACATCATTGTCGGCGGGATACGCACTCCAGACGAGCTCGCCATCTCTTCTCGCCTACTCCCACCCGACTTTGGGGTACGAGGTTTTCTTTTTAGCGGCTCCTACAAAAGAAGATGGGGCCTCGTAAGTGGCGGAACCAAAATCAGATTTAGTAGGATGTCCTTACCTCTTCGGACGCCGAATCCGATGACACCGTCGGTAACGATGCCTTCTTCTGCTTCTTCGACACAAGAGATTCAGCCCCTGTATCTGCACATCGTTTCGACCGATGGCCCGAGGGTTCTGCTTGTGATGCGGAGGGGGCACTCCGTTGACCCACCCCTGACGGACGATGCGACCGGGCCTTCATTGGCGTATCCCCAGTCGCTGCTAACTGGGTGCCTGCGATAAGGCTGGTCTCCCTGTCATATCTGGAGGGCGGGGCAGCCATAACACAGTAAAATTTGGCGGCCGAGTAAAGAATGGGCGGCCGCGGATCGGGGACGGGCAACGTAAAACGAGCTCCGGTACATCCGGCATTATAGTAATGCCAAGCTCGTGCACCATCCAACAAACTTCCAACATACCCCAGGGTAATACTGGGGTTATCCAACATCATCTGAGCATAACCAAATTGCCGCGCAAAGCGGCTCGGCAAGTACGGTTCTAGGTAGCACTGATTCCTGTTCCGGTACACCAGATGGGACGGCCGGATACTTTGCAACCAGCGGAATCCCCATTGAGGCAGAGTGGTGGTACCTTCGCCCAGGTCCCTTAAATCCTCGTTGGCCTCAAAACCCAAATAGATGGGACCAACTTTGGTGATCTCCCAACCCTGAAGACGGGATAAAACCTTTCTACAAACCGGGACACCAGTATGCGACCAGCTCCTCCGATGGAAACGACGAAGGAATGCATCTCCAGCCTTATAATCTTCTTCCAAGCCTGGGCTCATCACACTGGGATGATGCAGGATCAGCCATCCCATCAAATAGTGAAACGGCAGTTCGGCGCGCGGGAAGTTATTTTTTCTGCCTCTATCATGAATCACATTTCCAGCAAACTCTCGCAAACCTCGCTGCAGGTTACATACCATTGCGGGGAGGAGAGCCAAGCGCCGGCCGAAGACCAATTTTACGGCTGGCAGGATTAAGTTTCGAGTCACCCTCTCGACGGCACCGGATCCACCTGCGAACACGCAATCCCGGAGCCATATCTTCAGATAGGCGACCAAAACCGCCTTGGATGACATTGGATAAGCAAGGTGCCAGAAGCAGCTGTAGGAGCGTGCATCTGACTGCTGGTCTTCATTTCTTCGGGGATTCTTCTCCCCTAACGTGCTCATTTCGGACAGCACCTCGCTACGAGAGAGCGCCGGCGGAGTAGAAAACTTCGAAGAATCCTCTTTGTCTTGTCTAAAGACATAATCTCTCCAAGCGGTCACATGGGGCTGCGACCCACTTTTATCCCTTTTCTGCACATAGTAATGATGACTCGCCACTTCCTTGAAGACGGCCGCCATCTCATCAGCTCTGTCCCCCAGGACCTGAAGTTCCTCATTGGTTGGAAAGTACTCTTCATAGGGCTCCGACCCCCAAGGGAGTTTAGACACCTCATACATCTCATGAAGTGCGAGCCCTAACTCCCCTACCGGAGTAAAGAAGGTCCCGGTATGAATATCAAACATCTCCAAGAGTGCGAGGAACATGTGCCTATTAAGGTCAACACCCGCCTGGGTAGCACGGATCGCGGCAGTCAACCCGATCTCTCGGAGCTCAGTCCGAAATCGCGACAAGATCCAGAGCGTCAGTTTATCCCATTTGGAGACGTAATGGCACCAACCCTCCACCCGAAACTCTCCTGTCGGGTAGGAGCGTTCCATCAAAAACATACGATGTGTAAAAGTCGAAGCACTATAAGCAAGCGTATCAATGGGTACATCACTGTAGAGGCTCCCAGGACGTAAAGTTCGCCAAGTGTAAGAAGACCCAGACCGTACAACGGCCAAAGCATCCCTTTGGTCGGAAGTAGAATCAATTTGGATGACACCAGTCACCGCTCCCCCCTGAGAAGGGGTAAGCTCCCAAGACATCCTCCTCTGGGAAACAAGGCGACAGAAGGACGTCAAAGGCCACTGACATTCAAGTTGCTTAACAGTCATATGCACTCCATTCGCAGCAAAGAACCAGTCCTCCTTGACCTTCAGCACTGACGAGTCAGTAGAAGTGAGACGGTCTCCAAACAGGAACTCAGGCTTCAGGAAGGTTACTTTATCAGATGTGGAAGATTTAATGACTCCACGCTCCATCATCCGTTTGAGGAACCAATACTGCTGTTCACGGATTAGGGTCATTCTTTCAGGAGGCTGATCTAGCATAAGAGCATCTTGAGCAGGGTTTATCACTTCCTCGTTATGCTCTACTCCCATTTGGTTGAAGGCAGCCTCCAAGAAAACTTCACTCAAAAGCGGGATCGCCATCGACACTAGCAAAAGATCAGAAAAAGTCAGAAGAGAACACACAATGTGTCTAAAGGAGAAAACTGCGGCGCATCATCAGGGATTGAACCCATGCGCATGGCCTCGACGCATCATCAGGGTTTGAACCCATGCGCGTCAGCAGTATAGCCTCGGCGCATCACCAGGGTTTAAACCCATGCGCGTCGGCGGGCAAAGACCGCGGCACATCATTAAAGACTCAAGGCCTATGTGCGTTGGCGTACGGACAATGAGACTTACCAACCACCTCCGGCCGAACTTCGACAGGCCGACGGGGAACGACAGCCGCCGCAACTTTCGTGGACTCCTTCGCTTTCTCCTTCCCCTTGCCGGCAGCACCGCGAGGAGTCTTGGGAGCCATTCTCTCGAGGAAGGAGAAGTTAGGGTTTTGAAGAAGAAACTCTAAAAAAGCAGAGGCACAGAAAAGAAGAACCCTTTCTCTCTCCAACTCTTACCTATTTATAGGGCTTGGTCGCACGCGTGAACAGATGACGTGTGATCTCAGCCGTCGCCTCGGGTTCTGTGCAAGGATAGCAGCAAATAAAACCAAAAGATCATCATTAATCTTTTCGGTTACCGAGGCACCATCATCATTAACTGAGAAGAGCATGCGCCCGAACAGGCATGCGCCCAGAAATCATGCGCCCTGACCTCCATGCTTCTTATTCAAAGTATTCCAAAACTTATTCAAAAGTTTTGAAAACTTTGAAGGGGGTCTTGTAGAAGCATAGAATTTCACAACCAGAAAGCCCATGCGCCAGACACTACATGCGCCAGAACTCAGACGAAGAACTTCACAGCAAGATCAATAAAGATAGACATTCGAAAGAAGACTTTTATATACAGAAGTTTATTACATGTCTAAGAAAAGGTTGTACAAAGGAGAATTTCTACAAAGGAAAGATCCTAAGTCTACAGCCAGCGGCTACCACGCGCCTCCAGATAAGCGCAACAGCCACCATGCGCCATCAGTCAGGCGCAGCAGACATCATGCGCCTCCAACCAGGCGCATCCTACCATATCTTTAGCAGCTCAGTTATGTGCATCCAGCCCAGCTATGTGCATCCCTTCAGCCAAATTCTTCCAGCCAGGCTCACCTAGCCAAGCAGAGCCCAGTTATGCGCCGCTCTTCCAGCCAGAATCACCGGATAAGTGCTTCCACAAAGCATTTAACCCTCTGGCTGGAACCAAGAAAGAGAGGAGCACGGCAAAGCTGTGGCCAGGGGAGGCTTCCAAAGCCCAAGGAAGACCGTGATCAAAATCATGGCACAAGGAAGCTCTCAACACAACCAGAGTGGGCGACACCCACTTTGAAGGAAGAGAAAGCCTAGCACCGCCATTCCGATCTACGGCTCTTCCCGAACAACGGAGACGAGGCCCGAGCATCCCTATCTTTGGATGCAACAGGCACCTTCCGCCTGCCTCGGAAGCCCTCGACTCCGTCTTTTGGATGTAACAGTCACCTTCAAGTGCATCGAAGACAACACAGCGTCTCATCTTCACCCTCGGGAGCACTTCGTCAACAGAATGCACCCGCATGTTCAAGTTCATATTGGAAGTACGTAAGGGAATGAGAAGCAAACCTTCTCTCCATGCCACTATTTATAGGCCGGACAGATCAAACCCACGCGCCAACCTCCAAATTCCGTGCAATGAATTTACATTAAATGGATGAACCGGACGCCTCGAATTCAGCCAAACGGCTATTCATAGCACTCGAAGAGCGAGACAGCCGCATCATTAAAAGAAATATCCGATGCGCTAGCCAGACAGCGCATCACACGGACGCGCCCTTCGGCATCAGGCGCATCACACAGACGCGCCCTACAGTACTCGACGCATTACAGAGGGTGCGCCCCCACACATCTCCATACCGAGTGGAACGCCAACCGACGCGCCCCTCAGCTGTCCATCGAACGTCACCAACATTAAATGCTGAACTGACAGAGTTGGCAGCACGCCTCCCAAAGTCTGAACAGTCGACAGCTTTTTTTCAGAAAATGAAGCGTCGACAACGTCAACATCATCATGACTTTATTTCGATGGCTACTGCCACGTGGCCACTCCCCCATCAGCATGCGCCTCTACGGCCATGCGTCCAAATCAGCATGCGCCTCAAAAGCCATGCGCCTCAGACTGCTCTCTGATCCCGAAAGACAGAAGGAAAGTCGCCTGCATGCGCCTCAAAAGCCATGCGCCCCAAATGGTTTATAACTCCTAAAGGTTATGAGCCGCAGCCTCCTCCTGTGCCCAATCCAAGGCGCAGCCCACCAGATCACTCCTCTCTACCAAATTCGAGATCTTCAAACCATGAGTCGACGACACGTGTCTTTTGACTCAACTCATCCAAGATTTCAGCAACGGAAAGATCTTCTCTCTGCTACTTGCCGGCTCACAACAACAGTATGAAGAGTTCTCCCCCTCGATCAGGGCGCAGCATCCATGCACCTCCATCAGCAACCTCCACGTGGCGTCCCCACACCGGCGCATCCTACATGCGCGCATGAGCAGCCAGCCTGCAAAACTATAAATAGAAGGATCATCTCCTTCACACAAAAGAGGCTCACAAAAAGATAGGAGACTCACAACACAGAGAGAATCCACAACAGAGAATCACCGGAGAGGCAGTTCTAGACACTCAACGTCTTCCTCCTCTCAGCAAGCTCCAGCACCCAGAGCAATCAACACCTTCAGAGAACCGATAACCGTCGTCAGCCGGTCAACGGAGTCAACGCATTACCACTCGCTCCATTGGCACTAAGGACCCAGCTTAAACAAAAGTGTACTCCTAGGACTACATCTAAGTCCTACATTGTAACACTGTTCTGTTTGTATTAAAGTTTTCAATCAAACAATTTTAATGGCAAACAATCTTATATCACTATCAATATACATATCCATATATATACATTCAATTCAAAAAAATATACCATAGGATATATATATATATATATATATATATATATATATATATATATATTATATGGAAAGCTAAAACTTTATTGATGTATCAGGCGCAAAATACTGAAGCCTATACAACTAAGCGTACCAAGCGCCAAAATAAAAGCAACTAAAGTAAAAAAGGCCAGGAGCCAGAACCGCTCACAAGGCCAGAACAAAAGTTAACCCAGATCTCTCCAGGCGCTGTTCGAGAGGTGATGGCAGCACCTGCCTGCTTTGGAAATATGTCTGAGGACCTCCCTGTGCAGAGATTCGAGGTTGTATGACCGTCCTTCATACCTAAATTTGTTTTTGTTCCTCCAAAGTACCCAAATGCCAGCGGCTGCGGTGATCTGATGCCGGTAGGAGCTTTCCCAAATGGCGATAAGATCGTTGATGCCCCCGGTCGGATAAGCTTGTCGACATTTTCTGGAGAGGCATGCCCAGATCTGCGAGGCAAGGTCCTCGATGAGCAGGACGTGTTCAGAAGTTTTAGACTTGTAAGAAGTACAACAATGGCAATGCGAAGCCATACTGAAGCCAATCAAGGTGATAGAGTCGTCAGTTGGAAGCTTTCAGCGCTGCGCTCTCCAAACAAGAACTGACCATTTGTTAGGGATGCAACCCTGCCAGAAGGGTGCGATGAGTGGTGTTGGGGTGCCGACGCCTCTTGCCCCAAACTTGGCGGATGCTAGCGAGAAGATTCCTCCAGACATGGGGGACCACCTGAGATTGTTCGGTCCGTCACTGATCCTCACATCTGCGACTGCTAGGCCGCTAGCTGCCTCAGGCCCCAGCTAGTTGTTCACCTATCCCATCTCCAGCCAGAGTTACTGTCCCATAAGTCTCGGATAGTGCAATTGGGGAGGGGGGAGTAGAAGTTGGCTGAAGGATGTCATCCCTGATCCACTGCTCGTGGCTCAATGATGAACTGCCATTGTCGAGCTACAAGCGGATGAGTGGTTCTGCGAGGTTACAGCCATGTAGAATGTGCCGCCAAGTCACGGAGGATCTGGAATTGGCGCCGTCTGTGGTGGGTGTGAGTAGAGAAAATATCTGGCCTTCATGAATCGGTTCCAAAGCGAAACGCCCGAGCGAAGATTCCACCATAGCTTCATGGAGTAGGCATCAACGATATGGTGTAATCGGCTAAAGCCCAAACCTTCCTTCGAGGTCGGCTTGGCTATCGTGTCCCAACTGACCCAGTGGTGTTTGTCCTTACCGTCACAGTAGCCCCAGAAGAAGTTGGAAAAGAGTGCCTCAAGCGAGGATAGCACCTTCTTAGGGGGATCACACAGCCAGTGTGTAGATGGGAATGGACGAAAGGACGTGCTTGATAAGGATTATCTTCCCTCTCGGAGATAGTATAGCGTTATGCCAGCCCATGATCTTTTTCCTGATTTTGCTCACCATGCGATCGAAAATAATCGATCTAGATTTCCCGTACACCAGCGGGCACCCCAAGTAGTTGAAAGGCGGTTAAGCGGTGGAAAAGAAGGTCAGATTAGAGACGGTAGTTGAATGGGTCCTGTCTGCTTTGTGGTGGGTGTAGATGATGCTCTTGGAGGTGTTGACTCGTTGACCCGAGCATTTGGTGTATCTTTCTAGCGTTCTGTGGACCGCTTCCACCGACCCGATATCTCCGAAGGAGAAGATGAGGATGTTATCAGCGTAGGCGAGGTGAGTAATTAAAGGGCATCCAGAGGTGGTATGGTAGTGTTGAAACCCGGGCAAGAGTGGCAGGTGGTTGAGGTTTCTGCTGAGCACTTCTGCCGCGATAATGAAAATGGTGGGAGATAGAGGGTCTCCCTATCTGATACCGCGGTTGGCTTTGAAGAACCCCTCCGCTTGGCCATTGATGACCGTAGAGAACTAGGAGTTACAGATGGATCATAAAATGATGTCGATCCAAGATTCAGCGAAACCGAAAGCCCTGAACACCCAGATCATGAATTGCCAGTCCAAACGGTCATAGGCTTTCTCAATGTCCAACTTAATGGCAACGTTTCTACCTTTGGAGGAGAATTTTATACTGATCAATTCTTGAGCAAGGAGGATATTGTTTGTAATGTTCCACCCAGGAACAAAGCCGCTTTGCTCCTCAGAGATGATCTTGAGGAGAAGCGAGGACATACGGTTGGCGATGATCTTTGATATGATTTTATTGGTGAAGGTACATAAGCTGATAGTAGAAAGTCTCTGAAGGTCTCCGAGTTGGATGAGGTTGGTACAGGAGATGGATTTAGGGTACCTCGCCCCTAAGAAGAAAGCGAGCACGGCCTCGTGGACATCGGACTCGATGATATCCCAACAGGATCGGAAGAAGACGCCCGAGAAACCATCAGGCCCACGGGCGCTGTGCTCGTCGAGGGACCAGACTGCCGACTTGACTTCGCCCATGGAGGGGGAAAGAAGTTGGTCGTTCTCACTATCGTTGATCAAGCTGGGGATCTTGGCAAGAAGATTATCATCCTTGACGATGACTTCTTTGGTGAAGGGTTTGGCATAGAAGTTTGTCACGGCCGTCTGAATGCCCTACTGGTCTTTGATGATAGAGCCTTGCTTATCGGCAATTTGGTGTAGTTGTAGCTGTTGTCTGCGTCCGTTGATGCAGGAATGGAAGAAACTAGTGTTCTTATCTCCTTCGGCTTCCCATGTTAGTCGGACTTTTTGCTTCCAGAATTCTGTCTCCACCTTAATCTGGGATTTGAGGAGAGCTCTGGCGAGGTTGAGCGACGCACGTGCCTCCTGAGATCTATCGGAGGTACACCGGGCCTCTGCGCACGTGACGTCGTCTTTCGCCTCCCGAATAGCCTAGAAAATGTTACCGAAGGTGATCTTACTCCAAGATGATAAGGCTCTCCTAGTAGCTTTGAGCTTGGCGGCCACTCGAAAGAGGGGGTCGGGTTCATTAATAGACATCCAGGCAGAGTCCACGATGTTGCTGAAGTGCGGGTGTTGTTGCTAGAAGTCTAGGAATCTGAAGGCTTTCTTGGTGCTGTTGGAGTTGCTGTTGATCTCAATCAGGAGGGAAGAGTGATTCGAGTCGATGTGGTTCAAGTGGGAGAGGTTGGAGATGAGGCCCATGTCGGACCAGCGATTGTTGACCAGGGCTCGGTCCAGGCGAAAGTACTGTCGGCGATCACCTTCCTGCATGTTACACCAAGTGAAAGGATTACCAGAGAAAGGGAGAGCTGTCATTTGTGCATTGAAAATAAAAGGTGTTGAAGTCATTCATGGCCTCCCGGGGGGGTGGGGGGCGACCGACCCCCAGACTTCTCATCTCTGTACGAGATCGTGTTAAAATCTCCAATGCAGATCCACGGGAGGTTTAAGAGTTGAAGATGGGTGTCCAACAGGGTATCCCAGAGAATCTTGCGCTCAGTGATGTCGCAGCTACCGTGGACAGCGGATAACAGGCAACGAGATTTGAGAGTAGGGTGCTCCACCCAGCAGGAGAGCGTCTGGTTCGAGCCATAGATGGTTCCAAGCTGAATCCCGTCTGCGAAGAGGATCCAGATGTCCTTGCTCCCGGCAACACCGGACGGAAAGTCGAGCTGGAGTTGGATGGATTTGAGCCTTTTCTACGGAATTTTAGGTTCGATGATAACTAAGATATGGATTTTGAGGATTGTTTTGAGGCTTTTGATTCTCCTCAGCGTAGGTTTATTGGCCATCCCTCTCACATTCCACGCGAGGATGTATATATATATATATAAAGGGAAAAAGAAAAAGTGAAATAGACATGTGTGTGTGTGTGTGTTGCTGTTGGTGTGATGGGGACAGACCCTAACCTGAGAAAATTCCCAAGAAAATATAGCCAAGGTAACCCAATACAACATAAGTATATATAGGAACATATATATATATATATATATATATATATATATATATATATATATAAAATAGGCATCCAAATTCAACAGAATCCCCCCCAAATTCCCCTTCCGCCTGCTGCTATAGGGCTGGGCCTATGGCCGGCCTGAAGGCGACGGCTCCTCCGCCGGCAACCTCCTTTCAGTCTCTCCTCCTCTCACCCTACCCTCCTCTTCCGTCAGTCCCGCCCCACTTGGCCTGGACGACCCTCTTCTTGACCGCTCAGGACCGAAAGTGTCTCCTCCCCCTCGCCACCCTCACCATTAGTCAGTGGCTCCCCCTTCCCCCCACTCCCCCGACGTGCCCTATGCTCAGAGGGCTGCTGACTTCTCCCGCCCGCTCATCGAACCTGTTCTTTTGTCTCCTCCTATCGGGGAGGCTCAGTTGAGCCGACCCTTCTTGGCGGCGTTCTCCGAAGTTCGACGGTGTGGGTTCCCTTACCTTCCGAGGGGATCTCCTCCTTTGAGCCTTTTGGTTACCTCGTCTGCGGCAGCTGCGCCTGCGCCCACCTCTCCAGTGGATCCGAGGTTGGCGATTCTCGGCTCCTCCTCGAAGTTGGTTGTCACGTCTGTGCACTCCTATCTCGCAGCAGCGGGTGGCGCTGTTGCGGCGGTTCTAGCCTCCCAGGCAGCGGAGGAGCTTGTGCTTCATCCCCGGGCCTCTGTCTTCATTTAAGGTATTCCAGAGGTCACCTTCGACGAGGTTGGCATAGCTGCCCTTGCCGTCCCGTTCAAATTTGCTCTGATCGGTAAATTGTCGCACTCGTGACCATCGATGGAGGTTATTCGGCGAGCTTTTGCAGGTTTCAGATTTGAAGGGTCTGTATCTGTCGGGCTCATTGACGATAGACACATTCTGATCCGCCCTCGCCTTAAAGTGGATTTTCTGAGATTATGGTCGAGGCAACTTTGGTTTGTTGTGAAAGCGACGATGAGGATCTTTAAATGGACACCAGAGTTCTCGATGCAAATCGAATCACCGATGGCCCCTATGTGGGTATCTTTTCCCGACCTCCCGAGCTTTCTTTTTGTGAAGGCCTCAATTTTTCTGATTGTTGCGGGCTTAGGACCGCCTTTGAAATTGGATAAGGTTACCGAGACCCTATCTCAACCAAGTAGAGCGCGTGTCTTGGCGAAAATCGATATCAGCAAACCCTTGGTGGATCACATTCGCATCAATCTTCCAGGAGAGCGCAGCTTCTGCCAGGTCGTGGAGTATGAGCAATTTCTCTCCTAGTGTAGCTACTGCTTTCATATTGGACATTCCTCCTCCAACTGTAAGTCTACTTTGAGCACATCTACTTTTGGGGACCCCTCCACTGGCACCAACATAGTATCGAAGCCTCTTCCACCCGTCCTCCCTGAGGGTGTTTCTTCTGGTGTTGCTAACGCTCATAGTGTGCTGGCTTCCGCTGTGTCTCCTACGGCTCTTGAGCCACGTGATGTGGATAGGGGCGGGACCAGGTGGGGATCGGAGATGCTTTGCATAGTGGGTGTGTTTTAGATCCGTCAAAGGCTTTGGAGCCCCAGAATCTTTATATCTTACCTTCTACTATAGTTGGGTCCTCTCAGATTTCCTACGAGGAGGGAGAGATCATTTTTTCTCTGGTTTCCCCGGCTGTCCGTACACGTTGGGTGGATGAAATTAGTTTTGGAATCCCCTCGTAAAGGGCTACAATTATATGAAATTAGTTTTAAAAAATAACAACTTTTATTTGTAAGAGGAATTTCATCAAGCACGTGTTAAAATACACCGACATGCATCCGATACATATATCCAATGAACACAAAATTTAACCAAACTATATTTATAGGTCTAGGGCTCCTAGATGCATGCTTCTATGAAGAAAAATTTGGATTTAAAGGAGTTTAAAAGTGTTTACCTATTGAGAGTTGAAATCTCAATACAAAAAGCCTTCAAACGTCTCGACACCAATTTCCTACGGTCCAAAGCCTCCAATTCCTTGCTAGCAACCCTCAAGCAACTTCTCCTCCTCCCAAGGATCGCAATGGAATTAGTTTGGTCAAAGTTGGATGAAAAATGAAGGAGGGAGGCTACTTTGAAGAATAATGAAAACTATGGTTAGGGTTTGATGTAAAGGAATAAGCAAGGGCTATGATATGTTTATTTAAGGGGGGAAGGCTGCTTTAGCCGGCCACATACTGGGCTAGGGTTAGGTTTTAGTCACAAGCCCAAAACCCACAACTTGAAGTCATTTAAAAAGCTTATAAGCTAAAAGCCCAAAAAGCAATATATTAAAAACCCTAAAATGAATTTAAGAAGTTTTCTAATTGGGATTTAATCTCATAATTCAAATCTAAATGATAATTAAGTTTTCTAATCATGGTTAGTCTCTAAACATGGTTATCTAAGGTTAAACCAAAAGAACCACTATCACAAAAAGCAAAAATTAAAAATATTAATAAAATAATTTTAAAAAATTACACAATTACCAAAATACCCTTATTCTAGAAAAGTGGTAGTTACAGAAAGAGATCACAATTGATCCAAGCTTGCTTATTCCTAAGGTGATGTTTTGCTTAATTAACATGCATGCATGTTTAAAATATATTACGATCACTTATGTTCGTTTTCCTTCTTATTTACAAAGAGTATAATAAGAAGCATGAGTACGGACTTGATGAGATTAATGAAGTTCGCATTGAGTGGATGGATCATGTGTCACTGTTCTTGACCTAGCCATTCCTGAAGGTAATTTTTAGACTTTATCTAGGATTTGCAGTCATTATGTATTGTATATTTATGCATTATTGAATATAAGGATACTGTTTACTAGTGAAGTATCATAGCTGCCATTAATTTTGTGTTCAAGATACTTGCTGATATTGATACTCATGATACTAAGCTACTACTAAGCATTACTTGTATTAGCTTTGATACTCATGTTCAGGATACATGTTGTGTGACTATGTAATGAAGAGTATTTTTTGTGCAAGTGTGTGAGTAGTGTGCTCATGAGTAAGAATGTTTTCTATACATGTGTGTATGTGTTGAGTGTAATGTGTGAGTGCGATCACTTGCTTGTGTACCTGCACGCAACAGTGTGCATGGGGGGTAATTTTTGGATCAGAGTGCTCACATGCTTGAAACTAGTGGACACAGTGAGCATCAGAGTATCTCTGTATATCATCATTATCTATAAGTAGTGAGTAGCAGTGAGTATCAGAGTTCTAGTGGACACAGTGAGTATTAGAGTATCTCTACAAATCAGACTTGCAATTGGGTGGCAGCAGTGAGTATCAGAGTTCTGACTTATAATTCAAATGGACTTTGATACTAGTAGTCATCATGGTATCTGTCCATTATTTTGTTCATTGTTAACTAATGTGTAAG
Organism: Iris pallida; assembly: GCA_029216955.1. Lineage (NCBI taxonomy): Eukaryota > Viridiplantae > Streptophyta > Magnoliopsida > Asparagales > Iridaceae > Iris > Iris pallida. The sequence goes on along the minus strand of JANAVB010021600.1, from coordinate 12,166,737 downwards.
GGGTGGGGGGGATTACCAATGGTATTAGTCTTCATAGTTTTAGCTTCAGTCAATATACTGAACTGCATCAGTCCTTGTTGATTTGTACAATCCCATTTCTACTTTAGTTCAGCCATTTACCTTCATGTAAATCATGTTACAGTAAAGAGGGGGGAGGGGTAGGGGCTCTACTAATTTCTTATATCAGTCATTGTTCAGTCCCCAAATTATATACAGTTCAGTCCCTACTTCTCATTCTTAGTAACAGTTCAGTTTACTGGGTAAATGAGAAGGAGATGTTTCAGTCAGTGGACATTTAATATCAGTCCTTAGGATGTTGGTTTCGGTAAATGTTTGCTGATGGTTTTAGTCCTAAATTACTTTTATTTCAGTTAGTCATTCATAGTTCAGTCTTTAGTTTTATTTGTGCTCAGACATATTAGTTTGAGAGCCTTGATACTTGATTTTGTTTTAGTATCACAAATAGAAGGGGCGCGGGTTTGGTTTAAACCTTAGTATCACTAAACCCTTTGGTGACGGGGAAAAACCGTCACCAAAGTTATTTTTCTTGTAGTATTGCCAAAAGCTCTCCCCCTCAGGAAGGATCACTCCAATTCTGGGTGGAGGGTGCTGGATCGTATCTAGTTCCACGCACACGTAGGCTCTGCTATGTCTAGTGAACTCTGCCATGGCCCTATCCACCAATAACGGCTTATCGATCCCTTGGGCGATCTGCACCGCCGCAGACTTGGCAAAGAATTGAAGAGGGAGGCCGGGGAAGGAAATCCAAACAGGGGCGAGAGGCGATTCCTTCTTCAGATTGAACGAAGCTGTCCATTTGAATATTCTCATGGGAGAGTTGTCGATGAACCAAGTCTGCGGAGTCCGGAGACGGAGGAAATCTACCTCTAAACTTAGGCAAAGCAACAGATGCTTGGCGTCAATGAACTCGATAAGGACTGGTCCGTCAAGACCAAATCCAGTAATAACCGCTCGAATCCTGTCCACTTGGGGGCACGAGTGAGAGAATTTATTCACCAGTGCAAGATTGAAGGGGGAGACCAGAGAATCAAGGTCAGATCGGACGAACAAGGTAGCCAGAGCGCCCTCGAAGGAGGACGTGGCACCCATTTGGAGAGTAGGTAAAGTGAGGGGGCAAGAAGCAGATCGCTTAATAGCCGAACGAACGACTGAGGGCAGGGGCCCCGCCATCTAGGGAGCCGACCACCGCTTGACAAGGGTGGAAGAGGGATGTAAGTTGTCGGTAGATCTAGAAGTGGTTGGAGACTTCAGTGAGGATGGCCGAGGAAGCGCAACTTTGGTGGCAAGGTGTTGAAGGAACCGCAACGATTTAGACAAGGTAATTATGGGTGGAATAGGGATGAGAGGCGGAAGTTGGGCGGAGGTCAGAGGGTGGGTCGATGTGGAAGATGAGGGACCAGTGGCAAGAGAAGGTGGTGGAAGAGTTGATGGTGGGTGTAGTGCCCCGTCCCTACGTAGTGCCCCGTTTCTCGTTCACGGGGTGCGCGAGAATGGAACACTGTCATTATCGATTTAGTCGGAACCGATTGGTCGGGATTTTAAGCCCACTTGCCGAGTTTTTTTATATCTTTTTATTTTTCATTTAATTCTCTATATTTTCTAGTTAGAAAATAATTTTTTTTAATGTAGATATTCTGAAAGGAAAAAAGATTTACCATATTCAAAGAGATTTTTCGTTTACAAAAATATATTCAAGAATTTTTGATTTATTATTATCAATTTTATAATTTAATATTTATAAATATAGAATTATGTGTTTTATTATTATTATTTATTTTTAAAGGTTTCGATTTATAAAATGGTTTATTTGAAATAATAAACAATAGATATTAGATATTATTTAATTTATGGTTGTTATCAATGATAGGATTTAGATTTTATCAATCTAAATCAATGGATTTTAAATCTTTAAAAATATTCACTAAATCCTATTTCTTCCCTAATTAGGGAACCCCTCTCTCCTATAGATAAAGGAGTCTTCCTCTATTTTCCCCACGACCACAATATCAACCAACATAGTCAAACACCCCATTGTGTCATACATCGTGTTAATGTCCCAATTTCATTTATTCTATTTATTATAGTTATATCTTATCCTTCGTGTCCTACAACCCAGACACGTTCTCCAAATTCGGTGTCGCACAGGACATAAGCATCAAATCCCTAACCCTAATCCTAACCCCAATTTTGGTCGATGGCCAATTCCAGTCCTCGGCCACGCCCGCCAACATCAGATTCTAGCCGCCACCATGTCAATCTTGACACATCCACCCTTCTCCTCCCTATCGCAGTCGACCACCACTGTTCCGATAACCGTAGATCCACACAACCAATCCAATCGGTCATCACTGCCACCTTGGTCGAAGAAGCGCAGATCAGCACGCCTCTCCGAGCCGGCGAACCTGCACCACTCTACACCCTACAGATACCCCACTGATCTCTCTGGAACCCATCTTTCAACAGCTCATGAGAACTGGGATAGTACGAGCCGCCAGACAACGACAATCTCGACCATCCCTGTGCCGACAGCCTTCGCCACCGAACTCTTTCCTAAAGCCCTAATTTAACACCACCAAGCCAACGCCACCACCTACCAGTCCGAGACCGCTATCGATCGGACAGCCGTGTTCGATGCCGAGCCTTCTAGACCTGCCTCCAGCCGTCCATGGGCTGCACCCGCACGAGCTTGTCTTCCTGCAGTGTAACGCCCCAGTCCCGTAATACGTTGGACTAAGTATGTAGACAAGCCAGCTACATACATATGAAGAATACTCCAATATATGGAATCCCCGCACGTATACATAAGCTATAAGAAATAATAGTCACATGCCAGCACAAAATAACTAATATCATCCACAGCACACAAAAGATAAATGATAGTCCAGAATAGATAAAATAAATGAGTCAAAGATGTAGCCGAGTGAAAACAGATCCACTACCAAATTGCTATGAAAAATAGTCTCAAAAACTGGAGTCCGACCTCCTCAAATAAAAATAAAAGAAATAGTAAAGATGTCCATTACAAAGTCTCATATCATAAATAAAGAGCTAAATCTCGGAAGGCGGTGCCTCATCGGCTACGAAGGATGGATCGAGAGCAGAATTGTACTCATGGAGGAAATCGTCTAAGCATGAAGAATTCATCAAATCCCCAGCTGGACATAACAAGATACAAGAAAACAACATGCCATATAAACTGTGATATATAATAGAATAAAAAGATGCATGCAACAGGGTGCCTAACCGTTCTAAAGTGATAATACAGTGAAGAACAAACCTTCAGCACATGGGCACTCTGGCTATAGTAGGAACCTTTAGCGCATGGGCACTCTGGCTATAGTAGGATCGGTATGGTTCCTCATGGGATCGCAGGGACCTCAAAGCATGCTATTCCACGAACATCAGAGGCCAGTATGTACATGATAAAGGGGTAAGCAAGACCGTATCTCCAGCGGAGCTTCCGGTAATAAAGGAAGTGCATACTTAGCCCATACGCTAAGAAACTGTTCTCCCCACCCAATGCCTAGTAGTCTCACCTCCATTACTCATATGAATCTCTAATAACTGCCAAGTCTACTAAACATGCAATTCTATTGGCAAGTTATTCCTAACCGTCGCACATCTCATACGTATCGGTGGCTAGCCAACTACGCGAGTCCGTGTCCTACACGTAACTCACAACTCATGATAAAGCATGTGTCAAAGCCACATAAGATATACCAATACCTCGTCTTCAGTAGGTAGTCACTAGAGCTAAGCCAATGCAAAATAATAAAAATAAATAGTAAAACGACTAATGCAATCGCTTGTACCCAAGTATGACTTGGACGCACAGTGTGATAGAAATATGTAGTATGAGAATAAACTAAATAAAATAACAGGAATAAAATGATAATAAATAATAGAGTATAATGACAAGTTATCTTGTCTGAGGGTGGTGCGAAGAAATAGCAAGTCTAGTAGTAAGAATTGTCGGCGATGAGAGTCAAATCCCGCAAACGACTCTGGATACGGAAACAAACACTACGAACAGTTTTGGTATAAAATATGTCTAAAAAGCCTACCAAAAAGTCCAATTCTGGATACAGGGGCAAATCGTAATTTAGGATCAAAATGATATCCGTCGTTAGAACCATTTTGTATCGAAAAGCGTGCCAGTACCTATTGTGACTACCACTTTCTAGAATAAGGGCATTTTTGTAATTGTGAAAATTTTGATTATTTTAATATTATATTATTTAATGTATTGTGATTGTGTCATTCGCTAGTGAAACCTTAGAACAACTTTTACTAGAGACTAACCATGACCATAGAGCCTAGCTAATGGACTTGGACTAGTTAGTTGGACTCTATTTGATTAGGAATAACATGTGTAGACTAGTATTGGCTTAGTTATTAAACCTCATTTGGGCCTTCTCCTAAAAAGGCCTTTAATTGACAATAGGAGAGACTTTAGCCTAATGTAACTTAACCAAACCCTAGCCCAACCAATGTGGCCGGCCATAGCAGCCAACAACAGCCCCCTCACCATATATATAGTATCAATAGCCCCTTTCTTCTCCTTTTCATTGAAACCCTAACCCTAATTTTGGTGTTCTTTTCCAAATTCCTCCATCTCCCAAATTAAGTCCAAATTCTACCAAATCAATTGCAAACTCTTCCTCTTGAAGAGAGGAAGCCTCTATTGGCTAGCTTGGGTGTTTATGGAGCAATTTGGAGCCTTGAAGCTAGAAGGAGATCTAATCTAGGGATTTCTCATTGGGATTCCAACTCCTAATTGGTAAGAGCCCTCTAAACCTTCTAATTTCAGATTTCTTTAATTTAGATTCATTCATTTAGGATCTCCCTTGCTATAAGAATATATTGAGTCTAGTTTGAGTCCATTTGAGGTGCTTATCATGGGCGTATCGTACCGTAATGGATACACACCTCAAGTGTTCGATGAAATGATTCATAGAGGATTTGAATGTTTAATTTTAGTTTCAATTAGGTATTTCTATTACTAATGTTCTATGGGTTGTGTGGGTACTGTGCCATATGAATTTGAGTCATTTTGGTGGGTTAAATCTGTCACATGGAGGCTCGGGCCTATGTTCTACTCCCTATTTGAGACTGCCCTGGTTGTGCAGTCCTTATTTTGGGTCTTGTAGTGATTTATTCATCTCCTAAACACCCTAGCTAGCATGCCTAACCTTTGTACTTGTCCTATAGCTCTGACATGGGAGCCAATGCCAATCGAGCATTAATTGATGCCCTGTATGTCCCTACAAATCACTGCACTTTGTTTACTGTCACATGTTGCACTTATTCCTCCTTGCTGACCTGCACACACATTGAACCACTACATTTTGTGACTGCCCTGATACCTCCACTCCATGTAGCAAGTTCCAATCACTGCACTTAAACTCTGTTGCATTGCATAGATGCTTATAATTTGTTCACTGCCACAAAAATGTTACATTACCCTGCTCTCACATTTACTGTTTCACTCATGACTCACTGCTTCACCAAATAGCTACTGCAGTAGTGCAATTCCCTTGCCTTCTCTGATACCTAACTTGGTATCATAGTATTACTCTAACGCCCGATGTATTAGTGTTGACACCATTAGGTATGACCTGCTTTGTATCATGATGTTCAGACCTAGGAGGATATCAGATCCTTACCCCTTTTATATTGATCTGCCCATTGTTCACTTCATATGTACATGTCCTGTCCTTACTTTATTGTACTTATCGCATGCATTTAGCCAACTAAACATGCGTGTCCTGCCCTTTGTGTTAGGCCCAATGCCATACATTATGTACTGTTGGGTTAGATAGTTGAGGGCTTGTTTGTATTCATTTTCCTCTTGGTTCATTATAACTAAGTAGATGTTATATACAGAAGATTCATTATCTTGGATATAACATGCCTGATGTATATGATACAGGTTAATATTAGACATTACATTCTTCTGTATGTGTTGCATCCAATTAGCCACTTGACATTGCATTTCTGCAATTAGACTGTTTCCTCACTGCATACGGCAATTCCTACATACTATTATGTTCTGCCATTTCATATCATTCGATTTGCTGTCTTGCAACCTGGACATATGTAGACCCTTCATTACAAAGCAGCGTACAGCAAACCCCTTGCTGCATTGCCCTGCTATACTTGCCTTGCACTGCCTTATCCTTTGGTCTGTTTCAGTCCAGGTTGCCCTGTACCTGTCCATTCACCCCTCTTTTAACCTTTGTTTCAGTCCAGTTGTACATATATACTAATATGTTAGTTAACACAGTACATGGCATGAATATTGTGAAACATTACATGGGATACAACATGTATATTAATTGAGACACACTTGTATGTATAATGTGATGGAGTATATGGGATACTCTATGTGTTTGTGTTATGAGAGTAAGATATTGGGCTATGGGTGATGCATTAGAGTTTGGGATGAGATAATTGATATATGTATATGATACATATATTGTGAAGATATAGATATGTTATATATATGTATATGTTTATACCTTAGATTTTATGTTGTGAGATTAGATTCATGAGTTAGTTATAGCGTTTGACCTAGATAGTTGACCTTGACTTCTTAGTTGACTTAGAGTTGACCAAGAGTTGACTTTGACCTAGAAGGACCTAGTATCATGTAGATTGCATTGTATATCTCAATTATTCAATGTTGAACACATTATAACCTGTATTTCTCTAAATAGGACTCTGTTACTCCAGTTCAGACATCTATTCACATTTGTTGCTCAGGTTATCATGCGAGTACATTCTCTATTAGTTTTTATTCATAATAGTATCTATGTTGCCTGCTTTAGACTACTCTACTTGATGCTGACACATTGTTAACACGGATTAGCACTATATGGATCTTGTCGTGCGATGTTATCTCCTTACCGGGTACATCGGATATCCCATGTTCATGTATCCCATCGTGTACATCGTGTACTTCTTGTGTTCGTATCTATTCATGTGTTTTGTGTGAAATGATAATCGTGTACGTAACTTATCATGGTCGGATCCTTGTGTATTGATCGGGGCGGGGGAGTAGAAGTGGTTATGTGATAACATCCCTTAGTATACTCGTATACATGTCGATTATACATTCACGTATAATGGAGTCCCTGTAGAATACTCATGTACAAACCTAAACCAATCCCATAACCATATTGTGCTCTAAAACACTTATAGTTACTTATAGTTCTTATTTTCTATATTCATTTTTGTACTCAGATTTTGTCTACATTCACTGTTCTTGTACATCTCTTTACATCGATTCATGTATTATATTCTATTGCTTACTCTATATTTCCTACCATGTTATGGAACTGCTTTCAGAGTTATGTATTTGCTCCCATCCTAACTGGACCCATTGATAAAATTTTACAGAGAATATGGATGACTTTTGTACCACCTATTATGGAGCTGGCGTAGATGACACCTGTGACCTCGACTCTCAGGAGGATCCAGTTTGCCTAGAGGAGACAACCATAGTTCCTAGGCTAGGCTGTTAGAGTTATTATCTATTTATTGAGATACTCTAAGTTGTATTATTCATTTATTTCTGTGTGGTGTTGATAACACTTAAACCTATTTTATTTCTAGTTGTATCTCACTTTGAGTATTTCATATCTATCTTTTCGTGCTTATTATCCATCTCTAGTTATTGTGATTGAGTTGTCCTCCGATTGGAGAGTATATTCTGTACGGATACATTTATACTGTGTTAGATGTTTGAGACCTAGGACAAAGTTCTACCACTGACACTGCGGCGTAGGCTGGACGTACCCACAGTTTTGTACACTTACACTGGGTGCGGGTAGTGACACCTACGGTCTCTAAAGTCATCAAACTACATGTCTATGGGACCGGTTTGATGATACGAACCCATCCATATGTACAGAGTTGGAATCCGGTGGATCATGCACAAATTTGCCGGTTGGATTGGGTCGCGGGCCTGCCAAAAAGGTCGTTCCGGCCGACCTTCTCAGAATCGAACCAAACATGGTATACATGACTAGAAAAATGATACGGTCTTATTAGCGCAAGTTTCGTCTTGAGATGACGAAGGTGAACGAAGTTATGGACTAGTTTACAAAGGGGCCGATATGGGATATATCGATGGATATGCCTCGATTTTGTCGTGCACGCACAAGGAAATTAAGTTCCGTCGAATCCCATATGTCGACAACATTCATACACGTCTTTCGATGCTCAAGGGTATGACCATTTCGTCCGCTTTGTCGGGACGCATGCCATATCCGAAAGTTTTCCAAAATTTTAGTTTTCAAAAGCGGGTTTTTTCTGGATTTTTGAAATCAAATAACTTTTTGTGTGATGGATGAAAAATAGATCTACCAGAAGGATTTTAATCCCGTATATGTTGTATTCCACTATTTCAAATTAGTTTGTGAAAAATCTTAACATTTGGTTCAGGAAAGGCCTTCCAAAATAGCGCTCTAGCCGGATTGGTTCTTGTTCTGTTTTTCGACAAATCGAGTTTTTTTCTAAAACTTTATCCCTATTTTTCCATCGTTTCAATCTATTTAAAATCAAACTAATTGAAAGAGGTTGAAGATGTATATGTTTTGATTGCGATAAAGTAATCGGTTCGGAAAACGATCACGAGAGTGGGGAGAAAACGGACATGGAAGTCAGAGAAATTTTTTGGATCCTACGAGATGTTTTCCTCGAAGAATAGTTGTTCAAAATTTTCGTATATATATGGATTTATACATATGGGTTTCCAATCGATTTTTCTTGTTTTAAGTTCGAATTAAAACTTGAATTTGATTTGGTTTCAATCTAATCGGCGGAGAATTGGATGAGGAAAACAAGGAAAAGATTTGATTACAACAAGGAAAAGATTCATCATGGGTAAATTCTAGCGTAGATTACCTTCACTGTTGGAGATTGCGAGGGAACTTGCTCCCCTTGGGTTGATGAGTCTTCAGAGGAAATGGGTAAGTTCTAGCGTAGATTACCTTGTTCTATCTGGGGTACCGCACTATTTACTATTAGAGTTCTTCCTATTGGCATGAAGGTAAGAGAAACGTTAGAACGGATTTCAAGCAAGAGGAAATTAAAGCAATCAAAAGAAAGTTAAGAATGTTTGAAGTCAAAGGAGATTGTAAGTTATGGATGAGATAGTATTCCTATTCCTAGATGCAGGCTTGTTAGGCACAGTCATGTAATCCAACAATATTTTCTGACCTGCATGGATCCTACCACAAAAACATGTAACGTCATAGTCCCATAATACGTAGGACTAAGTACGTAGACATACTAGCTACATACATATGAAAAATACTCCAATATATGGAATCTCCGACATATACAGAAGCTGTAAGAAATAATAATCACAGCCAGTACAAAATAACAAATCTCATCCACAACACACAAAAGATAAATGATAGTCCAGAATAGAGAAAATAAATGAGTCAAAGATGTAGCTGGATGGAAATAGATCTATTACTAAACAGTTACAAAAATAGTCTCAGAAACTGGAGTCTGACCTCCTCAAATAGAAATAAAAGAAATAGTAAAGATGTCCAATACAAAGTCTCATATCATAGATAAAGAGCTAAATCTTGGAGGGAGGTGCCTCATCGGCTGCAAAGGATAGATCGAGAGCAGAACCGTACAACTGGAGGAAAATGTCTAAGCCTAGAGAATTCACCAGGTCTTCAGCGGAACATAAAAAGATACAAGAAAATAACATGCCATATAAACTGAGATATATAATAGAATAAAAAGATGCATGCAACAGGGTGTCTAACCGTTCTACAGTGATAATGCAGTTAAGAAAAAAACCTTCAACGCATGGGCACTCTGGCTATAGTAGGATCGTTATGGTTCCTCATGGAATAGCAGGGACCTTAAAGCATGACATTCCACGAACATCAGAGGCCAGCATGTACATGATAAAGTGGTAAGCAAGACCGTATTTCCAGCGGAGCTTTCGATATCAAAGGGAAGTGCATACTTGGTACATACGCTAAGGAACTATTCTCCCCACCCAATGCCTAGTAGGGTCACCTCCATGACTTATATTAAACTCTAGTAACTGCCAAGTCTACTAAATATGCAATTCTATTGACAGTTATTCCTAACCGTCGCACATCTCAAACGTATCGGTAGCTAGCCGACTACGCAAGTTTGTGCCCTACATGCGACTCACAACTCATGATAAAGCATGTGTCAAGGCCACATGAGATGTGCCAATACCTCAACTTTAGTGGGTAGTCACTAAAGCTAAGCCAATGCAGAATAATAAAAATAAAACATCAAAACGACTAAAGCAGTCGCTTGTACCCAAGTATGACCTGGACGCACAGTATGATAGAAACAGACAGTATGAGAATAAAATAAATAAAATAACAAAAATAAAATGATAATAAATAATAGATTATAATGACAAGGTATCTTGCCTGAGGGTGGTGCGAAGAAATAACAAGTCCAGTAGTCAGAATCGTCAGCAATGAGAGTCAAATCCCGCAAACGGCTACGGATGCTGAAACAAATATCACAAACATTTTTGGTATATAAGATCTGTCTAAAAGCGCATTTCCTAAAGTCTAATTCTGGAAACAGGGGCAAAATCATAATTTCGGATCAAAACGATATCCGCCGTAGGATCCGTTTTGCACCAAAAAGCGTGCAAGTTCCTACGGTCTCTAAAGTCGTCAAACTACATATCTACGGAACCGGTTTGATGATGAAAATCCATCCGTATGTCCAGAGTTGGATTCTGATGGCCCGTGCACAAATTTGCCCATTAGATCGGGTCACGGGCCCGCCAAAAATGGCGTTCCGGTCGACCTTCTAAGAATCAAACCAAACTTGGCTTACATGACTAGAAAAATGATACGGTCTTGCTAGCACAAGTTTTATCTTGAGATGACGAATGTGCACGAAGTTATGACCTAATTTGCAATGGAGTCGATACGGGATATCTCGACGGATACGTCTCAATTTCATCGTGCACGCACCACGAAATTGAGTTCTGTCGAATTCCACACGTCGATAACATCCATACGCATCTTTTGATGATCATGGGTTATGACAACGTCGTCCGGTTTGTTGGGACGCATGCCGTATCGGAAATTTTTTCGAAATTTTAGTTTTTAAAAATGGGTTTTTCTAGATTTCGGAAATCAAATAACTTTCTGTATGATGGATGAAAAATAGATATACCAGAAGGGTTTTAATCCTGTATATGTTGTCTTCCACTATTTCAAACTAGTTTGTGAAAAATCCTAATATTCGGTTCAGGAAAGGCCTTCCAAAACAATGCTCTGGCCGGATTGGTTCTTGTTCTGTTTTTCGACAAATCGGGTTTTTTCCCAAAACTTTATCCCTATTTTTCCATCGATTCAATCTATTTAAAATCAAACTAATTGAAAGAGGTTGAAGATTTATATGTTGTGATTGTGATAAACTAATCGGTTCGGAAGACGATCATGAGAGTGGGGAGAAAACGGACCTAGGAGTGAGAGATATTTTTGGATCCTACAAGATGTTTTGCTCGAAGAATAGTTGTTCAAAATTTCCGTATATATATTGATTTATACATATGGGTTTCCTCGATTTTTCTTCATTTATGTTCGAATTAAAACTTGAAGTCGATTGGGTTTCAATCTAATCAGCAGAGAATTGGATGATGAAAACAAGGAAAAGATTTGACTACAACAAGATGGAAATTGAAGAAGATTTGGATTTGAATGGGTTAAATCCTAGAGAATATTTTCTTTATTCTATTACAGAGGTCGGGTCGAGGAGTGGTTTTATGACTCGCGAGATATGAAATCTCGCGAGTTATTCAAAGGGTTTTTTTTTAACTATAACTTATATATATATATATATATATATATATATATATATATATATATATATATATATATATATATATATATATATACACTCAAAAAAATTCTAAAAATCAAAAAATAAAAATCTAAATTGATCTAAAAATTATTCATTGTAAAATTACCCATTTAACAACTATGTACTAAATATTGCTATATATTATGTTTAATAATAATTTTAAAAATACAGTTCCAATAAGAATTCTTAAAATATATATTAAAATCTATAAATAACCAAAAAATTATTACTTGTAAATTTTTTTATTTTACATAACCTGAAGAATATATTGCTTAATTTAATATTTATTTAAAAATACAAATACCTTATACCAAGTTACTGTAAATGGGCAAAAATAAATACTAATATTAAATAAAATCAAAAATATTATTAAAAAATAGGGGGTTTACAGGCAGAACCTGCCCTGATCTCGAGAGTTGCCTGCGGCGTCAGCCCCGACCTCGTGGTCGGTAGCGCAGCTTCCTACCCCGCGAGCCGTTGCACCCCTCCTCTCGCCGGTGCTCTCAACCCACGATGGCCAACCCTCGACCGCCGGTGAAATCACCAAGGTAAAGCTCCTCACTACTCTCTTTCCCTTTGAGTTATTTTGGGGGTTTTGTATTCTCACTCCAACGCTCTCTCTTTCTCACCCCATTTATTATTTCCTTTCTTGTCTTTTCTCTTCCCCAATGGAAGAACAGAAATGCATGTATAGTATTTTTTTTAGTTCTATCCTCATATCCTATACTAGTTTATTATTATACCATGGATACCGTATGTATACACATATATATACACCTATATTATTAGTATTCTTATATTGTACAAAGTATTATGATGTTTTGTATATACATGCTATTATTATTAGTTTTTATTATTATCACTTGTTTTATTGTTTTATTATTGTTATTATTAAATATTTTCTAAAACTATTTGTAATAAAAAAATATAGTTTTGTGCTTGGCTCAACATATAATTTCATCTGGGTCTCGAAGCCCTAAATGAATTAGTATATATTTTCTAATATTTTGACAAAATTGGGTTTTAGCCTTAAAATGATTTTCTAGCTTTTCAAGTATTTATCTAAAATTATTTTAACTAGTAAAATATGGTTTTTGAGCTAGTATTATAGGGACCCTGATTTTTGGGAATTATTCTTTTATTTATTTATATGAACTGTGTTTATTAGATTATATTTTAAATTTTTATAATAACTATAGACGTACTTTTTCGTAGCTTTAATTTTTGGAGCACGAGACATGCCAATCTTTCAAAATATCCTTCATGAGTTTCAAAGTAGACAGGTTGACTTTTAATTTGGTATATCATGTCCCATCCAAACTTGTCCCCTAAAATTCTTTTGACTTTGCGCAATTTTGGGTCAATTTAGGCCGTTCGACCGATTATCGTAATTCTAGACTTAACTTCCAATGTGAGTTCGAGACTCGACTTAGATTAAAACTATTTGACCCAAAGTATGGTTTTGACCCATTTTGAGCCTACGATATACATGTCAAGGGTGTGCCACTCGATCGAGTTCCTATGTGCTATTTATTTACGAATGACACAAGAGACTCATTCTTTAACTTTTCGAGTTTGGTTTGACTATAAAATATATTTGGACCCTAACCTAGCCAACTCCACTTGGTAGAGCCATGTTAGGTAGCCATGATCCAGTAGAGTTATTTTGAATTTATTTTGGACCAATAGGTTTAAATACAATTTTGTATATATATATGATTATAATTATAATTATAATTATAAAACCCCTCAAAAAATATTTAATTTAGTTAAATATATAATTTTGGATTTTTATTTATTTTTAATTAATTTATGTCCTATTTTATTATATAAAAAGGGCTATAGTCATGATTGAGTTTGAATGAGCAAGTTGACTAGAAAGTATGGCATGTCTAGTGTAGTCGGGTGCTTTGACTAGCATACTAGCCATGTTAGGGATGTCATAGTCATATTTTAGCCTCTTGCATGCTAACAATTCAAATTGTGGCACAAGCCATATTTTTATTTAATTAATTAGTTTATATAATACTTTATGAATTTTTAGGAGACCTGGTTGCACCAAACATTCCCGAACTTCTTCTAAGCCAAATCCAAACCTATGTTGGCATCTTGGACATTAAAATACATTAATAAATATATATATATATTACATATATTCAGATTTTTGGAATTATTTCGGCTTAAAGGATAGAAGGTTCTTTATATGGATATATCTAATTAAGTCCTTAGCCTAACTAACTAACTATCCAACCAATCCACTAACTAACCAACCACCTAACCAAGGCCGACCAAGAGTAGCCCCATGCAATTTTCGTCCAAAAATCAGTCCCTATATTGGCCGGCCATGCCATGCATGGAAACACCCTTCTACATATTTAAACCCAACCTATAGGCCCATATATATATCAATCCTCATCAAAATTCTAACCCTAACACCAAAAACTCTCATTTATCATGCAAGAGCAGCCCCTTCCCCATTAATTTCAAAAATAGTAACCTCTCCCCTCTCCTTCATCATCCTCTCCCTCCACAACACCTACCAATCATCTCCTTCCACTCAAAGTCTCTTATTTACACCATTTCTTCACCCAAACACCATTAAACCTTCAAAAAGACTACATTCACCATCAAATCCATCAAACCACCATTGCCATCTTGTTCAACCCATCAGGAAAAGGATAGCAAGCAAACAAATTAAAGAAAAATTGGGTTCTTGGACAAGGAGGAGCACCAACAACTCATCTTGTGAAGGATTTCGGTAAAAGCTCTAACTTTTTCCACCTCATATCAATGTTATAAATTCTGTAGGAATTCTGTGATTAAATCGGTAAGAATTAGATTTTTATGTATTTTGTTTTGTATTTTTATCTCTAAAAGTTGCATGTTTAATGGTGGTAAAATTTATGTTACGGTAAGATTAATTTTAGCCCGATGTGAAGGATCTATGTGAAATTGATGGAATTTTTCAAAACTGAATTTTATGTAGGTTAATATATGGAAAATATGATTTTTAAGTATTTTTCCACGATTTTATCAACTCACATCTGATAAAAAAAAAGTGGTTGAAACTAGTTTTTTTTTTTTTGGATAATCTCCTGACCTAGAATATCCAAAAATTGTAGAATAAGTTAACCCTTGTGTTCGTGAGTAATTTTTGAGTAATAATTGATATTAATTTTGTTTTAAATTATTATTTAATCCATATTGAGTAATTGCCGATGTCCCAAGCAAGTTCCGGGTAGACTAGCTCACATAGAAGTCAACTAGCCATATAATTACTTTAGAATTTCAAATCTGAAAATTCAGATTTAACTATGTATAAAATAATTTAAATATTATTTTATGAATTTTTAGATGATTTTTATATGTGCTATTGAAGTAGAAGCATAACCGACAATTTGGAAGTCGAAAACCCTAAAACTAGGTTCCGATGTCCCGTGGAACATGTATGTGTTGTGTATGAATATAAATAGTTCCACGAGAGATTTGAATATAGTTAATGTGGTTTAAAATATTAATTTATCTAATTAAGTTATATTATAAGTTTATGATTAATTACTTAAACTAGTTAAATAATTATTTAAGGAGCGTTGGATTTCGGAGGCGTAGACACGGGAGCGACCCTTTATCTTCACACCGCGGGGTCAGACAAGTACACCTTGCCAAGATTTACATTATTTACATGCTTTTCCATATTGCTATTTTTCTGTCATGCTTGATTCCATGTTTATCATGCTTCATGTCAAGGTTATTTTTCTAGTTTTATGTGTACGTAGATTGTTCCTATCTTTTCTATATTACTTGTCTTATTTTCTTATCTTGTTCATTCTAGTGATATGATTTCTTTTCCTTTGCCATGTTCTCCTGACCTGTTTGACCTGAACTTGACTTGGACTGGACATGTTGACTTGGCTTGCTTGACTCGTAGTTTTAGGCAAGGACCTTATTATAGACGTGAATATACCTGACCACTCTTAATCGTTTGCAACCACCGGGCTGCGATTGAGACTCACTATAGGTTGTTAGAAACCACTGGGCTGCAATCTATAGGGTCGTTAGCAATCATCGTATAATGTGCCATATTAGCCCAGCCGTTCATATGTCGAAAGGTATTTCAAAGCACTGTTGTTTAGTTTTACTTGTTCATGTTCATTTTCCAATCAACTTGTTCATACATGTTCCTTCTAGTAGTTTCTCGTACATGTTATCATTTCTAGTTCATATACATGTTTCTTAACTGTTAAATTACATATCTATTGTCAAGCTTTACTTTGTATTAAGTTACATAAATGCAATAGGGTTGTACTTTGCTCATTTCTTGACTGGATCGTTGCAAGTGGCTTGGCATGCTTCCTACTTTTGCGCTATGGACTATACAGGAGAGTTAAAGACATTGGAGGCTGAGCTAAGATTCTATATACATTAATTGGTTTTTTTATTTAAATATTTAGCGGATTTGTTCCCAAAATTATTTATGTTGTATTATCAGATTATAAATGGAATAGTTGTTGTGAATGAGCAGTTAAATAAGATTTTATTGTATTTGAGATTGATATTGAGATCTAAAGAGCATACTACCACTGATGCTACGGCATAGGCTAGACTTGGCTACATACTCGTTTCATGAAAAGCGGATGTGGGTCGTGACAGGGATTGATTGAATCGATTGAACGGGACCGAATGAATTAAGGTCATTTCTTCGTTATGGAAGGGTTTCTTCGGAATCAAGTCTCATATTCAACGGATTGTGCCTCGAGGATAGACTCTGTGGCTGAGTCGGAAGAGACCTTCCGTTGCTCTGCTTTTCATGTCGTAATTGTTTCTTGGCTTTGGTTTTCTGAATACATTTTCGTGAATGTTTTTGATGGTTTTATGGCTTGTATTTTCGAACTTCGCATTCGTATTAAACTCATCGGATGGGGCAGTGTTCTGATCAAGTGCTTATGCGATTTTAGCTGATCATGTAGGCACTGTCTAGCACGACTAACCCATCTCTCGTCTCAAGGAAAAATTAAGGTGAGTGGCTGACCCTCTTTCCCCTTGTCACGCCCCAAAACCAGAATACTGACAAGTAGAGACAGACCTGGCCAGCTACGTTATACCAAAGTACTCCAGTACTCTGAAATAACGTATAAGCCGTCAAGACATGGGGGTTACTACTACAAGCCAACAGTCAATCCTAGGTCAAGCGATCCTAGGTATCTCAATCACAAGCAAAAATACATAGTACAAGAAGTATGATCATCAGACATAAAATAGTAAAGCATCCTAAACTATATATACATGGATGATCATGAAGCTAGTAATACAAAGTGAAGAACTAGCAAGAGTAATGGACATATATGATAAGCTCTAGCTATAGTCTAGAATACGCACATCATGTTTAGGCCCGTAGGCTAAATGTAAAGATCCAAAACACGAGCTAACACGTGCTCGGAGGCTAAATGCCACAAAAGAATAATGTACATAACTAGTGGGAGAATGAAATAGAAAATCCACTAAGGTACTCTGGTGCTCCGGGTAGTCACTGTCGAGTAGATGGTACGGAAGATCCTCCGGGATACTCTATCAGATCTGGCCAAAGAAAACCAGTGGGGTCAGACCCCCAATAGCAAGTACCATAAAGTAAGCCAAACTATGAACTAAAACCAGCAATAACTAACATAGCAATGGATAGAGACAGAAATAAGTAAACGCGGATCGAGACTCGTGCACTACCAATACACTTATCCCGATAATAGAAAAGACAATAAGCAAAAAACATAGAACATAAGGTAAATAACATGTGACATATTGTAAACTGTAGACATGTAAGATAAAAAGAAAATATGTAAACATGTGAGATAAACTGAACATGTGAGCATGTAAGAGAAATGGTACATGTGGGCATATAAGATAACTAGGACATGTGAGCATGTTAGATAAATGATACATGTGAGCATGTTAGATAACTGGGACATGTGAGTATGTTAAATAACTGGGACATGTGAGCATGTTAGAACTATATAGAATGACAAATGAAAGATGACTTAGGAACTATTCCAGAACCCAAGTTACAACCCGTAAATTAAACGAGGACCGGGATTGTAATCCTTCTCCTGAATAGAACTTCATCTTTAATCAGTGCATAGCATAGGGATCATGTGTAGCATGTGAGTACTAAATATGACGACAAATAACAAGATGACTAAGAACTATTCCGGAACCCAGGTTACAACCCGTAAACCAAACAAGGACCGGGGTTGTAACCTTTCTCCTGAACCGAACTTAGTTTCTAGTCGTTTATCCACAAAAGTAGAGCATCAACAATAATTTACTGAAATAAACAAATACAGACACTACCTAGACAAAACTAGACTAGACTGGACTTCATACAACAATCACGGTCAAGCAATGAGTACGGCTTTATACATTAGCTAACCAGGGTTATCATAATCCTAATTACTAACATATGCACTTTTGAGAAATTCAATCCAGTTACCTGTCCTGCAGACTATCCGACTTATCCAGGCCAAAAGGAAAAGAAAGTAATGGTGGATACATCGTCCGGGAGACAAATGTATCCTAAGATCTAATAGTGGGTACATCGTCCAGGAGACAAATGTACCCTAAAACATATAAAAGGTACAACACTCGACAGTGTGCTCATCATGATAGATAGCTCCAAATCTATTCAGGTTGGGGCCGGGACAAAGGGCTTGCAGGCAACCGAAAAATTCTTCCCTCCCAATGCATCTAGGTAATCAAGCTAGTTGTTTAGTCCTTAATATTTTCTTGTTGGACTCTGGGTGTGGCATTCCTCAGAATCCATCCTCGTGTACTAGATAGTGGCCCGTCGTGGTGCACTCATGTTACATGTCTTTTTTGCTTACTAGATAGTGACCTGTCGTGGTGCACTCTTGTACATGTCTTTTTTTTGCCTACATGATAGTGACCTATCATGGCGCACTCCCTATTTTCTCTATCGTGGCTCGTCGTAGCTCACTCTTAGCTTCCAGCTTATTATATTTTTCTTGTTGTGGCTTGTTGTAATCTGTACTACAACAAGCCACAACAAGAAAAATATAATAAGCTGGAAGCTAAGAGTGAGCTACGACGAGCCACTATAGTGAAAATATGGAGTGCGCCATGATAGGTCACTATCATGTAAGCAAAAAAAGACATGTACAAGAGTGCACCACGACAGGTCACTATCTAGTAAGCAAGAAAGACATGTAACATGAGTGCGCCACGACGGGCCACTATCTAGTACACGAAGAAGACATGTAACATGAGTGCGCCATGACGGGCCACAACAAAGAAATTCTAGACATGGCATAGACTGGAAAGTATAATAAATCTGGGAAGGCACGGCAATACATATCATAGCATACAAGAAAGAATCGAAAGGAAAGACATATCATGGCAGGTGAGAAGAAATAAATAAAAGTAAGTACATGACATAGAATAATAATTGAACTTGTGCTAGTGTCAAGAGTATATAAGTTGTACAATTATTATCTAACTATGCAAGATCATCAAGATGAAATCAAGTTGCCATGGTCAAGTTAAGTTCTGATATTAACAAGTTATCAAGTCGGGTCGCCGCAAGTTAGATCAAATAAAGAAAAGATGCAAAGAAGATCAAAACTGTAATTGAAATTACCAGTTGCATATAAACTCCAATTAAGGCAAAATAGAAAGATTCTTGAAGCCAAGGCAAAGATCTGCAACTTTTATATTTTTAGTTTTTCGAGATTCTAGCTACAAAATAGCTTAAACAAGCAAAAATAGCCGTTCAAGGCGTACTGCGCGGGCGGGCATAAATGCCCACGACGCAAGGTGCACACATGCACGGTATGCAGTCTGCGCATTGCGTGCAAGTTGCGCTGCGCACGAGCAAAAGTGCCCACGGTGCAAGGTGTAAGCAAGCACGACGCGCGGGCGCGCGGGTGCACGGCCCGCAACTTGCGCTGCGTGCGCGGGCAAAAATGCCCACGGCGCAAGCACGACGAGCGGCAGAAAATTACGCGGGCACGCGACGCGCAAGTTACGTTGTACGCACGGACAAAATACCCACGACGTGCGGCAAAAATGCTACGTGCGGCACTGTTCATCGTTTCAACAGCACCAAAAGGTTTGGGAAATCCATGAACACGAAAATGGCATCACTAACTCAAAATAAATCAAAATCAATTTGTTCAAAAGCCAAAATTGGGTAGAATTGAATTCCCCACAACATGGAATCATTAGTTTCCTAAAATAATAAAGTTTAAGAGATCAAATCCAAAAAAAAGTTACAAACTTAGACCTACAAAAATGTAACCATCAAAAACAAAAACTCCAAGTTCTAAAGAGGCTTAGAATCATGCAAGAAAGAGAATAAAAAAACAAAATAACATTGTTTAAGATTTGGCAAGATGTACTTGCTAGGTTGGTGGAGGAGTAAATAAAGAAGAAGATGAAGAAATAAAATGAGAAGTAATGAAGAGAGAGAGAGAGAGAGAGAGAAATTGGTTTATATACCAACCCTCTCATCTAAAACCAACCCAAACCAAGCCATGCCAAGTTGAACCAAACCAAATTAAACCAAGTCAAGGTTAAACCAAGTTAAGGCTAAAAAAGACAAGTCAAAACACGGGTCACCAGACAAATGTCAGAAATCCGTATACGTACACCAAAAATACGTATAATGGAAACGAGAGTGACAGGTATGCCGTCGGTATACATTGGTATACTACTGGTATGCCGATCAAGGAGAAAATCTATAAGTTGGAAAAAATTTAAAATATTTCGAAAACCAAGAAAATATGAAATACAGTTCAAAAATACGTATCCGTATATAAATACTGATACTGTGAGACGAGTCTCACAACTCTCTCATCCTTAGAAAAATACCGTCCTCGGAATGTCCTAAAGTTAGTCGAGCATGATAACCAAAACAAAAGCTCAAGAAAATACAACTAACTCATTAAAATAAAGCATGTCATATAAGTAAATGAAGGCAACAGTAATATAAATAAATGCATAAGCAATCAATGAAGGCAACAGTAATATAATAAATGCATAAGCAATAACACAAGCACGATCAAGAAGGACTAGAGGCATATGAATAAGTATGTCTCCTGAGTCAATTTAGTAGGGACCCGTGCTCACTGGCCTACGCTGACTCCCAAAATAGATAAGGATCAAGTATCAAAGTAAGTCGGTACCAATGACTCAGTCTAAGACATCACTCTACCTAGGATGTATCTTCGTAGTCGAGATACGTGATAGATATCATGTATCTTAAGATATGAAGACAGAAAAGTGGGACAAAAAACTCATATTCACTCACCGAATAGGTCAAGCCGACCGTTGTACCCCTGATATAGGTGAAATACAAGGTCGCCGATAAGAACCTAAGATATATTACCACTACCTAGCCTGCTACTGAAGGATAAATCAAAAGGGCATAACTGAAAAAAGACTATAAGGATGGTACCTGAGACTCCCTAGGTACTACCCTCATGCCGATACTAAAGCTGCCCCTGAGACTGCGCATACAACCTTGCTCTGCGCTGCCTGATCCTCTAAGTTCGCGATGGCGGAGGATACTGTACCAATGGCTAAACATCTAGTATTGGCCCTAACTGCTCATCCACTGTTGGGGGATGACTGATGTGACTGAAAGGACTGAGTTGGTACATCTAGTGTAGTTGTTCGTCCTCGAAAAGTCGGATAGGGGCAAGTGCTAACAGAATGGTCCTCTACTCCACAGGGGAAGTATCATCCACCGGCCGACCTACAAACTGATCTGAGATGCCCTATCTTGCCACAATAGGTACATGCTTCTCGTTCCGTCTGATACTATTGGTCTATCTGCCTCTGAGCTCGCTTCTGCTGAACTGGTGTTGGTACCCCGAACTGGGTAACTGTCGGCTGGAAGGATGAAGATCCAACTGAACTCCTCCGGGGACAAATCCCTACCATGTGGTTGGTGATCTACAAGACAAACATAGAAAGTTGGCCCATCAAAAAGTAAGATGAGTGTGTCCTCCCCTTCTACAAAAGGAACATACTACTGGCAAGTCCTGGTATTGGGGTAGATGTTTGTATGATGGTACAAGTGAGGGATATCAGGGTAAAAAGCTTAACACGGGTGCATGGTACCTCTTACGACCCTCAGTTCTGGATGTAGTCCTCCTGGCTATATGCTCGTGCTCTCGTACTGCCTCTATAGTAGGTTGGGCTTGATATGCTGACTGATTAGATGATTGGTACTGCCTGGCTCCAATCTGTACTCCTTCTAGCTGCAAGTCCTCGGCTTGAAATACCTCTGGTATTCCTTCACTACCAAAATATGTCAGTTTAGCGACACCATATGACGTTGATAATCACATTTTATACGTCGCTAAAGTAAATCAGCGACGTATTTAGTAACGTAATTAACAGGTCACCGTAAACATGGTCGCAGATTAAAAATTTGTCGCTGTTCGTCGCAAATTTATAATTAGCAACGTATTTATGAAACGTCGCTAACACGTCGCAGAACGTAAAAATCAGCGACGTACATAGCGACATAATAATGTTGCCTGTGATGACATGGCATGGTTCAATATAGCGATGCCAGCGATAAAATAGCGATGTTATTTTCATTTTAGCGACGTCTGCGATACAGAAATAGCAACATCTCGATACATGTAACACCCAATTTTCTAAATGAGGGTAATTTTAAAATTTTGTGATTTTAATTATTTATTTATGATATTTAAATCGTAATATGATTTTTAATCATTTTAAAACTATTTAAAAACTATGACTTGTGATTTTGATGTGCTGCTAGTGAAACCCTAGAGACTATCTGACCTAGAGCCTAACCATGTGATTGGGATATCTATTTATCATTTTTAGCCTAGGAGTAATTTGGTCATTTTGACTTATTAGAATTATTTGATTAATTGTTGGATTGATGGTTGTTGATTTTGACTTTTACTAGTTGTGACTTAAGAGACTAACCTAGATGTTGACTCTAGCTATGGTGACTTGAATAGCATGGTGGGACCCTAGTCTAACTTAAGTCAACCCAAGTTTAGGCATTTAGGATCAAGTTTGAAATAGGAGAATAAAGACTAGGTTTAAGGACTTGTGACTTATCAATTGATTCATTTACCAATGCAACTTGTCCCAAGGCCCATTCCATGAAACCCTAACCCTAATTTTATCCTTTTATGACCAGCCACATAGGGATCCCCATCGTATATAATCTCTCATTCCTTTGTTCTTGTCTCTTTTGTATCATCTCAACTTTTAGAAAGGAAAGGTAATTCCCATCTTCCCTAATTCACAACAAATTCATTTTAATTCCTTTTTGATACAAATATTTTGCAATAGATTCTAATCATCCTCTATTTGATGTTCATGGAGAGTGATTTCAGTTTGAGAACAATTTGGGGATTTGAGCTAGCAAGGAGGAATACTCTATTTTGGGACTTTTCTTGCCATTGGACAACCTATAGGTAAACTTCTTAAATTGTATTTTTATTCTAATTTCTTTGCATTCTAGCCTAGATCTAGGTTTCCCCTAGCTGTCCCTTAAATTTGGTTAGAAATCGTGTCCATTTGGTATCCGTATCGGACACGTGTCAATGTGTATGTGCAAGTGTTTGTTAGAATGCCACAAAGAACTTTTTATTCATATTTTTTAAAACTAACTTTACAAAAATATAGATCTATATATGTGTTTTCATTTCCCCTAGGACTGAACACGAATTCGTGTCATTTTTGTGTCGAAAATAGGCACGGACATGCTGTACGACACGCGTGTGCGCTGTCCTGCTACCCGACGTTTATTGCGGACACGACACAGCTCGAGCCACCACGAAACTTGGTGGACACATGGGGGTAGTGTCTGCGAACGTGGCCCCCAAGTTTCATGGACTCACGTGTCATATCGGATACGAAAACCTACCTGCACTGAATTATACTGTCACGTACACGTACGAACAGCGGCTTCTGACACGACCTTCGTGTCGCGTGTAGACACAACGAGGACACATCATGTTGTGTCGACCTAGTAGCCCTATAGTTGGGCTACCCGTGTCCAAGTGTATGAGGTGTCAGATGCTTCGTGTCGTGTCCAATCCTTTGGGGACTGGCCGCACGAGGCTGTGCCTTACACAGTTCTGTCACACATTAACACTCGTATTTGACACGACTTGGACACCTCGTGTCCTAGTTTTTGGACACGACACAATCTATATGACACCATGTTATGTGCATGACACACTGTAAACCATCAATTTTATGTTTTGATTGAATTTCGAAATCGAATTGGATTTTCTCTTCGTTTTACTGATACTTAAGTTTTGAGTTTTTGACACAGTTTTAATTGAGTATTTGGACACGTGGACACGTTCCTAACTAGGACACATGCATGCTAGACCCTCTGCACAAAGGAAATTGGGTTTTATTGATTTTGTGATACGAATTTGGGGTTTTTCCCATGATACCATGCTTGTGTATTAATTATTCTGAGATTTAAACTTGTGCTAACTGTTAAATTTGAATCAGTTAATTTCAAATGAGGTTCCTATTTCTACCTGGGTTTAGTTTAGGTTCTAGATTAGTTTTCATGTTTGAGTTCGAGTTGGTATGGTTTTGTTCATAACTGAGAAATGAAAACATGAGTTTTGTTTTGTAAAAAATGAGAATATGAGTTTAGTTCAAAACTGTAAACTGATTTCTGAGAATTAAATGGTGTTTTACTAATTCTTGATGATTAGATTACCATGATAGATTATATGTATATATTTGAGTTTAAGTTTTATATTGGGTTATCATATTGGTTGGTGTTTGGCTTTCGAAAATGCAATGGACTGCCTAACCGGAAAACTACAACTGGTACACTGGAATTTGAAATCAGTATTTACACTGACTTCTATATCCACACACACGCACACATTTACATTAAACCTGACACTCTACATCCATGTTACACACACACACACACATGTACAAAACCCGAGAGCCTATACCTATCTACTGTATACACACACACACATTACTGTCACACACACACACACTTGTTTGACACTCGAGCACACCCTTACCTAGATATCCTGCACATAGTAGACATCCATTACCTGATGCACCAATTGCATTCACTGTAAGGCAAGATATCCTGGATCATTCACTGCCTTGACACGCTGTTCTGCAAATATTTCCTGCATTCACTCATTGTCCTGCATACACTGCTTGCTTATTGCAACCTGCACTTGGTTGTCCTGCATTTGCATGATCCTGCTCCCAAATTCATGCAATGCACTTGGTCACATGTCCAATACCCTGACACTTTCACTACACCCATATAGGCTACATGTCCTGCAA
The DNA here is from genome assembly GCA_029216955.1 of Iris pallida. Classification (NCBI taxonomy): domain Eukaryota; kingdom Viridiplantae; phylum Streptophyta; class Magnoliopsida; order Asparagales; family Iridaceae; genus Iris; species Iris pallida. The sequence continues at coordinate 12,141,471 of JANAVB010021600.1, read as the reverse complement.
CACACAAATTTGCCTGCACTTGGCCTTAGACACACTGTACTGCCTACATTTGATGTCCTGCATCCAGGATGTTGCATCCTCATATTACACATCCTGTACAGCATATACATGCTGCATATAGACCATATTGCATAGCCTTGCATTTAACACCATACACACACTTTGTTGCATACATTTGCATCTCATGCATTAGCAGTCACAACATTCCCTTTTACTGCCTATTTAGAGATAGGCAATATTCTACCTATTATACACACATATGTAAATCTGAGAGAATATTGAATATCACACTCTCAGATCTACACAATCACTCACTTATGATATGATTTCCCTTCCCCTTCATATGCCACAGCCCACAACTGCCATGTGACACTCAACTTACCATGCCCTCACACACACACACTCTTCACATCTCATGAACCCACACACACAACCTCACCCCCCTTCTATCTCTCTAATATATATATATATATTTTATATATATATATATATATATATATATATATATATATATATATATATATATATATATATATATATATATATATATATATATATATATATATATATATATATATTTTAATGCAATGTATAATGCAAGATGATGAAAACCATGTATATACATCTATGTAATGTGGAATATGTACAATTGCCTATATAGATGTATGTAATGTGTGCTTAAATGGACATGTATGTATACATGATAGCCTATATTCATTCCTATGTGTGTGCCTATATACTTTGAGTGTATATGCCTATATATATATAGATGCCTATAAGTGCGCCTTATATATATATATATATATATATATATATATATATATATATATATATATATATATATATATATATTTATATTTATATTTATATATATATATATATATATATATATATATTTTTTTTTATATGTTGGCCCATTTGGTCATATGGTCAAACCTGATTTTAATAATTGAATAAACTCTGTCTGGATATACAAAGCCAATCGGGACATCTCGGACTCTTGAACATGATCAAGAATGGCTATCCACTGAATTCAAGACCGAAGATCTGTTTGCCTACTCGAGTCTGTAATTCCTTATGCAATGTATTTTTATTTTATTTGAGTCTAGGAATATGTTGTACACCGAGTCGTACTGGCAAATAGGCTTCCCTCAAATGAGTTCAAAATGTTTTTAAAATGACCTCTCAAAAAGGTTTTCAAAAAGGTTTTCAAAAATCACCAAAAAGCTTTTTCAAAACCCTAACTAAACTCTGACTTAACCCTGACAGAACTCGGACCGAGTTCGGCCAGAGTTCGGTTGGTGGCCGTTGTGATTTTGAATCCTTGGAACTTGGTCATCCTGCAGTTGCGGATTTGACCGAGATTTGCTCATAGAGTTCTGCCCGAATTCTGCCTGAATTCTGTCAGAAGTCTGCCTTTGAAAGTCCTATAAATAGAGAAGGATTTCGATAATTTCAACATACTCATTCACTTTCAATCTTCTTTCTATCTAAAGCTTTCAGTCTTTCAAAGAGTTTCCTAGAGCTTTCAATTTCAGATCCCAAGCCAATTACAATCCTCTAGTCGATTTGCCAGTGCGGTACGGTCTAGAAGTTTCTGAGAGATTGTAATCAGAAGGCTTGATTGAAGAATACCTCTTCATATTTGAAGTTGGACGAGTTCTTCGTATCAAAGCTCGCGTTGTAGAAGTTGCAAGGACTTCGTAAGAAAACTTGCAGTTTTTCTAATAGTGGATTCAACTTGTAGCAAGAGTTCTACCGACTGGATTAGTCCTCAACAGAGGGATACCAGTATACATCGCTGTCTTTGCGTTTGCTTTCTTAACTCTGTCTTTACTTTATCTCAATTATGATTAATATTTTGTGATTGTGCTGCTAACATTTTTAATTAGCATTATTTCGCTGCCAACTCTATTCACCCCCCTCTAGAGTATTACGCTTTACTATGTCATTCCTACAATTGGTATCAGAGCGGGTGTTACAGGTAAAGCAAAGGTAACAGTACAATTATTTATTCATTTTAATTAACTGTTATATAGATCACAGCACAACACATGGCAACTGTGAAATTCACAAGTGAAGGCCAGGCCACAAACAGACCCCATCTGTTTGATGGTATGAACTATACCTATTGGAAAACACGGATGAGTTTCTTCTTGAAATCACTTGACTTTGATTTATGGACCATTGTTCGTGATGGCTATCAAAAGCTACCTCGTATAAATGTTGATGGAGTTTTAGTTGAAAAACCCCACAGCAGATATACAGAGGAAGAAAAGAAAAGGGCCAGTCTTGACGCACGTGCCATTAATGCTCTCTTTTGTGCTTTAGACATAACTGAATTTAACAGGGTGTCTATCTGCACAACGGCTAATGAAGTGTGAAAGCTACTTGAAGTCACGACTCAAGTCAAAGAATCCACTACCAAATTACAGTATTTTAGCGACGGCCATTTAGCGACAGAAATTTTTCGTCGCTATTACCGTCGGATCACCGACGGATTTGTGACGGAATACCGACGGAAAGCAGTGGACAATTTTTTTTATTTTTTTATGTCCATATCCGTTGCTACGCCGTCGATAGGTCGTCGGCCAAGTAGCGACGGTTTTATATCCGTCGCTAGAACGTCGCATATTTTGGCGGCAAAAGCCTAAAATATTGGCACGAGATTTACTGACGACTTAGCGACGGAATAATCCGTCGCTACTCCGTCGCTAATTTCTGTACCCTAACTTAAATTGAACCGACGGGGGAGAAATTTTCATTCCCCCCCAAAACACTCTCTCTCTTCCCTCTCCCTCTCTCCGACGATCTCCCTCACTCCGACCGGCGATCTCCCTCTCTCTCTAAGGTATGCTCTCTCTCCCCCCCCTCTCTCTCTCTATCTCCCTCTCTCTCTCTCTCTCTCTTTTACGATTTGGGGGGTTGGGGGGCTGTCGTAGTGGTCGGAGAGGGTGTGGGGCAGGAGGGTTTCGGGTACGGGGTGGGGTGGTCGGGGCAAGAGTGGAGTGGGGTGGTCGGGGGCAGGGGGGTCGAGGAGGGGGTCGGGCAGGGGTGGGGGGGTGGTCTGGGCAGGGGGGGTTCGGGTAGGGGGTGGGGTGGTCGGGGCAAGGGTGGGGTGGGAGAGGGGGCAGGGGGGGTCGGGGAGGGGGTCGGGCAGGGGTGGAGGGGTGGTCTGGGCAGGGGGGTGGGAGAGGGGGTCGGGCAGGGGTTGGGGGAGGGTCGGGCAGGGGTTGGGGGGGTCGGTGCAGGGGGGGCAGGGGGGTGGGAGACGGGATCGGGCAGGGGTTGGGGGGGTCGGGGCAGGGGGGCCAGGGGGGTGGGAGAGGGGGTCGGGCAGGGGTTGGGGGGGGTAGGACAGGGGTTGGGGGGGTCAGGGCAGGGGGGGCAGGGGGGTGGGAGAGGGGGTCGGGCAAGGGTTGGGGGTGGTCGGGCAGGGGTTGGGGGGGGGTCGGGGCAGGGGGGCGTAGGAGGGACTCTGGAGTCCCCGCGCAGGAGTCCTCCTCCTCCTCTCCCACAGACAAACACACACACGGACACACACACACACACACGGACACACACACACACGGACACACACACACAGACACACACACACACGGACACATGGACACACAGACACACACACACACACACGGACACACACGGACACAGACACACGGATACACACACACAGACATATATATATATATATATATATATATATATATATATATATATATATATATATATATATATATATATATATATATATATATATATATAGGCATAATTTTAAGTAATTTATTAATAATATATATATATATATATATATATATATATATATATATATATATATATATATATATATATATATATATATATATATAAAATATATATATATATATATATATATATATATATATATTTTTTTTTATATATATATATATATATATATATATATATACACAGACACACGTCGTGAAGTTTAGTATATATATTTGATTAGCTAAGGTAGAAGTTTAGCCTAATTAAGGTTAGTTTTGACAGAGTTGACTTGGACTCCTAATTTGACCTAGAACTAGCCTAGTTGACCTATTTGTATTTCGATTGATATCATATGAATAGTTTGCTTAAGATTTGATTGGGTTGGTTTTAATGTGTGGGTAAATTAGTTTACCTTATTTTAGAGTATGACTACATAGCTAGTGTGTAGAGTAGTATATGGTTACTAGATCCTAGTGTAGAGTAGTATGTAGAGGAGTATGGCTACTAGTGATATATAGATATGTAGGTCCATGTGTATCTGTATCGGACTATCGCTATCGGTATCGAACTATCGCTATCGCTATCGGACTATCGCTATCGGTATCGAACTATCGGTATCGATCGAACTATCGGTATCGGACTATCGCTATCGTTATCGGACTATCGCTATCAGTATCGACCGTATATACTTAGTATTGGGCGTAGCGGATTAGTATCGATCAGTATATAGGTTTGGGTTAAGATCAAGGTTCAAAGTATCGGTATCGGAATAGTAGGCCGAATAGGAGGCCGAGATAGTCGAATGAGAAGAAGGGAAGAAGGGAGGAGCAGATGGGTCCAGAGCCATGGTGGAGGAGGAGAAGTAACATGAGAGCAGTTTCCGCCGTAACATCTCCTGGCTCTGCTGGCAACTGAAGTCCAGATGCTACAAAGGACGATCCTTCGTTGAAATCGACTACAACACCCATCAGTTCAAGTTCGACTACAACACCCATCAGTTCAAGTTCATTCCTATTTGGTGAGGTAAGTGACTACACTAATTTTTATTCTCTCTAACAGTGTATTTAGAGATGAAGTCAAAATAAGGACACCCGATATTACCGATGAGGGACTTCAAAGAGAGGTTGATTTTACCTTTCCGTCATGGTTTCGAGATTACGTAAGTAACTGAGATAATATGTTATGCGGCTACCATTTAAATATATATATGCAACTACAACATTTAAAGTTTACAGGTTTTATTAGCTGAACCAAGTACACTCACAAATGAGAGCATTCGTTATTTGTCATTGGGACCGAAGAAGCATGCAAAGACTTGGCCCGGCTATGTCGTTAATGGCTTCAAGTTTATGACAACTCAACATCCTATAAATGCCGAATTTCTCAATGGCGGCTTCAGTACGAAGGATTCTGGTGTTTGCATAAGAGGCACAATCTATGACGACGAGCCGGACTTTGACTATTATGGAGTGCTTCGGGATATTGTAGAATTACAATATAGTGCCCCATTTGATATGCATATTGTTATGTTCAAATATGAGTGGTTCGATACGACACCAAATATCGGTTGGAGAATCGATAAACAATTTGGATTCGTCGATATAAATCATCGCAGGAGGTATAGAGGGTCCAACACGTTTGCGATAGCAAGTCAGGCTATTCAAGTCTACTATACAAGCTACCCAAGGCGTCGTAGAGATCGCTTTGACTGGTGGGCAGTATGCAAGATTAAATCTAGAAATACATTCAACGTTGGAGACCCAGCATACCAAGAGGACCAGATCGAAAAGCCCCAATACTTGGGACAACAGTCTTGTGACATGGATGTTGAATTAGAGGTTGATATACCTCTTGCTGATGAAAATAGAGGGGAGGAAGAGGTTGATATACAAGACTTAGATGTCAACCAGGGGAGAAAGAGGCGTCTTGTCCCAAGTATTGAGACTGAAGAAGAAGAAGAAGAAGAAGAAGAAGAAGAAGAAGAAGAAGAAGAAGAAGAAGAACTTTATGAGGATGAGGATGAGGATACAGATGAATTCGACGATGAGGATGAGGATGATGATGATGATGAGGCCGAGGCCGAGGAAGAGGACGATGACGATGATTAAATATCGCTATATTTCAGTTGTATCTTGAAGCACCCAATATCTAGTCTCGAATCCTAAATTACCCTATTACATTTGGATTTACAATTACAAGTCTAGTGGAACACAAGATGCCCTTTCATCAAAAGTTACAAGAATTATACTTTGTTGTATTGGTGCGTGATTTTATCAGATTTTGTGTATCTAGCTTTTATTCGTACTTCACTTCTGATTGTAATATTTATTTCAGTTTGGGATATTTGCGTATTATTGTATGAGTTTCTTTTTGCAGATGGCACTCCTAGGCCTACTCGTCTGGGCGGCACTCATCGCCCTGCTGCTGGTATGGATATGTTTAGTTTTATATTCATTTATAAATCTATGTTGTCGGTATTTTGTTTATGTGTTCTATTTACAGGGCATGGTTGCGAGCACCCGTACTGGTGGTGCTGGCCGTGGTCGTGGCGGTGGCGGCGGCGGCGGCGGTGGTGGTGGTGGTCGTGGGCGTGGGCGTGGTGGTAGCGATCGTGGTCGCCAGTCACATTCTTCGGATGTGACCTCCGATCCCGACTTGGAGAGCCCGGACACAGGCTCTTCCTGCCGTCATTCTTCCTCGATGCCACCGACATCGTCGTCAAGGCCTGTGACTCCATCCGCTAGCGAATCCGTTCCGCCACCGGATGTACCAGCGGATGCAGCAGCAGATGCAGCAGGGGGCCCAGCAGTTACTGCAGGGTGGGCCTCGGAGTACCCCGGGATTCAGTTTCATCCTGTTACCGGAGAGTACATGCACGGACCCGCGGATCCCCCGACGCCACCAGAGAGGCTGGTGGGCGAGTTCCGACGAGAGCTATGGCCCGCTGGTGAATCGTAAGTAAATTTAAGTTAATTTATTAAATTTGTTTCATTTATTCAAGTTAATAATCCAGTCGTTGCTTCTTTATAGGTTTTTCCCGTGGGATGCTGCCCGGATTCTAGGGCGCATTATCCGGGATAACTACTATGGCCCCTACCTCAATTTTTCTGAGGTGCCTCAGGACATAAAGTACGTCTGGCTCGACGAAATGAGGGTATAAATCTGTCGGTGAATTATTAATTATTCTTTAAATCATTAAATTTTTTATTACGTGATATTTGAATTTGTATGTCAGAGGACGTTCTGGTGGCCCCCCCATCGCGAGGAGGCGATCCGCAGGACCTACAAAGCCGCCGCCGGGAAGAAGATACGGGATGCGGTGTACGACCTTCGTACGGCGCATACGAGGAAGGACTGGATCCGGGCGGAGTACTATGAGCAGATGTTGGAGAAGATGGATACTCCGCAGTTCAAGCTGAAATCGGAGAAAGCTAAGGCTAATCGACAGGCCGCGGGTCTGCATACGGGGGGATCAAGGCCCCACGCATCGACGCGTGCAGATTTGGTGAGATAGCACAAATTTAAATTCATTCTATTATTTAATTTCGTACTATTAATATACAAAGTTAATTAAATTCTACGTATGTAGGCCCAACGGGCGGTGAAGCAGGGAAAAGAGGCGGAGACAGTCACCACTCACGATGTATTCGTGCATACGCACAAGAGGCGGAAGGACGGGAGCTTCGTCGACGCGAGGGCCGAGGAGACTGATGTAAGTACTTACGTTTATGAGATTTATGTTAGAAATATAATTATTGTTAAGTTAATTAGATAAACTTAGGATTCAGACTATAACTTAGGGAAACATAGGATTTAGATTATAACTTAGGAAAACTTAAAGTATAAACACATTCATTGGATAGGCTGCGTATCGTGAGGCACTTAGTCGGCTTGAGATCGAGCCCCCTTCCGAGAATGTCGGCAAAACGACGCCCACCCAGACGCACTCTTCTATGGCCGCTCGCTACGACGACGTGTTCGTAGAATCCGTCGGCGACGTTAGAAAAGGGCGCGTCTACGGCTTAGGTTCTATGGCGCCCTCGTTGCAGCCGTCCCCGAGATATCCACCGCCTCCGCCTCTCCCAGCGCCCCTGGTTGACGATGTGAGGGCGCAGCTTGCGACTCTGACCTCCGCGGTGTCAGATTTGCGGGCGATAGTGTTGGGGCGCTATCCGTCTGCTCCCGGTCTGTCTGCTGGTGCTCCCGGTTCATCTGGTGGTGCTCCCAGTCCGTCTACTGCTGCTACCGGTGCTTCGGATCGACCTGGTCCTTCTTCCCCCGGACGGCTTTCGTTTAACCGCTCTGCGGACGCCCGCATCGTATCGGATAACACCATCTTGACGCTCCTTGACATGTTGTCGCCAGAGCAGCTACGCGCGCTTCCAGACCATGTCTTGTCCCAAGTGCCGGCACACACGGTGGAGGAGTACATACGCAAAGCGGATGCGACGGCACGAGCACGAGACGATCCGACGGACGGAGTTTGATTTTGTTTATGTTGTTGGTTTTGTAGACTTTTGGATACATTGTATGTTCGGATATTTTTTTTATGTTTGGATAATTTAATGTTGGATATTGGATATATTGTGTTGGTAATATTTTGTTGGATATTGGATACGTTGGATATTGGTGTCGGATATGGATATTTTGCATATGGATATATGGTGTTGGATATTGGATACGTTGGATATTCGTGTTGGATATGGATATATGGTGTTGTATATGGATATTTTGCATATTTGATATTGTGTTGGATGTGTTGTATAAACAGGAAAGAGTCTGTTTGCAGTATTTTTTTTTCAAAAATTAGAAGTTAGCGACGGGCTGGCGACCACTCAGCGACGGATAGTCCGTCGCTAACTGGAGAAACTGAGGTTAGCGACGGAGTGGCGACGTAAAAATCGTCGCTACCTGGAGCATTTCAATAAAGCGACGGATTGGCGACGGACGATCCGTCGACCTGGTGCTGTTTGATGTCCATAAATTTTAGCTTTCGCGACGGATTGGCGACTAACTTACGGCGGACTGGCGACAAAGTCCCGACGGACTATCCGTCGCTAACTATAGGAATTTAATGTATCGACGGATTGGCGACGTAATATCCGTCGCTACCTGGAGAATTTTACATTGAGCGACGGTTTAGCGACGGAATGTCCGTCGACCTGGTTCTGTTTGATGTCCATAAATTTTGCAGTTAGCGACGGATGTTTTGTCGCTAATACGATGCTAATCCGTCGTACACCTCGGCGGATTAGCGACGGCATAACGACGACCTGCCGTATGGGAAAATCTCTGATACGCTTTTACCGACAAATTTACGACGGATTAGCGACGAATATTGCGTATCAGAAAATCACTGATACGGTTTTGCCGACTCTTTAGCGACGGAGTTTTCCGTCGCTAACCCTATATCCTGATACATGTTTTGACGAAAGCTAGTCGGTAATCCGTTGCTATATATATTTAAATGCGTCGACGGTATTCCGTCGCTAAGTCGTCGCTGAGCGACGGAGTAGCGACGGATATGTTTTAGCGACGAGGTTATTCCCGACGGCTGTTTTACCAAAATATCCGTCGGTAATCCGTCGGTATTTATTTTTGGCGACGGACTACCGACGGATAAGGCCGTCGGTAAATCCATGTATTTTGGTAGTGATCTAAAGTCAGCAGACTTACTCAAGAGTACGAGGCGTTCAAGATGAAGCCCAACGAAACAGTTACACAAATATTCGAGAGATTCCTGGATATTGTAAATCCTTTGTCCTCCTTAGGCAAAGATTACAGTAACCATGAAAAGATTCGCAAACTCCTGCGAGCACTTACCAAGAACTAGATTCCGAAGGCTACTGCAATCATTGAAAGAAACGACCTCACAACTATGTCCCTCGAAGTACTCATGGGTAAGCTACTCACTCATGAACTGGAGCTACAAGATTTTGAAGAGCCTGCACCAAAGGAGAAGACGATCGCTCTCAAGGCTCAGCACAGAAAAGCTGCTGAAGGTGACTCAGACAACAGTGGATCTGACGCTGAAGATCAAGCACTCCTAGCAAGGAAGTTCAAAAGATTCATGAGACATGAGAAGAGAGTCAAAGAGAACAACAGCAACAACTGGTATCAAGAAGATGCTGTTTGCTATGGTTGCAAGAAGAAGGGACACATGAAGAAGGATTGTCCCACAAACTCATCATCAAGCAAGAAGAGCAACAGGTATAAAAAGGGGAACCTGAAGAAATCAACATCTAGGAGATATGCCAATACCAGCATATGGCATGAAAGTGAAGCCAGCGACTCAGAAGACGAACAATCAGAAGACGCTGCAAACGTATGCTTTATGGCATCCGATCAGGTACCTACTGAACCTGTAGTTGATACTTATGATGACTTCACCTTTGAGCAATTAGGAGATGCCTTCAGTGACCTGATGACTGATTACAGGAAATTGCGTAGCAAGTATCAGACCGCTAAGAAGGTACTCAAAGAGTACAAAGGTGAAATAGGTAGACTTACCGACCTACTAGCTGAGGTTAGAAATAATGTTAGTGAGTCTGGTGAGCTTTCTTCTATAAAGCTCTTATTACACGAGACTACCAAGTCATCTGAAGAGAAAGACAAAATTATTGACCAACTCAAGGAAGAACTTTCTATAGAGAAGAAAAGTCTTCGATGTGCACAAATCAGAATGGAATCACTCACTTCTGATTATACTAAGTTGTATGACACTTCCAAAAGATTGGAAATTAGGTTAGGAAAACAGCCTGAGCCTGCTGCTTCCTACCCTAACACGTGTCACTTACCGAAAAATTGGAACATTCCCAAGCCAAACACTGTTAGACCTAACCCTATAAAACCTTTACCCCAAAAGGTTAAGCCCAAACAAGATTATAGGTATGCTTTCTTCTATACTAGAAAACCTAAACCTACCAACCATGCACACCACTCAGCTTTCAACACTCGATATGCACAATGTCATTATTGTGGCCTCATTGGTCATATTTCATCTGCATGTAGAATGAGAAAGATTGTTGATTTAAATGTTTATGCTTGGATACCTAAAGCTAACAATTCAGGACCCTACAAGAAATGGGTACCAAAAGTTTCATGTGCAAACTGTTTTGTAGGTGGAACACCCTTCACATGCTAGAAGCAAATGGATCCTCGACAGCGGTTGCTCACGGCATATGACCGGTGACGCTACCTTATTTGCAACACTGTCGAAGAAGAAGAATGAAGGCTATGTCTCCTTCGGTAATAACTTGAAAGGATATATTATTGGTATCGGTGATGTTGGTAAGTCTCCCTATCCTGTGATTAAGGATGTCTGTCTGGTTACCGAGTTGAAACATAATCTACTCAGCATAAGTTATCTAGCTGATCATGGTTATGGCATCAACTTCGGCAAAGACAAATGTACTATAGTTGATAGCTCAACTGGTAGTACTATCTTTGAAGGTATCAGGAAAGACAATATATATGTTTTCTATTTGTTAGAAGAAACTAACATTTCAGGTAGATGCTTAATGGCCAAAAGTGATGAGAGTCATTTGTGGCATATGAGACCCGATCACGCTAATATGGATACGATCTCAAGATTATCCACAAAGAAGCTAGTACGCGGTTTACCGAATATTACATTCAAGAAGGACTCGGTATGCAGCCAATGTGAAAAAAACAAAGCTACCAGATCCACATTCAAGTCAGTAAACGCAGTATGTACTACTAGACCTCTACAATTGCTTCATATGGACTTATTTGGTCCTAGCAGAGTTGCTAGCCTCGGAGGTAAACTTTATGCTTTCGTAATTGTAGATGATTTCTCTAGATACACGTGGGTATATTTCTTGACACGCAAGAATGATGCATTATCCAAATTTGTTATCTTTTGCAAGAAAGTACAGAATGAAAAAGGTTACATGATCACTCGCATAAGAAGCGATCATGGAGGCGAATTCGAGAATACTGATTTTGAGCAATTTTGTGACACACACGGTTTTGTACACGAGTTCTCCTGCCCTAGGACTCCACAACAAAATGGAGTTGTGGAACGTAAGAACAGAACTCTAACCGAAATGGCCAGAGTGATGTTAAATCAGTTTAGTCTACCCAAATATTTCTGGGCTGAAGCTGTCAATACAGCTTGCTTTGTACTCAATAGAGTTCTAATTCGACCCAAATCGAAGAAGACTCCATTTGATTTATGGTTTGATAGAATTCCATCTGTTTCATACTTTAGAATATTTGGCTGTAAATGTTTTATTCTTAATACAAAAGACAATTTGGGAAAATTTGATGAAAAGGCCGATGAAGATATATTTTTAGGTTATGCGGCCAAGAGCAAAGGATACAGAGTCTTCAACAAAAGAACCATGATCATCGAAGAGTCAATCAACGTCACCTTTGTTGAACTAAATCAGATGACGATCGATGACAATGACGAAGATCCAACTGTACCAAGCTCAACATCAGCTGATCCTCAACCAAGCTCTGTACTAGCTAAACCTCCTAGAGAAGATCCAGGAACCAGCTACCTTCAGAATTTACCGAAAAGGTTGAAATTCACAGCTGATCATCCAAAAGATTTGGTAATTGGTGATATTACCAAAGGAGTAAGTACTCGTACATCCAGTAGAGATATTGTTTCTAGTGTTGCTTTTATTTCACAGCTAGAACCCAAATCTATTGATGAAGCATGTAGTGATAGCTTTTGGATAGATACTATGCAAGAGGAATTAAACTAATTTGAACGGAATCAAGTTTGAGAACTTGTTCCTAGGCCTATTGATCATCCGGTCATTGGCACCCGTTGGGTATTCCAAAATAAACTAAATGAGAATGGTTTAGTGACTCGTAATAAGGCTCGACTTGTAGCTCAAGGATACAATCAAGAAGAAGGTATCGACTACGATGAGACTTATGCCCCAGTTGCGAGATTAGAATCCATTCGCATGTTATGTGTATTTGCATATTTTCATGATTTCAAACTATTTCAAATGGATGTCAAGAGTGCTTTTTTAAATAGTTTTATAAAAGAAAAAGTTTTTGTAGCACAACCTCCAGGTTTCATGGATTTTAAAAACCCTGATCATGTTTTCAAGTTGAAGAAAGCCTTATACGGTTTAAAACAAGCCCCTCGTGCTTGGTATGATCGTTTAAGCACTTTTCTACTTGACAACGGTTTTTTCAAAAGGCAAGGTTGACACTACACTATTTATTAAGTCTTTTAATGGCAAACTTCTTTTAATTCAAATATATGTTGATGATATTATATTTGGATCTACTGATGAATCTCTGTGTCAAGAATTTTCTAAGTGTATGTAGAATGAGTTTGAGATGAGTATGATGGAAGAGCTGAAATTCTTTCTCGGATTGCAAATCAAACAAACTGATAATGGGATATTTATAAATCAAGCCAAGTATACAAAAGACCTGCTAAAGTAGTTTAATCTGGACAATGTCAAACCTATTGGCACTCCAATGGCAACTTCAACAAAGCTTGATTCAGATGAACAAGGCAAGCCAGTCGACACACGTAAGTATCGAGGTATGATTGGTAGTTTACTTTATTTAACTGCTAGTCGTCCAGATATAATATTTAGTGTTTGCCTGTGTGCACATTTTCAAGCTAATCCAAAGGAATCACATCTGTACGCAGTTAAGCGTATCTTTAGATACCTTAAGGGCACTTCTTCTGTTGGCTTGTGGTATCCCAAAACTAAGTCCTTTGACCTTATTGGTTATTCGGATGCAAATTTTGCTGGATGCAAAGTTGATAGAAAAAGTACCAGTGGCACATGTCATTTCTTAGGCAAGGCTTTAGTCTCATGGTTTAGTAAAAAGCAAAATTCTGTAGCCCTATCAACAACAGAGGCTGAGTACATCGCCGCAGGACGTTGTTGTGCTCAGATTTTGTGGATAAAACAATCCCTAGAAGACTATGATTTATTTTACACACATATTCTCATTTTCTGTGATAACACGAGCACTATTAATTTGACTAAGAATCCAGTATGTCACTCTCGTACTAAACATATCGAGATTCGACATCACTTTCTTAGAGATCATCATCAAAATGGAGATATAAACCTTGTGTACATAGATACTGAAAATCAACTAGCTGACATCTTCACAAAACCTCTAGCGGAAGATCGTTTCAATTATTTACGTCGAGAATTAGAAATTTTGGACGTCAATAATATTAATTAATTTTATTTTATGATTATATATCATTACGCAAAAACTGTGTTAGAGACAAGCCAATAAAGATTCTGTATGTCACCACAACTACGGTTGAAGCGAAGCGGTACTTAAGAGTTCCCCGGTGAACCTCCGCCAGCTGGGACAGTACTCCTACAGCTAATCTGAAACAGTCGCTGTGTAATGACATTTAATCTATAAAATAATATTAATTATGTTAATTGAAGTTGAAATGACTAATCTTTGAATTAAATATTTGAAATGAGACAATGAAAAAGAATGGCTAAAATCAACTTTAAAGAACCCCAGGCGAATTCGGCCAGAGCTCTGACCGAATTTGGCCCGAGTTCGGTTGAGGGTGTCTAGTTATATATACAGAACCCGAGCAGCCCTTCTTCTTCATTGCTTCCAATCTATTCACAACAGCAGCAGCAGCCGCGAAGGAGCCCCGAACCCTAGCTTTTCACCACCCTCTTTCTTCCAATCCAAGTGGTGAAATCCATCCAAAATTTGGATTCGTGCAGAGTTCGCCGTTCTCTTCGACATACTCTGATTTTTGGAGGTATAACCCCATCTTTCTCCACTTTTCAATTAGTGCATTTTTATTTCAATTTGCACAAATGGCACCCAAATTCAATCCATCAAAGAGGAAGAAGATGAACCCTAGTGAGGAAGGGTCATCTTCGCATCCGCATACGGATTCCCTCTTCTCGCCGGTCCAAACGAGCGACGGTGCGTTCGACGGGTTTTTCTTTCAAACCCTAGACCAAGCCCTACTGTGGAATGGAGACTTCTCCATGAGATCCATATGCACAGGCGCTCCAGTCAAATGGACTGTATTTTCTGATCAACGTTATTTCTTTGAGGCATTATGGTTGCATCTTTTTGTTAAAATCTGCTTCCCTATAGCAACTAATGCCATTAGATTATTTTATTGCAATCTCATATTAAACATTTTTGATGTAAGCACTCGTGTTGGAGGTATTGATATCAATTTCAATGATGACCTCTTAGCGGAGATCCTTGGTATCCCTAACGAAGGTTAACCGCTAGTTGACATCACTGATTTTGATTTTTCTGAAGGCACGACAATCGCAAGTTTCAAAGCGAAACTCTGTGCACCTGATAGAGTACGCTCTGGAAAGTTCAAGGCTAACAACCTGAACTTGTTTAACTATGAATTGCATCGCATCATCTATTCCACTATCCTTCCAAAATCCACTTCAAAGGATGATGTGACTTCTCTTGAGTTGTCCGCTATGTACCACATTCTTAAGGGGATTCCATTTTCTGCCCCTAAGACCATGATTCAGATGATGGGTCGTTGTCGTGCAAGAGATAGAAATCTCTCTTATGCGATGATTCTCCCACGCATCTTTCAGCGCTTCGATATTGATCTGTCGACTTGTACTCAGGACCCTGAGCCCAAGTTTCTTCAGTTATCTCGTCGTAGCATGACTGCTTCAGCTCCACCTCCTGCTCCTCCTACTGTACCTCCTCCACCACCTCATCAGTATGCCATGACATTTGAGGGCATACATCAGCATTTATCTACTTTGCACGTCTCGATGACGGACATGGCTCGCGAGCATGAGTTCCGCGACGTCACCCGTTATCAGGCGATTGCAAAATCCTTAGCTGATCTTCGTTTCGCCCAGACTGGTTATTCAGCCGGTTCCATCCCTAGAGATCCAGCTTTCACCGGTTATCGCTGTGAGGATAAGGCTGTTCATGCCTACTTCCAGCCCGGTAAGGCCTATGATTGGTACCGTCCTGACCATGCTCCACATCGTGATTATGTTGGTGAGTTCTATGCTGGCGCCCCTCCATATCCTTCTGGCGCTGGTACCTCTGGAGCTGGTACTTCAGGACATGCTGGTCGAGCTGCTGCTGCTGATGATGAGGATGATGATGAGGAGATGTGACTATGTGATTTTGAGTGATATTTTATTGTGCACTTGGAAATGCTTCGACATTCCTGTTTTCCATAAAGAAATTCTCTTTATTTGTTGTGTTTCTGGGAAAATTACAACTGTAGGAATCCGATCTAGAAGACGATCGCTTTATCCCTTGGACTATGTGAAGAAGAAAAGCTCTCAAAATTTTGACAGTAGATATCAATGTATCTGTACAATGAATGAGAAAAAGAACTCTATTTATAGAGTCAAAAATAATAACTGAAAAGATAACTGTCTTCACAGCCTGTGCTTAGTTAAAAATCATGCAGGATTTAACATACGCAAGGCTGTCAGCAGTTACTGGACGTGGCCTGTAACTGTTGGACACATGGCAATCATGCATGAGTCGTATGCAAGTTACAGGACACGCAGGCGAGAGATCAGTGGCATGGCTGCCACGTACTCCAATTTGATGAAATCTACGCAGACTTGTTGAAGACAAAATCCACGCGAACTCGGTATAGAAAGCTTCAAAATCCACGCAAACTTGGGGCAGAAAGCTTCAGGATCCACGCAGACTTCGAGACAAAGAACTCAAAAATCTACGCAAACTTGAGGAAGAAAACTTCAGAATCCACGCAAACTTGAGATGAAGATCACAAATACACGTAGACTTGAGATAGAACTGCCAGCTGTCTTGATTCAGCGTGTCTCTACTGACATAAAATCTCTGATAGTGATTGCTTTGTCAGTCGCATTAAATGACAAAAAACCCTTTTGGTACGCCAACTCGACGAAGGCTGAGTCTTGCTGAAGAAGATTTCGAAAATCACGCAATAGACGGTGATGATCTCTCGAAGTCTGTGCATACGTGGCATACGAAGAGACATTCTTCGACTGTTTGTGCTGTCAGTCATAATTACTCTCTGACAAATGATGAGCTGTCTCTCCAGCGTGATTTGTTTATATTGTCTGGATCAACTGAGCGTGACTTTTGACTCCGTCTTGATCAACTCAGCGTGACTTTCATTTTTGAGGCCTACAAAACCCCCTTCAAAGTTTTCGAAAAAATTGAAAAGACTTCAAAATTTTCGAAATACTTTGAAAATAAGATGATAAAATGAAATTAGTCACGCTGAGATGACTCCAAAAATTTTTTTGAAGTCGAAAAGACTTCGAAGTTCTTTGAAAACATCCAAATGAACTTATTAAATGTCATAATGACTCTTCATAATTACAGGTATTTACATTTATACATAGTACTTTTTAAGGAATTTGCCATTAATAGGCATCAAAACTTTTTGACCATCCAATTCTGAGAGTTGATAAGCTCCATTTGAGAAAACTTTGCTCACAATATAGGGACCTTCCCACTTTGCATCAAATTTGCTCTTACTCATATGAGTCATAGTCATAGGACGTCTGACTGTTAGAACAAGTTCTCCTTTTTGATATGATCGAACTCTGACTTTTTTATTAAAAGCTCTTGAAATTCTAGCTTGATAGAATTCAATATTCTGTTGAGCAGATAATCGCTTTTCATCCAGAGCTTCTAATTCCTGAAGTCGAAGACGATCGTTATTTTTAGCAGTGAGTTCATTAGCGATTGCTATCCTTAAAGAAGGAATTTGAATCTCTAATGGAAGAACAGCTTCACAACCATACACTAGAGCGAAAGGTGTACATTTGGTAGCATTACGAACTGTAGTGCGATAAGCCCACAAACATTCCCCGAGCTTGTCACTCCAATTACGTTTGTTAGTGGAGACAAACTTCTTTAAGAGTTTGATGATAGTCTTGTTGAAAGCTTCTGCTAATCCGTTAGCTGCTGGATTATATGCGGTAGAAGCCACATTGTTGATCCGGTGATCATCACAGAATCGAGTAAACTTCTGACTGACGAACTGTGGTCCGTTATCATGAATAATGCGTCGAGGAACACCAAATCTGTAGATGACGTGGTGCTTAATAAAGCTAATGACATTAGACGTCTTAACTTCAGATAAAGGAATGGCTTCGGCCCATTTGGAGAAGTAATCGGTTATTGCGAGAATGAACCGATGACCTTTAGATGACGGTGGATTGATTGGGCCGACAATGTCCATGCCCCAAGCTTCGAAGGGCTATGATACTGCCGTCGGATGTAGAAATTCTGAGGGTTGATGAATAAAATCCGCATAGATTTGACAAGCTTTACACTTCTTTGCATATTCGATGGCATCAGATACCATGGTGGGCCAATAATAACCCATACGTCGGATACGGTCTTAAAGTTTTGGTCCTGGCTGATGTGCTCCACAAATTCCATCGTGTGCTTCACGAATGATTTGTTGAGCTTCGTCACCGGCAACACATCGAAGGAGTAAACCATCATAAGCTCGACGATATAAGGTCTTTGTTGTATGATTGTAGTAGAATCTGAGTGATCGTCGTCTGATAGATGCTGCCTCACTCGGATCATCCGAAAGAATATCATATAATACGAGATCTAAGAAAGGAAGTCTCCAATCTTTATCCGTATTTTGATTCTCAGTCGAGTTACTGAAGATGAATTCCATGCTGGAATCGGATAAAGATGACATTGATTTACGACTGAATCCAAATCCTCTTGTTGTGTTGACGTCATGAGATGTTGATTCTTCAATGTCAACTGGAAGTCCTAGAGTCAAGTTATTTTCAAGATGAAATAATTCTCGATTACGAACAACAATCATTTGTTGTCGTCTGATTGGAATAGCCAGCACCGCTGCAAGATTAGCAAGGGCATCAGCTTCTGTGTTACATGCTCGTCTAACATATTCAATGAAGAATTCTTCAAACGAAGAAGCCATAGATATAGCTGTTTTATGATAAGGAACCAGATCTTGATGGCGAACTTCATAAGTACCCCTGATCTGATTGACAATGAGTTTAGAGTCTCCATACGCCTCCAAATGTTGAATATTTAGATGTTTAGCGAGTTGAAAACCAATAAGTAATACGTTGTACTCAGCTACATTGTTTGAACACGGCTGATCGAGAGAATAAGCTCTTTGGATAGCAAGACCTTCTGGCGATACAAGAACAATTCCAACTCCAGCAACAATATCGCCATTAGGACCAATTCTTGATGCTCCATCAAAGAATAGACGCCAAGTAGGATCTTCTTCAGCAATTTGATTTGAATCTAGGACTTTATCGGGGATTTCATCATAGAGTTTTGAATTTTCTGGAATTAAGTGAGCAGCCAGAAAATCAGCTAAAGCTTGTCCTTTGACTGATTTCTGAAGAATATAGTGCATGTCATACTGAGCAAGTAGGATTCCCCAGTTAGCCAATCGAGAATTCAAAACACTGGGTTTCTTCATCATGATCCGTATAGGATTGATCCTGGAGATGACATGAATAGTCTGGCCAATGATATAATGACGTGTCTTTTGGACAGCAAACATCAAGGCTAGACATTCTTTTTCAACCGATGAATATCGAGGTTCAGCTCCGGTCATAGTGCGGCTGAGATAATAAATGGCTTGTTTATGGCCATTTTGATTCTTTTGAGCGAGTAATGCACCCAATGAATGACTCATTGCTCGAGTATAGAGGAGGAACGGTATTCCTGAGACGGGAGGTACCAATACTGGAGGGCTCATCAGATATTGTTTTATATCATCGAATGCTTTCTGACATTCATCATTCCAGACAAAAGAGACACCTTTCTTCATAAGTTTGTTGAATGGTCTGCAGCGTCCTGATAAATTAGAGATGAATCTCCTGATATAAGCGATTCTTCCTTGAAATCCTCGTAGCTCTTTTAAGGTGCGTGGAGGACGCATCTCTTGGATGGCTTGGATCTTCTCGGGATCCACGTGTATACCTTTAGAGGTAATGACGAAGCCGAGAAATTTACCACTAGAGATGCCTAAGAAGGACTTAGTAGGGTTCATATTTAATTGATGTTTACGCATTAGATCAAATATAGTCTTCAAATCTTGGATATGATCCTCCTTTTGTCGACTTTTGACTGCAATATCATCAACATAGCATTCGACTGTTTTTCGCAAATGTTCACAGAATATAGTGCTCATAGCTTGTTGATAAGTTGCTCCTGCATTCTTGAGACCGAATGGCATAACTGTATAACAGTATGTACCAATCGGCGTTCTGAAAGAAGTGTGCTTCTCGTCTTCTGGAAACATTTTGATTTGATTGTACCCAGAATACTCGTCCATGAATGACATTCGTTCAAATCCACAGGTATTATCAATCATGACATCTATGATTGGTAGAGGGAATTCGTCTTTAGGACATGCCGCATTGAGATCGCGGAAGTCTATGCATACTCTGATCTTGCCAGTCTTTTTAAGAACAGGAACAATATTAGCCACCCAATCGGGATGTTGTTTCTCTCTAATAAACCCAGAGGTAATGAGTTTATTGACTTTAGCTTCAATTGCATCCATGATGTCTGGACGAAATCGTCGCTGTTGTTGTTTGACCGGTTTAGCATTCGGCAAGATATTGAGCTTGTGAGTTGCAATTTGAGGATCAAGCCCTGGCATATCTTCATAACTCCAAGCAAAGACATCGATATAATCACGAATGAGTTTGATCATTCTTTCTTATCAGTTTCTGAAAGACTTTCACTGATAAATATTGGTTTGGGAGATCCCTCTTCACCAACATCTATTTGAACAAGTTTATCTTCAGTCAGAGGTTCTTTTTGCTCGAAACGGAACTCCCATTGATTATCTAATCTTTGGGCCCATTGTTCTGATTCATGTGAGATTTCAAACTCTTCTTCGTCTTCATCACTTTCTTCAGAATGGTCAATGGAAACCATATTGGAAGACAAAATGTTGCAGAAGAAGTCCCCGATACTTGTATCGGAATCCCAAGAAGAATCAGATCTCTTATCTTCGTCAGACTCGGGATCTTCATGGATAATATTGATGAAAGAAGTAGAAGCAGTATAACCCAATCCGCATTTTGTCCTTCTATATTTCAGAGGAGGAATCCGGACAGGTATTTTTCTTCCTTTTCCATCATTGAGGCCAGTCCTGAAGTCATAGCCCATATTTTTGATGATGTCTCTAGATTGCTGACTATAACGATGTAGTTGTAATCTTCCAGTGTCATCATTTTTGTCATCATCTTCAAGATCAGAAGGATTTTGAGGCCCTTTGTAGAAGAATATTGGAATGTCTCCTGGCTTTCTGCTTGGAACTAGAAAGTATGAAGATTGTACAGGTTCTAGAGATACATCTGTATGAACAGTCTGTACAACTCCTATGGTTATTGTGTTCAAGTCATCTAACAGATGTAAATAACTATGAACATAATTACACACATCAACGTACTGCAAAGGTGGAGACTTTTCATTAAATGTAAAAGCAGCAATATTTACATTGGGAGAAGGCTGAGCCTTAGAGATTTTAGCCAAGTCAATGACTAAAGGGGGAGAAGAAGAAGAAGCTTTGTTTCGATTAAGATCGATAACAAATGGCTCAGAAGAGGTGAGCTCCCTTGAAGTTTGAGTAGAAAGAGTAATCCGCCCTCCAACTGGAATTAGCATAGTATCTTGTGAAGATATAGGAACTGTAGTATGCCCACTGACAGGAATGATCAGTGTATTTTGAGTAGATGACTGAGGTAACGGAGAGATCCGTCTACTCACTGGAATGATGAAAGAATCTTCTCCCGAGGGTTTAGGAGATTGTTGCTGAATAGTTCGACTTTTAACAGGGATTATTAAAGTCTCACTTTGTGCATCTTCTTTTTCCATAGCTTGTATGATCCTTGTATACTCTTCTTTGTACATTCGGGAATCGTTGAAATAAGCTTCAACCCCATGGAAGGGATTTATATCAGCAACTTCTTTTTGTACTCTTCCATTGCTATCAATGTATTTAAAACATTGATGAAGAGTAGAGGGCACCACATTATTTTTATGAAGAAAGGGCCTCCCCAAAAAAAGATTATAGGATCCCGCGATCTCGATCACATAGAAAGTGACTTTAGATCTGAAATCGCCTATCTGAAGCTTCAGATGAATCTTTCCTAAAGGCTCGCTTCGGCTTTGATTGAATCCCAAGATAGTAGTAACCGTCTTGGAGAGCTTGTGAAGAGGGATTTTTAGTTCATCCAACAAACTCTTTGGCATTATGCTTATAGCAGACCCTGGGTTAATGAGGATACGATCTATCTTCATCGTATCAATATAACCAGTGTAGTAGAGAGGTCGGTCATGTCGATTATCCTCCAGTAGCATGTCATCTTGTGTAAAGGTGATATTTGGGATAATCTCCAGTACACTGTTGCAATGTAAGCAAGTGGCAGGTTCCGCATCTGGCTTCTTCAATTGTGCAAGACAAGAGTCAGCTTGTAGAAGTGCTTTACTTAACGTCTCCCGAGTCTCTTTGGAAAGACGTAGAAGTTCAAAGAGGGACATTCTAGCTGGAGTATTAGCAAGTTGAGCCAAAATGTCGAAATTATAAGGCTTCTGAAGTCCAAGAGGAGAGGACTTCTTGATTGGCTTATCAAACCGAGCCTGTTGTTTGCCTTTCTCCAGAGTTGTAGGCTTGGGAAGAACAGGTTCAGTGGATGATTCTTCTTCAGGAAGAACATTAGAAGCATTTTTATCAGCTGGAGGGATATCAAGAGGATCCTCAGGACTTTTAGAATAATCCTTTAGGTAAGGTTTCCCCGTTCGAGTAGCACTAACAAGTGCTTCTTCTTTGTCTTTTGGCTCTGTGTCAGAGGTAGACTCAAGAGAAGTCATATGACATGACTTGATCTTTCCAGCCTTCTTGGACTTTCGAGAAGAAATCTTTTGAGGAGAAGGAGATTCAAAATCTGCCACTAGATCAGGATGGATCCACATGATTTCTCCAGTCTCCAAAGTGATTGGTGCTAATCCTTCAGACTGTGGAGGAGGAATATTTACTATTTTAAGAGTCGCCTTGGGAATAGGAACAATCCCACCTTCAAGGAGTTGAGGAGGGAAATCTCCGAATTGCATAGAGATGACATTAGAAGTGACAGTCTTCTCTTTTGGAGTAAGAGAGATAGCTCCAGATTTAATCATTTCTTGGATCTTTCCTTTCAGTACATAACATGTACGAATTGTATGACCCAGCATTCTGTGATATGGGCAGTATTTGGGATGATCTGTCTTACCAGCTTTATCAGGTTTCTTGATCTCAGGTAATTGTATCTTATTACCTTTCAGCAGACATTCAAAGATACCAAGGACATCGTCGTCATCGAAAGAATATTCTTCTTTGGGATGAGTTGTTCTTGATTGTTGAGTTGTAGAGGCAGGAGTTTGAACATTTGATGCATCTTTGCTCTGAAGATTAACTTCAAGAGTTTTTTTTCTCTTGCGAGCATTGTTTTTATTGTTAGCACCTTGTCCTGTTTCTTTAGGAGTCATCTGCACTCCTAAACCTTTGAAGGTTTCAGCACTGATTTCTGCAGCTTTGGCACTGACTATGAAGGAAGGCCAATCTTGAAATTGAGTGGACCCTGTCCACATACTGATGATTGGCAACAAGTTTGATTTGCACGTGTCAATGGTGACAGCATCAGGAGTTCCAAGAGGCATCTTCAGAGCTTCTCTTCAAAACCGTTCAATGTATTCCTCTGTGGATTCATTATTTTTCTGCTTGATTCTAATAAGAGCAGACATAGTCATGTCATTCAGCCCTTCATAGAACCTTTCAAGAAACATCTGTTTGAAACCAGCAAATGAGGTAATGCTCCCATCTGGGAGACTCCTATACCATTCATAAGCCGTTCCCTTGAGACATCCAATAAATACCCGAGTAAGGAGGGCATCACTTGGTTGCAGTTGATCAGTCATCACTTCAAAGTGATTAATAAACTAACTTGGAGAAGTGGTTCCATCATAGAATGAGATAGTAGGAGGCTTGTATTTAGGAGGATATGATACTTGCTTCCATTCTATCGGATAAGGCTGCTTGATGCCTAACCTTTGTAAACCATCCTTCTGTTTGAATACCTCGAATTGAGTTTTGAGATTCTTCAATTCTTCAGAGACAACTCCCGAAGATTGTGGAGTTGTGGCTTGTAGAGAATAGTTGGGAGGAGGAACAACATTATAAGCACTACCCCCAGCTCCAGAGAGACTAGGATTTGATTGAGCTGGTCCAGGAGTATTGGATTGTACTGCTGGAGGAACTTGTACTGGACTTATATCAGTATCAACTGGTATGGCATCTGGTACAGTCTGTCGATTTTGCAACTGAGCTGTCATGAGTTCATACATTGACTTCATTGTGTCAATCATAGACTTCATTTGCTGTTCCAAAGAAGCAATCCTTTGATCTTGAGGAGTCAAGGAAGACGAAGGTTCATCAGTATTTCCATCAACCATGTAAGTCGTGACTGTATGAGGGATTATTGATGAACTAGTGGATGTTGTATGCTCTGAATCATTACTTCGTGCATCAAAGTCAACTATAGGAGAATTACCCCCAGTAGGAAGAGGTGGGAAGTTAGATTCTCCAAGGAATTCAGAATCATCTTTAGGGATCAAATTTCTTTGACTAGAAGCCAGGACTCTTGCTCTGGTGTTTCTATATACTCCATCTGGACTATCAACCCTACCTCCGGTGTCCCGAGAAGTCATGTTGACAGAGGCAAACAAAGGTTCATCTTCATCAGGCATAGGTTCATACTGAATCCTATTGAAGACAGACTGTCGTTTAGTTTGACATCTGCATTACATTGTGATTCTTGGCTGGAAGTCACATTCATGATCATCATGGTCTTGAACCGTTGATTGACATCTGCACTGAATTATGACTCTTGGATAGAAGTCACATTCAGTACGTTCCTTTGACATAGAATTACTCCTTCTCTTCTGTTGAAGATATTTCCGTAAATCTGTTTGTGAAGATTGAGGAGTATACTTCCTGTTTTTGGGTCTTAATGGCTCTTAATTATATAAAGAGTGATTAATGTGAGCCACATAATTTCTTGCATACTCTGCATCTGGATCTTTTATCTTCATATCCAATTGGTATGGTTTCTTAACACTAGAAGTGCTGAGTTTTGTTATTAAATCAGTAGAAGGTAACCCATTAATTTTAGAAATATGGAGTTTTCCTTCCATTGATCTGGATATTTGCAGAGAAGGAAGAGTTGAACCACTCCTTTGATTAGGAGTTGGTAACAGACCCTCTTTAATGGACAGATTCTGTGCCCAATTTGAAGAAGTCATAGGAGAAGATATTAAGGAATATTTCTTCTTAGACTCATTCAGATTTTGAGACATAGAATGTCCAGAAGGAAGAGTAGTCAAAAGACCATCTCCTTTCCTTTGACTAACAAAAGTATCAGTCAAAGCTGTTCCTGAAGTAAAAACTACAGGAGCAGAAGAAACAACTAAAGAGTTATTCCTTTTCGAAGGGACTTTGTGTGGAAGACCACCCCCAGTTCTAGTAGAACTCGGTAAAGAAGAAGAGATAACTAAAGAGTTATTCTTCTCTGATGAAATACACGCTGAAACAGATTTGGCTAAAGAACCAGTACTGTTGGCGTGACTTTTGATTTTTGAATTACACGCTGGAACAGATTTGGCTAAGGAGCCAGTACTGTCAGCGTGACTGTTGAATGTGGAATTGTACACTGGAATAGATTTGGCTAAGGAGCCAGTACTATCAGCGTGACTTTTAGGGTTGAATTTGCACGCTGGAACAGATTTGGCTAAGGAGCCAGTACTGTCAGCGTGACTTTTAGGGTTGAATTTGCACGCTGGAACAGATTTGGCTAAGGAGCCAGTACTGTCAGCGTGACTTTCAACTTTGGAGATACACACTGGAATAGATTTGGCTAAGGAGCCAGTACTGTTAGTGTGATCTTTGATTGCTGTCATCTTCGAGCGCACAAGAGTGTGCGTGCTTGCAGTAGAGCTCTTGCCAGTGTTAGGAGCAGACACTGTGGCAGAGACTTCACCATTGACTGCCAACTGATTCTTAGGGACATAGACAGAGTGTCCCTTTGACTTGGCAGTGATGATGGAGGCTGGAGTGGGCTTGCCACCCTTAGCCCGCTGCATTTCTTCATAGGCGAGTTGATCGAATTTGATCGTCATCACCTTCTTCGTCGAGCCGATTGACGAAGTGTCGCATTGAATTGTTGCCATCTCAGAAGAGGAGATGGTTTTCCCCAGCAGAGTCGCCAATTTGTTTTCCATAAAGAAATTCTCTTTATTTGTTGTGTTTCTGGGAAAATTACAACTGTAGAAATCCGATCTAGAAGACGATCGCTTTATCCCTTGGACTATGCGAAGAAGAAAATCTCTCAAAATTTTGACAGTAGATATCAATATATCTGTACAATGAATGAGAAAAAGAACTCTATTTATAGAGTCAAAAATAATAACTGAAAAGATAACTGTCTTCACAGCCTGTGCTTAGTTAAAAATCACGCAGGATTTAACATACGCAAGGCTGTGAGTAGTTACTGGACGTGGCCTGTAACTGTTGGACACATGGCAATCATGCATGAGTCGTGTGCAAGTTACAGGACACGCAGGCGAGAGATCAGTAGCATGGCTGCCACGTACTCCAATTTGATGAAATCCACACAGACTTGTTGAAGACAAAATCCACGCGAACTCGGTGTAGAAAGCTTCAAAATCCACACAAACTTGGGGCAGGAAGCTTCAGGATCCACGCAGACTTCGAGGCAAAGAACTCAAAAATCCATGCAAACTTGAGGAAGAAAACTTCAGAATCTACGCAAACTTGAGATGAAGATCACAAATACACGCAGACTTGAGATAGAACTGCCAGCTGTCTTGATTCAGCGTGTCTCGACTGACACAAAATCTCTGACAGTGATTGCTTTGTCAGTCGCATTAAATGACAAGAAACCCTTTTGGTACGCCAACTCGACGAAGGCTGAGTCTTGCTGAAGAAGATTTCGAAAATCACGCAATAGACGGCGATGATCTCTCGAAGGCTGTGCATACGTGGCATACGAAGAGACATTCTTCGACTGTTTGTGCTGTCAGTCATAATTACTCTCTGACAAATGATGAGCTGTCTCTCCAGCGTGATTTGTTTATATTGTCTGGATCAACTGAGCGTGACTTTTGACTCCGTCTTGATCAACTCAGCGTGACTTTCATTTTTGAGACCTACAATTCCAAGTTATTTTCAGCACATGTTTTTAGCACTTTTTAGTATGCTTCAGTACTCTTTTCTTTCATAGACATGTTGATTATGCCTTAGTTTATGGCATTTATTTTATTTCAGCACTATGTTTCAGTTCTAGTTTATGCTAGCACTATTTCTTATATTGCTTCATTCTTATAACTGCCTATGAAATTACATGCCTGTGATGATTTTATTTATTTTCCAATACATGCCTGCGATATTTCTCTAGTTTTATGCCTTATTTTTTTTACGTTTTCTCACTATTTGTTACTTCTGCATTTGATTACGGGGGAGCTTTATCTTTTGTAATTATTTTGCTAAGTGACAAAGGGGGAGAAAATTAAAGATCTAACATTTTTTTTGAGATAATACAGGATATGAACAATTCTACTTCTTTTTGATATTTTGAACAAGCTTAATGTTATATCATTCATAGTTTGTCAATTATCAAAATGGGAGAGATTGTTGGCCCATTTGGTCATATGGTCAAACCTGATTTTAATAATTAAATAAACTCTGTCTGGATATACAAAGCCAATCGGGACATCTCGGACTCTTGAACATGATCAAGAATGGCTATCCACTGAATTCAAGACCGAACATCTGTTTGCCTACTCGAGTCTGTAATTCCTTATGCAATATATTTTCATTTTATTTGAGTCTAGGAATATATTGTACACCGAGTCGTACTGGCAAATAGGCTTTCCTCAAATGAGTTCAAAATGTTTTTAAAATGACCTCTCAAAAAGGTTTACAAAATGGTTTTCAAAAAGGTTTTCAAAAATCACCAAAAAGCTTTTTCAAAACCCTAACTAAACCCTGACTTAACCCTGACAGAACTCGGACCGAGTTCGGCCAGAGTTCGGTTGGTGGCCGTTGTGATTTTGAATCCTTAGAACTTGGTCCTCCTGCAGTTGCGAATTTGACCGAGATTTGCTCATAGAGTTCTGCCCAAATTTTGCCCGAATTCTGTCAGAAGTCTGCCTTTGAAAGTCCTATAAATAGAGAAAGATTTCGATCATTTCAACTCACTCATTCACTTTCAATCTTCTCTCTATCTAAAGCTTTCAGTCTTTCAAAGAGTTTTCTAGAGCTTTCAATTTCAGATCCCAAGCCAATTACAATCCTCTAGTCGATTTGCCAGTGCGGTACGGTCTAGAAGTTTCTGAGAGATTGTAATCAGAAGGCTTGATTGAAGAATACCTCTTCACATTTGAAGTTGGACGAGTTCTTCGTATCAAAGCTCGCGTTGTAGAAGTTGTAAGGACTTTGTAAGAAAACTTACGGTTTTTCCAATAGTGGATTCAACTAGTAGCAAGAGTTCTACCGACTGGATTAGTCCTCAACAGAAGGATATCAGTATACATCGCTGTCTTTGCGTTTGCTCTCTTAACTCTGTCTTTACTTTATTTCAATTGTGATTAATATTCTGTGATTGTGCTGCTAACATTTTTAATTAGCATTATTCTGCTGCCAACTCTATTCACCCCCTCTAGAGTATTACGCTTTACTATTTCGTTCCTACAATATATATATTAACAGCTTGTGTTAGCCTTGTTTTTGTGTCTATGTGCTAGCCTAGGCTTGGTTAGGCCTAGTGAGACTTGTTAGACTTGTTTGGGCTAGGACTTGACCTAGTTGACCTAGTTTGACTAGTGTGGTTGACTAGAGTTGACCAAGTATTGACTATAGTCTAGTTTGACCTAGACAACATGCAGATGCATTGTACATTTCATTTATCATCTCCTGTATACATCTTGACTTGTGTTGCTCTGAATAGGAGTCAAATACGTCATATCGGATAGTATATTCTTACAGATATTCACATCGCAGGCGAGTACATTCTCTGATGATTTCATAACTTGCTTAGGATTATATTCCTGCTCTAGATTACCTTATTTGATGTTGTCACGATATTATCATGGATTAGTACTAATCCCTATATTGAGATGTTATCCCCCTCGGGAGCATCAGATACTTTATGTCATGTGTTTCATGTACATCATGTATTCCTCGCTCTCATGTTATTCATGTTTCTCATGTGCTTCATGTACGTTCATGTACGCTCGTGTACTCTCATGTGGAATTCATGTGCACTCAGTTCTGAGCCCTCATGTATACTTTATGTACACCCATCTATATGCTTTCATGTGAAAATCATGTGCGTAACATAACTTATCTGGATCCTTGTGTATTGATTGGGGTATGGGGGAGTATAAATAGTCATGTGAACAATTCCAAAGTAGTATAACGATGTGAGCCTTTTTAGTATATTCATGTGCAAATCCAGCCGTTCATATATCGACTTTGTACTCTACATCACTAGTCACTGATAGTTCTCTACTTATAGTAGATATTTCCATTACAGTTCTCTCTTTTACATCATGTACATTCTTTCAGTTTTTATTTATCGTACTCTTTTGTACGTTTATATTTCCTAACCTGCTATGATCTGTGTGAGATGTATTGTGCTCGCTCCCGTCCTGACTGGACCTATTAAATTTTTACAAAGGATGATGAGGAACCCTGCACCCTTTACTATGGAGCTTGTCTAGATGACACTCGCGACCTGGACCCCTGGGGAGGTTCAGGCAGCTGCTAAGGATGATACCCATGCATAGTATAGATAGTGTAGACTGTTCTTTCTTTTCATGTTAGTTATTGTCTTTGATTTCAAAGTTTTATTATTATGGAGATATTGAGACTTGTGTTTGTTAACTTTGATTTATTTTACTTCTGTTTGTACCTCAGTTTTGAGGATCTCTTTATCTATTCCATCGTACTATATTCTACCTCTAGATTGTGATTGAGTTGTACCTTCTGTGACTTGGCCTCCAGTTGGAGAGTATTTTATATTGTGTTAGTTATGTTCATGACCTAGAACAACGGTCTACCGCCGACACTGCGGCGTAGGCTGGGCGCTGTTACGTACTCGTACCCTCACAGTGGGTACGGGTCATGACAATACACGTTGGCGACATATTTTTCCATCGCTGAGCGTCGCTATCTGTCGCAGAATATCGCTAATGTTGTAGAAACAATAAAAAATAAAATACAGTTTCTAAAATCCTGCACACAAATGTCAATAGTTCCAAAACTGCATTTCACACACATACACGTATCATACACTGTAAACACATCACACACATGAATAAATGATATCACTCATCACACACATACATTGTAAACACAGAAACATATCAGAAACACATATCCAACAAAGTAAATATCATGCATAGTCAAATATAAATGATATAAAATAGTGTAAAATAAATATGAGCTAAGTGTACCCATGCCCATAGGGCCAATACATACAATGATGATAAAAAAACTACTGGATCACTACTACGGATTCGGAGGAGCGCTGCTACGCATCTGAAATAACATGTACTCATACTGCTGCTGTGTAAGCTGCACCACAGGGGTAGGATGAGGCAGTCCAATGCCTGGAGTCGGCACCGTCAACGATGACAGAGGAGGAAGCAGTACAATGTTTGGAGTCGGCACCGTCGATACTGACATACCAGGAGGGCATATATGCTCTAGCTTTCGCAGTCGCTCAGCATGTGCAGAAAGGGCACGCACCATCCTCTGAAAACTATCCTCAATAGACGCATGTATTTGCAAAAGTGAGGCAGACATGGTCCTATGTGATGCCTCCAAGTCGATCTGTCTGTGCTCCGTAGACTCGGCCATCGTCTGCAAGCTGCCAGCTATAGTCTCCTGCAGAGTCCGGAGCTCCTGAATACTATGCTCGAGCCATCAATCCGTCCGATGATCGTCGGATCGTCGCTCTGTGGCACGGATCGCGGAAGAAAATTGTGCGGGCGCACGGCGTACAAGTTATGCTGCACGTACGGGCAAAAATGCCCACGGCACAAGGCAGAAATGCTGCACGCCGCACTGTTCATCGTTTCGACAACACCAAAATGTGTGGGGAACCCATAAACACGAAAATGGTATAACTAATTCAAAATAAATCGAAATCATATGGATCAAAAGCCAAAATTGGGTAGAATTGAATTCCCCACAACATGGAATCATTATATTTCGAAAATAATAAAGTTTAAGAGATCAAAACCAAGAAAAAGAAGAAAATTTACAAACTTAGATCTACAAAAATGTAACCATCAAAACCGAAAACTCCAAGTTCTAAAGAGACTTAGAATCATGCAAGGAAAAGAATAGAACAAACAAAACAACATTGTTCATGATTTTTTAAGATTTACTTGCCTAGGTTGGTGGAGGAGTAAATGAAGAAGTAGATGAAGAAATAAAATGAGAAGTAATGAAGAGATAGAGAGAGAGAGAGAGAGAAATTGGTTTATATACCAACCCTCTCATCTAAAACCAACCCAAACCAAGCCATGCCAAGTTAAACCAAACCAAATTAAACCAAGTCAAGATTAAACCAAGTCAAGGCTAAGAGAGACAAGTCAAAATACGGGTTACCAGACAAATGTCAGAAATTTTACCGAAAATACGTATAGTAGAAGACAGGAGTGACAGGTATGCTGTCGGTATATACTGGTACACTGGTGGTATGCCGATCAAGGAGAAAATCTATAAGTTGGAAAAAAATTAAAACATTCCGAAAACCAAAAAAATACGAAATAGAGTACAAAAATACATATCCGTATATAAATACCGATATTGTGAGACGAGTCTCACACTCCTCAACCCTCTGGTTTAAATCTATCATAAATACAAATGAGATTGCTTATCTTTATAGTGTAGAATCAATAAACTGTGGCACGTTTCCACACGTACACTTGCCATAGAACTGCTATAGGATGAAAATGATGCATACTTTCTTATGCCATAGTTACTATAGATCTGTGCAAAAATGAAGATGAATCGATTAACGAATGTTGCAACGATAAGGAGACACACTTGAAAAAATGGCTAACTTTCAGAGATTTTGTAGACCATGCTTGAATAACTAATTTTAGTTTAGCACGGTCATGGACAACTTGTGCACAAGATTTTGATTTCTCGAACGACAATCCGGGGCACGGGACTGATTCGACATAGGATGAATGCAAGATAGCTGTGCTGGATGCTAGCAAGGGTCATTCGAAACTTGCAATAGAGTCATCTACTGGCGCTGAAAGGGTCACCGTCTCGACCAAGATATACGTCCAAGATGGCTTGAATTGCCAGTGACCCTCACATAAACACTATTTACAAGATTTTGATTTAAATATGACAGAGAAAAACATGTCAAGCTGTATGTTGCACGACACGCTCTACCATGGATAAGTTCTTGCATAGATTACCTTGTTTATGTTTCATCAAGCTGCTTGCATGAAATTGATTAGGAATAGCTAGAAAGATCACTTAAATATGCTGCATGTTTTACCTAAATTATTGAAGCAAATGAGAGCACGGAAAGTAATTAGCCACACACCAGTACATGTGAAAGTATCGGTCCTTGCTCTCCACTGGTGCTCCAACCCAAGATAGCATGCTGAGGAACTGAAGGCGACACTCATCCATTTTGAAGCCTTGCTAGCTTGCAAGGGCAAATATGTAATATTTTGAAGACTCTAATCAAGACTTCACCATATCACATCAATTCTCGCCGATCCCAGGTCTAAGAGAGTGATTTTTGTTGCTTGTATAAAGGGATATAAATGTAAGGAACAAATATCTCATTTGAGTCGGTTTGTAAGTCGTACTGCCTCTTTTGTAATCGAGTCTTATAAATAAGTTTATTACGAATGAAAGACAAAGATTCCTTCTATATAAATGTGTTCAATTTCTCTGTGTACTAGATTTAAATATTGTGTTTTGGATAACCGTATAAAATGTCCTTGTAAGGATGCAACTTAGGCTCATACGGAATCACGCCCGCGAGACGACTATCAATTCTATCGAGGCGTGACATAATGGTATCAGAGCACGACTTTACGTCCTTTGGCCTTCCTTTTTGAGACTCGAACTCTTGATCCCATGTCGATGAGATAAGTTGTTCCATACAAGTGAGTCCGTAATATTTTCTGAGACTAATATAAGTTGCCTTCATATCCCAGAAGCTGGGAAAGCTGCTGCCATGAGCGAAAAAGGTGCCTCGAACGGCTCGAGTAGCTTAAGGACTGAACCCTCAAACGCCCCCATAGAACGGATGTTGTGTATGCTAGAGGTGCAACAACGTCAAGAGGAGGCCAACCAGCGCCAAAATGAGCTCCATCGACGGCAGATTGAGGTACGCCAGACTCAGTTCAAAAACCGATTTGAAGCCCAATACAAGTTGCAGCAGAAGCAGCTTGATACTCTTCAGCAGATAGTCTAGATAATTATAGCCAATAATAATTCTGTGATGACACATGCCGCAATCGAGCCTGCGGTCCAACCTATTAAAGCTGAACTGGAGGTGCCCGAGCGTCTATCTGCTGTACCAAGAAGTTCCAACTTTGAGGTGTCTAAATTCACGAAGAGTTGCTACACTTCTTTAAATGGTACCCAAGATCCCTCTCTGGCGATCGACTGGTTAGAGAAGCTGGTAGACTACTTCAAACTTCTGGGCATCGAAGAGACCAAGAAAGTTGCATGTGCTCAACTTCAATTAAATACGTATGACTGGTGGACCATGTAAAAGTGAGCAATCCAATACGACGACGATACAGCGGCGATCGCTTAGGCTACATTCAGAAAGGTGTTCGAAATTGAGTACCTTTTTACAGTCGTTCAACAGAAAAATGAGAATGAATTTATGTAGCTAAGGCATGAGAGCATGACGGTGCAGTAGTACGCAGCAGAGTTCAATAAGTTAGCCAAATTTGCTGGACAGTCGTGCCTACCACGTAGAGTCGCACTCGATGGTTCGAAGTGGGTCTGCAGCCCTATATCTTTGCCCATGTACCGGTGCCTGAATACAAGACCATAGAAGAGTCCCTAAATCACGATCTCCGTCTTGAGTGCCAATAGCCTTCAACCGTTGTTGGCGCTACGCTTATATACAATCACAAGCACCCTAGCCATGCGGGAGGAACAATACGAACAAGCATCCAAATAACAAAAACTTAGGCGAATACCAAGGGCGGAACCCAAGAACTTGCTGCCATAAATGTAATAATTACGAGCACCAAGCAGTCGATTGTCATGTCTGTGAAGACGGATGTTGGCACTACAGTAAGACGGGTCATCTACGGGTGAACTGTTCGACCAGAAGGTCTAACCCAATGGCGCCTCAACATCAGCAGAATCATTAAGCGCCGAGAGCTCAACATCTTACACAGCAAAATGGCCAAGACCATCGCCCTAATGCCCAGGTGTAAGCCCTCTGTCTAGATTAATTAGGAATTTAATATGATTATATTTGCATTTCTAAGTTATCAATGATTCTCCACTTTTATTTTTGTTTGTCATTTGCACATTGCAATGACTTTTAAATTAGGAGCACAAGACTAGTCATTTTCTTAAAACCATTTCACATACATGATCTAGTTGAAACACTCTTCACCCATGACCTTCGTGTCCTACTTAGACACACCATCTTGTGCTTCATTTTTATCACACAAATTTCCTGACACAAGACCTAATCTTGATTCACTCCATGGACTTACATTTATTATCGACTCGAATTGGGGATACCATTTCGACCCAAACCTGTCAACACAAGATATGGACACGACCCACATTGAGCCTACTACACACATGCTACTTGTGTCCATTCATTTGAGCGCCCGTATGCTACTTATTTTCTCGTGAGTATAAATGACTAAATTAAGCCATTTAATTCACCAAAACCAATTGTGACCCTACCCGACTCAACTGGACTCACCAAGCACCATGTCATCCCTTTTCTCAATACCTACACACACAACACCAATGCATCCCTACGAAACACCAAAAACCCTAGCACTATTCATCCTAATCCCAAATGACCAACTCCTAAACATAAATTAGGGAGAGATCACTGAATTAAATCCATTCAAACCTCCTTCATGACAATTAGCGTCTTTTGGCCAAACACAAAGATCCTAGGAGAAAGTTCCTATGACACATGTAATCCCCTTATCCAATCACCACACAACAACACAAACCTACTTTTTGAAAAGCTTACACAACTCTTACACTCTCTCTCCTCTCTATTCCTTACAGCTGACCGCACCCCCTTTTCTTATTCTAAAACATTTCTTTCTCTCCTTCTTTTTCTTTACAGCTCACCACCTCTCCCCCTTAGCCTTGTCCGACTGCCCCCTGACCCTAACACCATCATCTTCATCATGTACACCATTATCTTCATCACCATCACCTCTATACCATCATCTCCATCACCATCATCATCTTCCTCACCATCTCAGCCGACACCATCACCATCATCATCTACCTCATCAATATTACCTTCTCTATCACTCAACCCATCACAGCTATACCCCCTGACAGCGCCATGTCCCCCTGCCGTCGTGTTGCAATGGGCTGCTGACCACCCTCTAGGCCGGTTGTCGCCTCCTCCACCTGCAGCGGTGCTCCATCGCCTCAAGGGACAGTAGCAGCCGTACGCTGCTACGAGCTGCGGACGCAACCGCTATGCGTGGGCGCTGATGCGTTCGTCCAGCATCGCCGTGCGCCCACGCCTGCCTCCGCCAGGACCTCCCCCCTGTGTGCCTCGCCATCGTAGCATGAGTACGACGGATGTAACCTCCCTTTCTTCCTACTTCTATAGCTTCATTTGATTCACTTATGTGCTTGTTAATGTGGAATGGATCAGTTTGGGTTACAAATTGGTGAGAGGAAGTTCATTTGCCATAAACTTAGCCATGGCAGTATACTCCATGTCATATTATCCTTTATATATATGTGTAACTCATGTGTTCCTTTGTATGTATCTACTTCCTATATAATTCTTTATATACATGACCCGTACATTTTTCTTTATGTATGAGTAGTATATATGAGACTTTTACATATATTTCCTATATATACTTTCATATATACGTTTCCATATATAATACTTGTATACATATTTCCTTTATATATATTTCTTCCTATATTAAAATATTTGTGTGTGTATATATATATATATATATATATTTCATATATACGTTTCCATATATATATATATATATTTTATATACGTTTCCATATATATATATATATATATATATATATATATATATATATATTTTATATATATATATATATATATATATATATATATATATATATATATATATATAAATATATATATATATATATATATATATATATATATATATATATATATATATATATATATATATATATATATATATATATATATATATAACTTTCTTTATATTTATATAACCCGCATACATTTTCATATACTTTTTCCATATATACATTCCTTATATATATTTCCTATAAATATATAACCCGTATACTTTCCCTTATATATATAACATATATAGATTCCCTTTATGTATATACGTCTTTTATATATAGTTTCTTTATGTATATATGGAGCATACACATTTCCTTATATATATATATATATATATATATATATATATATATATATATATATATATATATATATTTATATATATATATATATATATATATATATATATATATAAAAAAAATATATATATATATATATATATATATATATATATATATATATATATATATATATATATATATATATAATAATATAATATTTAACCCGCATACATTTTCATATACTTTTTCTATATAGACATTCCTTATATATATTTCCTATAAATATATAACCCGTATACTTTCCCTTATATATATAACATATAGATTCCCTTTATGTATATACGTCTTTTATATATAGTTTCTTTATGTATATATGGAGCATACACATTTCCTTATATATATATATATATATATATATATATATATATATATATATATATATATATATATATATATATATATATATATATATATATATCATATACTTTCCCTTGTGAGCATACATACACTAGGAGTCCCATATTCGCATGAATATTGTATAAATTGAGTATAGTAAATCCTCACATTTTTGTCCCAACTCTCTCTTATGCTTACTATCACCTTTAGTATGTATATATTTTCATGTACGTATACATATACGTAAGTACCTATATACCTATACGCAATATTGCGTGTGAATAGGTATGTAAATCATGAATGTTCGTTTAGCTTATCGTAAGTGTTGGCTGTGTATTTGTATGTCTCTCTGACGACGTGATCGAGACAGGAGGGACCGTAGCAATGCTTGCACACTATGGAGTTGAAGGCAAGAATACCTTGCCACGTATTATTGTTTCTACATATACTTCATTATACTCTTGTTAGCGTAGACTTAGTCAGTTGAGTCCGAGAATTGCTTCGGGCATAGTCAATGATGGCATCGGCACTTAGGGTTACCTACTTGACTTAGCTCTAGGCGACACACCCTCAGTTGCAGAGTTGTTATTATAACTCCCTTGACCATGACATTTGTTATGACACGGCACCGAGTGAGATCAAGTCATGGCACGCGCTGACACTCTCGACTGGCCATCAGTACGAGTGGCACGTGTGACGGCATATATAGAGTAGTGATGGTTCTAGATAGCTGACTCTTTATTGAGGGTAGATGTTTGGGTCGTGTATGCAACTTTTACATCTCTGGGCGGGGAAGACAACTATTAGACATATGGGATATACAGTTACATTATTCTAGCTTCAGTGGATACCCAGTTATAGGCATAGATACCCGGCTATGGGCCAAACATACTCTAGGGTATACGTTCGGTAGCGGCCACCAGCTGCGTGCTAGGTACTATCGGAGGTAAACTAGTGCTCGCATTTTTGCAATGCCTCGTGATCCGACATCGGCCTGTGACTCGATGCCATTCCCTTATCTACCCACCCATATGTTCCAAGTTGTTTTCATACGCATTCACTTAGTATGTTTATTACACCCCTTATGTTTATATTAGTATTTACTTCTTAGCATGTTCCAATTTGTATCTTGCTGTCCCCTGAGGACTTGATTCATTTTCAGATCCCGACGAGCATCTGTACTCGACAATTTACGGTTCCGGAGCTGAGGCGGGAGGCATTACAGAGGAATACGATGTGATTCCTGAGAGTTTCCTTGATTCAGGGTATGTTGCTACTTTGACTGAGAGTTTTATTATCTAGTTAGCTGTTGCTCTTGGCTAGTTATCTTCAATTTCCTATATTTTCATTCTGTTGTACTGTGGGATTGTTCCCACCAGACTTATATTTTCTTTCTGTTGTACTTTGGACATTCAGACTACTCTGTATTTATTTCAGTACTTTCCTTTACTATTTTTGTGGATGAGATTTAGATGTTTGCCTGTGTTGGTTAGTTACATTACAGCGTAGTACACCTAAGTGAGTCCAATAAATTGGGCAGCTCACTCAAGGATGTATCAGTTGGCTAGGTTACGCCTAAATCCTATATATTTGGGAGTGGGGCGTGACACCAGGGCCATGTCTATGCCATGACTCGAGATGAGGCATTCGCCTCTGATACAGTCGTGACTGGTATACTAGTTTTTAATAATAAACCTGCTCGTGTACTGTTTGATTCAGGTACTAAGCATAGTTTTATAGCGGCAAATTTTGTTGATGAATACAAATTCTCCATGTCGCCGCTAAGCCTTAACCTTAGTGTTAGCACCCCGTCAGGTACACAAGTATCTGTAAACACAATCTGTAGAGACGGTTGCATATGTATTGGTGGGAGAAAATTGACTCTAGATGTGATAGTTCTAGACCTTAAGGACTACGACATTATTCTACAGATGGACTGGCTCGGCGCTTGCTTGGCCACCATTGACTATACAGGAAAGAAGGTCACCTTTCGTCTACCGGGGGAGCCTGAATTTTGCTACTCGTGAGGTGAAGCGTCGATGGCCTGCATGGTGATCTCGATAATTTCTATACGGAGGATTCTACATTCCGGATGCGAAGGCAATTTGGCGCCCGTTCGAGTCATAAGATAGGATGGGGCAAATACGGGTTATACCAACGTTGTGTAGAATTCCCAGACGTGTTCCCGGACGAGCTATCTGCCTTGCCATTCGATCGAAAAATTGAGTTCACTATCGACACCTTTCCTAACACTCGACCGATTTCCAAGGCCCCGTACAGAATGGCCCCTGCAGAATTGAAAGAACTCAAATTACAATTGAAGGAATTGCTCGACAAAGGGTTCATTCGTCCTAGCGTATCGCCATGGGGTGTGCCTATGTTATTTGTCAAGAAGTAGGATGGGTCAATACAGCTTTGCATCGACCATCGAGAATTGAATAAAGCTACCATCCGAAATAAATACCCCATGCCCCACATCAACAATTTGTTCGATCAGCTCCAAGGTGCCACATTGTTTTTTAAGATTGATCTTCGATCGGGTTATCATCAACTCAAGGTCATGCCAGATGACGTGCCAAAGTCCACATTTCGTACTCGTTATGACCACTACGAGTTCTTAGTATTTCCATTCAGCCTCACAAATGCCCCTGCTGCCCCTGCTCACAAATGCCCCTGCTGCCTTCATGGATCTAATAAATCAGGTGTTCCATCCATTTCTCGATAAATTTGTAGTATTCTTCAACGATGACATCCTCGTCTACTCGAAGGACCGAGCGCAACACGCAGAGCATCTGCAGATCGTACTACAAACCCTTCAAAAAAATCAATTGCATGCGAAGAGGAGCAAATGTGAGTCCTGGCTGAATAATGTATCATTTCTTAGGCACATCATCTCCGCTGGAGGCATTTCAGTTGATCTGAAGAAAGTTGAAGCAGTCATTGATTGAAAATGGCCCGCATCGATCAGTGAAATTTGAAGCTTCCTAAGCTTGGCAGAATACTATAGACGCTTTGTGAAAGACTTCGCGAAGATTGTATCGCCCTTAACTCGCCTAACCCAAAAGGGAGTTGCATTCGTGTGGTCAGATGACTGTGAAACTTCATTCTAGGAGCTAAAACAGTGGCTAATTTTGTCCCCGATACTCGCTCTTTCTGAAGGGACCAAGGGATTTTAAATCTTAAGCGATGCTTCTAGCCAAAGCTTGGGGTGTGTACTTATACAGGGGGATAATATGATATCTTTTGCTTTCCGACAGTTGAAGCCGCATGTGAAGAACTATCCCACGGACGACCTAGAATTAGTGGCAATTGTGTTCGCGTTGAAGCTATGGTGTCACTATCATTATGGTATGTCGTGCAAAATTTATACGGATCACAAGAGCCTCAAGTATCTCTTCACCTAGAAGAAAATGAATTTGCGATATAGGCGATGGTTAGAACTAATTAAGGACTACGACTTGTCGATCAACTATACGTCGGGCAAAGAAAATGTTGTGGCAGATGCGCTAAGTAAAAAATAAATAGCTTAACTATCCATCAACAATCGACTGCTACGCGACTTGAAATGAAAGGGCGTAGAACTCTAGGTTCAATTTGTGGGCGCACAGGTGGCACAACTGCGGTTAGAGCCGAGCCTATTGGAAAAGATCAAGGCTATTCAGAAGGATGATCCATACCTGGAGAAAATACGAAAGCTGATATCAACAGGGAAGGCGTCTGACTTTATAGAGGACGAGTCAGAAATGTTGTGAGTAAAGGGTCGGCTACGCGTTCCAGATGATTCAAAACTACGAAAGAAAATACTGTCGGAGGTGAACTGTACAAAATATACCTTGTATCCAGGCAATACCAAGATGTACAAGAACCTCCGTACGACCTTATGGTGGCACAAAATGAAGAGAGATGTGGCGCTCTTCGTATCACAATGCATGGCCTGTCAGC
The DNA here is from genome assembly GCA_029216955.1 of Iris pallida. Lineage (NCBI taxonomy): Eukaryota > Viridiplantae > Streptophyta > Magnoliopsida > Asparagales > Iridaceae > Iris > Iris pallida. The sequence goes on along the minus strand of JANAVB010021600.1, from coordinate 12,100,697 downwards.
AGGTGAAAGCTGAGCATCATAGGCCTGGCGATTAGATGCAGAATCTGGCAATTCCGGAATGAAAGTGGCAGCACGTATTTATGGATTTTATTGTTGGTCTGCCGAAGATGCCATAAAAAAATGATGCCATCTGGGTCATCGTCGATCGACTAACCAAGTCAGCGTATTTTACTGCCATCAAGATTACTTGGAGCGTCGATCGCCTAGCTTATATTTATCTTAATAAGATAGTGTGGCTGCACGGAGTTTCGGTATCTATCATCTCTGATCGAGATTGACGGTTTCTGTCGTGCTTCTGGATTAGCCTTCAGTCGGCTAATGGGTACTAAGTTGAACTTTAGCTTGGCTTACCATCCCCATACTGATGGCCAAACAGAGCACGTAAATCAGATTCTCTAAGCCATGCTACGATTCTACACAATTGACTTCAAGTCGAGTTGGGACGTCCATATACCTCTGGCCGAATTTGCATACAATAACAGTTATCAATCCAACATTCAGATGACGTAATACAAAGCCTTGTGCGGATGGAAGTCCAGATCACCTATTTGCTGGGATGAAGTCGAAGAGAGGCAGATTCTTGGTCCGGAGCTGGTGGAACAGACCGTGGAGAAGGTCAGGCTTATTCGAAAAAGACTAAATATTGTACAGAGTCGACAGAAAAGCTATGCTGATATCCATCGTAGATCCCTCGAGTTTCTGGAAGGCGATTACGTGTTTCTGAAGGTAATATCCATACGAGGAATTGCCAGATTCGGCACAAAGGAAAAGCTCGATCCAAGATTTGTTGGTCCTTTTGAAATACTGAAGCGAGTCACCCAGTAGATTACCAGATTGCATTACCGCCAGCAATGTCAGATGTGCACGATGTCTTTCATGTCTCTCAGTTGTGAAAGTACGTATTCGATCTAAGCCATGTGGTAGATTTTGGTCAGCTCGGGCTGAAGACGGACTTTTCTTATATGGAAGAACCAGTCCATGTCTTAGAGCGCAAAGATAAATTGCTTCGAAATCGAGCGATCCTACTCATCCACATACTGTAAAGGAACCATTCGGTCGAGGAGTCGACCTGGGAACTAAAGTCAGAGATGAGGGAATTGTTTCCTTCATTGTTGTCTTAGAGGTAGGCTATCTTCTTAAGTTTCAAGGGAAAAACTTTTCTTAGTTTGTTATGGTGTAGTGTCCCGTCCCTATATCGTGCCCCATTTCTCGTCTACAGGGTGTATGAGAAAGAAATACTGTCGCTATCAATTTAGTTCGAACCGATTGATCGGGATCGATTGAACGGGATCGATTGAATTCAGATCCTTTCTTCATTATGGAATGGTTTCTTCGGAATCAAGTCACATATTCAGCGGGTTGTGCCTCGAGGATAGACTCTGGGGATGATTCGGGAGACACCACTTGTTGCTCTGCTTTTCATGCCATAATTTTTTTTTTTGCTTTGGTTTTCTGAATACATTTTCGTGAATATTTTTGGTGGTTTTATGGCTTGCATTTTCGAACTTCTCATTCGAATCGAACTCATTGAATGGGATATTATTCTGATCAAGTGCTTAAGCGATTTTAGATGATCGCATAGGCACCGTGTAGCACGACCAACCTGTCTCTCGCCTCAAGCAAAAATTAGGGTCAGTGGCTGACCCTCCTTCCCCTAGACCCTCTGGTTTAAATCTATCATAAAAATAAATAAGATTGCTTGTCTTCATAGAGTAGATCAATAAATTATGGTACAATTCTGCATGTACACTTACCATAGAACTACTATAACATGAAATTGATGCATGCTTTCTTATGCCATAGTTATTATAGATCTGTGCAAAAATAAAGATGAATCGATTAACGAATGTTGCAAAGATAAGGCGACACACTTCAAAAACTGGCTAACTCTCAAAGATTTTGTAGACCATGCTTGAATAATTAATTTTAGTCTAGCACGGTCAATAAAAACTTGTGCACATGGTTTTGCTTACTCGAACAGCAACACGAGGTCACGGGACCGATTCGGCCTAGGAGGAATGCAAGATAGCTGTGCTGGATGCTAGCATGGATCATTCGAAACTTTTAACGGGGCCAGTTACCCTTGCTGAGAGGGTGACCGTCTCGACCAAGCTATGTGTCCAAGATGGCTTGAATTGCCAGTGACCCTCACCTAAAGACTATTTATAAGATTTGATATAAATCTGACAGGAAAGAACATGACAAGTTGTATGTTGCACGACACGCTCTACCATAGGTAAGTTCTAGCATAGATTACCTTGTTTATGCTTCGTCAAAATGCTTGCGTGAAACTGACTAGGAATGGCTAAAAAGATCATTGAAATATGCCACATATTTTAACTAAATTCTTGAACCAAATGAGAGTACAAAAAGTAATTAGCCATGCACCATTACACGTGAACATACTGATTGTCATGTCCCGATCCTGGAGGATCGAAAACTACCCATTGGATGTGATGCCTCATAAGTCTATATTGCACCTGTACAGGGCAAAACTATTACAGTTCCTGGTATTTCTCAGAAAACAATGACAATACAACAAAATCGAGCAGATATATTGAAGTCACACAAGATATGAAGAAATGTATCTCTTTATTGATAATTGCAATGGATTACAAGACTTGCAGTGGAATACAGAGTTTACTACTGATTACAAGACTCTTGAATGGCCAACTGAATATATACACTTTCCCTTTAGGCTACAACTGAATATGTCAACTTCTTTACAATACACTTGCCAATTTGGCTACAATCTTACTGGTACAACTGAGTTATACTGTTCCATACATTATGTCCCGTATTGTAGAAGTAATTGTCTTGAAAGAAGATCTTATGCACCCCTATATGAATCATCGATGCCAAGCAATGACCAAACGATTTCTTCCAAACGCAAGCACCTGTAATATTGCCCACAACATGGCTCAGTACATCATCAATGTACTGGCGAACGGTGCTGGCCCAACTCACCTAAGAAGACAACACTAAGTAATCATGTTATAGAATATTATTAACAGTGGTCTTTCTCGTTGCCTTAGGGTCAAATTTATGTTTATAATGGACAAGAGGTAAAGCGTGCAAATCTCATCGCCAACATAATTTAAAGCATACAGTTGTGGACACACAAAAAAGAAGAAGAAAATGCTATCTTTTCTTTATTGGAGCAAGGCACCACAAATTGAGTACGCCTGAGAGATCCTGCGCTGAGGATCCCCGAGTACAAAAAAAATTCTGGAGAATGGAACGATGGAGATCGAGCGGCAGTTGCTACTTTACTCCGTTGACACTCCGATTACAAAATGGAAGAAAACCTAAGAAAATTGCTAACTCTCGGCTCACTGGCAAGAAATGCAGCAATTTGGCTCATGAAAATGCTCTCTGTTCTGTTTTTTGAAGAGGGATGAGGCCCTCATTTTATAGTCGTTCTTGAGCTGGAATGATGTTATGCATCCATATGAGGAAACACGCTAGTTTTTATGTAGGTGCATAGTCCTACTTTGGGCACATAGGATGTAGGCACATACAGGCTGCGAGATCGTGGGTTGGTCGTGGTATTGACGTGGCCGCATGCTTCGATACACGATTGCTCGTGGAGACTGATGTGGCCGTATGCTTCGGTGCACACTTTGATCATGGCTTTGATTGAGTCAGGCTTGGGCGCTGTCACGACCCGCACCCGCTTTTCGGATACGAGACGTGTCCAAGCCAGCCTACGCCGCAGAGTCGGCGGTAGAACGCTGTCAAGCCCGCAAGAAATAAATACACAAAATAGACTTTATTGTTCATTCACATTTCTAAATTTATTACAACATTTACAACATTTATATTTGAAAGAAAATACAATGTCCCACAGAATAGTAAAGTCAACTAGTGCCACTATCTAGAAAGACCTCAGCATACCCATGCCTTCCTAGTGCTAAGAGTGATTATGGCTAACCTAAAAAATGTTGGTTTCTAGTCAGGAATGGAACGAGTACAATCTCACAATAGAATCAATAAATGACGAAATCCATAAATCTATAATAATACTGAGATACATGATAAGGGATAAACATGAATCATGGTAGGAATCATACGAGTAAAAGCAGGAAGACATGGTACACAAGACATGCAATGACAAGAAACTGTAATGCTACAAGACTATATGTAACACCCAGTTTTCCAGATGAAGGTAATTTTGAAATTTTATAATTATAATTATTAATTATTGATATTTGATCCATATTATGATTTTTAGTGATTTTTAATAATTTTAAACTATTTAAGAATTGGTTTAAGTCATGACTTGTGATTTTGATGTGCTGCTAGTGAAACCTGAGAGATTGCATGACCTAGAGTCTAACCATGTCATTAGGATGTTTAAAATTTCATTTTTAGCCTAGGGGTAAATTGGTCATTTTGACTTATTTGAATTATTTGGTGATTTGTTGAATTGGTGAATTCTAGTTTGACTTTGACTTGTTGAGACCTAGTGGACTAGCCTAGAACCTAACCCTAGCCATGGTGACCCTAGTCTAACTTGAGTTAACCTATTTTAGTCATTAGAGAATAGTTTTAGAATGAGGAGATTTGGTTTAGTGAATTTTAGTCATGGCTTGTGGTTTCATGAAATGACTTATGGCTTAACTATTTAATTGATCATGACTTAAGCCCATGGGCCATTTAGTGAACCCTAACCCTAATTATTGAACCAATAAGCAACCACATAGGGATCCCCACCCTATTTAAACACTTGTTCATTAGGGCTTGTCTCTTTTTATCATTCCTACACTTGGAGAAAAGAGAGGTATTCTTTCTCCTTCCAAAAATTCCCATTTATTCATTTGATCTCCTTTTTTGTCCTAGTCTTTTGCATTAGGTTCTAATTTTTGTATATTTAATATTTCTGGAGGTTAATCTCAGTTTTGGGCTCAATTGGAGCATTTGGCCATCAAAAGGAACACCTCCCATTTGGAGCTTTTCTTGTAATTTGCACCTATAGGTAAATCTCCTAAAATTGATTTAAAATTTGGTTTTCTTTGCATGTAGGGCTAGATCTAGGAGTCCCCTAGGTGTCCCTAAAATTTGGGTGAATTTTGTGTCCGTTTGGTGTCCGTATCGTACACGTGTCGTAGTGTATGTTAAGTGTTTGTTGAAATGCCACAAAGGAAATTTTTATGTTGTTTTTGAAAACTATTTGAATGGAAAAATTGTTTTATATGTGTTCATTGATTTTGTGTTCTTCTGAGTAGGAATTTAGGGGATTTTTGTGTCCAAAATGGACACGCACACCATGCACGAGGCACCGCACTGTGCCCGTACAGTCCCCTGCTATTCGGGCTTGACACAGGATACAACACGACACTTTGTGCCACAAAAAGTTTTGGGCACGTGCGAGCATCCACTGACATCACGCACGCAAAGTTTTACGAACTTTCGTTCACTGTGCACGAAGTTATCGCGTTCGCACGGGTCACGCACTGTCACTGCACGCACTGTAATTGCTCACTGATACGGCCTCGTATCGACACGTCAACGATACTTGGACACGGGGCAGGGTGTTCAGTCCCTAGCCCTATGTTCCCTCGATACGAGTGCAAGAGCACGTGGTGCCTCGAGCACTGTGTCGAGCCCACGAAGGCTCGACACAGCTGTACGAGCCTGTCTGTGCACTGTCATTTCCTCATTTCTGATACTGTGTAATTCACATTCTTGGACACATTGTATCCTATTATTTTGGACACGATTGGCCCACAAGATATGTGGATATGTCCCTAATCTATGTACACCTAGTTTTCCAAATTTAGTTCGATTTTGACCATGAAATTGGTTTCGAACTGTAGTCACTAACAGTTCTCAGATTTCTTGAGGTTTGGGTTTCTTTGATTCACAATTTCCTAAGATTTTATGTATGTTGCAGTTAATTGCCCTGTTTAATTCAAATACATATGTATTAGTTTACTACAAGATGGGGTTACAATTTGTGTATGAGGATTGGGTTTCGAAATTTGTTTTGGATTATTGGTTAACTGTTAGTGAATGTCCTTTGAACTAAATTTTCTGAATCCTGAGATTATTTACCCATCTATGAATCCATAAAACTGTCATTCACACACAACATGTGGTTTACATTACCAACTTGAGACTTGAATTGCCTTGTTGTTCACTGATTAACTAAAAACCTGAACAATTTACCCATACACATGTGTTGGTTCCTGTTTCAAAATGCACAGTTGAGAGATTACATGTTAAAATCATATATCCAGTTGATATATATTTGTTCTATCCATTTTGAGAGATGTGTGCAGACTTTGACATCTGTGGACCAATTTTTATGTGGACATGTGAATGCTTTTGTGGCTTCACTGACCAATACAGGTATCCACATGTCGAGTTGTATGAATTGGCAGTACATACCTTGTCCTATTTTTCCTTACATTGATTTTATCCCCCTTTTTGAATATCAGTCCACCATTCCCTCATGTCCAGATAATTACATAGGTTTGTGAATTCATTTTTGGGTTCCCTGGGATGTGTTGATTAGCACACAGTCATAACTGAGACTGTCAGTTAGTTTTCAAAAACCTGAGAATGTTCTGTCCTAGGTTGCCATGCCACCTTGTTAACTTGTCACAAAACTGATTTGAGCTCACACACCACTGTATTGCTCTCACACACACTCAGTCACCTGTTACACACACACACAAGTGTATGCATATCCCTACACACTAGCACACATAGGAAAACACACTGTTGTACTGTCACACACCCTTTTGCACCTAAACTGGGAACTGGGGGTCACTGTTTGGAATAGTTGAACTGGTTTCCTTTCCTTTTTGCCTTTTTATTAGTTTCTCTAAACTGTCATTTACACACAAACTTGTTTTTATGCCACTTTCCTGTTAACTGTATACACAATATCACCTACACACACATGAAAACTATAATGACACTCTCACCCATGACGCACACACACTTGGGCACAATATGTGTTTTCCTATTCTCTATACATAGGTATATATATATATATATATATATATATATATATATATATATATATATGTATTGATATGTATATATATTAAGGTATCCTATAAATATATCATGTGTGGGTACTAATATTATATGGATACATATAATGTATATGGGATATGCATATAGTAGCCTATATGTTATATGTATATTATATATACTTGATAAATAATAATGTGGTATAGACATATATAGGTGTATAATTATACATGATGTGTGAATGTATGATTAGCCTAGGCATATAGCCTATGGCTCATAAACCTGTGTTTATGGCTTGAATGCCAGTGTAGGAGTGAGTTTGGCTTGTATTGCCTAGAAATTGGGTGTGCTTGCTAGTCTAGGCTTGGTTAGGCCTAGTGAGACTTGACTAGACTAAGTTTGACCTAGTTGACTAGTCCAGGTTGACTAGAGTTGACCAAAAGTCAACATTAGTCTAGATGTGACCAATTGACCTAGTTTGACCTAGACAGTTGACCAGGTTTGACTTAGAGTTGACTTTGACCTAGATTGACCTAGAAGTCATGTAGATTGCATCATAAACATCATTTATCTTATTTTAAACATATTATAACCTGTACTGCTCTATTTAGGATATTGTGACTCTGGTGCAGACATCTGACATTACACTACTCTTCTCAGAGTACCAGGCGAGTACATTCTCTGATAGTTCTCTCATTTACTTGTCAATTACTGTACTTCAGTTCTAGTTAGTTGTATGTAATTTTCTGTTATAACACGTGTGGATATTTCTGGATTCATGTATACGACACACTTTTATTTTTTGGCCTCTATTACTGATATCATCTCTATTACTGGAATCACCTACTGGAAACATTTAACTGGAATCATTTACTGTAATCATTTACTGGTATCATTATATTTTGGCTGGACTCATCTTGAATCATTGTGTCAGAATTCTGGATTCACTTGCTGGGAGGGGAAATACTAGAGTAAGAATATAGACATAACCTAATCTGGAATCTCGCAACTAGAATCTATTGGAATGATAGCCATCTCACACCCGGCCAGGTGTGTGATGTGTCGTATTACCTACAGCCATTTACATGTCGAACTCGGTATTTTAAAATATACTGCTAGAGTATAGGCTGGACCCACCCTGGGATCGTTGATCACTATAACTGCAATCGTCCCTCACTGGATTCATCTTGTATTAGATTCATCCTGTACTGGATTTATATAGGTTTTACACTGGTTTACATTTTCTGTCTGGACTTGTATCATATTACCCTGGTTCAGCTAGTTCTATTTTTACAGTCTTCATTGCTATGATTCTTCTCTTGTTTAGTATTTACTTTCCTTGCACTTTATCTCTCTTTCTTACCATCACCTGAATATAAACTGCCATTTTCATCAATATAACTGTCTATAACTGCTGTATAATTCTCTGTCATTTACTTGGGTTTTCTGGATGAGATGTGCTCGTTGCTGTCCTGAATAGACCTGTTGAAAATATTACAGATGACTGTCCTGAGGACACATGCCCTACATGTTACAGACGAGGAGATGGCTTAGCTACCTATGGCCCCGACACTCAGGAGTGATCAAGAGTTTAGTTAGTCTGTCTTGTTTTAGTTTTCCTGTTTAGATCTGGAGTTGTATATAGAGATTTGAGACTTGAGATGTATTTGAGATTGTTTGAGTTTGTTGTTATTTTAGTGGTAGTTTTGTTGTCTTCAAATTCTTAGTTATATTTTGGTGTTACCTTATCATGCTTAGACTGTGATTGAGTTGCACCATATCTTATACTTGTCCTCCGTTCGGAGTTGATCATGATGAGTACACTATATACTGCATGAGTTGATGGTTAGTTAGAGACTTAGAATAGCGTTCTACCGTCGACACTGCGGCGTAGGCTGGGCGCTGTTACGTACTCGTACCCTCACAGTGGGTGTGGGTCGTGAAACATTTTTAGTGGTGGCCCATGCAGGTCGAGAGTCGTATTAGTGCGATATCGTGGTAGTACGGTGACTTAGTTGTACTGCTGCGAGCCTGCGATAGGATTGAGAGATAGGCTTTATCGGAGAGGCACTCAATCACAGTTAGGAGCACTTAAGAAGATTCCTGGGATGACCCTTGAGAATCTCATTATAAACTATCTCAAAATTTGATTCTGACAGTATCTGTCTATCTTCCTTGTTCTTCGTTGAATTTGATTCTTGGTATTCATTATTGACTTGATTTTCTACCAAGATAACATTATGGGCTAGGTTGCCTTAGTCATGGAATCTAGAGTCTTCTAGAGCCATACCAGCTAGTTGGGCGATGAGATAGAGTCTGATTTTGGATATATTTCTCGGATGTAGGAATTTAAGGTTTTCGCAGCCAAGCTAGCGGCAATGCGAAAATTTTAAATACCATGATTCTAGAGGTATGTACATTAGTTGTGGACTCTATAGATTATCGCAGCCATACTTACTTGTGTGACGAGGATTCTGGTAACATGGTTCTGGATAGACGGGTATGATTATTAGATTGCAGGATAGATACCATATAGATGGTGCCTTAGAGAATTTGAGTAGAATATCAGGGTAGATATTACTTGAGTGTCATGGATTAAATAGAGGAAGCTAGGCCACCTGTAGCACGACACCGTGCCCCGTACCAACAGAGGGATACACCCCAGAGGGGCAGGGCTTCTGTGCTGACAGTCGAGTAGACCGACGCTACGGGTGACGGGTTAGCAGGTCTGTCTTCCTGTTCTTCTTTCCATCTTTTTGTGTGATTCCATTAGTACCTGCCAGGATATTGTTTTGATTGTTAGATAGTGTAGCTACTCCGTTCGAGACTGTGAAATCACGACCAGTAGGATTGCGTTGCTTCGACTTTGATTGCTGGGGGTTTGACCTAGTAGGGATACGATCATTTTAATTTCGAGGACGAAATTTTTCTAAGGTGGGTAGGATTGTAACACCCAGTTTTCCAGATGAGGGTATTTTGAAATTTTGTAATTATAATAATTAATTATTGATATTTGATCCATATTATGATTTTTTAGTGTTTTTTAATAATTTTAAACTATTTAAGAATTGGTTTAAGTCATGACTTGTGATTTTGATGTGCTGCTAGTGAAACCTGAGAGACTGTATGACCTAGAGCCTAACCATGTCATTAGGATGTTTAAAATTTCATTTTTAGCCTGGGGGTAAATTGGTCATTTTGACTTATTTGAATTATTTGGTGATTTGTTGAATTGGTGAATTCTAGTTTGACTTTGACTTGTTGAGACCTAGTGGACTAGCCTAGAACCTAACCCTAGCCATGGTGACCCTAGTCTAACTTGAGTTAACCTATTTTAGTCATTAGAGAATAGTTTTAGAATGAGGAAATTTGGTTTAGTGAATTTTAGTCATGGCTTGTGGTTTCATGAAATGACTTATGGCTTAACTATTTAATTGATCATGACTTAAGCCCATGGGCCATTTAGTGAACCCTAACCCTAATTATTGAACCTATGAGCAGCCACATAGGGATCCCCACCCTATTTAAACACTTGTTCATTAGGGCTTGCCTCTTTTTATCATTCCTACACTTGAAGAAAAGAGAGATATTCTTCCCCCTTCCAAAAATTTCCATTTATTCATTTGATCTCCTTTTCATCCTAGTCTTTTGCATTAGGTTCTAATTTTTGTATATTTAATATTTCTGGAGGTTAATCTCAGTTTTGGGCTCAATTGGAGCATTTGGCCATCAAGAGGAACACCCCCCATTTGGAGCTTTTCTTACAATTTGCACCTATAGGTAAAACTCCTCAAATTGATTTAAAATTCGGTTTTCTTTGCATGTAGGGCTAGATCTAGGAGTCCCCTAGGTGTCCCTGAAATTTGGGTGAATTTCTTGTCCGTTTGGTGTCCGTATCGGACACGTGTCGTAGTGTATGTTAAGTGTGTGTTGAAATACCACAAAGGAAATTTTTATGTTGTTTTTGAAAACTATTTGAATGAAAAAATTGTTTTATATGTGTTCGTTGATTTCGTGTCCTTGTGAGCACGAATTTAGGGGATTTACGTGTCCAAAATGGACACGCACCCCATGCACGAGGCACCGCACTGTGCCCGTGCAGTCCCCTGCTATTCGGACTTGACACAGGATACGACACGACACTTTATGCCACGAAAATTTGTGGGCACGTGCGGGCACCCACTGACATCACGCACGCAAAGTTTCACGAACTTTTGTTCACTGTGTGCGAAGTTATCGCGTTCGCACGGGTCACGCACTGTCACTACACGCACTGTAATTGCTCACTGATACGGCCTCGTATCGACACGTAGATGACACTTGGACACGGGGCAGGGTATTCAGTCCCTAGCCCTATGTTCCCTCGACACGAGTGCAAGAGCACGTGGTGTCTAGAGCACTGTGTCGAGCCCACGAAGGCTCGATATGGCTGCACGAGCCTGTCTGTGCACTGTCATTTCCTGATTTCTGATACTGTGTAATTCACATTCTTGGATACATTGTATCCTATTATTTTGGACACGATTGGCCCCCAAGACATGTGGGATATGTCCCTAATCTATGTACACCTAGTTTTCCAAATTTAGTTCGATTTTGACCTTGAAATTGGTTTCGAACTGTGGTCACTAACAGTTCTCAGATTTCTTGAGGTTTGGGTTTCTTTGATTCACAATTTCCTGAGATTTTATGTATGTTGCAGTTAATTGCCCTGTTTAATTCAAACACATATGTATTTGTTTACTGCAAGATGGGGTTACAATTTGTGTATGAGGATTGGGTTTCGAAATTTGTTTTGGATTATTGGTTAACTGTTAGTGAATGTCCTTTGAACTAAATTTTCTGATTCCTGAGATTATTTACCCATCTATGAATCCACAAAACTGTCATTTACACACAACCCTGTGGTTTACATTACCAACTTGAGACTTGAATTGCCTTGTTGTTCACTGATTAACTAAAAACCTGAACAATTTACCCATACACATGTGTTGGTTCCTGTTTCGAAATGCACAGTTGAGAGATTACATGTTAAAATCATATGTCCAGTTGATATATATTTGTTCTATCCATTTTGAGAGATGTGTGCAGACTTTAAAATCTGTGGACCAATTTTTATGTGGACATGTGAATGCTTTTGTGGCTTCACTGACCAATACAGGTATCCACATGTCGAGTTGTATGAATTGGCAGTACATACCTTGTCCTATTTTTTCTTACATTGATTTCATCCCCCTTTTTGAATATCAGTCCACCATTCCCTCATGTCCAGATAATTACATAGGTTTGTGAATTCATTTTTGGGTTCCCTGGGATGTGTTGATTAGCACACAGTCACAACTGAGACTGTCAGTTAGTTTTCAAGAACCTGAGAATGTTCTGTCCTAGGTTGCCATGCCACCTTGTTAACTTGTCACAAAACTGATTTGAGCTCACACACCACTGCATTGCACACACACACACTCAGTCACCTGTTACACACACACACAAGTGTATGCATATCCCTACACACTAGCACACACAGGAAAACACACTGTTGTACTGTCACACACCCTTTTGCACCTAAACTGGGAACTGGGGGTCACTGTTTGGAATAGTTGAACTGGTTTCCTTTCCTTTTTGCCATTTTATTAGTTTCTCTAAACTGTCATTTACACACAAACTTGTTTTCATGCCACTTTCCTGTTAACTGTATACACAATATCACCCACACACACATGAAAACTATAATGACACTCTCACTCATAACACACACACACTTGGGCACAATATGTGTTTTCCTATTCTCTATACATAGGTATATATATATATATGTATTGATATGTATATATATATTAAGGTATCCTATAAATATTTCATGTGTGGGTACTAATATTATATGGATACATATAATGTATATGGGATATGCATATAGTAGCCTATATGTTATATATATATTCTATATACTTGATAAATAATAATGTGGTATAGACATATATAGGTGTATGATAATTTATATTAAATCAGTAAATATACATGATGTGTGAATGTATGATTAGCCTAGGCATATAGCCTATGGCTCATAAACCTGTGTTTATGGCTTGAATGCCAGTGTAGGAGTGAGTTTGGCTTGTATAGCCTAGAAATTGGGTGTGCTTGCTAGTCTAGGCTTGGTTAGGCCTAGTGAGACTTGACTAGACTAAGTTTGACCTAGTTGACTTAGTTTGACAAGTCCAGGTTGACTAGAGTTGACCAAAAGTCAACATTAGTCTAGATGTGACCAATTGACCTAGTTTGACCTAGACAGTTGACCAGGTTTGACCTAGAGTTGACTTTGACCTAGATTGACCTAGAAGTCATGTAGATTGCATCATAAACATCATTTATCTTATTTTAAACATATTATAACATGTACTGCTCTATTTAGGACATTATGACTCTGGTGCAGACATCTGACATTACACTACTCTTCTCAGAGTACCAGGCGAGTACATTCTCTGATAGTTCTTTCATTTACTTGTCAATTACTGTACTTCAGTTCTACTTAGTTGTATGCGATTCTCTGTTACAACACGTTTGGATATTTCTGGATTCATGTATACGACACACTTTTATTTTCTGGCCTCTATTACGGGTATCATCTCTATTACTGGAATCACCTACTGGAATCATTTAACTGGTATCATTTATTGGAATCATTTACTGGTATCATTATATTTTGGCTGGACTTATCTTGAATCATTGTGTCAGAATTCTGGATTCACTTGCTGGGAGGAGAAATACTAGAGTAAGACATGTAGACATACCCAATCTGGAATCTCCCAACTGGAATCTACTGGAATGATAACCATCTCACCCCCGGCCAGGTGTGTGATGTGCCGTATTACCTATAGCCGTTTACATGTCAAACTCGGTATTTTAAAACACACTGCTAGAGTATAGGCTGGACCCACCCTGGAATCGTTGATCACTATAACTGGAATCGTCCCTTACTGGATTCATCTTGTATTAGATTCATCCCGTACTGGATTTACATAGGTTTTACACTGGTTTACATTTTCTGTCTGGACTTATATCATATTACCCTGGTTCAGCTAGTTCTATTTTTACAGTCTTCATTGCTATGATTCTTCTCTTGTTTAGTATTTACTTTCCTTGCACTTTATCTCTCTTTCTTACCATCACCTGAATATAAACTGCCATTTTCATCAATATAACTGTCTATAACTGCTGTATAGTTCTCTGTCATTTACTTGGGTTTTCTAGATGAGATGTGCTCGTTCCTGTCCTGAATGGACCTGTTGAAAATTTTACAGATGACTGCCCTGAGGACACATGCCCTACATGTTACAGACCAGGAGATGGCTTAGCTACCTATGGCCCCGACACTCAGGAGTGATCGAGAGTTTAGTTAGTATGTCTTGTTTTAGTTTTCCTGTTTAGATCTGGAGTTGTATATAGCGATTTGAGACTTGAGATGTATTTGAGATTGTTTGAGTTTGTTGTTATTTTATTGGTAGTTTTGTTGTCTTCAAATTCTTAGTTATATTTCGGTGTTATCTTATCGTGCTTAGACTGTGATTGAGTTACACCATATCTTATATTTGTCCTCCGTTCGGAGTTGATCATGATGAGTACACTATATACTGCATGAGTTGATGGTTAGTTAGAGACTTAGAACAGCGTTCTACCGCCGACACTGCGACTTTGGCTGGGCGCTGTTACGTACTCGTACCCTCACAGTGGGTGCGGGTCGTGACACTATATCTAACAAGTGATTTGAAATACACTTTCGACATGTAAACGGCTAGGGATAAATTCGACACCCTGTACGTGTCGTGTGCAGCTGCTATCAGGCAAGAATAGACATTTAAGGGATATTTTTGGGTATGTTTACATGTCTACTAATGTACTACCCCGCCCGGCTAGTTACCATGGATTCAGACAGGTCACGAACACGAAAATATATTGGTCATGAACAACATGCAAGAATCCATAACTACTATCTCGTGTGACAAGCGTGTCAAGAATCAACATGATATCAATGTAAAACAATATTAAATACAAGAAGTATAGAGATAATCAAATATGGACACTATCAGAGATGTACTCGCCTGAGGTCCTATGCTGGTGAAACCGATAATACTATACCACTCAATAAGCCACAATCAGTCAATACATGCCGAAGTCTCCGGATGCTGAAATAAACATTACCAACGTTTTCAGAATAGTCAAATTATCTAGGATTGCCTGTCCTTAAGTCCAATTCTGGACACAGGGGCAAAACTGTTATGCCCAGAACCAGAATACTGGGGAGCGGGGGAAGACATAGCCAGCTACGTATATTGAAGTGCATCCCACCTTGCTATACGGTCACGGTTGTCTAGATACATGAGGGTTTAACTACAAGCCAACAGTCTCCTATGGTCATGAACAAGCCTATTGTCTCAATCTCAAGCAAGTACTAACAGTTACAAGATGTAAGATCACCAAATATACAATAGTAAGGCGTCCCAAACATTACATATTTAGCTGATCATGAAGCTAGTCATTACAAAATGTGAGGACTAGCAAGAGTTTAGTCAGACATGATCAATCCTAGGATCTGTCAATCATGTTACAGCCCGTAGGCAGACAGTAAGTAAAGTACAATCGAGCTAAACACGTGCTCGCCGGCTAAACGCCTCAAAAGAAATTTTTTATAATAAAGTGGGAGAGCCAAAAATAACCTACTCGTTGCCCTGGTTACGCCTGGTGGTCACCATCGGGCTGGAAAGTTGGTAGATCCTCTGGAGCTGCTCCGAAATCTGGCCATACAAAACCAGCTGGGTTAGATCCCAAAAAGAGCAAGTGCCACAGGAAGCTTCACTTAGGAACTAAAACCAGCAATTAGCACAAGATTATAAATAAGTAGTAAGAACTGGAAATAAGGAAAACATATCAGGAATGATATACGACGAGATAACCATGGAACTATTCAGATAACCCGGTTACAACCCGTAAACCAAACAAGGACCGGGGTTGTCATCCTTCGTCTGAACGGAACTTGGTTTCCCACCATTTATCGGTAAGATAATATAAGAAATCAGGTCATATAAATTTTTTGTACAGGATCAAGACAAGACTAGACTGATTGTGCCTCATCCAACAATCACGGCCAAGCAAAAGCCGTACTTTAACTAACTAAGGTTATCACAGGCCTAGTTACTAGCAAGATGCAGCGAGATTATTCCGACAGCCACAAGCCCTGCAGACCATCCAGGTTACCCAGGTCGAATATTAGGGGTTGAATTCAAGTGGGTACATCGTCCAGGAAACGCATGTACCCTTAAGTAGCTTGGAGGGTGCAACACATGATAGTTGTAGAAGCATGGAAAAGAATAAAGAAAGGTTCATGCGGCCAAGGATCCTTATGCAGCTCAGAGAGCCCATGCGGCTCAGGGATCCATGCGGTTCAAGCCTCTATGCGGCTCGAATAACATCTATGCGGCCCAGAGAGGAGCCACGTGGCCTTCAACAGCTTCTTCTCTTCGTCTTTTGCTACATTTAATGTCTTGACGGCTGACAGCTCTGACAAATGACAGCACTGACAAAAAGGCACAATAATGACTGACGTAATGGCGTATTCCTAGGGAAGAGGAGAAAATCATCTCACAGCTGGCAGAATCCATCTAATCCTGAGGCATGCGACTGCGGCCGCCCATCAGCATGCGGCTGAACCCTTTATGCGGCCGCCCATCAGCATGCGGCTGTCCACTCCCATGCGGCTGCCCATCTTCATGCGGCTGTTCATCCCCAAGCGGTTGCCCATCTTCATGCGACCATTTAGCCTCATGCAGCCCACTCATCTGCGGCTCTGCCAAGATGATTGAGACACGTGGCAGTCTTATCTTCCCGGGATTATAGGTGTTAACAAATCTTAATCAAATTTGTTACAATAAATGCCCAGATCAAATCAAATCGAGCAAATTAGACACGTGGCAGGCCATTACAAGTTGCAAATATTCATGGTAATCAATATTTATTGTCTACAGAGATTTAATACAAACACATTAATTGCGTAAATCTATTATATTAGAGATGGATGACCCAGATTAACTAACTCTCAGGCCGCCGACTTTTGTATGGGCAATTATTGCAAAACCCTAATGATTCCCCCACTCTTATAAATAGCAAGGTGCCATTCCCTTGCAAGAGGGCACAGAGAGAGACAGATAGAGAGAGAGACCTCGGCCCGGATCCAGAGAGAATCAGAAGGAGCATATACAGAGAGAGCAAAGAGAGCATTTCTTCATCAACGCCAAGTACTTCTTCTCCAGAGCTAAGGCTGCACCCGATCGTACAAGGAGGAAGACAGAGCTGCCGTCGCTTTCCCGAACCTCTATCGTCACCCCCCCAGAATCTAAAATAAATAATTATTCTTAGATTACTGTACCTAGATTTTTGTCCCTAGGCTTTCTTTGTACAAGCGAGTTTGTATTGTGAGTCTAAGTTCAGTCCTCCGATAATTGTTCTGTTCTTTTACAATCAATGGCAAACACGATGGCGAATCTGCTGGGGACAAACTTCTCCACGGCTGAGGAGTTGGTGATGCAATCGGATGCAGCCAAACTTGGCTCCATGCAACAGAAGATGGTCGTCCGCTTCGACCAACAGGCGTTTGAAGAAATGCCCTCTGAAAGAAGCGCTGGCCCGGTTCAAAAGCGAACCTGCACAAAGAAGGCTCGCAGGGAGTGGAGGCCAAAGTTATTTGCTCCTCCCCAAGCTCTAGATGGAGTACTCTCTGCTGCCCAAGACGACGAAGGCGACTCTCATGCGGCCCCACTTCAAGCCATAGAGGACTCTGCTGTCCCCAAGTCCGGTAGAGAAAAGCACTATAATACTGGACTTGCAGGGGCAAAGAGTGATTCTTTGTGCTCCAGGAAGAAACCGAACAAGGGCACTAGCCGCAAAACGAAGACTCATACGGCCAAGATTGCCAGCCGCATGAATGATGACCATGCGGCCGAAACTGCCAGCCAGATGTATAACACTCATGCGGCCAGGATTTCCAGCCGCATGGAGAACACTCATGCGGCCAAGATTTCCAGCCGTATGGAGAAGACCTATACGGCTGAGACTTCCAACCGCATGAAGAAAGCCCATACGGCTACGACTGCCAGCCGCATGAAGACTATTGATTCCAGCCGTATGCCGCCTGCTCCATGCGGCTCAGTCTTCGACCGCCTCTCCTATGGTCCTGATCTCTTGTGCTCCCAAGAAGATATGTCTGACTCTCCAGCACCACTTAGACTCTTCCTACTATGTGCCTTCACGTACTAGAGTGAAGAAGTCTACGGCAGTACGAGCTTGGCAAGCTCAGTCCGCTGTCCCAACCTCTGACCATCCGAGAGTTCCACATATTGTTATGCGGGCCTCTGATGAGATGTTGTACAGAACCAATCGAGTCCAGCCCCTGGCGAAAAACAGACAGGATGGTTCCCAAAAGTCTCCCAAAATCCAGGGAGCAAACATGGTCGCTCCGGACCCATCTGACTTGCGTGAGGCTATCCTCCACAAACGTAAGGAAAGAGAAGGGGCCTCGGGGTGCAAAGAGTCCTCCCACGGACATCACTGCACCCAAATCATCGTCAACTGCTGTTGCAATAACACGACGGTACGAGAGGACCGACAATCTGTCTTCCAAAGACTGCAACAACCATGTTCAGAGGATGAGGCACCTCCCGTCGTCTCCTGCAACTCTGCTCAGAAAATTCCCACCGATGGGAGAGGGAAGAAGACAAATGTTTCCAGCCCGAAGATTTCAACCACTTTGACTAAGAGACTGTCGTCTAAGCGGGTGCCCACCACCGGAGTCTTCCAAGGTACCCGTTCAAAGACGAAATCTACTACAGTAGGAGATTCATCATCCACATCACTGGGGGTTGCTGGAACTGGGGGTAGCACTCCTCCGAGCCTCTACGAAAATCCGATGTTCCATGGAGACGAGCTGGGGGAAACAACTCTCCTATCAGATGCAACAAATCCCGACGTCCCCAAGGACGTCCATAATTCCCAAGACGAGACGAACTCAGAAGCTGGGGGTACTGTTTTTTCTGAGTCCGAACCAGAGGAAGACATTCTCACATACCCCGATAATTTCTCATTACAGGGGTATGATTCGGAGTGTACGTCATCTACCATCCCTTCCACTTCTACTCATGTCAGGACGACATTCATGACAAATGACGAACAGGATTGTCCCAGTGATCGCCAATGTATCGACCCTCTGTAGGCCATACTGCGCTCTTTGGTCAAATTCGTGGACAAGATCAAAGTAGCCCTCCCTACTCTGCAAGGAGGGACGCCTGACCAAACAAACTTGGGCCCTGCGGTCAATAGAGACTCAAACTCAGCGGCACCAAACCCGGGCAATATTCCTCCTGAAATGTCGGCTCCTACCGCTGCAGACGAAGTCAAGGAGGCAAGAAGAGAGGTCCAGGAGCTCCGGACCATGTTCTATGCCCGAGAAAACTGCCAAGACCTCAGGATACGACAACCGTATCCCACTGTGTGGAGAGATGTTCCCTTCCCACCAAAGTATAAACCATTCCACATCAATCCATATGATGGGAAGACCTCCGCAAGTCGGTATATCACTTACTTCGAGGTCACCACCGACCATCTGCCCCATGACGATGCCATCCTTACACGATTATTCATTGGGGCATTGGAAGGGGTCGCCTTCGACTGGTACCGTAACCTGCCAGACAACTGCATCCACTCCTTCGCCAGCTTCTAGCGCATGTTCTTAGAGAGATTCTACGAAGTAGGACAGGACATCACAATGTCCACCCTCATGGATGTCGTTCAAGGAGAGAAAGAGCTAACAAGGAACTATATTGAGCGGTTCCGCCAAACCGCCATGAAGCTGCCGTCCGGTAGTCCGGATTCCTTTTTAATTGAAATTTTCTAAAAGAGACTGCTTCCAACAATCAGCCTCTGGATGGAGGAAAGTCAATTCAAGGACTGGAAGACGTTTATTATCAGTGCCACTAGCGCCAAAGAACGGTTGAAGAAGGCTCGCCAACTGGGATTGCACATCTCGAAGGGAGAAGACAAGGACATGCGTCCTAATGCCAACAACAACAATGGGGGTAGCTCCACCAACAATCGGGACAACAAGGGCAAGCAGGCTATGGTGGCCGACACAGCACAGAAACCTGAGTCAAAACCGGCAGATAAACAATGGCCGCAAATGACCTACTCCTTCGAAGACGGCTACGTCAAGCCCATCTTGGACATGCTCATACAAGAAGACAGAATTCAGCTCCCTCTACCAAGACAGGAACCTCGGCCGGCAGAAATGGAGAGCCCAAAGTACTGCCATTACCACCGTTACGTCCACCATGCTACACACGACTGCTACCAACTGAAATGGTACATCCAACATCTCATCTATTCGAACGCTCTGGCCATCGATTTCGAAGAGATAACCGTGGCAGCCAATATGGTGTTAGTACAAATTAGCAGCTTCCCTCCAACAGAAACTCAAGACGGTGTGGTCCCCATCCCGCTGGCAATAATGGAAATTGCTAATCTTTCGCCTTCCCGGGATCAGGCTGCTGGTCTAGTGCCCCTCACCACATCACGAGGGAGGTCATATGGGTCCACCCGAACCTGGTACTCAAGGTGACTCAATCCATACCACCTTCCATTCGCAAGAAGAAGAGTGGAAAAGTCAGATCCTGCCACACAATCTCGGCAGATGTCGAAGAAGTCACGGCTATCGTTACCCAGTCTGGGGCACAATCCCAACCTGTGGCTGATAACTCGGCTGAAGATCATCAGCCAGCTACTGCTGACGCTCCAGGACCTTCTCAACCTCCGACGACCGACAAGCCTAGGTCGAAGGAGACTCGCTTTGACAAATCTCTCCGAAAAGAGGCGCCGCAGGGGCTGGAGAGGCCCTACAACTTCGACATCTTGGCACAATTGGCCAACACACCGGCCAAATTGTCATTATACGAGCTCTTGAGACTCTCGAAAGATGTTCGTGCAGCTTTGAGCGATGCACTCCAGAATGTCGACGCCTATCTGGCTCAAGTCAACCTCACGGGAGAGAGCCCGCCTGCAGATTTCTAAGACATCGCTTACACGGGAGCGATCCCCAATATTATCTTCACTCCGCAGGATATGCTCATCAAAACTAACCTACACGATCGCCCGTTATATTACACTGGATACATCGACGACGTAAAGGTGGATCGGATGCACATTGATCCTGGTTCTTCCATAAGCATCATCCTGAAGAGTCTGTTACATCATTTTCGCATTCCTATGCATCGCCTGACGCCAACAAGCACCGCCATCAGCGGTTTCAATTCGGCCAGGAGCTACCCGATTGGGAAGATTCGCTTGAAGTGCCAAATCGGCGACCTTCAGTCAGAAGTAACCTGTTACGTCATAGATGCGGACACTTCTTACAATATCCTCTTGGGGTGCCCTTGGATACACGATTACATGATCGTGCCTTCCACGCTGCACCAATGCTTCAAGTATGTCGACAAACATGGCTTCGTGAGGACAGAATTTGCCGACATCGATCCCTTCAAAGGGGTCGAGTCCTACTACTCAGTCTCCTGCTTATATGAAAAGTCGAAGAGGCACCTTGGTGAAGGAGATGTGCAAGCTCGTACCGAGACAGCCACAGGATCAGAAGAACCTCTGACGATCCACCTCCAAGCTCACAAACTTGGCAAGTTCGTACCCCTTACAGCCACTCTGCGTAAGGACGCAATCAGCCTCTCGGCACAAGAAGAGCAAATGATAATCCAGCTGCCAAGGTCCGACCAAGCGCCCAGACCCACAACAGAGCTACTGACAATCAGGCTGCCTAGAGTCGGCCAACCACAAATGGAGAAGCTCAACCCCTCCGACAAGCCAATGACGATACGCCTTCCCAAGAAGAATCGTCACCCCGATGCAAGGTCTGGGGCTTCTAGCGAGCCAACAACTCCTCTCCCAGCATCGAGTACCAAACTGGGGGTCGCTAGTTTGCCAACGACTCCACGTTCTGCTCCACCGACAGAACCCCTGACGATCAAGCTGCCCAGGTCATCCTCTCAGTCTTCATTTATACAGGGGGTGGCTGAAGAAGAACCGGAACTGGCCAAGTATGTGGCTATCCATACTGATGTTTCCTCTGCATATGATGTAATCTCGCTAGAAAAGATACCTTACTTTATCAATAAAGGGCTATCTTTGAACTACACCGAGCTTAATAAGCTTTGTACAATGTATGCTATAGAACGCGGTATAGGCACTCACCTACATACACAGGTGACAAATGTTGACAGCACAAATCAGCTAACTCCCGCGGAAGGCGCGTACTGCATAATTGAGGGAGGGGATCATCCAATCATCTTCGGTCGGAAAAATGATCCACAGCCCTTCACCATAGAAAAAGTCGATCTCGAATGGGACACTGGGAGATTATCGCTCTATCTTTATAGCCCCCAATCCAAGTACCTCATGCAAAAATAGGGGTATGATCTAGAGACTACGCCAGGCTTGAACTAAGGTACTGGACGACGATTACCTTTAAAGCCACCAGTCCCGGCTGGCAAACCACGGGACTACTACAGCAAGACCCGATGTGGATTAGGGTATGTTACGCCCACAACGACCCCTTAAAGTTCAGATGAAGAATACGACTGGCATTCACATTCAACCGGGTCACCAACTTCTGAATCGGATACCAGCATCGGAGACGTATTCAGACAAGTCCTGTCAGTCAACATGGCATTCACCGATGCTTATGAAGAAGATGAAAACATTCTTGAAATCCTCGAGTTAGAACCGTGGGCCCAATAGCTGGATGCACAATGGGAGAAGCAGTTTTAACAGAGAGAACCTCCTACTGAAGATGAGGTTATACAGGTCGACCTCGACGACGAATCTTCTCTAACCTCTCCGGGCGTTGTCAGCCATTCACCCATCTCATGAAGAAGGGCGACTCATTCGTATGGGACGAAGAATGTCAGTGTGCCTTCGACAACATCAAAGAATATTTGTCGAACCCTCCAGTCCTGGTGGTCCCGGTTGCTGGAAAACCATTCCTGCTCTATGTACGAGCGATAGAGCATTCCCTTGGCGCTCTGCTGGCACAAAACAACGATGCAGGCCATGAACAAGCTATATATTACCTCAGTCGAATGATGATCGGGCCAGAGTACCGATATACCGTCGTAGAGAAGGAATGCCTCGTCCTGGTGTTCGCCATTCAAAAGATGCGGTACTATGTCACAGGACAAACCATACATGTGATCTCACGAGACAACCCTCTCAAGGTCCTCATGACTAAACCAGGGGCACTCAGCTCTCGCCTCGCTACATGGGCAATATTACTGTCCCCCTACCATATGATCTTCGTCCCACAAAAGGCTGTTAAAGGTCAAGTCCTGGAAGACTTTTTGGCAGCCCACCCAGGCTCAGAGTCATCCAGAATATATGAAGAAATCCCAGATGAGGTCGCCGACTCACATACAACCTCTCACGATGATATATGGCGAATGTTCTTCGACGGCGCCTCAAGGACCGGACCTAAGGGCAACATCGTCGTCGGAGTCGGGGTGGTGCTGGTTTCTCCTTCCGGATTGGTGATCAATCGCGCTTACTCCCTCATAAAACCCTGCTCTAACAATGTGGCCGAGTACAACGCTTTGGTCATTAGCCTCCAACTTACAAGAGAGCAGGGGGTAGAATATCTTGAAGCATACGGCGATTCACAGTTAATCGTCAATCAGATCCGGGGTTCATACGAAATTCGTCATGAAGATATGATCCCCTATCACTAAATAGCCATCAACATCATCTCGTCATTCGAGGGGTTCTTCATCGAACACGTTCCCATATTCCAAAATATAAAGCTGATGCCTTAGCTAGCCTTGCCGCTTTCCTAGCGGTTCCGAACTATGCTCGCCAATCAATAGATTGTTTGCCAGTAATTGTAAAAGTACAAAACAGTTTTATGGAAGGACTGAACTTAGACTCACAATACAAACTCGCTTGTACAAAAAAGCCTAGGAACGAAAACCTAGGTACAGCAATCTAAGTAGAATTGTTTATTTTAGATTCTGGGGGTGACGATAGAGGCTCGGAAAGGCGATGGCAGCCCTGTCTTACTCCTTGGACGATCGATATGCAGCCTTTGCTCCTATGAAGAGATGGTTGGCGTTGATGAAGAAATGCTCTTCTTGCTCTCCTCGTGTTGCTCTTCTGACTTCTCTCTTTCTTTGTGTATTTTCTCTCTGATTATTAGGGGGAAGCTCTCTTTGTCTATCTCCTTCTGATCGTATATATCTTACAAGGGAATGGCATCTTGTTATTTATAATAGTGGGGGCATCATTAGGGTTTGGATGATTACCCATTCTCAAAGTGGCGGCGGCCTGACGTATAATCAATCTGGACTATTAATTTTGGGCACGAAGGATCTGGGCCATAAATGGGGATAGTATTGAATCCTGTGAATGATTAATGCTGATTGCTTTAAATCTTCATGATTGGTTGTGTTAAGCTCGGATTTCTCACCACGTGTCCCATTGGCTTGATCATGAATGATATGACCTGATCTCATTAATTATGAGGATAACGTTAAATATGGTCATTGGGATCTGGTAAATCTCTGATTGATCTGCATCCCATAATCATCCTTGCTACCAGCTGTCAAGTCGTGGGGGCCATTGAATCTCTGCCACGTGTCTTAATGGTGGACCCTGTCAGAACCGCATGATATCCATGAACCGCATGAGACAGCGTCTCAGTGAGCCGCATATGTATAGTACTTGCGAGCCGTATGGGATAGTTTCTCGGTGAGCCGTATAGGTATAATACTTATGAGCCGCATGGGATGGCTTCTTGGTGAGCCGCAGGAAGGTGATTCTCACCAGCCGCATGAAGCAGTTCTTCACTAGAGCCGTATGGGAGTAGCCACGTGTCAATCTCGGATCGTGTCAGAGATTTTCTCCTATTCCTAAAGAGTCTATCATTATGACAGGACCATTATGACACTTTATGTCAGAGTCGTCAGCTGTTAAATCATGGCAGAGCATTGAATAGGGCCATTACTCGATGGCCAGCTATGTGAAAGGGTCCCATAGGGACACGTGGTGTTGATCGAGCCGCATATCTCTGTTGGTCATATGTGAGCCGCATGTACTTCTGAACCGCATGCGGCTAGGGGGCTCTTTGAACCGCATAGGACTGTCCCTATGTAAGCCGCATGGACTCTCCTGCCCCGAGCCGCATGAGACTAAGAGTCTCTCTGAACCGCATGGGACTGCTCCTGTATGAGCCGCATGGGGTTCTCCTGTTCCGAGCCGCATAGATCATCATTCTGATATTTTCCATGCTTCTACAAGACCCCCTTCAAAGTTTTCAATTTGTAAAATTGAAATACTTTGAATAAGAAGCATGGCCTTTGCTGACTGCATAGATGATTCAGCCGTATGGATTTATCTGGCCGCATGAACTGTTAGGCCGTATAGACTTTTTGCCACGTGTCCCAACCACGTGTGCAAATCTTTTGCATTAAATGCCCTTGATTCGTCGCCTCTTGGGGAAGGATCCCAAGGGTCAGTTTTGTTTTGACCGAAGCGTTTTTCCTTTATTCTTTTAGGCGGCGCATGGATCGAGGCATTTGTTTGATTTTTCAATCCTCCTTCGCCTATAAATAGGAGTAATTTTATTCTTTAAGGGTTTTTTTACCTTCTCTCTTTTGCTCGAACTCCTTGTTGCTGACTTCCTCTTCGTTTTCTCCAATCAACGATCGGCAATGGCTTCCAAGAAGACTGCCGCTGCTACGGGCAAGAAGGCCGCGTCATCTTCTGCGGCAGCGAAGGGCAAGAAGGGAGCGTCTTCATCGACTGCGGCGGTGAACGTGGCGGCTCCTCCGACGGCTGACGTGCCTGTTTTTCAACCCGACGTTCACCCGCCCATTGTTGGTAGGACTATCAACATGAACTGTCATGGCTACGCCGCATATCTTATGCGCGAGCCTATATTTCCAAGTATGCTGCGTGTCTGACTCATGTTCGGGCCGCATGGGATATGACCCAGGCCTGAGCCGCATGAAAGTTGTTGTTTGCAGCCGCATAATTACTTCATCATCAGGGCCGCATGAGCTTATCTGGACTTGGACCGCATGAGCTCTTTCAAACTGAGCCGCATAAGCTTATTTCGAACTGAACCGCATAAGCTCATCCGTACTGAGCCGCATAAGCCCATTTCGAGCCGAACCGCATAAGCTGATTCGAACTGAACCGCATGTGCTCTTTCAAACTGAGCCGCATGAGGCTATGCTTAAGCCGCATATGCATCAAGTAATTTGCGGTTCGGCTATCTTTTTGACTTGTGTCTTTTGTCTTTCTTCAATGAATCTGCCAGTAAATCCTACGGAGGAACTTATAGTGGGCTCAAATCAGTTCGCCTTGGGCGTGCGTCTTGACGACTTAATTAAGTATGTGTTGAATCAATTCCCTGCTGATGAGCCTTCGGAAAGGTTGAACGCCATCGAGAATCAGACCCTCCATTACCTCCGTTCCATGATGAATACTGGAAAGCTGGATGGATTATACCTGAAGCCTTTATTCCTCTTTGGAGATGCTTTAATCATAAAGAATCCCCGAGTATTAGAGATTTTCGAGAATTAGGATTTTTCTTTGGATGGGGTGGCGATCTATATTCCTCTCATGGAACGTCATTATCCTCTGTCGTGGTTCAATATGGTGTTGCTGGACAGGAAGATGGTGTGTAACTTAACTCCTACCCAATCAGGGATGTTGATGGACAACATCCATTATAACCCGAACATGCGGTCAACGTACGCGGGTAAGGATTCCGTCCTCCGGTACATGATGGGTCTAGCCCCGGGCTCTTTCATGAATGTATACGGTCCCAACTTCACACTCACTCAAGCTGATACCTTCCTGAATCGGCTCGCTCGTAAGAAATCTTATCCCGTTGGCAGATTGGCATTGCTGAACTGGATAAACCCCACCTCTTCGTGGGCCCAGTTGACCACTTGGGTTCTACAGACCTATGGAACATTCCTGTGGGAGGTGAGACTTTATCATGCCATTCGGGGCACTTGTTACGGGCTTCCTATCAATAAACCATTGTTCGCGGGGCTCTTGGAGATGTATAATCGGCGAATGGGTACGTTCTTTGCGCCCGGAGGAGAGTTGGGGCTTGCTCTCCATGAGATGTATACTGTCTCCAAACTTTCGTGGGGGAACGAGCCTTTTGAGGTGTATACCCCGTCGAATGAGGAGTTCGAGGACTTGAACCGGCGATTCCCAGGTTTTGTTACGGTGTATCAGGAGTTGCTGTGCCATCATAGTGCTTGTCATCAGATGGCTATAAAAAAGGAGGATAGCTCAGAAGGGACCGCTCCCCACACTACATCCTGGGTCAATTATCTTTTTAAAGTTGATCCTTCTGGCGGGGTTACTCCTCGAACCCCTCGAACCCAGGGAGAGATAAAGGACCTGATGTCGGGCGTCAAGAAGTCGCGGTCCAAGATCGACATATTCGGGAGTCAATCTGACTATCTCAGCTATTTTTACTATGGCACCAGGCCGATGTCAGAGAAGGCACTTATGGCTGGATTTTTAATATTATGGCTACGAAACTGCGTAGTCTCGGGGGGAGCAGGTTCTATCGAGAGGATCGGTCGCCACTTCATTCTCCCTGCCGTTAAACTGGTATTTGGAGTTAGACTGGCCCTTCTTCCTGCTATGGTGTGTAGCATACACCATGGTCTTCGAACATTCTCGTCCAAGGTTATCGCGCACAAGAAGACGCTGGATGTTGAGCGCGTAGAACTGCCTTTCCACTATTTGATGGGGTGGTTGGCGATGCACTACAAGTCTTTGATGGGACCTGGAATAGCGGAAGATGCTACAGATGAAGACGCTTTCCATTTCAAATGCCATCGCCGGTCTTGGGAATACAACACTATACCAGCTTATCGGAGGGCGCTGGCGAGGGTGGATGGGTGTGACTTTTTTGTGTCTGTTCCTCATTTTTCTGATGAGGAAGTGAGGAAGGTATACCTTGATGGTACCGGACCTTCTCACTTTCTGTCTCCGAATATGCTCACCTGGTTGCGCAACATCCGCCCCGCGCATCTGGTTTATCGCAACCACGATAATGTGTACTTGGAGCCTTACCTACCTAGTAGGTTTTCCCGTCAATTTGGTTATAGCCAGTTATTCCTTGATTGTCCCAACCCTTGTTTGGGCTTTGAAGGTAGCGTTCTTGATGGTGTCAGGGCGTAGAATTATTATGATGCTTATCATACTAGGGCCAGCTTCTCGATACCCGATGCTAAGGCGCCGAGAGAAATTTTGTACGTGGCTGCTTTGTATCATGTTATGGCAAACAAACCACCTGTTAATTTTGATCCGAGTACCAATTTCATCATGGGTACCGGTTTAGAGGATAAGCCCAAGGGGGCTAAGGCTAGAAAGCAACTAGCGCTCCAGACTTCCCTTCCTGAATCAGAACCTTCCGAGTCGGCTGAGGAGGAGGATGATCATGATAGCGAAGACTTCCTTTCTGGTGGGGGTGAAGAAGTAACGGATCAACCGCTTCCCACCCCCGATGAACTGGCAGAAGATTCGTTGCTTACTACACAAGAGGAAGTAGTGAGGAAAGAACAGCCTCCAGCTGTGTCTGGTCCCTCACGTAAACGAGTCAGACGCGAGTCTTCTGACAGCAGAGCGACCTTTTTTGTGAAGAGAGCTGCCGTTAGGTCTCGTGGATTACTTATTACCGAGAGGGGTGAAGGTACAGACGCTGTTCCGGAGGTAAGACCAAGTCGAAGCCATCTCTTTGTTGTAGTTTTCTTTTCCCTTGGAGATATGACTTAATCACTTTTCTTTGTAGGCGTCTGATGAACCGGCCTCTTCTGAACCGTCTACTGCCCCTGGAGTTGATCCGGCCCTTGCTGCTTTGATTAGCGACGTGTGTGCCGCGGTCTTTTATGTGGGCGCTCTCTCAGCGGTGGCTGGAAGCTCTCAGGTTGCTGAGGCCTCGGCCCGGGGTGATGAAGGTTTCCTCGGGCTCGTCTCCGAGATCGCTGAACTTCAGCAAGGCGATGCCGATCTTGTTGCATCCCTTTCCGAGGGTGCAGGGGCGGAGGAGCCTATTATACATGACTCGGAGACTGTTGGTGAAGAGGCTGCGGTGGCTGTAGGCGAACCTCAGCCTCCACACTCCTCCACTGGTAAGATAAGCCAAATATTGACTAGTGAGGGGGCTTATTTGCTCTATCAACATATCCTCTGAGTCAAATCGATTCATGGTTGCCTTGGCCCCACAGGTCCTGACCCTTTACTTCCTACTGCGGATGTTCTTGGGGAAGGCTCGGCCTGCCGTGATCTGGGAGAAAGGAGCGTTCCCTCTCCTTCGCCGTCTCATGTCGAGGGGCCTCCCGCCAACCCCGGGCAGATGGGAATGGAGCTGGCGATGGTTTCCTCCTCGTCCTCTGCTGATCATACGGCTCCGGAGATTGACCTCTCGACCCTGCCGAGCATTCAAGTTCTGCGGGCCGCTGAAGAGGAGTTGGCCGCTGTTCATGCGTCCTTCCGTGCAGAGTTTGTTTCTCTTGTGGCAGGAGCGGCAGATTCTGTTGCGTCTTCTTCAGCGTTGTCGGCCACACTCCCGTTGACACCGGCTTCCTCGGAGGCTCTGGACGAGGTGACGCAGGATGTGGTCGACAGCTTTTATCGCCATTTAAAAAGGGGCGTAGATGCTACTGTAGAACGGGGGACCCCTTTTACTCTGTCTCTGTGGTGCGCTCGTGGTCAGGTTACAACTTTGAAGTCTCTTCCTGGCGGGGTGGGGTTGGCTGTACTCCTGGAGCCTAAATTGGCAGAGGCTGATCAGCTTGTGATCCAAGTGCTGGCGATACGGCAGGCGGGCTTGCCTGCTGCGATTGAGCAGGAGCGGGGCTTCCTCATTGCTGCTCGGGATAGGATCAAGCTCGCTCGAGATACTGTCGGGCCCGTTGTACAGGGAGACCTTGACAAGTTCTCCGCTTCGTATGACAGGCTGGATCGTCGGAGTCAGGCTTGTCGTGCTCGGGAAGAGACTGCTTCTCGTAGAATTGCTGACACGAAGGAGCGGATTCTCGCACTCCAGAAGGAGTTGGCCTTCTTAGAGTCAGAGCTGAAGGCTGCTCAGACGAAACAGGAGTCAATCGTTCTGGAGGCCGAGAAGGTTTTTCGATCTTCTGTTAACCTGAAGCGGGCCTTTAAGAGATTCGAGGATAACTGGCAAGCCCATGCTCAACTGGAGGACGAGGCGGTGCTGACCCAAGAGGCAGAACGTCGAGCTACCCAGAGGTTTGAGCGATCGGTTGCCTTGCTGACGGACCGTCTCAGGGCGTTATGTGCCCCGGAGCAGTGATCAGCTTTCTGTTTTCTTTTTCTTCTCTTTTTTTTTCTTTTTGTAAGGGATGTGATCCCAAATGATGTAGCACTTTGAATTTTGAATAAATGAGCATGTTTCAACTCATCTTCTCTTTCTTATACTTGTGGCGTTTGTGGAATTGGACTTGCTGGAGGATTATTTGTGGACCTGTTACCCTAGGCATACCTTGGTTTTAGGTACGGATAACAAGTTTGGTCAGGATATCCGGAACAGCCATGGCAAAGTGGTCATGGGTGCTCTCGGTATTGGAAAAAAGAATGCCGTAGAGCAGCTGGGCTCCCGGGGTATGGTGAGATGGTGGATTATGCTAAGAAGCTTAGCAAGGGATATTTGTGGACCTATTATCCTTGGCGTACCCTGGTTCAGGATACGGATAATGGGATGAAAGGAAACCAACATATTTGCTCAGAGGTTATGAGAACATGGCAAACATGAGGGTTTTACCGTGGAATCTTCCTGCTCAGAGGTAATGAGAACATGGCAGGGAAGACTTCACGGAAGATATTCGTGGTCAATAGCAGATATTTGTGGTCAACGGAGGACATTTGTGGTCAACAGAGGACATTTGTGGTCAACAGAGGATATTTATGGTCAACAGAGGACATTTGTGGTCAACAGAGGACATTTGTGGACCTATTATCCTTGTCGTACTCCGGTTGTGGATATAGATAATAGGTTGAAAGGGGACCGACATACTTGCTCAGAGGTAATGTGGACATGGCAAGCATGAAGGTTTCTTCGACGGAGCCTTCCCACTGAGAGGTAATGAGGACATAGCAGGAGTGGGCTCAATGAAGAGGGGGTACATAGAACGACTCAGAGGTAGAAGAACGTGGAAGTTCTATGCGAGGGGACGGTTTGTTTTTGGTGGAAGTAAAAACGACTCAGAGGTAATGAGGACATGGCCGTTTCGAAAATTTGTGGATCGATTACCCTTTTTGTGCACTGGGAGCGCGGGTAGTGGATCATGAGGGAGGATCTCTTCCAGGAAGAAAGTTCAGAGGTATAATCATACATGACTTACTATCTGAAAGAGTGACCGGAATGTGAGTTCAGAGGCACCAGCGGGTACATGACTCGGTAATTTAGAATATTGAGAAAGTGTGAGTGCAGCGGCACCAGCGGGTACATGACTCGATAATCTGAAATGTTGTGGATGTGAGTTCAGCTGTACCAACGGGTACATGACTCGATAATTTGAAATATTGTGGATGTGAGTTCAGCGGTACCAGCGGGTACATGACTCGATACTCTGAAATGTTGTGGATGTGAGTTCAGCGGTACCAGTGGGTACATGACTCGATAATCTAAAATATTGTGGATGTGAGTTTAGCGGTACCAGTGGATACATGACTCGATGATCTTGGAGAGAATGTCGTTTAGACATAATATTTCTTCAGGAACTTGCCGTTGACGGGTAACATGAGTAAGTCTCCATTTTGTTTTGCGAGGCGGTAAGCACCGTTGGAGAATACTATCTCAATGATAAATGGGCCTTCCCACTTTGGCTGGAATTTACCGGCGGTCTTGTGAGTCATGACCATCGGCCTCCGGACTGCCAGGACGAGATCGCCCACCTTGAATGTTCTGATTTTTACCTTCTTGTTGAAGGCTCCAGAGATGCGTGCTTGGTATAGCTCAATTCGTTGCTGAGCCAAGAGGCGCTTTTCATCTAGTGCCTCCAATTCCTGTAGCCGACGATGGTGGTTTTCGTCTTTCGTCAATTGATGCGTGAGGGCGACGCGTAGTGAGGGGATCTGAGTCTCCAATGGGAGGACTGCTTCACTCCCGTATACCAGGAAGAATGGTGTATTCCCGGTGGCTGTTCGAACTGTGGTGCGATAAGCCCATAAGCATTCACCGAGCTTCTCGTTCTAGTCGCATTTGTTAGAGGAGACAAATTTGTTGAGGAATTTGATGATTGTTTTGTTGAATGCCTCTGCCAACCCGTTTGCTGTCGGGTTGTATGGTGTCGAAGCGACATTCTGAATACGGTGCTTATTGCAGAACCGATAGAAAGCGTGGCTTGCAAACTGCGGACCATTATCATGGATGATCCTTCGGGGCAGTCCAAAGCGGTAGATAACGTGATGCTTAAGGAAACTGATCACGTTTGAAGTCTTAACTTCTGCGAATGGGACAGCTTTCGCCCACTTGGAGAAGTAATCAGTGATCGCAAGTATGAAGCGATGTCCTCGGGAGGAAGGTGGGGTGATTGGACCAATGATGTCGATTCCCCATGCTTCGAATGGCCAGGACGCCACTGTTGAATGTAGAAACTCGGACGGTTGGTGAATTAAGTCCGCGTGGACTTGGCAGGCTTTGCATTTTTTAGCGTAATCTATCGCATCTGCCACCATTGTGGGCCAATAGTAGCCCATTCGGCTAAGGCGATCTTGCAGTTTTGGGCCGGGCTGGTGGGCCCTGCAGACACCGTCATGAGCTTCTCGTACGGCTTCTTTGGCTTCTACGTTTGACAGACATCGAAGCAGTAATCCGTCATAGGAGCGGCGATACAGCATTTTTGTCTCTGTATCGTAGAAGAATCTGAGAGAACGTCGTCTGATGGAAGTGGCTTCCTTTGGGTTCTCGGGTAGGATGTCGTAGATGACAAAATCGATGAATGGTTGTCTCCAATCTGGGGCATCATCGATCGTGTGGGCGAAATAACTCTCTACGAATTGTACATTGTTCTTGGGACAGACCAGTTCATGGCCTATCACATCTACTGATTGGCGATCATAGTTCGGAACTGCTAGGGAAGTGGCAAGACCAGCTAGGGCATCGGCTTCAATATTTCGGAGTCTGGGGACATGCTCGATGAAGAGCCCCTCGAATAACGAGATGACATCGATCGCTATTTGGTGATAGGGGATCATGTCTTCGTGGCGGACTTCGTATGAGCCCCGGATCTGATTGACGATTAACTGAGAATCGCCGTATGCTTCAAAATATTCTACCCCCAGCTCTCTTGCAAGTTGGAGGCCAATGACCAAAGCATTGTACTCGGCCACATTGTTAGAGCAGGGCTCTATGAGAGAGTAAGCGCGGTTAATCACCAATCTGGAAGGGGAGATCAGCACTACCCCGACTCCGACGACTATATTGCCTTTAGGTTCGGTCCTTGAAGCACCGTCGAAGAACATTCGCCATATATTATCGTGAAAGGTTGCATGCGAATCGGCGACCTCATCTGGGATCTCTTCATATATCCTAGAGGACTCCGAGCCTGGGTGGGCTGCTAAGAAGTCAGCCAGGGCTTGACCTTTGACTGCCTTTTAGGGGACGAAGATCATATGATAAGGGGACAGCAGTATTGCCCATGTAGCGAGGCGAGAGCTGAGTGCCCCTGGTTTAGTCATGAGGACCCTGAGAGGGTTGACTCGTGAGATCACATGTATCGTTTGTCCGGTGACATAGTGTCGCATTTTCTGAATGGCGAACACCAGGGCGAGGCATTCCTTCTCCACAGCGGTGTATCGGTGCTCTGGTCCAATCATCATTCGGCTGAGGTAATATATGGCCTGTTCATGGCCTGC
The DNA here is from genome assembly GCA_029216955.1 of Iris pallida. Lineage (NCBI taxonomy): Eukaryota > Viridiplantae > Streptophyta > Magnoliopsida > Asparagales > Iridaceae > Iris > Iris pallida. The sequence continues at coordinate 12,066,716 of JANAVB010021600.1, read as the reverse complement.
GTCATTGTTCTGTGCCAGCAGAGCCCCGAGGGAGTGTTCTATTGCTCGTACATAGAGCAGGAATGGTTTTCCAGGAACCGGGGCCACCAAAACTGGAGGATTTGACAAATATTCTTTGATGCTGTCGAAAGCACGCTGACATTCTTCGTCCCATACGAATGAGACTCCTTTTTTCATGAGGTGCATGAACGGTCGGCATCGCCAGGAGAGGTTGGAAATGAACCTCCTGATGTAGGCTAGCCTCCCTTGGAGGCCCCTGAGTTCGCGGAGATTTCTCGGGGGACCCATCTCCATGATTGCTTTTGTCTTCTCAGGGTCTACATGGATACCCTTTGCAGCGATGATGAAGCCTAAGAACTTCCCGCTGGATACGTCCAGAAAGGACTTCGTAGGGTTCATTTTCAAATTGTGTGCTCGCATTAGGTCGAATACCATCCTTAGATCCTGCAGATGGTCTCCTCTGCAGCGGCTCTTAACGGCTATATCGTCAACGTAGCACTCCACTGTCTTACGTAAGTGGTCTCTGAAGATGATGCTCATGGCTCTTTGATAGGTGGCGCCGGCATTCTTCAAACCGAAAGGCATGACTGTGTAGCAGTACGTGCCAATTAGCATTCGAAATGATGTATGCTTTTCGTCATCAGGAGACATTTTAATTTGGTTGTACCCCGAGAAGCCATCCATGAATGACATACATTCGAAGCCGCAGGTATTGTCAATCATGATGTCCCTGATAGGAAGGGGGAATTCATCTTTGGGGCATGCTTTGTTCAGGTTGCGGAAGTCGATGCAGATTCGAATCTTTCCATTCTTCTTGAGGACGGGTACTATGTTGGCGACCCAGTCTGGATGTTGCTCCTCACGAATGAAGTCGCTGGCTATCAGTTTGTTGACTTCGGCTTCGATTGTATCCATGATGCCTGGGCGGAAGCGTCGTTGTTGTTGTTTGACTGGCTTTGCATCTGGCCGAAGTTGAGTTTGTGAAGAGCAATGTCGGGATTTAACCCTGGCATGTCTTCATAGCTCCAGGCGAACACATCAATGTATTCTCTGACAAGTTCTAGCAGCGACTCCCGTTCTTCATCTGCTAGGCTTTTACTGACGAAGATTGGTTTTGGAGAAGATTCGCTGCCGAGGTCAACTTGTATAACCTTATCTTCAGTAGGAGGTTCTCTCAGTTCGAACTGCTTTTCCTATTGTGCGTCCAATTGCTTGGCCTACGGCTCTAGCTCGAGGATTTTGGGGATGTCTTCATCTTCTTCGTAAGCGTCGGTGAATGCCGTATTGACTGTCGTGACTTGTCTGAACACATCTCCGATGCTGGTATCCGAGTCCGAAGTTGGTGACCCAGTTGAATGTGACTACCAGTCGCATTCTTTATCTGAACTCTCAGGGGTTATAGTAGGCGTTACATAACCCAACCCGCATCGAGTTTTGCTATAGTAGTCTCGTGGTTTGCCCGCCGGGACTGGTGGCTTCAAAGGTAATCGTCGCCCAGTTCCGTAGTTCAAACCTGGCGTCGTCTCCAGATCATACCCTTGTTTTTGTATAAGATATTTGGATTGGGGGCTATAGCGATACAGAGGCAGTCTCCCGGCATCTGACCCGAGGTCGGCTTCCTCTATGGTGAGGGGATGCGGGTTGTTCGTCCGGCCGAAGATGATCGGATGATCCCCTCCCTCGACTATTCGGTAAGCATCTTCTACTGGAGTAAGCTGGATCGCGGTGTACACATTTGTCACCTGTGTGTGTAGGTGAGTGCCTATACCATGTTCAATAGCATAAATTGTACATAGCTTATTGAGCTCGGTGTGGTTCAAAGATAACCCTTTATTGATGAAGTAAGGTATCTTTTCTAGGGGATTACATCATCTACGGAGGGAACATCAGTGTAGGCGGCCACTTACTTGGCTAACTCTGGTTCCTCTTCGGCTACCCCCTGTGTGAATGAAGACTGAGAGGATGTCCTGAGAAGCTTGATTGTCAGTGGTTCAGTTGATGGAATAGAGCGTGGAGTTGTTGGCAGACTAGCGACCCCCAGTTTGGCACTTGATGTGGAGCGAGGAGTGGCTGGTTCGCTAGAAGTGTCAGACCTTGCATCGGGGTGACGACCCTTCTTGGGAAGGCGTATCGTCAGTGGCCTATCGGAGGGATTGAGCTTCTCTGTTTGGGGTTGACCGACTCTCGGCAGTCTGACTGTCAGTGGCCCCGTTGTGGGTCTTGGCACTTGGCCGGACCTTGGCAGCCGGATTATCATCTGCTCTTTCTGCGCCGAGAGGCTGATCGCGTCCTTCCGCAGAGTGGCAGTAAGGGGTGCGGACTTACCCGGTTTGCGAGCTTGGAGGTGAATCGTCAGAGGTCCTTCTGGTCCCGTGGCCGTTTCGGTATCAGCTTGTTAATTTCCTTCATCAAGGTGCTTCTTCAATTTTTCGTATAGGCAGGAATCCGAGTAGTAAGATTCAACCCCTTTGAAGGGATCGATGTCAGCGAATTCCGTCTTCACAAAGCCGTACTTGTCGATATATTTGAAGCACTGGTGTAGCGTGGAAGGTACGATCATGCAATCGTGTATCTATGGGCGCCCCAAGAGGATGTTGTAAGAAGTGTCTACATCTATGACGTAGCAGGTGACTTTGGATTAGAGGTCACCAATTTGACACTTCAGACGAATCTTCCCAATAGGGTAGCTCCTGCCTGAATTGAAACCATTGATGGCGGTGCTCGTAGGCGTCAGGCGATGCATTGGGATGCGGAGATGATGTAGCAGACCCTTCGGGATGATGCTTATGGAAGAGCCAGGATCTATGTGCATCCGATCCACCTTCACGTCACCGATGTATCCCGTGTAGTATAGCGGGCGATCGTGTAGGTTGGTTTTGATGAGCATGTCCTGCGGAGTGAAGACGATGTTGGGCATTGCTCCCGTGCAGGCACTGTCTTGGAGATCCACGGGTGAGTCCTCCCCGGTGAGGTTGGATTGAGCCAGATAGACATCGGCATTTTGGAGTGCTTCGCTTAATGCAATACGAACGTCCTTGGAAAGCCTTAGGAGTTCGTACAGTGACAACTTGGCCGGTGTGTTAGCCAATTGTGCTAAGATGTCAAAGTTGTAGGGCCTCTCTAGCCCTTGGGCTGCCTCTTTTTGGAGGGATTTGTCGAAGCGAGCCTCCCTCGGCCTAGGCTTGTCGGTCGTCGAAGGCTGAGCCGGTCCCGGAGCATCAGTTGTAGTGGGTTGATCTGGATTGTCAACCACAGGTTGGGATTGCGCTCCGGACCACATGACGACGGCTGTAGCTTCCTCGTTATCTGCCGAAATTGTGTGGCAGGTCCTGACTTTTCCACTTTTCTTTTTGTTGGTGGAAGAGGGTGTGGGCCGAGTCACTTCTGACACCAAGTCTAGATGGATCCACATGACCTCCCCTCGTGATGTGGTGAGGGGCACTAGACCGGCAGCCTGATCTCGGAAAGGTGGAAGTTTGGTAATCTCCATTGTCGCTAGAGGGACGGGGACCACCCCGTCTTGAGTCTCCGTCGACGGGAAGCTGCCGAATTGTAGGGACACCATATTGGCCGCCATGGTTACCTCTTCGAAATCGATGGCCAGAGCGTTCGAATCGATGAGGTTCTGGATGTACCGTTTCAGCTGGTAGCAATCGTGTGTAGCATGATGAACATAGCGATGATAATGGCAGTACTTTGGATTCTCCATCTCTGCCGGCCGCAGTTCCCGTCTTGGTGGAGGAAGCTGAATTCTGTCCCCTTATATGAGCATGTCCAAGATGGGCTTGACGTGACTGTCTTCGAAGGAGTAAGTGATTTACGGGCTTCGGCTCAGGTTTTTGTGCTGTATCGGCCACCATAGCCTGCTTTCCCTTGCTATCCCGATTGTTGGAGGGGCTACCCCCATTATCGTTGTTGGGACGCTTGCCCTTGTTTTCTCCTTTCGAGATATGCAATCCCAGTTGGCGAGCCTTCTTCAGTCGTTCTTCGGCGCTTGTGGCGCTGATAATGAACGTCTTCCAATCTTTGAATTAACTTTCGCCCATCCAGAGACTGATCGTTGGAAACAGTCTCTTTTGGCAAATTTCAATCAAAGAGGAATCTAGATTTCCGGAGGGCATCTTCATGGCGGTTTGGCGGAACCGCTCAATATAGTTCATTGTCAACTCCTTCTCCCCTTGGACGATGTCCATGAGGGTGGACATGGTGACGTCCTGCCCTACTTCGTAGAATCTCTTCAAGAAGATGTGCTTGAAGCCGACGAAGGAGTGGATGCAGTTGTCCGGCAGATTACGATACCAGTCGAAGGCGACTCCTTCCAATGCCCCAATGAATAATCGCGTGAGAATAGCATCATCATAGGGCAGATGGTCGGTGGTGACCTCAAAGTAAGTGATGTACCGACTTGTTGAGGTCTTGCCATCGTATGGGTTGATATTGAACGGCTTATATTTTGGTGGGAATGGCACATCCCTCCATTCGGCAGGGTATGGTTGCCGCATTCTGAGGTCTTGAGAATTTTCTCGGGCATGGAACACGGCTCGAAGCTCCTGGACCTCTCTTCTTACTTCTCGGGCCTCATCTGTTGCGGTAGGGGCTGTTATTTCGGGAGGATTATTGCCCGGGTTTGGTGCTGCTGAGTTCGAGTCCGCATTGACCGTGGGACTCGTGCTCGTTTGGCCAGGCATTCCTCCTTCCAGAGTTGGAAGAGCGGCTTTGAATTCATCTACAGACTTGACCAAGGCCTGCAGTATAGCCTCCAAAGTGTCGATGCGTTGGCGATCGCTGGAACCACCTTGGTTGCTGTCCGTCATGAATACCATCCTTACATGAGAAGTGATGGAAGGAACGGTAGAGGATGTGCCCTCCGAGTCGTACCCATGCACCGAAAAGTCATCGGGGTAGGTGGGAATGTTCTCTTCGGGCTCGGATTCGGAGGGAACGGTATCCCCAGCCTCGGAGCTTGCTTCGTCTTGAGAGCCATGGATGTCCTCGGGGACATCAGCATCTGTTGTACCTGATGGGAGAGTTGTTTCCCCGGGTTCGGCTCCTTGAAACATCGAATTGTTGTGCATGTTCGGAGGAGTGCTACACCCAGTTCCCACGACCCCCAGCGATGTGGATGATGAATTTCCCACTGCAGCAGATTTCGTCTTTGAACAGGTGTGTTGGAATACTCCGGTGGAGGACAACCGTTTAGACGACAGTTTTTTAGCTGTAGTGGTTGAGGTCTTCGGGGTAGAAATGCTTGCCTTCTTCCCTCTCCCCTCGGCGGGGACTTTCTGAGTGGAATTGCAGGAGACAACAGGAGGCACCTCGTCTTCTGAGCTCGGACGCTGTAGTCTTTGGAAGACTGACGGCCGATCTTTCGTCACTGCCGCGTTGTTGCAACAGCAGTTGACGATGATTTGGGTGCAGTGATGTCCAAGCGAGGACTCTTTGCACGCCGAGGCTCCTTCTCTTTCCTTGCGCTTGTGGAGGATCGTCTCACGTAGGTCAGAGGAACCACTTTGTCCTTTTGCCGCCGGGGGCTGGACTCGAGCGGTTCTATACAACTTCCCATCAGAGGCCCGTATGATAATCAACGGGACGCCCCGATAGTTAGAGGTTGGGACAGCTAACTGGGCTTGGTGAGCCCGCGCTGCCCTAGACTTCCTCCTTTTAGCACTTGCGGGTGCGTAATAGGAGGAGTCCAAGTTGAATACCACAGAGTCTAGCTTATCATCCAGATAACCATCAGGGTCAGGACCGCATGAGAGACGGTCGAAGACTGATCGAGAGAAGCGTGGAACGGACGTTATGCGGCTAGAATTGGGTACCGTGCAGGCTGTCTGCATGCGGTTGTCTTCTGCCGTTGGATGAGTTGTTTTTATGCGGCTAGGAGTCACGACCGTGCAGGCTGGCCGCATGCGATTGGCAATTGTGGCCGTATGGGTTTTCTGCAAGCGATTGACTTTCTTAGCCGCATGAGTTTCATCCATGTGGTTGGCAACTGTAGCCGCATAAGCTATGCGGCTAACAGATGTGGCCGCATGAATTTTCTTTATGCGGCTGGCGGATGTAGCCGCATAAGATTTCTCCCTGCGGGTAATACCCTTATGCGGCTCGGATTGCATAGAGTTCCTCTTTGCCCCTGCAAGTCTAGCATCATAGTGTTTTCTTCTGCCGGACTTGGGGACAGCAGAGTCGTCTATGATCTGAAGTGGGGCCGCGGGAGAGTCTTCTCCGCCGTTTTGAGCAACAGAGGGTATTTCTGCAAGAGCTTCAGTAGGAACAAAGGATCGGGGCCTCCACTTCTTGCAGGCCTTCTTTTTGCGGGCTCGTTTCTGGACCGGGCCAGCACTCTTGTCGGAGAGCATTTCTTCGAACGCATGTTGGTCGAACCAGGCGACCATCTTCTGTTGCGTGGAGCCAAGCTTGGCTGCATCCGATTGTGTCACCAACTCCTCAGCCGTGGAGAAGTTTGTCCCTAGCAGAGTCGCCATCGTGTTTGCCATTGATTGTATAAGTATAGAACAGTTTTATGGGAGGACTGAACTTAGACTCACAATACAAACTCGTTTGTACAAAGAAAGCCTAGGGACGAAAACCTAGGTACAGCAATCTAAGTACAATTATTTATTTTAGATTCTGGGGGGTGACGATAGAGGCTCGGGAAGGCGACGGCAGCCCTGCCTTACTCCTTGGACGATCGGTATGCAGCCTTGGCTCCTGTGAAGAGATGGTTGGCGTTGATGAAGAAATGCCCTTCTTGCTCTCCTCGTGTTGCCCTTCTGACTTCTCTCTTTCTTTGTGTATTTTCTCTCTGATTATTAGGGGGAAGCCCTCTTTGTCTATCTCCTTCTGATCGTGTATATCTTACAAGGGAATGGCACCTTGCTATTTATAATAGTGGAGGCATCATTAGGGTTTGGATGATTACCCATTCTCAAAGTGGCGGCGGCCTGACGTATAATCAATCGGGACTATTAATTTTGGACGTGAAGGATCTGGGCCATAAATGGGGATAGTATTGAATCCTGTGAATGATTATTGCTGATTGCTTTAAATCTTCATGATTGGTTGTGTCAAGCTTGGATTTCTCACCACGTGTCCCATTGGCTTGATCATGAATGATATGACCTGATCTCATTAATTATGAGGATAACGTTAAATATGGTCATTGGGATCTGGTAAATCTCTGATTGATCTGCATCCCATAATCATCCTTGCTACCAGCTGTCAAGTCGTGGGGGCCATTGAATCTCTGCCACGTGTCTTAATGGTAGACCCTGTCAGAACCGCATGATATCCATGAACCGCATGAGACAACGTCTCAGTGAGCCGCATAGGTATAGTACTTGCGAGCCGCATGGGATAGTTTCTCGGTGAGCCGCATAGGAATAATACTTGTGAGCCGCATGGGATGGCTTCTTGGTGAGCCACAGGAAGGTGATTCTCACCAGGCGCATGAAGCTGTTCTTCACTGGAGCCGCATGGGAGTAGCCACGTGTCAATCTCGGATCGTGTCAGAGATTTTCTCCTATTCCTAAAGAGTCTGTCATTATGACAGGACCATTATGACACTTCATGTCAGAGCCGTCAACTGTCAAATCATGGCAGAGCATTGAATAGGCCATTACTCGATGGCCAGCTGTGTGAAGGGGTCCCATGGGGACACGTGGTGTTGATCGAGCAACATATCTCTGTTTGTCATATGTGAGCCGTATGTACTTCTGAACCGCATGCGGCTAGGGGGCTCTTTGAACCGCATAGGACTGTCCCTATATAAGCCATATGGACTCTTCTGCCCCGAGCCGCATGAGACTAAGAGTCTCTCTGAACCGCATGGGACTGCTCCTGTATGAGCCGCATGGGGTTCTCCTGTTCCGAGCCACATAGATCATCATTCTGATATTTTCCATGCTTCTACGTGATAGGCCATGAACTGGTCTATCCCAAGAATAATATTCAATTCGTGGCGAGTTATTCCGCTCAGACGATCCTGCCGGAGGACCCAAAGGAAGCCACCTCTATCAGAAGGCGTTCTCTCAGATTCTTCTACGATACAGAGACGAAAACGCTGTATCGCCGATCCTACGATGGATTATTGCTTTGATGTCTGTCAAACACAGAAGCCAGAGAAGCCGTACGCGAAGCTCATGACGGTGTTTGCGGGGCCCATCAGCCTGGCCCAAAATTATAAGAACGTCTTCGCCTAATGGGCTACTACTGGCCCACGATGGTAGCAGATGCGATAGTCTATGCAAGAAGGTGCAAAGCCTGCTAAGTCCACGCGGACTTCATCCACCAACCATCCGAATTTCTACATTCGACAGTGGCATCCTGGCCATTCGAAGCATAGGGAATGGATATCATCGGTCCGATCACTCCACCCTCTTCCCGAGGACATCGCTTCATACTCGCAATCACAGATTACTTCTCCAAATGGGCGGAAGCTATTCCGCTGGCAGAAGTGAAAACTTTAAACGTGATCAGCTTCCTCAAGCATCACGTCATCTATCGCTTTGGACTCCCCGAAGGATCATCCACGATAATGGTCCGCAGTTCGCAAGCCATGCCTTCTATCGGTTCTACGACAAGCACCGCATCCAGAATATTGCTTCAACGCCATACAACCCAGCAGCGAATGGGTTGGCAGAAGCATTCAACAAAACAATCATCAAACTTCTCAAGAAGTTCGTATTGTCCAACAAACGCGACTGGAACGAGAAGATCGGTGAATGCTTATGGGCGTACTGAACTACAGTCCGAACAGCCACAGGGAACACACCATTCTCCCTGGTGTACAGGAGTAAGGCAGTTCTTCCATTGGAGACTCAAATACCCTCGTTCCGCGTCGCTCTTACTTACCAATTGACGACAGACGATAACTATCGTCGCCGGCTACAAGAGTTGGAGGACTTAGATAAAAAGCGCCTCTTGGCTCAGCAACGAATAGAGTTTTACCAAGCACGCATCTCCGGAGCCTTCAATAAGAAGGTTAAAATTAGAACATTCCAAGTGGGCGATCTCGTCCTGGCATTTCGGAGGCCGATGGTCATGACTCACAAAACCGCCGGCAAATTCCAGCTAAAATGGGAAGGTCCATTTATCATTGAGGCCATATTCTCCAATGGTGCTTACCGCCTCGCAAAACAAAACGGAGACTTGCTCATGCTGTCTGTCAATGGCAAGTTCCTGAAGAAATATTATGTCTAAACGACATAGTCCAAATCTCAGATTATTGAGTTATGTACCTGCTGGTGCCGCTGAACTCACATCCACAACACTCCAAATTATCGAGTTATGTACCCGCTGGTGCCCCCGAACTCACACTTCCAAATTCCAGATTATTGAGTCATGTACCCTCCAGTACCGCTGAACTCGTATTCACAATATTCTAGATCGCTGAGTCATATACTCTTTGGTATCGCTGAACTCACCCTTTCAACTGTCTCAAATTATCAAGTTATGTACCCGTAGGTGCCTCTGAACTAACATTCTGGTCACTCTTTTAGGTAGTAAGTCATGTATGATCATACCTCTGAAATTATTTTTCTGAAAGAGCTCCTCCCTCATGATCCACTACCCGCACTCTCAGTGCACAAAAAGGGTAAAGGATCCACAAAATTTCCAAAACGACCACGTCGATGTTACCTCTGAGTCGTTTTACTTCCGCCAAAAATAAATCACCCCTCTACATAGAACTTCCATATCCTCATTACCTCTGACTCGTCCTATGTACCCCTTCATGGAGCCCACTCCTGCCATGTCCTCATTACCTCTGAGTGGAAAGGCTCCATCGAAGAAACTCTCATATTTGCCGTGTCCTCATTACCTCTGAGTAAATATGTTGGTCCTCCCTCGACTTATTATCTGTACCAAAAAAAACCCCAGGGTACGCCAAGGATAATAGGTCCACAAATATCATCCGGTGAGTCCACTCCTACCATGTCCTCATTACCTCTGAGTAGGAAGACTCCACGGTAAAACCCTCATACTTGCCATGTCCTCATTACCTCTGAGTAAGCATGTTGGTTCTCTCTCATCCTATTATCCATATCCTAAGCCAGGGTACGCCAAGGATAATAGATCCACAAATATCCTCCGTTGAGTCCACTCCTACCATGTCCTCATTACCTCTGAGTAGGAAGACTCCACGGTAAAACCCTCATACTTGCCATGTCCTCATTACCTCTGAGTAAGTATGTTGGTTCCCTTTTATCCTATTATCCGTATCCTATGTCAGGGTACGCCAAGGATAATAGGCCCACAAATGTCCTTTGTTAAGTTTCTTAGTACAGGCCCACCATTCCTCATCATGCCCCGGAAGCCCGGCAGCTCCATGGCATTCTCTCTCCCGATACTCGGAACGTCCATGATCACCATGCCGTGAAATTATTCTAGGTATCCGCATCAAACTTGTTATCCGTACCTAAAACCAAGGTATGCCAAGGGTAACAGGTCCACAAACAAGTCCTCCATTCGGGGCAAACACCACCACAGCACCACAAGCACGACAGGCAGTACAAATAAAGGGTGGAATAAAGCATGCTCTTTTATTTGGAAGGCAAAAAGTACTACATGTTCTAGGGATAATATCCCATTTAAAGAAAGAAAAAGAGCGAAAATAAACAAAAGAAGAAAAGGCCGACTATGGTTCGGCATTACATAGTTCCAGAAGGCGGTTCTTCACCAAGGCGGTCCCCCGTTCAATCCGCTGCTTAGCTCGGTGCTCCGCTTCCTGGGACAACCGTTCCGCAACATCAAAATACATATGTGCCTGCCAGCCATCTTCCATCATCTTCAGGGCGAGCTCCAGATTGGCAGAAGCTCGACTAAGTCTGTCAGCCTCCTGCATAACAAGTCCCTTTTCGGCACGGGCGGCTTCGAGCTCAGACTCCAGAAAGGCCAGCTTTCTCTGGAGTTCGAGGATCTGCTCCCTGGTGTCGATTACCCTGCGGGAGGAGGTCGCTTCCCGAGTCGTACAATCTTCATGTCTACGACTCAATCGATGGTATAACTGGGACAGATCATGGCGGTCCATCAGTATGGTCGGCTTGATCGATTCCCGAGCAAGCCTCACCTTCTCCACCGCGGTTGTAAGGAAAGTGCGCTCTTGATCTATTGCCACAGACAAATCAGCCTGCCACAGCACGTGAAACTGGGTCACAAGTCGATTAGCCTCTAGCAGTTTAGGCTCCAGAAGCGCAGCTAGCCCCGCCCTACCAGAGAGTGTTCTAAGGATGTCGATTTGGCCACCGGCACACTGACGGGCCATAGCAAAAGGAGTCCCCCTCTCCACGGCTGCCTCGATCCCTCTCTTCAGGTGGCGGTGAAAGCTGTCAACCACATCCTGTGACACTTCATCCAAAACTTCTGTAGAGGACGACGTCAAAAGAAGTATGGCTGGCAGTATCGACGGAGTAGCATCGGAACTTGCCATTCCTGCCACCAAGGAAATAAATTCTGTGTAAAAAGACGCATGAATAGCGGCTAGCTCCTCTTCCGTCGCCCGAAGAGCTTAGATACTCGGCAAGGCGGAAAGGTTAACCCCCGAAACCATATTCGCAGAGGAGGGCACATGAAGCATTGTTCTCGGCCCCAACTGTGCCACCACTTGGGCCCCCGAACTCGACCCAGCCGGAGGACCCTCAATATAGGTTGGAAGAGAAGAAGACACACGTGCTTCCATCAGATCCCCTCCGGTAGAGTCCACCCCGACAATGTCTGTCACCGGCAATAAAGGAGCGGGACCTGTACGTCCAAAGCAACCATCAATCGACGTAACCCGAAGGATGTGATGATAGAGCATATAGGCCTCCTCACAAGTTAAGATTCTGCTTATCTTACCAGGGGAGGAGCATGGAGGCTGCAGCTCACTCGCAACTGACGTGGTCTCCTCATCTGCGACCTCCAAGTTGAATTCAACTGGTTTCTCTGTCCAGCCACCCCTGAAAAGGATCCAGCCAGTTCAGCGTCACCCCGTTGAAATTCAGCTATCTCAGGGACAGGTGCAGTAGAGCCCCCGTCCCCATGGGCTGAGGTCTCAGCAAGGTGGGACTCCTCGGCCACCTCCGGAAGAACCCCAGCATAAATGATAGCGGTGCACATATCATTGACCAAAGTGGTCAGGATCGGATCGACCTCAGCGGTCGGGTCCCGAGAAATCGACTCCTCTGACGCCTACAAAGAGCAAAAGAAAATGATTAGGCCATAGTTTAGAAAAAGAAGGAAAAGGCAGTTGAAATTCAAATCACCTCAGAAATAACGCCAACATCATCAATAAATAGCCTACGGCGTCTTACCGCAGCTCGCTTCGTGGAGTAGGTTATGCTATCATGCCTGCTTCGCTTGTGCGAAGGACCAGGCACAGCAGGCGGCTGCCCCGTAACCATGTCATCCGGCACGATAGGTGGCTGATCCCCCGCCTCCTCATCCGAGGGATGGGACGAATCATCGGCATCCTGTCCATCATCCTCTTCGCCCACCGTCGTGGACTCCGAGTCCGGCACAGAAACCATATTCGCCTTTTTCTTTCTCTTCTTGGACCCCTCAGGCTTCTCTGCCAAGCCAGTCCCGACAATAAAGCTGGTGCTCATGTCAAAATTTACGGGAGGTTTGCTCGCCGCAACATGATAGAGGGCCGCCATGTACAAAATCTCCCCTTGCGTATTAGCATCGGGGACCGAGAAGCTAGCTCGGGTATGAACTGCATAGTAATAATGCCACGCCCTGATACCGTCAAGGACACTGCCCTCATAGCCTAGGCAAGCACTGGGAAAATCAAGGAACAGCTGGCTGTACCCGAACTGGCGGGAGAACCTACTAGGCAAGTAGGGCTCCAGGTACACGTTATTGCGGTAATGATATACCAGGTACGTCGGACGAATATTGCGCAGCCAGAGAAGCATCTTTTCAGATAAGAGGAGGGGAGGTTCAATGCCGTCAACATGTACACCCTCACTTCTCTAGTGGTAAATTGAGGGACAGACACAAAGAAGTCGTGCCCGTCTACTCTCGCCAATGCCCTCCGACAGGCTGGCATGGTGTCATATTCCCATGACTGACGATGGTATCGGAAGAGGAAAGCGTCGTCAGTGGTAACACCGTCTTCTATTCCAGGCCTCATCAGCGACCGATAATGCATCAGTAGCCACCCCATTAAATAATGTTCGGGTAGCTCTACTCGTTCAAAGTCCAGTGTCGTCTCGCGAGCAATGACTTTGGATGAAAAGACGCGGAGGCCGTGGTGTATGCTACACACCATGGTCGAAAGAAGGGCCAGCCTGACACTGAAGACCAGCTTCACGACCGGAAGGATGAAGTGGCAGCTGATCCTTTCAATAGAACCGGCCCCTCCCGAGACTACACAGTTCTGTAGCCATACCATCAAGAATTCGGCCAAGAGCGCTTTCTCAGACATTTACCGGGTACCGTGGTAGAAATAGCTGAAGGAGTCGGTGCGACTCCCAAACTTGTCACCGATGGACCTCAACCTCTTGGCATTCGACATCAGGTTGTTTATCTCCTCCTCGGTCTGAGGACCTCGAGAAGAAACCCGGCCAGAGGGACTGAATTTGAAAAGATACGAGACCCAAGACGTAGTATGGGGAGCGTTCCCTTCTGAGCTATTGTTCTTCTTGATAGCCGTTTGGTGACAAATACTGTGGTGGCATAGCAGTTCCCAGTACACGGCAACGAAATCCAGGAATCTTCGATCCAGATCCTCGAATTTCTTGTTTGTTGGGGTATATACTTCGAAGGCCTCACCCCCCTGGCAGCTTAGAAACAGCATACATTTCATGGAGAGCAAGTCACAACTCCCCTTCGGGCGCGAAGAAAGTTCCTGTCTTCCGGTTATATATTTCCAAAAGAGCCATGAACAACGGCTTGTTGATGGGTAACCCATAACAGGTGCCCCGGATAGCATAATAGAGGTCAATCTCCCGAAGGAATACCTCGTATTTCCTCAGGATCTATGATGTCAGGTTGCCCCACATTGGGATGGGGTTTATCCAGTTCAACAGCGACAACCTGCCAACAGGAGAAGACCCCTTGCGAGCAAGCTGATTCAAGAAGGTATCAGCTAGAGTAAACGTGAAGTTGGGACCAGATACGTTTATGAAGGTACCCGAAATTAGCTCCATCACGCTCCGACTGACCGAGTCCCTACTCGCACATGCTGACCTCATATTCTTATTATAATGGATGTTGCCCACGAACATCCCCGATTGGGTTAGAGTTAGGGAGCCCACCATCCGCCTGCTCAACGGTACCATATTGAACCACGAGAGGGGGAAATAACGTTCCATTTCGGGAATATGGATCTCCACCCTGTCCACAGTAAAGTCCTAACTCTCAGAAATGTCCAGCACTCGGGGGTTCTTTATGGATAGAGCATCCCCGAAGAGAAAGGCTGGTTTCAGATACTCTCCTTCCAGCCTTTCCGAGTTTATCATAGTACAAAGAAAGTGAAAAGGCTGGTTATTGATGACGTTTACCCTCTCCAAAGTCTCATTGGCGGGAAGCTGATCTAACACACGTCGAACCAATTTGTCGAGCTGCACACCCATGGCATATTTGGCTGAACCCACCAAAAGCTCTCCTACTGGATTGATGGGAAGATTTACTGAAGAAAGAACAAAAGAAACAGGATTAACAAATGGTTAATACGAAACCACTTGAAGTTTCTTAAAAAAGCTCATATGAGCCTATGCGGCTTGGTTCGACGTAGCCTTATGCAGCCCAATTCAATTTGATTTCATACGGCACTGCTACAATAGAGCCTATGCGGTTCGGTTGAGCTTATGCGGTTTTATTCAGCAGATAAGCTTATGCGATCCAGATCATCAAGAGCTCATGCGGCCCCGCTCAACGGGACTTCATGCGGTTCAAATCCAGAAGTGCTCCTGTGGCTCAAGCACTTCTCATGCGGCTCAAACACGGGGCATGTCCCATGCGGCTCGGATATGAGAAGGTCATGTCGCCTATGCAAAATATGCGGCTTCATCATGTTGAACTTGGGCAGTTCAAAAAAAAGATAAAGGATGAAGGCTTGTGCATAAATTATGCAACAGAGCCATGGTTTTTAGGGTTCGAAGCATTCAATATTCCATCCAATCCTTACCCTTAAAAGCAGGATCGACGTCGGGGTGCACGTTAGGTGTCGTAGCCAACGAAGAAGCCACTTTCTTGCCTTTTGTAGCGGCAGCTTTGGAAGACTTGGGGGCCATGGTCGTCCGACGGTCGGAGAACAAAGACAGAGACAGATAATCAGGGCAGCAAAAGTTGAAGACGAGAGAGAGTAAAGAAATCACTCCGACTGAACACTCTCATATTTATAGGCAAAAATGAGGGCATTTCGATCCATGTGCAGCATGAAAACCGACTCTTCAGTTATCAAGACGAACTGAGTAAAGGCCAAAACTCTTGGGATCCTGCCCCAAAAAGCGACCTTGAATCTGACATCAAATCAAAGGTAATCAATGCAAAAGATTTGCACACATGGCATGAAGACGTGGCAAGATGCCCATGCGGCTCAGATGGCCATGCGGCTGGAACGACCATGCGGCTCAGATGGCCATGCGGCTGAGGGGGCTATGCGGCTGAGACACCCATGCGGCCAGAACATCTTATGCGGCCAGAGGAGTTTATACATAGCCATGCTTCTTATTCAAAGTATTTCAATTTTACAAATTAAAAACTTTGAAGGGGATCTTGTAGAAGCATGGAAAAGAATAAAGAAAGGTTCATGCGACCAAGGATCCTTATGCGGCTCAGAGAGCCCATGCGGCTCAGGGATCCATGCGGTTCAAGCCTCTATGCGGCTCAAATAACATCCATGCGGCCCAGAGAGGAGCCACGTGGCCTTCAACAGCTTCTTCCCTTCATCTTTTACTGTATTTAATGTCCTGACGGCTAACAGCTCTGATAAATGACAGCACTGACAAAAAGATACAATAATGACTGATGTAATGGCACATTCCTAGGGAAGAAGAGAAAATCTTCTCACAGCTGGCAGAATCCATCTAATCTCGAGGCATACGGCTGCGGCCGCCCATCAGCATGAGGCTGCACCCTTTATGCGGTCGCCCATCAGTATGCGGCTGCACCCTTTATGCGGCTGCCCATCAGCATGCGGCTGTATCCCTTATGCGGCCGTCCATCAGCATGCGGCTGCCCACTCCCATGCCGCTGTCCATCTTCATGCGGCTGTTCATCCTCATGCGGCTGCCCATCTTCATGCGGCCATTTAGCCTCATGCGGCCCACTCATCTGCGGCTCTGCCAAGATGATTGAGACACGTGGCAGTCTTATCTTCCTGGGATTATAGGTGTTATCAAATCTTAATCAGATTTGTTGCAATAAATGCCCAGATCAAATCAAATCGAGCAAATTAGACACGTGGCAGTCCATTACAAGTCACGAATATTTATGGCAATCAAGATTTATTGCCCACAGAGATTTAATGCAATCACATTAATTGCGTAAATCTATTATATTCGAGATGGACGGCCCAGATTAACTAACTCTCAGGCCACCAACTTTTGGATGGGCAATCATTGTAAAATCCTAATAATTCCTCCCACTCTTATAAATAGCAAGGTGCCATTCCCTTGCAAGAGGGCACGAAGAGAGACAGATAGAGAGAGACCCCGGCCCGGATCCAGAGAGAATCAGAAGGAGCATATACAGAGAGAGCAAAGAGAGCATTTCTTCATCAACGCCAAGTACTTCTTCTCCAGAGACAAGGCTGCACCCGATCGTCCAAGGAGTAAGGCAGAGCTGCCGTCACTTTTCCGAGCCTCTATCGTCACCCCCCAGAATCTAAAATAAACAATTGTACTTAGATTGCCGTACCTAGATTTTTGTTCCTAGGTTTTCTTTGTACAAGCGAGTTTGTATTATGAGTCTAAGTTCAGTCCTCCGATAACTGTTCTATTCTTTTACAATCAATGGCAAACAATAGTGTGCTGGAAATGTGCCCTACTCGTCGGCAAGCTACAAATCCAGAAGCGTGCCCAGGTAACGGGATTGCCTGTAGCTGGAAAATCTTTTTATGACTACTGTGTTGTTCTAGTTATTAGCCTTAGTTAATTTCAGTAGGTACCCCTGACCGTGGTACTCAGGGGTCCCATCCTAAACATGATGCAAGACAAGACTGGTTTATTTGTACAAGCACAATCACCCACTGTGTCCAGGTTATTTATACTTGTCATGTCATGTCATGTTAGCTGTTGCAACAGCAATTCAAGATATATCATATAAGGTATATTTGTCAGGAGTGCGCTACGACGGGCCACTTATCATGTCATGTTACTTGTCAAGAGTGCACCACTACGGGTCACTGTCGTGTTCATGGTACATGTGCAGGATAACATAGTACAAGCATTTATCAAAAGGGCCAAGTACACTGAGGGCCACAAGATATGGGCCTAATTAATAACAATTAAATCATAAAATACAAGGCTATGAAAGAGCTATATGGCTCGGGGATATGCATCCAGGAAGTGATCTCATGCGGCTGGGGAGGGACGTGAGCATATGCGGCTCTAGGTGACTGGGCATATGTGACTGGAGATGAAGGGTCTCATGCGGCTCAGGGGAGATGAGCATATACGGCTCTGGGTGACTGGGAATATGCGGCTGGAGATGAAGGGTCTCATGCGGCTGGAATGGCATGGCTTATGCACTGGGAATGAGCGACCCCATGCGGCTGAGATGAAAGGTCTTATGCGGCTGGAAGTACCAGTCATATGCGGCTATGATCAAGTGGAGTCTTATGCGGCTGGGTGGGGATTGACTTCATACGACTAAGGATAATTGAGTTCATGCGGCTGGACTATGCCGAGGCTTATGTGGTTGAGAAGTCTTATGCGGCTGGGTTCAAGCTAAGCCATGCAACCAAGAAGGAAACTTGTCGCATGAAAAGCCATGCGGCTAAGTCCATGCGGCTGAGTACTATCCTTCTTCACCATTATTCCGAGAAGAAGAACCATGTAAGCCATGGCTTCCAAGCTTCTTAAATCCTTCATCTATAGTCCAAATCCAAACTTCTATAGGTCAAAATGGGGCATAATAAAATTTTCTACAACATGAAACCATCAGAACTTGATAATAATAAGATTAAATATATCAAAACCCAAAAAATCCAAAAATTAAATAAACTTAGATCTACAAGCAATTAGCCATGGAAATTGAAAATGCTAAGTACTAAAGTGTGTTAAAATGCTATGAAAAAGAGAATGGAACAATAAATCTTGAGTTCCTCCATGAAGCAAGATGCACTTGCCTAAGCTCTCCCTCTCTCTCTCAGATAGGTGAAGAGTAATGGTGGGGAAGAAGAAGAGTAATGAAGAGAGAGAAAGGAGTGGGGGTTAATAAATGGTAATGGTTATGGTAGGTAGGGGTTGGTTCACATCAAAACCGAACCAAGCCAAACAAGCCAAACCGAATCAAGATGAACCATAACCAAGCAAATGAAAATACCAAATAAACCAAGCAAGGAGACATGCAACACGAGACAAAATACATACACGTATTCTAAAATACGTAATACGAACCACATGCATTACAACTCTATCCACCTTAAAAGAATTCCGTCCTCAAAATTTAATTAAGAGGCTAGAGGGACAAGGACAAGCTATATTAATCACAAGCAAGCTATACTAGGTAATCAATCAAGCAATCAATCATGCAAGCAAGGAATTGAAGGCATGAGGCATAAGAAAGATATTATACCTCACGAGTCAAACAGGTCGGGATATCGCGATCGGATATCATCCTCACGCTCCCATGTTGACTCACCTAAAGAGTGATGACCCCTAGCAATTCAGACTAACCTGATAGTCTGTTCTTGAGCATCTTCTCTCTCTGGTCCAATATAGACACGGGCCTCTCCTCATACGAAAGGTTGGTACCAACAACCAATTCTAAATGATCCAGGATGTGGCTCGGGTCCGGGATATACCGTCGTAATTGAGATATATGGAACACATCATGTACCTCAAATAGTGATGACGGGAGAGCGAGATGATAGGATACATCATCTACTCGCTCCAGAATATCAAACGGCCCTATATACCTAGGACTAAGCTTTCTCCGTATGCCAAAACGAATGACGCCACGGTTAGACAAAATCCTCAGGAATACATGGTCGCCGACCAAAAATTCAAGGGGACGCCGATGAGAATCGGCCCAATGACGCTGGCAATCTTGGGCGACTCGAAGATGATCTCTGACTCTTCTGACCACTTCAACTGTCTAGGCAATCATTTTCGGATCGAGCATCTGCCTCTCTCCAACATCATCCCAAGCTAGCAGGGATCTGTACTTCCTACCATACAGTGCCTCGAACGGTGCCATCTGGATAATGGCCTAGAAACTGTTGTTGTACGAGAACTCCACTAGGTACAGGTGATCGTCCCACAAACCATTGAAGTCGAGTGCACAGGACCATAATATATCTTTAAGAGTGTGGATCATGTGTTCCGACAGACCATCAGTCTGCGGATGATAAGCTGAGCTAAACTGGAGGTGAGTTCCTAAACTCTCCTGCAGGCTAACGTCCGAGGTGATACTGACTGGCATACCGTGCAATCTGATAATCTACCTGAGGTACATCTCTGCTAGCTGAGCCGTCGACTGACCAACTCTGAACGAAAGAAAGTGAGCCACCTTCGTGAGTCGGTCAACTATAACCCAAATAGCATTTCAACCAGATGGGGATTTAGGTAATCCAGTCACAAAATCCATGGTTATATGCTCCCACTTCCATTCTGGAGTCGGCAAGGGCTGAAGAAGTCTAGCTGGCCTCTGATGTTCAACTTTAACTTATTGGCAAACCAAACACCGAGAGACAAACCGGGCTATCTCCCTCTTCATGCCATTCCACCAAAAGTGCTGACGGATATTACGTTACATCTTTGTACTGCCCGGATGAATAGAATACTGAGAACTGTAAGCTTCTGCCATGATCTTCTGTCAGATATCTCCTCAGGGTACACAAAGACGCTTACCATGTCGAAGTGTACCATCTTTATGAATGCATAACTCTGGTCTTCGTTCTGCCTCACACTCTGCTCTGAGTCACTGAAGCTTGGAATCTGTTGACTGCGCCATCCGGATTCTCTCGACTATAGTGGACTGAACCTGTATACTGGCCATCAATGCCACACTGGAAGGAAGAACAACGTCTATACCCATCTTCTGAAGATCTGCTAATAGCTCTGGTTATGCTATTAGAAAATAAACTTTTGCTCTCCTGCTTAATGCATCTGCTACAACGTTGGCCTTTCCAGGATGGTACTGCAGGTTGACATCATAATCCACAAGAAGCTCCAGCCATCTCCTCTGACGCATGTTAAGATCCTTCTCGGTGAAAACATACTTCAGGCTTTTGTAGTCGATGAAAATCTCTACCCTATCTCCGTACAAGTAGTGTCTCCAAAGCTTGAGTGCAAACACTACTGCTGCCAGTTCCAAGTCATGGGTTGGGTAATTCCTCTCATGACTACAAAGTTGATGTGACGCATAAGCTATTACCTTCCCATGCTATATCAAAATACATCCTAAACCTCTGCCTGAAGCATCACAATATACTGAGAATCCTCCGGTCCCATCTGGAAGCATGAGAATGGGAGCCATCATCAAGCCTCGCTTTAACTTCGCAAAAGAACCCTGGCACTCTGCTGTCCAAACAAACTGCACATCCTTACGGGTCACTGGTTCAATGGCGCTAAAATTCGAGCAAAGTCTGAATCAAATCGTCGGTAGTAGCCGGCCAAACCAAGAAAACTACGAACTTCTGCAACTGTACTAGGCACTGGCCATGACACAATGGCCACGATCTTCTGGGGATCCACTTCCACTCCTCCTATGTTGATGATGTGACCCAAGTATGAAATATGATCGAGCCAGAACTCACATTTACTAAACTTGGCATACAACTGATGCTCGCTGAGAATCTGAAGAACCACTCGGAAATGCTGCTCATGCTCCGCTTCACTCTTGCTGTAGACCAGGATGTCATCTAGGAACACAATTACAAACTGATCCAAGTAGGGCATAAAAATATGATTCATGAGGTCCATGAATACTGTCGGCACATTGGTTGCTCCAAATGGCATAACAAGGAACTCCCAATGGCCACACCTTGATCTAAAAGCTGTCTTCGGGATGTTCTGCTCTCTGACTCTGATCTGATGATATCCTGAGCCCAAGTCGATCTTCGAGAATACTGCTGCCCCCTTGAGCTGATCAAACAAGTCATCTATCCTCGGGAGAGGGTATATGTTCTTGATTATCACTGAGTTCAAGGTACGATAATCTACACATAACCTGGACGTACCATCCTTCTTTTTCACAAGAAGCATCGGGGCACCCGAAGGCGATCCATTAGCACGAATGAATCCCTTGGTTCTGAGTTCTTTAATCATCTTGTACAATATTTCCAACTTTGACGGTGCTATCCTGTAGACTCTCTCTGATACTGGGGCTGTCCCGGGAACCAAGTCTATGGTAAACTCGATCTCTCTTCCTCTAGCGACATCCCTGGAAGCTCTTCTGGGAAAGCATCCGGAAACTCCTCGACTATCCGAGGTAACTGCACTGCTGCTACTATCATCCGCAATACTGGAGGAGAAGGTTCAACTTTGCCTCAGGAAAAGGAAAACTCTGGCTCGCTGGGAATGCTAAAAACAACCCTGCCAATATGGCAGTCTATCCTAGCATACTGGTTTCTCAACCAATCCATCTCTACGACCATATCATAATCAACCATTGGGAACTCTATCAATCTAGCGGAAAATTCTCTACCGCTAACTACGATCCGACACGAGAAAAATACTCTATCTACTCCCACAAGTCCGTTACCAGTAAGTATATTGAGCCTTTCTGATAATGACTCGGGCTCCAATCCTATCCGTGTCGCGAATCGTGTATACAAAAATGAATACAAGGCACCAGAATCAAATAAAGCTGAAGCTGGAAAGGAGTTGACGAGAATAGTACCTGCCACTACCTCTCTTGGTGCCAATCCTTCCTCTACGGTCATCACTATAGCCTGACCATGCCCTCGGGGTGCTGGTCCCCTCTGCTGAAATCCTCGCTGCCTGTTCTGACTCAGGGTTTGGGCTTGTGCATACTGCTGGGGGTGTTGTTGCTGGAATGCCTACGACTGAGGTGGCAAAGGCCTCTGAGGATGATACTACTATTCTTGGACCGGTGCCAGTCCTCTCATTGAAGGACTAGAAAGGTTGGACGATGATAAACTATCCCTATTCGGGTAGGATCCAACCTTATGATCTGCTGCTCCATAAGCCAGGCACAATCCTTGCGCCCTGCGACATTCTGCTACCACATGTCCTGGCTTTCCATAATACGAACAACCCACTGCGGAAGAGTGCTTCTGCTTCTGCTGCTGAGGGTACGTCGGGGCTGAATGTTGAACCGACGTCACTGAGGCCGCCCGCCTTGGAGCTCCAATGGTCAAAGCCCGAACTGCCGGGGCTGGTGCTGAAGACTGATTCATCTGGCCGTGAGATCTCTTCCGACCTCCGACCCTATCCACGATCCTCTGGGAGGTATACTCATGCCTCGTGGCTGCTCTCAATACTGGATCAAAAGTCTGATGCTCAAACAGTTCCACTGCCAATAAGAACTCTAGATGGAGCCCCTGTTGGAACTACCGGGCTCTATCGAACTCAGTTGCTACCAAGGTGGGAGCAAACCGACTAAGTCTCAAAAACTCGGTTGTATATCCGTCGACCGTCCTGTCCATCTGCTTCAGATTGGTAAACCCCGTCTGTAGATCGTACCGAGCTACAGCATCAAAATACTTGGTCTGAAATCTCTCTCTGAATACTGCCCAAGCAATGGGTGCCACTAATCCGACGGCCTGCGCCGCCCACCAGCTGCGGGCAAGATCTAATAACTGCAGGCGCACTACGGCCACCTTCTCGTCTTCTGGAGTCCTGGCTGCTTCTAGAATTACCTCTGTGTCCTGAAGTCATACATCAGCAGCAATAGCATCTTCGCTGCCATCAAAGAATGGAGGGTTCAAGCACTTGAAGCTGTTGGCCATGCTGTTACCCTAATGACCTCCTCTGGTCAGAGCATCTATCACTGCCTGGTGCAAGGCATCTCCTCGACGATCTTGGAAAGCTATCAAGGTCCTGATGAGACCCACCAAAGTGCCATCATCAGGCTCTACAGGCTGGACTGGCTGGACTGGTGGCTCTCCTCCAGTAGGCACGACTCTGGAGGCTACCCCAGAATGCTGGGATTGATCTTCTGGTTGTTGCTAATCCACGGGAGGTGCTCTACCTCGCTGATTGGCAGGGCCAGGTACAATGCCGCTGAAGAAGACGACATAGGGAACAATAAGGAAGGACCAGGATAGATCAAAGATACAAGCATACAACCAGGGCAAGAATTTTTAGAGATTTAGAGAGTAGGAGCAGAGATCAAGGGCGAGTACTGATTGAGACATCTATTCGATAAACCCTCACATATCTTGATTTACAAGACCTGCATGGGCCACCACTTAAACCATGTCACGCCCCAGAACCAGAATACTGGGGAGTGGGTGCAGACATAGCCAGCTATGTATATTGAAGTTTATCTCACCTCGCTATACGGTCACGGCTATCAAGATACATGAGGGTTTAACTACAAGCCAACAGTCTCCTATGGTCATGAACAAGCCTATTGTCTCAATTTCAAGCAAGTAATAACAGTTACGAGATGTAAGATCACAAAATATACAATAGTAAGGCGTCCCAAACATTACATATTTAGCTGATCATGAAGCTAGTCATTACAAAATGTGAGGACTAGCAAGAGTTTAGTCATACATGATCAACCCTAGGATCTGTCAATCATGTTACAGCCCGTAGGCAGACAGTAAGTAAAGTGCAATCAAGTTAAACACGTGCTCGCCGGCTAAACGCCTCAAAAGAATATTTTTACAATAAAATGGGAGAGCCAAAAATAACCCACTCGTTGCCCTGGTTACATAGATCCTCTGGAGTTGCTCCAAAAATCTGGCCATACAAAACTAGCTGGATCAGATCCCAGAAAGAGCAAGTGCCACAAGGAATCTTTACTTAGGAACTAAAACCAACAATTAGCACAAGATTATAAATAAGTAGTAAGAACAGGAAATAAGAAAAACATATCAGGAATGATATACGACGAGATAACCATGGAACTATTCAGATAACCCGGTTACAACCCGTAAACCAAACAAGGACCGGGGTTGTAACCCTTCATCTGAACGGAACTTGGTTTCCACCATTTATCGGCAAGATAATATAAGAAATCTGGTCATATAATAATATTGTACAGGATCAAGACAAGACTAGACTGATTGTGCCTCATCCAACAATCACGGCCAAGCAATAAGTACGGCTTGATACTTTAACTAACTAGGGTTATCATAGGCCTAGTTATTAGCAAGATGCAGCGAGATTATTCCGATAGCCACAAGCCCTGCAGACCATCTAGGTTACCCAGGACGAATATTAGAAGTTAAATTCAAGTGGGTACATCGTCCAGAAAACACATGTACCCTTAAGTAGCTTGAAGGGTGCAACACATGACAGTGTGCTGGAAATGTGCCCTACTCGTCGGCAGGCTACAAATCCACAAGCGCGCCCAGGTAACGGGATTGCCTGTAGCAGGGAAATCTCTTCATGACTACTGTGTTGTTCTAGTTATTAGCCTTAGTCAATTTCAGTAGGTACCCCTGACCGTGGTACACAGGGGTCCCATCCTAAACATGATGCAAGACAAGACTGGTTTATTTGTACAAGCACAATCGCCCACGGTATCCAAGTTATTTATACTTTTTATGTCATGTCATGTTAGCTGTCGCAACAACAATTCAAGATATATCATGTCAGGTATATTTGTCAGGAGTGCGCCACGACGGGCCACTTATCATGTCATGTTATTTGTGAAGAGTGCACCACTACGGGTCACTGTCGTGTTCATGGTACATGTGCAGGATAACATAGTACAGGAATTTATCAAAATGGCCAAGTACACTTAGGGCCACAAGATATGGGCCTAATTAATAACAATTAAATTATAAAATACAAGGCTATGAAAGAGCCATACGGCTCGGGCATATGCGGCCAGGAAGTAATCTCATGCGGCTGGGGAGGGAGGTGAGCATATGCGGCTCTGGATGACTGGGCATATACGGCTGGAGATAAAGGGTCTCATACGGCTCAGGGGAGATGAACATATGCGGCTCTGGATGACTGGGCATATGCGGCTGGAGATGAAGGGTCTCATGTGGCTAGAATGGCACGGCTTATGCGGCTGGGAAGGAGCGACCCTATACGGCTGAGATGAAAGGTCTTATGCGGCTCGCGGGGAGCAAGGCCTTATGCGGCTGGAAGTACCAGTCATATGCGGCTATGATCAAGTGGAGTCTTATGCGGCTGGGGGGGGATTGACTTCATGCGGCTAAGGATAATTGAGTTTATGCGGCTGGATTATGCCGAGACTTATGCGGTTGAGAAGTCTTATGCGGCTGGGAGTTCAATAACTCATGCGGCTGGGTTCAAGCTAAGCTATGCGGCCAAGAAGGAAACTTGCCGTATGAGAAGCCATGCGGCTAAGTCCATGCGACTGAGTACTGTCCTTCTTCTCCATTATTCCGAGAAGAAGAACCATGTAAGCCATAGCTTCTAAGCTCCATAAATCCTTCATCCAGAGTCCAAATTCGAACTTCTATAGGTCAAAATGGGGCAGAATAAAATTTTCTACAACATGGAACCATCAGAACTTGATAATAACAAGATTAAATATATCAAAACCTAAAAAATCCAAAAAAGAAATAAACTTAAATCTACAAGCAATTAGCCATGGAAATTGAAAATGCTAAGTACTAAAGTGTGTTAAAATGCTGTGAAGAAGAGAATGGAACAATAAAACTTGATTTCCTCCATGAAGCAAGATGCACTTGCCTAAGCTTTCCCTCTCTCTCTCTCAGGTAGATGAAGAGTAATGATGGAGAAGAAGAAGAGTAATGAGGAGAGAGAAAGGAGTGGGGGTTAATAAATGGTAATGGTGGTGGTAGGTAGGGGTTGGTTCACATCAAAATCGAACCAAGCCAAACAAGCCGAACCGAACCAAGATGAACCATAACCAAGCAAATGAAAATAACAAATAAACCAAGAAAAAAGAGATGCAATACGAGACAAAATACGTACACGTATTCCAAAATACGTAAAACGAACCACATGCATTACAAAAATAGAAATTTTGGGTCAAAACGGTATCCGCTATTGGACCCGTTTTGCACCAAAAATTTTACCAAAGTCTATGGTCTCTAAAGTCATCAAACAATATATCTACAGGTTCGATTTTTTGGTACGAACCCAACCGTATGTCAATAGTTGGATTCCGGCGGGCCGTGCATAAAATCGCCCGTTGAGTCGGATCGTGAGGCCTGCAAAACGACGATCCGATCAACTATCTCAGAATTAGACCAAACTTGGCATACAGGACCAGAAAAATAATACGGTCCTGTTGGCATAAGTTTCGTCTCGATCTGACGAACGTACACAAAGTAATTAGAAAATTTGCACAGAGGCTGATACGGTCAATTTTGACGAATACACATCAAATTCATCGCGCACACATGACCAATTTGAATTCCGTCAAAGCCCAAATGTCTACGAATCCATTACGCACCTTTTGATGCTTTCGGTTTGCCACCACGTTGCCCGGATTAGCGGGACGTACGTCGTATCGAGGGATTTTCATGTTTTCAAAACAGGTTTTTGGTCGATTTTGGGATTCAATTTCTCGACAAATAGTTGATGGTTTTGGCTTCTGTAAAAATGTTTATGAAGGCCTATAGGTTGTCTATAAAGCTATTCAAACACAATTTTGAGATAGTCGAAGGATTGGTGTCACTTCCCGTTCCCAGAATACGTATTTTAAATATATGTACTGCTGGAATGTATTTATTTAATATTTATTATGTATTGTTCCGTATTTAAATTCCTTTAATTTTTCGCGAATTATCTTTCTGCATTTTACTTTCTGCTTTGCTTTTGGGTTCGGCCCGAGTTGGTTTTTTTCCGGCCTTGGATGGTTCAACATGAACCCAACTCCCCACCTACCACCACTCCTTCATTTAAAGCCCCATTCCCTTTCTCTCTCTTCATTACTTCACCATTACACTTCTTCTTCCTCATAAACTCTCCTCCACCTACCCAGCCGCATAGGCAAGTGCCAACTTGCTTCTTGATGGATTTCTATTTTTGTTGTTCTATTGTCTTCCTCTCAAGATTCTTAGATACTTTAGTACTTAGCATTTCCAATTTCCATGGCTCATTTCATATAGATCTAAGTTTAATACATTTTTAGATTTTTTTAGGTTTTGATCTAGTAACTTTGTTATTCTTCATGTTTTGATGGTTCCATGTTGTAGAGAATTTTTTTCTACCCTATTTTGACCTATGGAAGTCCGGATTTGGGCTTGGAATGAAGGATTTATGGAGCTTAGAAGCAGTGGCTTCATGGTTCTTCTTCTCAGAAATTAGAGAAGAAGAATAGTGCTGGCCGCATGAACTTCCGTAGCTGCATGAACTTTCGTGGCCGCATGAACTTCCGTAGCCGCATGAACTTCCGTGGCCGCATAAACTTCCTTGGCCGCATGAACTTTCGTGGCCGCATAAACTTTCGTAGCCGCATGAACTTCCGTGGCCGCATGAATTTCCGTAGCCGCATGAACTTCCGTGGCCGCATGAACTTCCGTGACCGCATGAACTTCCGTGGCCGTATGAATTTTCGTAGCCGTATAAATTTCCGTAGCCGCATGAGATCCTGACCACATATGCATTCTCAGCCTCATGAGAATTGATTCTCAGCCGCATGAACTTCTATAATTTTTCGGCCACATGAACTCTAGCCCATGATGCCTTTTGACTGATTCTTGTCTCGAATTGACATTGATTGATATTGATTGTGATCTTGACTAATAATTGATCATGCGTTTCTAGTTGGAACTAAGAGACTGGCTAGTCGTTTTATTTAAATTGAATGAATGAGACACGTTCATATTAACTATGAACTATTGCAATCGATTGGCCAATCCCGAATATTGGCATATAGATACATGCAGGCTACAATTTATTTATTTATTTTACAAAAGCAGCATGTGTACTTTATAGTCTAGTCATGATTATTCCGTAGTTAGTTTTAATTGTTGCATTACGCTATGTAAGACCTACAACCTAACCGCACGAGTATCGTTGTAGAGTGGGACATATCGTACTTTGTACGTAAGTCCTCATTCTGAATGACCATGATCCACGGCATAGGATTTCACTCAACGTAGAGACTATTAAGTTAAATAAAATAACAATTGCATGGAGAGAATGGATTCCCGAGTTCTTATATGGCAGCCCTCTTTGGAACAATTAAGTGCCCAATAGGCCGGCTGGTTCCTACGGATACTATAAATCTGCCACACGGGCAGGGAGCGGTATCTGCTTATATTATTTTTTGTATATTGTATATTGATGAGCCGCTGGGACTCGTCTAATTCATGATTGGCGCAATTGATTGATTGGATTGACTAGCCTTGCTTGCACATAGTAAGAACTGAGGAATCCTTATTGCACAATTCCAGGAAAACTTGGAACTCACCATAGTAAGCCGTAGTAGTTGCATGGCCGTTTAAGTTGACTTGTTTGTGTACTGTACCTACTCTGTTAACTAACTGAGATGATCAGAATGTCAGGATATGACGGACCAACTTCTGTCCTTGTTTGGTTGAGAAGTTAGTTCGAAGTGTCGTGATATTATATGAATCCCAGTAGCAAGCAGAGATCTATATATCATATTCTCTTATTACTGGTTCTAATTTCTCATATCGTGCTTTCTTGCGGTACTTGCTATTAGAGGTCTAACCTCTCTGGTTTTGCATGACCAGATTTAGATTCGGTTCCCGAGGACTCAGCTTACTTCCACCTCCAAGATGGTCAATACTAGAGGAATGATCGCAGGAGGACTCGAGTGGGTTCCTTACTTCCTCGGTCGTTTTGTTACTTACTTTATATTTTGTCGTTTGGTACCGACATATTATTCGGATCGTCTTGTACTTACTTTTACATAATTATAACTAAGTCAGGCTGCAGCTGATAAACAATTGTGTATACCTTGCTTCATCATCTGGCAATATTTTGTAAAGCCAGATTTTTAGAATATTTTGACTGAGCGTTTGGGATGCCTTACTGCTTTATCTTACATGTTCTTTATTACTGTTTTCTTGTTTGAATGATTGAGATAATAGATGTGAAGCGAACATAGCGAAACTTTCATGTAGTATGCACCCCCTCGTCTTTTAGACAGTATTGATCGTATTATACGGTATTTCTCTACCCATAATACGTAGCTGGCTGAGTCATTCCCCCGCTCTCCAGTATTCTGGTTTTGGGGCGTGACAATGTTTTAGTGGTGGCCCATGCAGGTCTCAATTTCAGACTTGAGGGGTGTTTTAATTTATAGGATGTCTCAATCATACATATTTCCCCTTGATCTCATGATTCGTTGGTTCTCGACCCTGGCTTGACCATCCGATATCCTTGGACTTCATTGATCTTCCCTGTCCGATCGTTTGATTGTTCTCTTGTCCCTTTTCTTAGGTGTACCTCGTCTGCATCTGTCAGAACTGGACAGCAACAACAAGTACAGCATGGGCAACCTGACCAGGTTGGTCAGCAACAAGGGCCAGAACTACCTCTAGAGACTATCCAAGAAGAAGTCATTGTGGAACCAGCAGCTGGACCGCAGTATCCAAAGGTTCCTATACTACCAATAGTTCTACCTACCCCTATAGAAGTGGACACACCAGCCCTTCTGGTGATCATGAGAGGGATGATGGCTACTCAGCAACATCAGATGTTAGCCCAGCAGCGCATGCATGCTCAGTTTCAAAAGTAGAACGTACTACTCAACCAAGGATTGCAGACGGCTTTAGAAAGAGGGGCGAGGACAGATTCAAGAGCATCAACCAGATTTTGTACGTACAACCTCCGCCGTTTCGAGGGCACGGAAGATGCCATCTCAGCAGATGCATGGCTTAAGGATATTTAGGCCATTTTGATAGCCGCTAAGGTACAGGCAGAAGAACGTGTGGATCAGGTGAAGTTGTTACTTCAGGATCTCGTACCTGATTGGTGGGAATCAGAGGAAGTGGGCATCAGACGTCCTGTTGCTTGGGACGATTTTACTGTAAGGTTCAAGACCAAGTACTATGGTGTTGTGGCACAGTTTGAGCTACAATAGAAGTTTATCAACCTCAAGCAGGCCGGCAAGATGGTAGATGCTTATGTAGTGGAGTTCTACAGATTGAGTAGGTTCGCCCCCGAGATGGTAGCAACGGAGAGCCAGAGGGCTATGAGGTTCCAGCAAGGGTTTTATCTTGAGCTCTTGCAATTGATAGAGGGGCACAATTATCAGACTTTTGACGAAGTATTGACGGCAACCCGAAGGCATGAGATCACCATTCAGAGGATTACGGCAAGGACTGGGGGCCAGAAGAGATCCCACAGTCAGATTGAAGTAGGAGGGGGAGTAGCGCCCCGAACAACATCACCGTCCCTTGGCATTCGCATTCACGATATGGCAATACGAGGGCCAGCACCACCAAAGCACCAGCAGCAGCAACAGCAACAGATAAAGAACAGCAACCCCCGACGGGCTGCACTTATTGTGGAAAGGTAGGGCACACTAGAGATTTCTGTCGGACATTGAACGGACTGTGTTTGATATATGGATGTCCAGATCATCGGATTACCACCTGTTCCATAAATTCGAGGTCAGGAGGACCAATGCAATAATTTCCTGCTCTGTCAGCACCAAGGGCAGGCTAGTATCGAGGACCAGCGGTGGCAGTGAGACCGTTGGCACAGCGCCCGTTCATGTAGCAAGCTCAGATATTTCGGCAGCAGGGACCGCCGATACAGCAACACCAGCATAGACCACCCCAGTATCATCAAGGCAGGGACCAGCAGCAGTACCAGGCTAGGCTACTACATGGGAAAGAATAAGGAGGTTGAGGGCAGACATTTACTCTGTCCTTGGAAGAGGTATTGGCATCGGAAGATATTGTGGCAGGTAACATTCTCGTCACCTCATATCCCGCAGTAGCATTGTTTGATTCGGGAGCATCACACTCATTTATATCTGCATAATTTGTAATACGGCTAGGAATGGAATTCGAGGCATTACCAGGGAGGTTAAATATACTCACTGGTAATGGGTTCATAGGAGTTAGTAAAATTATTCTAGCATGTAGCGTTGTAGTTTGTAGGCATTCCTTACCCGCCCGGTTGATAGAATTTTCTGTTGGAAATTTTGACGTTATCTTAGGCATGGACTGGCTGAACGATAGTCATACGACAATAGATTGTCATAGAGGGAGTGTATCTTTTGATATTTCAGGCATGAAAAGATTCACCTTAGTCAGAACAGTGGCAACTCACCAAGAGCAAGGGGTAGTAACGACAATGGAAGATGTTCAGGTTTCGAAGGTAGTTGAAAAGTTTCTAGACGTATTTCCTGAAGAACTTCCAGGTCTACCACCAGTTAGGGATATTGAGTTCAGTATAGAATTGGCACCTGGAACTAAACTGATATCAGATCGAGTTTACAGAATGGCAGATTCAGAGAAGGCCAAGGTATATCAGCACATAGAGGAACTGAAGGAGAAAAAGTTCATCGAAGCTAGCATATCACCATGGGCAGCACCAGTGGTACTTGTGGGGAAAAAGGATGGGTCATCCAGATTATGCATCGATTACAGGAAGCTTAACACGGCAACTGTAAAGAACAAGTACCCACTACCCAGGATCGACGACTTGTTTGATCAGTTGAGCAGAGCTAGAGTTTTCTCCAAGATAGATCTTTGTTCAGGGTATCATCAAGTAAGGGTTCAGAAGGAGGATATTCCCAAGACAGCATTCAGGTTGAAGTATGGGCATTATGAATTCTTGGTAATGCCGTTTGGTTTGACCAATGCTCCAGCAATATTTATAGATTTGATGGACCGCATCTTTATGCCGTACTTAGATCAGTTTGTCGTTGTGTTTCTTGACGACATTCTCGTATTTTCACTCCCCGTTCCCAGAATGCATATTTTTATACATGTACAACTCATATATATTTATTTAATATTTATCATGTATTATTCTGTATTTAAATTCCTTTAATTTTATGTTAATTAATTATCTGTATTTTATTTCCTGCATTTTATTCCTGTATTTTAACCTCTCTGCTTTGCTTTCGGGTTAGCCTTGGATGGATCCGATTGAACCCGACCCAATAAACCCACCTACTACCACCCTTCCATTTAAAGCCCCTATCTCCTTCTCTCTCTTCATAACTTTCCTTCACCATTACTTCTTCTTCTTCCTCATCACTCTCTCCACCTACCAGGAGAAGGAAAGTACATCTTGCTTCTCCTTCACCTATTTTTATGGTTCATTTGTCTTCCTCTAGTGATTCTAAGAGAGTTTAGTACTTAGCATTTTTGATTTCCTTGGCTCGTTTCTTACAGATCTAAGTTGTTGTGTTTTCGGTTGTCCATGGGTTTTGATCTCCCAACCTGGCATGCTTTTCGGAATAGATAGTTTCATATGGCAGAGCTTCTCATTCAACACCATTCTGAACCATGGTAACCTCATTTCTGGCTTGGAACAAAGGTTCCATAAGATTGGAGTTCGGGAGATTTAGTTACGCTCACGTTCTTACATGCCAGCGTGAATTTTTAGTCACGCTCACGTTCTTACGTGTTAGCGTGAATTTTTAGTCACGCTCACGTTCTTACGTGTTAGCGTGAATTTTTAGTCACGCTCACGTTCTTACGTGTTAGCGTAAATTTTTAGTCACGCTCACGTTCTTACGTGCCAACGTAAATTTTTAGTCACGCTCACGTTCTTACGTGTTAGCGTGAATTTTTAGTCACGCTCACGTTCTTACGTGTTAGCGTGAATTTTTAGTCACGCACACGTCTTTACGAGTTAGCGTGAATTTTGATTCACGCTCACGTCTTTATGTGTTAGCATGAATTTCTTATCACGCTCACTCTGTGCGTGCGTGAATTTCTTATCACGCTCACGCTGTGCGTACGTGAATTTCTTATCACGTCTTTGCGTGCGTGCGTGAATTTCTTATCACGCTCACGCTGTACGTGCAAACGTGAACCACTTTTCACGCTCACGCTGTTTATACGCTCACTCCTACCTACTAGACTTGGCGTGACTTGTTGGTCTTAGCATAGACTTGTTGGCGTGACTTCCTGACCTGGGTGTTTCTATTTGTTCTATAATTTATTCATTTAATGGTAGAACGTGCCCTGTGTCTTGATTGTTTTATGGATACCCAGTAAGACTGGAACTTAACCTTGAGAGTTATAGACTCGACCCCAGTTAATGCTAATTAACTTTCATGCCTTGTCACCATTGATAATAATGGCTATCTTGACTAAAATTGATCATGCGTTCCTAGTTGGAACTAAGAGACTGGCTAGTCGTCTTATTGAATTAAATGAATAAGACACGTTCATGTTATGAACTATTGTAATTGATTAGCCGATCCCGAATATTGACATACAGGCATGTGCAGGCTTCAATTTGTTTATTTTTCTACAAAGCAGCATGTGTACTTTATGGTCAAGGCATGATTACTCCGTGGCTAGATTTGATTGTTGCATTATGCTATGTAAGACCTACAACCTAGCCGCATGGGTATCGTTGTAGAGTTGCGCATATCGTACCCCGTACGAAAGTACTCATTTGAATGACCATGGTCCATGGCATAGGATTTTACTCAACGTAGAGACTATTAAGTTAAATAAAATAATGATTGCATGGAGAGAATGGATCCCCGAGTTCTTACATGGCAGCCCTCTTGGGACTAGTAGTGCCCGACAGGCCGGCTGGTTTCCATAGATACTGTAAACCTGCCACACGGGCAAGGGAGCGGTATCTGCTTATATTATTATTGTATATTGTATATTGATGACGGGCATCCCGCTGGGACTCGTCTAATTCATGATTGGCGCAATTGATTGACTGGATAGACTAGCCTTGCTCGTACATAGTAAGAACTGAGGAATCCCTATTTGCATAATTCCAGGATAACTTGGGACTCACAATAGCAAGCCGTAGGAGTTGATTGGCCGTTCAAGATGATTTGTTTTTTAGTACTGTATCTACTCTGTTACCTAACTGGGATGATCAGAATGTCAGGACACGACGGGCCAACTTCTGTCCTTGTTTGGTTGGGAGGTTGGTTCGAAGTGTCGTGATGTTATGTGAACCCTAGTGGAAAGCAGAGATCTATTATTATATTCTCTTACTTACTGGTTTAATCCTTTATATCGTGCTTCCTTGTGGTACTTGCTATTAGAGGTCTAACCTCTCTGGTTTTGCATGGCCAGATTTAGGGCCAGTTCCCGAGGACTCAGCTTACTTCCACCTCCAAGATGGTTAATACTAGGGGAATGATTGCAGGAGGACTCGAGTGGGTTCCTTACTCCACCGCTCGTTTTGTTATTTACTTTATACTTAGCCGTTTGGCACCGACATGTTAGTCGGATTGTCTTGCACTTACTTTTACATAATTGTAATTGAGTCAGACTGCAGCTGATAACAATTGTGTATATGTTACTATATCATCTGGCTATGTTTTGTAAAGCCAGATCTCAAGAACATTTTGACTAAGCGTTTGGGACGTCTTACTGCTTTATCTTACATGTTCTCTATTTTTGCTTCTTGTTTGAATGATTGAGACAATAGATGTGAAGTGACCATAGTAAGACTTTCATGTAGTATGCACCCCCTCGTCTGGTTAGACATCATTGATCGTATTATACGGTATTCATCTACCCGTAATACGTAGCTGGCTGAGTCATTCCTCCGCTCTCCAGTATTCTGGTTCTGGGGCGTGACAAGGTTTTAGTGGTGGCCCATGCAGGTCTGATTTCAGAGTTGTGGGGTGTTTTGATTTATAGTATGTCTCAATCACACGTGTCCCCCCTTGATCTCATGATTCGTTGTTCTCAACCCTTGCTTGACATTCCGGTATCCTTTGACTTTATTGATCCTTCATGTCCGGTTGTTTTATTGTTCTCTTGTCCCTTTTCTTAGGGGCACTTCGTCCACATCGGTCAGAGCTGGGCAGCAACAACAACTGGGGCAACATGGGCAACATGACCAGGTTGGTCAGCAACAAGGGCCAGTCTCACCTCAGGAGACTATCCAAGAAGAAGTAATAATAGAACCACAGCTGAACCGCAGTATCCGGAAGTTCCAACACCACCCATAGTTCCACCTACCCCTGTGGAAGTGGACACACCAGCCCTTCTGGAGATCATGAGAGGAATGATGGCTACTCAGCAACATCAGATGTTGGCCCAGCAGCGCATGCACACTCAGCTACAAGAGCAGAATGTGTTGCTCAACCAAGAATTGCAGACGACTTTGGAAAGAGGAATGAGGACTGATTCAGGAGCATCAGCCAGGTTTTGCAAGTACAACCCCCGCCGTTTCGAGGGCACGGAGGATGCCATATCAGCAGATGCATGGCTTAAGGATATTGAGGCTATTCTAACAGCAGCTAAGGTACCGGCAGAAGAACGTGTGGATCTAGTGAAGTTGTTACTTCGGATCTCGTACGTGATTGGTGGGAATCAGAAGAAGTGGGCATCAGACATCCTGTGGCTTGGGACAATTTTACTGCAAGATTCAAGACCAAGTACTATAGAGTTGTGGCACGGTTTGAGCTACAACAGAAGTTTATCAACCTGAGGCAGGCCGGCAAGACTGTAGATGCTTATGCAGCGGAGTTCTACAGATTGAGTAGATTCGTCCCAGAGATGGTAGAAACAGAGAGCCAGAGGGCCATGAGGTTTCAGCAAGGGTTTCATCTTGAACTCTTGCAATTGATAGAGGGACACAATTACCAGACTTTTGACGAAGTATTGACGGCAACTCGAAGGCATGAGATCACCATTCAGAGGCTTACGATAAGGACTGGGGGTCAGAAGAGATCTCACAGTCAGATTGAAGGAGGAGGGGGAGCAGCGCCCCGAACAACAGCACCATCCACTGGCATTCGTATCCATGATGTGGTGATACGAGGACCAGCACCACCACCCAGTCAGCAGCAACAGCAACAGAGGAAGAACCAGTAACCTCCGGCGGGCTGCACTTATTTTGGAAAGATGGGGCACACTAGAGATGTGTGTCAGACATTGAATGGACTGTGTCTGATATGTGGAAATCCAGACCATCGGGTTACCACATGTCCCATGAATTCGAGGTTAGGAAGACCACGACAACAGTTTCCTGCTCTGCCAGCACCAGGGGCAGGCCAGTATCGAGGACCAGCGGTGGTAGTAAGGCCGTTGGCACAACATCCGTTAATGCCACAGGCTCAGATGTTTCGGCAGCAGGGGCCGCCGATGCAGCAACACCAGCATAGACCACCCCAGCATCATCAAGGCAGGGGCCAGCAACAACATCAGGCTAGGCCGCAGCATGGAAACCAGCAAGGAGGTCGAGGGCAAGCATTCACTCTGTCCTTGGAGGAGGCATTGGCCTCGGGAGATGTTGTGGCAGGTAACATTTTTGTCGCCTCATATCCCGCAGTAGCATTGTTTGATTCGGGAGCATCCCATTCATTTATATCTGCACAATTTGCGACACGACTAGGAATGGAGTTCGAAACATTGCCAGGAAGATTGAATATACTCACTGGTAGTGGGCTCGTAGGAGTAAGTAGAGTTATTTTAGCATATAGCGTTGTAGTTTGCGGGCATTCTTTACCCACCCGGTTGATAGAATTTCCTGTTGGAAATTTCGACGTTATCTTAGGCATGGACTGGCTGAAAGACAGTCATGCGACAATAGATTGTCGTAGATGGAGTGTATCTTTTGATATTCTAGGCATGAAGAGATTCACCTTAGTCAGATCAGAGGCAACTCAACAA
This sequence comes from Iris pallida, assembly GCA_029216955.1. Classification (NCBI taxonomy): domain Eukaryota; kingdom Viridiplantae; phylum Streptophyta; class Magnoliopsida; order Asparagales; family Iridaceae; genus Iris; species Iris pallida. The sequence goes on along the minus strand of JANAVB010021600.1, from coordinate 12,029,707 downwards.
GAGCAGGGAGTAATAACCGCAATGGAAGAAGTTCAGATTCCGAGGATAGTTGAAGAGTTTCGAGACGTATTTTCTGAAGAACTCCCAGGTCTACCACCGGTTAGAGATATTGAGTTCAGTATAGAATTGGCACCTGGAATTAAACCGATATCAGATCGAGTTTACAGAATGGCGGATTCAGAGCAGGCCAAGGTATATCAGTACATAGAGGAACTGAAGAAGAAGAAGTTCATCCAAGCTAGCGTATCACCGTGGGCAGCACCAGTGGTACTTGTGGGAAAGAAGGATGGGTCATCCAGATTGTGCATTGACTATAGGAAGCTTAACACGGCAACAGTGAAGAACAAGTACCCATTACCCAGGATCGACGACTTATTTGATCAGTTGAGCAAAGCTAGAGTTTTCTCCAAGATAGAGCTTCGTTCAGGGTATCATCAAGTGAGGGTTCAAAAGGAAGATATTCCCAAGACAGGATTCAGGTCGAAGTATGGGCATTATGAATTTTTAGTAATGCCGTTTGGTTTGACCAATGCTCCAGCAATATTCATGGATTTGATGAATCGCATCTTTATGTCATACTTAGACCAGTTTGTCGTTGTGTTTCTTGACGACATTCTCGTATACTCTGCTAGTGAAGAGGAGCATGAAGACCACCTCAGGAAAGTGTTACAGGTTCTGAGAGAGAACCAGTTGTATGCCAAGCTCAGCAAGTGTGAGTTTTGGTCGGATCATATTTTATTTTTGGGTCACATCATATCAGGAGCTGGAGTAGTAGTAGATCCCAAGAAGATAGAAGCAGTAGAAAGTTGGCCAGTACCCAAGACCGTAGCAGATGTACGGAGCTTCTTGGGATTGGCAGGATATTACAGAAGGTTTGTGTCAGACTTTGCAAGGCTTTCAGCACCCATGACCCGCTTGACCCGGAAGGATGTACCATTCGTTTGGACGGCAGAATGTCAGGCATCGTTCGAGACTTTGAAGCAGAAAACCCATGACCCGCTTGACCCGGAAGGATGTACCATTCGTTTGGACGGCAGAATGTCAGGCATCGTTCGAGACTTTGAAGCAAAAATTGATATCAGCACCTATTCCTATATTGCCAGTTGGACCCGGAGGTTTTACAGTATATTGTGATGCATCAGGTAAAGGACTTGGATGTGTCCTTATGTAACATGGGAAGGTGATAGCATATGCATCTTGCAGCTTCGGGACCACGAGAAGAATTACCCAACTCATGATTTGGAGTTAGCGACAGTAGTATTTGCTCTGAAGCTATGGAGGCATTACTTATATAGTGACCAAGTGGACATGTACACAGACCATAAAAGTCTGAAGTACATCTTTACTCAGAAGGAACTAAACATGAGACAGAGAAGATGGCTGGAGTTGATCAAGGATTATGACGTGGAGCTTCAGTATCATCCAGGCAAGGCTAATGTAGTAGCAGACGCTCTTAGCAAGAGAGGCGGCACATTTATGTTGACAACACAGAGGCATATCTTAGAAGACCTTCAGGAGATGGGCATCAAAGTTATACTTCCTAGTGATGTAGGAGTTCTAACCGGTCTGCAAGTTCAATCCAACTTGGTAGACAGAATCAAGGCAGCTCAGGCTCAGGACCCAAGGATTCAGAAGCTTAGGACAGAATGTGAGTCAGGACTCAGGAAGGAGATGAGAATTCATGAAGATGGTACACTTAGGTTTGGATCACGTCTATGTGTGCCTAGTGGAGATATCCGACAGGAGGTTATGGCAGAAGCTCGCAGTTCTCAGTATTCTATTCATCCTGGAGGGACCAAGATGTACCAAGATATCAAGCAGCATTTCTGGTGGAATGGGATGAAGAGGGAGATAGCTAGATTTGTTTCCCGTTGCTTGGTATGTCAGCAAGTGAAGGCAGAACAGCAGAGGCCAGCTGGGTTATTGCAACCGCTTCCTATCCCAGAATAGAAATGGGAGCATATTACAATAGACTTTGTGACCGGTTTACCGAGATTACCAAGTGGTAAGGACGCTATTTGGGTGATAGTGGACCGACTTACAAAGGTAGCACACTTTCTTCCTCTCAGAGTAGGACAATCTACAGAAAAGTTGGCAGAGTTGTATATACAACAGATAGTCAGGCAGCATGGAGTCCCTGTCAGTATTGTGTCGGATCGAGATACCCGCTTTATATCACATTTTTTGAAGAGCTTACATCATAGTCTGGGTACCAAGTTAAGATTTAGCACGGCTTACCATCTGCAGACGGATGGGCAATCAGAAAGAACGATTCAGACTTTAGAAGATATGTTACGAGCTTGCACTCTAGATTTTAGAGGGTCTTAGGAGAGTCACCTGCACTTAGTCGTGTTCTCATACAGCAATAGTTATCAAGCCAGTATCCAGATGGCGCCATTTGAAGCACTATATGGTAAGAAGTGCAGGTCACCGCTTGTATGGGATGATATCGGAGAGAGGAAGATGTTAGGCCCGGAAATGATTGTTCAGACGGTTGAAGTGGTTAAAGGAATTAAAGAGCGACTTCGAGTTGTGCAGGACCGGCATCATCATTGGGCGGACCAGCATCGTAGGCCGTTAGAGTTCTCTGTTGGGGAACACGTATTCTTGCGGATCTCACCTACTCGTGGGGTCATTAGATTTGGCGTTCGTGGGAAATTAAGTCTGCGGTACGTGGGCCCATTTGTTATCCTTGATCGGGTAGGCGATATTGCTTATCGTTTATCCCTTCCACCTTCGTTACGAGAGGTGCATGATGTGTTTCATGTATCTCAATTACGTAGGTATGTATCGGACCCAAGCCATATCCTCGATCATTCTGAGCTGGTTGTTGGTACCAACCTGTCTTACGAGGAACAGCCTGTGTCTATTTTGGACCGAAGAGAGAAGATACTCAAGAACCGAACAATTAGTCTTGTCCGTATTGCTTGGGGTCATCACTCCTTGGGAGAGTCAACGTAGGAATGTGAGTATGATATCCGATCACGGTATCCACACCTATTTGACTCACAAGGTATATCTCTTTCTGTATACCTTGATTGTCCTGGTTCTTCATGCTTATCGCTTCATGGGTAGAGCTACTTGATATCGTGGATTGATGAATTTACATATATAGTACTTACTTTTGATATGGTAAAAATGATTGCTTGATCACTAGAATTGCTTGTATTAGTTTAGCTCCGATATTTCTACCTGCTTGGATTTAAAATTTCAAGGACGGAATTTTTCTAAGGTGGGTAGAGATGTCACTCCCCGTTCCCAGAATGCATATTTTTATACATGTACAACTCATATATATTTATTTAATATTTATCATATATTATTCTGTATTTAAATTCCTTTAATTTCATGTTAATTAATTATCTGTATTTTATTTTATGCAATTTTATTCCTGCATTTTATTTCTGCATTTTAACCTCTCTGCTTTGCTTTTGGGTTGGCCTTGGATGGATCCGATTGAACCCGACCCAATAAACCCACCTACCACCACCCTTCCATTTAAAGCCCCCATCTCCTTCTCTCTCTTCATAACTTTCCTTCACCATTACTTCTTCTTCTTCCTCATCACTCTCTCCACCTACCAGGAGAAGGCAAGTACATCTTGCTTCTCCTTCACCCATTTTTAGGGTTCATTTGTCTTCCTCTTGTGATTCTAAGAGAGTTTAGTACTTAGCATTTTTGATTTTCTTGCCTCGTTTCTTACAGATCTAAGTTGTTGTGTTTTCGGTTGTCCATGGGTTTTGATCTCCCAACCTGGCGTGCTTTTCGGAATAGATAGTTTCATGTGGCAGAGCTTTTCAGTCCACACCATTCTGAACCATGGGAACCTCATTTCTGGCTTGGAACGAAGGTTCTATAAGATTGGAGTTCGGGAGATTTAGTCACGCTCACGTTCTTACGTGCCAGCGTGAATTTTAGTCACGCTCACGTTCTTACGTGTCAGCGTGAATTTTTAGTCACGCTCACGATCTTACATGTTAGCGTAAATTTTTAGTCACGCTCACGTTCTTACGTATTAGCGTGAATTTTTAGTCACGCTCACGTTCTTACGTGCCAGCGTGAATTTTTAGTCACGCTCACGTTCTTACGTGTTAGCGTGAATTTTTAGTCACGCTCACGTTCTTACGTGTTAGCGTGAATTTTTAGTCACGCACACGTCTTTACGAGTTAGCATAAATTTTGATTCACGCTCACGTCTTTACCTGTTAGCATGAATTTCTTATCACGCTCACTCTATGCGTGCGTGAATTTCTTATCACGCTCACGCTGTGCGTGCGTGAATTTCTTATCACGTCTTTGCGTGCGTGTGTAAATTTCTTATCACGCTCACGCTGTGCGTGCCAACGTGAACCACTTTTTACGCTCACACTGTTTATACGCTCACTCCTACCTACTAGACTTGGCGTGACTTGTTGGTCTTAGCATAGACTTGTTGGCGTGACTTCCTAACCTGGGTGTTTCTATTTGTTCTATAATTTATTCATTTAATGGTGGCATGATAATTCTCCTATTATATCCTTACGCCTTTTTTTATGAACTCGATAATCTTAGCATGTTAATATTTTGATACATATGGTTGTGTAGAACGTGCCCTGTGTCTTGATTGGTTTATGGATACCCAGTAAGACTGGAACTTAACCCTGAGAGTTATAGACTCGACCCCAGTTAATGCTAATTGACTTTCATGTCTTGTTACCATTGATAATAATGGCTATCTTGACTAAAATTGATCATGCGTTCCTAGTTGGAACTAAGAGACTGGCTAGTCGTCTTTTTGAATTAAATGAATAAGACACGTTCATGTTATGAACTATTGTAATCGATTAGCCGATCCCGAATATTGACATACAGGCATGTGCAGGCTTTAATTTGTTTATTTTTCTACAAAGCAGCATATGTACTTTATGGTCAAGGCATGATTACTCCATGGTTAGATTTGATTGTTGCATTACGCTATGTAAGACCTACAATCTAGCTGCACGGGTATCGTTGTAGAGTTGCGCATATCGTACCCCATACGAAAGTACTCATTTGAATAACCATGGTCGACGGTATGGGATTTCACTCAACGTAGAGACTATTAAGTTAAATAAAATAATGATTGCATAGAGAGAATGGATCCCCGAGTTCTTACATGGCAGCTCTCTTGGGACTAGTAGTGCCCGACAGGCCGGCTGGTTCCCACAGATACTGTAAACCTGCCACACGGACAAGGAAGCGGTATCTGCTTATATTATTATTGTATATTGTATATTGATGACGGGCGTCCCGCTGGGACTCGTCTAATTCATGATTGGCGCAATTGATTGACTGGATAGACTAGCCTTGCTCTCACATAGTAAGAACTGAGGAATCCCTATTTGCATAATTCCAGGATAACTTGGGACTCATAATAGCAAGCCGTAGGAGTTGATTGGCCATTCAAGATAATTTGTTTGTGTCCGGTACCTACTCTGTTACCTAACTGGGATGATCAGAATGTCAGGACACGACGGGCCAACTTCTGTCCTTGTTTGGTTGGGAGGTTGGTTCGAAGTGTCGTGATGTTATGTGAACCCTAGTGGAAAGCAGAGATCTATTATTATATTCTCTTACTTACTGGTTTAATCCTTTATATCGTGCTTCCTTGTGGTACTTGCTATTAGAGGTCTAACCTCTCTGGTTTTGCATGGCCAGATTTAGAGCCGGTTCCCGAGGACTCAGCTTACTTCCACCTCCAAGATGGTCAATACTAGGGGAATGATCGCAGGAGGACTCGAGTGGGTTCCTTACTCTACCGCTCGTTTTGTTATTTACTTTATACTTAGCCGTTTAGCACCGACATGTTAGTAGGATTGTCTTGTACTTACTTTTACATAATTGTAATTGAGTCAGACTGCAGCTGATAACAATTGTGTATATGTTACTATATCATCTGGCTATGTTTTGTAAAGCCAGATCTCAAGAATATTTTGACTAAGCGTTTGGGATGCCTTACTGATTTATCTTACATGTTCTCTATTTTTGCTTCTTGTTTGAATGATTGAGACAATAGATGTGAAGTGACCATAGTAAGACTTCCATGTAGTATGCACCCCCTCGTCTGGTTAGACAGCATTGATCGTATTATACGGTATTCATCTACCCGTAATACGTAGCTGGCTGAGTCATTTCCCTTCTCTTCAGTATTCTGGTTCTGGGGCGTGACACGTATACTCTGCTAGTGAAGAGGAGCATGAAGACCACCTCAGAAAAGTATTACAGGTTCTGAGAGAGAACCAGTTGTATGCCAAGCTCAACAAGTGTGAGTTCTGGATGGATCATATTTTATTCTTGGGTCACATCATATCAGAAACTGGAGTAGCAGTGGATACCAAGAAGGTAGAAGCAGTAGAGAGTTGGCCAGTACACAAGACCGTAGCAGATGTACAGAGTTTCTTGGGATTGGCAGGATGTTACAGGAGATTCGTAGCAGACTTTGTAAGACTTTCAGCACCCATGAACCCCTTGACACGAAAGGATGTACCGTTCGTCTGGTCGGCAGAATGTCAGGCATCATTTGAGAACTTGAAGCAGAAGTTGATATCAGCGCCTATTCTTACATTGCCAGTTGGACCCGGAGGTTTTGTCGTTTATTGTGATGCGTTAGGAAGAGGACTTAGATGTGTCCTTATACAACATGGAAAGGTGATACCATATGCATCTAGGCAACTTCGAGACCATGAGAAGAATTACCCAACTCATGATTTGGAGTTGGCGGCAGTAGTATTTGCTTTGAAGCTATGGAGGCATTACTTATATGGTGATCGAGTGGACATGTACACAGACCACAAAAGTCTAAAGCACATCTTTACTCAGAAGGAACTGAACATGAGGCAGAGAAGATGGTTGGAGTTGATCAAGGATTACGACGTGGAACTTCAGTATCATCCAGGCAAGGCTAATGTGGTAGCAGACGCTCTTAGCAGGAGAGGTGGCACATTTATGTTGACAACACAAAAGCATATCTTACAAGACCTTCAGGAGATGGGCATCGAGGTTATACTTTCTAGTAATATAGGGGTTCTAACAAGTCTACAAGTTCAATCCGACTTGGTAGACAGGATCAAGGCAGCTCAGGCACAGGACCCAAGAATTCTGAAGCTTAGGACAGAATGTGAGTCAGGACTCAGAAAGGAGATAAGAATTCATGAAGATGGTACACTTAGGTTTGGATCGCGTCTATGTGTGCCTAGTGGAGATATCAAACATGAGGTTATGGCAGAAGCTCACAGTTCTCAGTATTCTATACACCCTAGAGGGACCAAGATGTACCAAGATACCAAGCAACACTTCTGGTGGAACGGGATAAAGAGGGAGATAGCTAGATTTGCTTCCCGTTGCTTGGTATGTCAGCAAGTGAAGGCAGAACAGCAGAGGCCAGCTGGGTTATTGCAACCGCATCCTATTCCGGAATGGAAATGGGAACATATTACAATGGACTTTGTGACGGGTTTAGCGAAATCACCAAGTGGTAAAGATGTTATTTGGGTGATAGTAGATCGGCTTACAAAGGTGGCACACTTTCTTCCTTTCAGAGTAGGGCAATCTACAAAAAAGTTGGCAAAGTTGTATATGCAGTAAATAGTCAGGCAGCATGGAGTCCCTGTCAATATTGTGTCAGACAGGATACCCGTTTTACATCACATTTTTGGAACAGCTTACATCATAGTCTGGGTACCAAGTTAAGATTTAGCACAGCTTACCATCCATAGACGGACGGACAATCAGAAAAAACAATTCAGACTTTAGAAGATATGTTGCGTGCTTGCACCTTAGATTTTGGAGGGTCTTGGGAGGGCCACCTGCACTTAGTCGAGTTCTCATACAACAACAGTTATCAAACCAGTATCCAGATGGCGCCATTTGAAGCACTATATGGTAAGAAGTGTAGGTCGCCACTAGCATGGGATGATATCGGGGAGAGGAAGATGCTAGGCCCAGAGATGATTGTCCAGATAGTTGAAGTGGTTAAGGGAATTAGAGAGCGACTTCGAGTTGCGCAAGATCGACATCGTCATTGGACGGACCAGCATCGTAGGCCACTAGAGTTTTCTGTTAGGGACCATGTGTTCTTACGGATCTTACCTACCCGTAGGGTCATTAGATTTGGCGTTCGTAGGAAATTGAGTCCACGATACGTGGGCCCATTTGCTATCCTTGATAGGATAGGCGATGTTGCTTATCGTTTATCCCTTCCACCTTCGTTACGAGAGGAGCATGACGTGTTTTATGTATCTCAGTTGCGAAGGTATGTATCGGACCCAAGCCATATCCTTGATCATTCTGAGCTGGTTGTTGGTACCAACCTGTCTTACGAGGAACAGCCTGTGTCTATTTTGGACCGAAGAGAGAAGATACTCAAAAACCGAACAATTAGCCTTATCCGGGTTGCTTGGGGTCATCACTCTTTAGGGGAGTCAATGTGGGAACGTGGGAATGACATCCGATCACGGTATCCGCACTTGTTTGACTCACAAGGTATATCTCTTTCTGTATACCTTGATTGTCTTAACTCCTCATGCTTGTCACCTTACAAGTAGAATTACTTGGTGTCGTCGATAGTTAAACATAGATATGTTACTTGCTATTGGCATTGTAGAATGATTGCTTACTCAAATCGCTTATACTTAGATTAGTTTAGCTCTGATGTTTCTATCCTTCTTGGATTTGAAATTTCGAGGGCGGAATTTTTCTAAGGAGGGTAGAGATGTCACTTTCCGTTCCCAGAATTAGTATTTTAAATATATGTACTGCTATAATATATTTATTTAATATTTATCATGTATTGTTCTGTATTTAAATTCCTTTAATTTTTCGCTAATTATCTTTCTGCATTTTACTTTCTGTTTTGTTTTTGGGTTCGGCCCGAGTTGGTTTATTTTTCGGCCTTAGATGGTTCAACATGAACCCAACTCCCCACCTACCACCACTCCTTCATTTAAAGCCCCATTCCCTTTCTCTCTCTTCATTACTTCACCATTACTCTTCTACTTCCTCATAAAGTCTCCCCCACCTACCCAGCTGCATAGGCAAGTGCCAACTTGCTTCTTGATGGATTTTCATTTTTATTGTTCCATTGTCTTTCTCTCAAGATTCTTAGATACTTTAGTACTTAACATTTTTAATTTCCATGGCTCATTTCATATAGATCTAAGTTTAATACATTTTCGGATTTCTTAGGTTTTGATCTAGTAACTTTGTTATTCTTCAAGTTTTGATAGTTTCATATTGTAGAGAATTTCGTTCTACCCTATTTTGACCTATGGAAGTCCAGATTTGGGCTTGGAATGAAGGATTTATGGAGCTTAGAAGCAGTGGCTTTATGGTTCTTCTTCTCAGAAATTGGAGAAGAAGAACAGTGCTGGCCGCATGAACTTCCGTGGCCGCATAAACTTCCGTGGCTGCATGAATTTCCATAGCCGTATGAACTTCCGAGGCTGTATGAACTTCGGTGGCCGTGGCCGCATGAACTTCCGTAGCCGCATAAACTTTCGTGGCCGCATGAACTTCCGTGGCCGCATGAATTTTCGTAGCCGTATGAACTTTCGTGGCCGTAGAACTTCCGTGCTGCATGAACTTCCGTAGCCGCATGAATTTCCGTAGCCGTATGAATTTCTGTGGCGCAGGAGATCCTGACCACATGCATTCTCAGTCGCATGAGAATTGATTCTCAGTGCATAAACTTCTATAATTTCTCGGCCGCATGAACTCTAGCCCATGATGCTTTGACTGATTCTTGTCCCGAATGACATTGATTGATATTGATTGTGATCTTGACTAATAATGATCAAGCATTCCTAGTGGAACTAAGAGACTGGCTAGTCGTCTTATTTAAATTGAATGAATGAGACACGTTCATATTAACTATGAACTATATAATCGATTGGCCAATCCCGAAATTGGCATATAGATACATGCAGGCTACAATTTATTTATATATTTTACAAAAGCAACATGTGTACTTTATGGTCAAGGCATGATTATCTGTGGTTAGTTTTATTGTGCATCATGCTATGTAAGACCTTCAACCTAACCGCACGGGTATCGT